>CAKXYN010000051.1:15275000-16475000 GCA_935064755.1 Tragelaphus eurycerus
CCAAGTGGCAGGGGAGGCTGGCAACATGGTGTGTGGGCCCCCAGGCTGGCTCCGGCTCACCTATGCCTTCCACGCCCCAAGCCCCTGTCGTGAAGTGTGTCCCATGCTGGCAGGCCCTGGGCCTCATGCTGGCCCTTCTGCTCACTGCACACCTTGGACAGGTCCTGGGGCCTGTCTGGTCTGGGTTTCCTGCTCCTTCCCCTGGCAGTGCCCATTCCAAGGGCCCGGGCAAGGGTCCGGGGAGTTAAAACACATTGAACGCCCAGGGCAAGAGGTGCTGTGACCATCACTGTCCCCAGCCCAAGGCCCCTCACCCCTTGGCTTTGCTTGTCTGGTCCCCTCTCCCCTGGCCACCCAGGTCCAACCTGGGGTCCTGGGGTGTGGCAGGTGGTGCGTCTCTGATGATCCCCTCCCTGGCCTTCCTCTGATGGGATTATCCCTCAGTGTGTACACTTGGGGCATCACTCAGCAACCAGAGGGAGCTCACAACACACACACACACACACACACACACACACACACTGCATCCCTGAACTGGTAAGAGCCCGGGAAGGCAGGTACGAAGAGCATGCTCTATTTAGACAAAGTTCCACAAGCAGCCAAACCAATCTTGTAACAACAGGAGGAGGTCAGTGATTGAATTGGGGGTGGGGGGGTGTTGATTTTAAGGAGGGGCAACATGATGGAAATATATACTCATTGGAGAAACAGTTTACCTGTTGGTTCACACTCAAAAAACTGAAAATATCAGATGTTGGTGGGGCTTTGGAGCAATCAGCAATGCCCTGAGTATAGACAAACCACATCACGACTGTTCACCACCTACACTCTGCGTGGTCACTACTGTGGATAAATGGAGCTGCTGAGGGCATCTGTGTTTTGGTTTTTTAAAAATTTTAGTCTTTCTAGTAGGTGAGCAGTGATGGCCTGTGAGTGCGATGGATACTTTCTCTGGTGACCAGTGGTGTTGAGCATCTTTTTGTGTGCTTATTGGCCATTTTTGTGTGTCTTCTTTTACTGACATGTTTAAGTATCAGGGCCACATTTTGTTGGGTTGTTTGTATTTTTATTATGGAACTGTTGAGTTCTTTTTTTATATTCATTTTTATTTGTTTTATGTCTTTGTCTGTGCTGGGTCTTAGCTGTGGCACACAGATTATCAATCTTTGTTGTAATGTGCAGGATCTTTAGTTGTAGTATGTGGGATCTAGTTGCCTGACCAGGGATTGAACCCGAGGTCTCCTGCATTGAGAGCACGGAGTCTTAGCCATTGGACCATCAGGGCAGTCCCAGACCTCTCAGGTTTCTTTATAAACATCCATAGGAGCCAACTCCTGAGGATTGGGAGAGAGGTTGCTGCCCTCATGCCCCAAGGAGCTCTCGTCCAGGTGGGGACAGTGTGTGTGTCCTGGGGGGTGGGGTGTCTGAAGGCCTCATGCCCCAAGGGGCTCTCGTCCAGGTGAAGACGGTGTGTGTCCTGGAGGGAGGGAGGGGGCTCTGATGCCTTGATGCCCCAAGGGGCTCTCATTCAGGTGGGGATGGTGTGTGTTTTCTGGGGGGCAGAGAGAGGGGCCTGAGACAACAGAGATCTACTCCCTCTCCATTCTGGGGGCCAGTGTCTGAAGCTCAAGTCCACCTCTCTCTCTGTTGGTTCTGGAGAAAGTCCCTCCTGCCTCTTCTGGTTCCTGGGGCTCCAGGCGTCCTTGGCTGGTGGCCGCCTCCCTCCCGTCTCAGTCTGTCCCCATGTGGTCGCCACCTGTGTGTCTGAATCTGTCTCGTGAAGATTTCAGTCTTTGGGTGCAGAACCCCCTCAACCCAGGCTGGTCTCATCCTGAGAGTCTTCACTCAGTCCACCTGCAAAAGCCCTTGATCCAGACATGTCACGTTCCCAGGCTTCAGATGTGGACGTGCCTTTTTGGGAGACGCTTCAACACAGACAGAGGCATCTGTGAGACTAAAGCAAGGACTGGAGGGAGCTCAGGCCCTCTGCCCTTCTGCTGCCGGCCCTTTCCGCGAGCTGCTCCATGCGCCATCTTGGTGAGTTGTTATGACGGGGTGTGATCCCATGCGCTACGGATACAGGGAGGCCGCAAGTGGGCATCCTCCATGCCTTCCTGTCCCACTCAGATGCTCTGGCTCCGGCTTTGCACTTCCTGTCTCTGTCACGTGTCGCGAGCACGGAGCCAGGTGACAGCCAGTGATAACCTCTCGGAACCTCTGCTTCCTTGTCTGGTAGAGGGAGACAATGTCCCTCCAGATCAGTGGGGACGTGAAGGGAGGGAGGCTTGAACTGCCAGCTCCTCAACTGTGACGACCGTGTCTCGGATGGCACCCCCACCAAAGCCCGGGGTCCCCAGGGGCTGTGAGTGGAGTTCTTCATCAGGAACCCCTCATCAAGCGGGGCTACATGAGGCATGAGGACTTGGATCTGGAGGGTGCAGATCACTGGGGGAAGGATTCCATGGCAGGAGGAGAGAGTGGGAGAGAGCATGGGGGTGCACAGGTGGAGAGTGGGGGGTCAGGAGCCCCTCACCCCATCCTCAGCCCTCCTCCCCACTCAGCCAATGGGCAGCAGAAAGATGTCAGCCACCGACAGCCCTGCCTCATTGCAGAGAAAATATTCCCTGAAAGACATTAAAATGAAGTAAATAAAAGAGATAAAAATGGAAATATCAAGGCAGCAACTTCTTCTCTTCTGATTACAAAGCAGGCGGTGGGCGGCGCGGGCCCTTGAAGACGCAGCTGCACAGCCGGGCTGGCCTGATAAGGGCCCGCCGCCTGTGCCCATGAGATAAAGCCGTGGTGCTGCCTGGCTCAATCCTGCCCGGCCATCAGTATTCACATGCGGCCGCTGGCGCTCAGATAGAGCAGAGACGGCTGCCTGCCGCCAAGCCCCTATTAATCCGCTCACAGGCGTTTAGACTCGGTGGAGAGTGCCTGAGTCCATCTCGTCCCTCCTCCCACCCTCCTTCGTGTTGCCTCTGAGACTGCAGTTTACTGGGAAATGAAGTTTTCAGCTGCAGGGGAGGGACCAAGAGGGGCAGGGAAGAGGGTCCCTGCACCTGCACACCTTCAGGGAACAGGCAAGGGTAGCCCCCCACCTGCCCCAGACTTGGGGGGCTGCAGTGATTCTGGAAGGAAATGACTCCTGCTGGTTCCACAGAGCGAGCCGGTGGCGGGGCTCCGCACCTCCTGGTCTTTTGTGTGCTGGAGCCACCCTTTCCTCCCGAGCTGTCAGCAGCCGGCAGGGACCCAGGCCAGCAGAGGAACACACGCAACATGATGACAATGACGGGAAAGGGGCATTCGGGCGTGACAGGAGCTGGGAGGACACCCGGCCAGGCTTGTGCTCATACCGCCGGGGCTCCAGAGGCCTGGCTCCTTCCTGGTCCTCAGCATGCTGGGTGGGCTCACTGAGCTCAGGGTTTCTGCTCGTGCACCTGCCTCCCCCAGATGTCTACTGGCCCCCCGTCACAGAGGCCCTCCTGACCACCCTGAGCCTCCGCGCCCCTCCCCCACTGCACGCACAGTCGCAGGCACAGGTGTGTGTGCCATTGTGACCACTGCCGACCCTGGAGCTAGAGCAGTGCTGTCATGCAGCGAGTGTCTGCTGGTGCTCACTGAGAGAAGGAGGGAGGTCAAGTGGGGCACCTGGTTCAGATGCTGAACCAGAGGCGGGCGTGGGAATGTGAATGGACGCGTCCAGTGGATGGATGAACAGAGAGTAGGAGGAAAGACCTCCAGGCAGAGGGACTGCCCTGTGTGAAGACCTCGAGGTAGAATCTGATGCCGTTGGGGGGTTGCTGAGGCAGAGGATGCAGATGGGCCAGGAGACACGCCTCGGGCTGAGAAGACTCAGGGTGGGTGGGTTCGTCCCAATATCAATAAGAAAGCTTGTCCAGCTCCTCTGGGCACCCCCGCACCCCTGCACCCACATCCGGCACACACACAGCATCTCCGCACCTGGCCAGGTACTACGGCATCTTCAAATCAGTGATTCTGGTGGAATCCCAGTCCTACTGACTAACCCCAAGAGAGGCCTCAAGCTGCCCTGCACCCGTCCCCCAAGGCTGCCCGTCTGGGGCTGTGGCCCCTCCTCATTGCCCTCTCCTGCCCAAGCAGGGAAGAATCTAAATGGATTCTTCCATCAAGTCTTATCATAACCAGGTTTCCATGGGGGTGCACCAAGGCAGGAGGGAGCACCTTTCCCCAAAATGAAGCAGGACCCTGGAGGGAGGCTGTGTCCCGGTGCAGTATCCTTCCAGGAGGGGTCCTGTCCATGTCAGCAGCAGTGTTTCCTGGAGCCGAGGTCTGTGGGTTACCTCTGTGGGTGAAGACCACTACTCTAAATATAATTAGGACACACCAGTTATGGAAAAAGCAAACACTGTGAGAGCTGGTTTTGGGGACATGTGCCTAAGTTTGGGGATGCCCAAGACTGCTTGCATCCTGCCTGGACCCTCCTGCTTTGCACATGTGCACTGGCCCAGGCTCATAGCCTGCCTTCACTGACCCCGGTCCACAGCCGAGGAAACTGAGGTGCAGAGCGGCTAGCCTGCGTGAGGGTAGCTCAACATCACAGTGGACAGACGAGGCAGGTGTGGTGGGTGTGTGCTTCCGGTGAGATGCCCCCAGATCAGTCTGCTCTCCTTTCTGAGCGTTCATTTCCTCATCTGCAAATAGGCGCTGCTGCTGTCACTGCACACAGCTCATCCCCACTCCCTCTGCCTCCTCTGGTGCCAGAGGCAGAAGGGACGAGGCCTCACCTCCTGGCTGAGGTCATAGCAGCCAGCACATCCAAAGGAAAATGTATGAAATGCAGAGAGGAAATATTTTAGAAAGCCCAAGGGCACAAGAATAGCCAAACTTCTAATTTTTCTAGTCAACAAAGTGTATATTTAGTCTTGCAAGCCTCCAGGTCTGGGAAGCATCAGTCCTGCATGTGAGGACAGTTATCCTCTGGGCTGAGGCACTGCCTCCTCCAGTGTCTGTGCTCAGAGTTGCCCTTCACCTCCTGAAGGGAGCAGTGGCAATGCCAGTGCCATTGCTTCCCCTCCCTCAAGGCCAGGCTGCTTCCGCATCTGGCTTCATTCATGAGCAAATGCCAAGTCACCCAGATCCAGAGCTCCTAGTCAGCTGGAAAGCTCTGTGCAAATTTCAGCATCATTAATAATCACTGATGAGAACTATAAATAAATGAGAATTATAATAGGAAGGTCTTTCTCAATAGTGAGTACCCAGGGAGGTACAGGGAGCCTTGGCTGATGCACCTGGCTCTCCCTGACTCCCTGTCACCAGCTCTGACTCTTGCACCCAGGCCAAGCTGTGGGCTGCTTCTGGGGGTTGCGGCTGTCAATGGTGATCTGACCTCTTCTGTAGCTCCTCTTTCTGGCTCCAATGCACAAGTAACCTCAGTGTTCTCAGGTGAAAGGTGACCGCGGTGGTCAACTGCTATCTAGGATCAGTCGGCATCCCACCAGCCTTGCAAGGAGAATGCATGAAATTGTGGGTCCTATGTCTGGGTCTGACTCATGACTCCTCTTCTTTCAAGCTGTGGGACCTGGGGCAAATCACTTCCTGCTCTGAATCTGAGATTCCTCATCTGTAAAGTGGACATGAAAAGGCTGCTCTCACAGGCAGTTATGGAGATTAAGAGTTGACACAGGTGGTGCACACTGCACACTCAGGCATGAATGTAGCCACAGCTTTTGGTATTGTGGCCACAGCCCCAACTCCCCCGGATGAGCCTACACTGGTCTTTCTGGAAGTGCTGCTCTGTCCGTGGTCCTGAACCAAGGTCTTGTGGGAAAAGTTGCTTCCTCCACCCCAAGATCCAGGCACCCTGTCCAACCTCCCCCATGCAGTCTATGCCAGGTGAGGGGCAAGAAAGTGTTAGGAAAAGTGAGTTAGCAGGGTAAGGAGAGAGAGGAGACACAGACAGTGGCAGACAGACAGAGAGGGTCAGTCAGAGGATTCCACCTCCTCTGCAGCAATACATCGTGTGCTAGAAAGTTACCCAGTTTGGGAAGCCAAGCCTCTACTTTGTTCTCATGGATCTCCAGCCATCCAGCTACCCTCACACCCACCCATCCAGCCTTTCACCCACCCACCCACAAACCCACCCACTCACTCACTCACTCACCCACCCACATTCACTGGGCTGGACCATGTGCTCAGGTGCTGTGCCAGCCATTGGGAAGCACAGCAATGACAATACCAGGTACAAACCATCAAGCTCCCAATCTAAGCTGGGGCTCCAGGGAGGAGTGCACACACCCTGGGGGCTGCAAGGAAGGAGATGTAGGCACCTCTGTTTGCATCAATCTGAGCTCATCCCATTATTATTATTTTATAAAACATTTTCTTCTTTTATTTTTGGTTGTGCTGGGTCTTCGTTGCTGCATGTGGGCTTTCTCTAATTGCGGAGCTTGGGCTCAGTAGTTTTGGCACATGGGTTTAGTTGCCCTGTGGCATGTGGAACCTTCCTACACCAGGGATCGAACCTGTGTCTCCTGCATAGGCAGGTGGATTCTTTATCATTGAACCACCAGAGAAGTCCCCGTCCCATTATTTAAACAACTCAGTCTGTGCCTCTGTTTGCAGGGAGGGTGGTGCTCAGCCCATGTCTCCTCCAGGGACTGCAGTCAAGGGAATAGCGACTCAGCCAGATAAGCGTGAACTCAGCAGCTCAGCCTGGAAGAGCCTCTAGAGAGGGCGGTGAAGCTGCAGGACATGCGGTGTCCAGAGACCTAGGAGCTCTCCTAGGAGGAGGTGAGGAAGCGTGGGTCTTGGAGGAGGAGTCTGTGGGGTGGAGAAATTGGTGAAGAACATTCCACAGGCAGAACCAGCACAGCAGGGGCTGGACACTGGCAGGCACCACAGGACTGCAGAGTGGGCAGCTGCTTGGGCTACTGAGTGTGGGGCTGGGGAGGAGCAGGGGTAGGGCAGGGTCAGTTCAGCCTTTGATGCTGGTTGGCCAGGCAACTTGAACTCCACCCTAGCGGGTGACAGAAGCTGCTAACGAGGACCTTGGAATCAGATCTCCCATGTCAGCATGTGCATGAAGCTCTGTGGGGCCCCAAGAGGACAGTGAGGCTGGCACTGCTGGGGGAGATGGGGGATCAGGCCATGCCTGGGGAGTCAGGTCTGCTTGATATGCTGTGTATTGGCTGATTCTTTATTTTAAAAACTATTTGGCTGTGTTGGGTCTTAGTTGTGGCATGTGAGGACTTCAATGCATCATGCAGGATCTTTTGTTGCAGTGCATGCCCTCTAGTTGTGGTGTGTGGGCTTATTTGCTCCCCTGCATGTGGGGTCTTAGTTCCCTGGCCAGGGGTCAAACCCATGTCTCCTGCATTGCAAGACGGACTGTCAACCATTGGACCACCAGGGAAGTCACTATCAGCAGAATCTTGCTGTGTAGCAAAGCAACCCTCATCTAAGTGGCTTCCAACAACAGCAATTGATTGTTTCTTGTGACTATGGGTTGGTGGCTTCTTCCTGGGTTTATGCTGCAGTCGCTTCAGGCAAAGGATCTCTGGGCTTGACAGGCCATGACAGTATTGCTTACACGCTGGCAGGTGGAGTCAGCTATCCAGGGTCTCAGCCCCCACAAGCTGCCCAGCCTCCTCCCACGTGGGCTCAGGGTGGCATTCCAAGAGGGTGAAGTGGAGGCCATGTGACCTCTTAGGGCCCAGGCTCCAAACTCACATGACATCACTTTTGCTACGATCTATTGGCTAAGGCAAATCAGAGGCCCACCCAGGCCCGAGGGTGGGGGAGATGCACCACTTCATGGAAGTTTCCACACATCCTTTGCAGGCACATTTCATCATCAGGTATCTCCGTACCGAGGACTGTGTGTGCTAAGTGCTCACAGGTATTTGCTGAGTACCTGGCTCTGGGATGTTGCAGGAAGGGAGAGGGAGAGGCGCACACCTGCAGAGGTGTGAAAGGACAGGTCAAGGGAACCTGGAGGGGCTCTGTGAGCTGGAGCTGCGGATGGAGGTGGATTTGGGGAGGTGGTCAATTAGGAGCTGGCCAGGTGAGCAATGGGGGAAGTCTGATGTGGGAGGGGTAGTGAGGTTGGGGAGAGCCATGGAGGGAGAGTGAGGGGCCTTAGGGAAGGCTGACATCCACGCATCTGGCTGAGGAAGGGATGCAAGACAGCTCCTGGCTCTGGTCTCCTACTGTGTTTCCAACTCCCTCTGCTCCTGGCCCACGGGCTCTTCCCAGGTCCTGAGGGAGCCCCGATTCTGTCTCTTCACTCCCACATGAGCCAAGTATCCAGCCCAGAGAGGGAATATCCTCAGATCCAGAAACCACCAGGGAGAGCTTTAAAAAATGCAATTAAATGGAAAATAATTAAATCCAATTAAAAATGAACCTTGGGGGGACTCCTGCCACTGCTGTTGGCTGCTTTCCGAGTGAAGGCCCAGACCACCTCCACCCTGTCTTGGCAGGCTTCCCGGTGCTCACCGGGCTGGGTGGAAGAAAGAAGCTGAGGTCCCACATGCCAAGGAGCAAGTAAGCCCCTGCCCCTAAAACTCACAGGGGCCCAGGATGCGCCTGGTCCTTCCCTGCCTCTCTGGCTTCCCAAAGCCCACCCTGCCTCTTGCTGGCCACCTGGTGAGCCTGTTTCTCCCGAGTCAGGAGCCCACCAAGGAAGTGTCAGAAGTGTATTGTTCAGTGCTGCCCCCAGCCTCTCGGGGTTTGTGATCCTCAGAGCCACCCAGTGTGGTGAAATGCAGAGTCACCGGCCCCACCTTGCCCAGGCTGGTGAATCTCAGGGCTCTGAGTTTACACCAAGCCTCTGGGATTGTGCTGGCCTGTGGCCCTAGTCCAGGGCCTTCCCTTCAGAGCAGATTTGTTGGTGGCCCAGAGAGGGGGCCTTGCTGAGGCTCTCAGGAAGCATGTGGGTCTGGGAGGATGCACTTGGAGAGATTGAGGGCATCAGCCAGTGGGGGCAGGTAAGGAGGGCAAGGGTGCCCTTTATATCTGTAAACCCCACCTAGGAAGCAGCCGGCTGTGATGGGCTTTCTCAGGAATCTGATGAATCCCTCCCCTGCCTCATGTATTCCAGGCAGGGCCACAGCTGTTTGCCAGGTGGGGTCTGAGTCCCAGGCCAAGAGTCCACGAGGCTGTCTCCCTAGGGGCCCAGCAGTCTGTAAGACTGAACTGCTCAGAGTCATCAGCAAGACAGGCTGTGGAGGGGACATCTGGAACCTCTGTCCCCAGAGACCTGGGGGCCAAGGTGGAAATCCCATAGTGGGTGGCTGAGGAGGCCTGTCTGCCCCCAAATAATGGTCCAAGGCCGTCACTGACGAGAAATCCCAGGCTTGGAGGGAGGGCAGAGTCTGGAGAAGGTATCCTTCTTGTTAAAAAACGTAATGCAAATGCAGAACACATATGTGCCAAAAGCAACATGTGTGTGCGTGCTATCCTTTCAGTCCTGTCCAACTCTGTGCGACCCCGTGGACTATAGCCCACCAGACTCCTCTCTCCATGGGATTCTCCAGGCAAGAAAACTGGAGTGGGTTGCCATGCCCTTCTCCAGGGGATCTTCCCAACCGGGGATCAAACCCATGTCTCTTACCTCTCCTGCATTGCCAGGTGGGTTCTTTACCACTAGTGCCAGAACAAAAGCAAAGGACTAGCAAAGTCAGGCAGCTCCCAAGGCGTCCCTTATCCCTAACCCTCCAGGAGACCCCCAGAGAAGACCGACCCAGTGGAGGAATGGAGCTCCAGAGCCAAGGGTTGAATGGCCAGAACCCTGTGAACGGGGTCACTGAAGTTTTGGGGCTCATGACCTGTTCCTCCAGCCGAAGGGCTGGCTGTGGAGCAGAAGCCGGCCTCCATGGTACCCCTGCCACGTGTCAGAAGGACGCTCAGACCCCTGCCCACCATTCTGCAGGCAGCTCACACCCTGGAGGTTAAAGGAACTGGGGCCTGGCTCCGGGTCTCCAGATGGCCAGGTTATCAGTGCCGATCGTCTCTGGGTTCTGGGTCCCTCTTCCCACCTGTCTCTTCCTTCCTCTCGCCACCTGGGACCCCACTAGCACCCCCGGTGGAGTCCGACCTCCCCCAAGTCCTGCCTTCCAACCCCGCCTGCAAGCCTTCCTTCCCAACACAATGCAGGCATCTTGCTAGACTATGAGGCAGCCGGTCCTCCGGAGGCAGATCTGTGGACGCATGGCTGCTTGCTCTGGATCTCCCTCCTCCACCTGTGCAACAATTTCCCGCAAGGTGCGACGGCAACTCCTGCGCAGGCCCAGTGTCTCCTGATGCCCATTGGGTCCAGCACGTGTCAATCATCTACATGGTAGCCGAGGCACTTAAGCCAACCGGAAGTTGGGCTGGCTGCCGTTGGCGGACAAGTCTGACGGAGCCCATGTCCTCAGGTTGTCGAGGCAGATGAGGCCAGTGGCCAGAGCAAGGTTAAGACCCAGAGGGACTGGCCTCCCTGGTCTGGGCCACGTGAGGGGCTGGTCCTTCAATCATCCACCCTCGCCCTACTCCTTTCCCCACAGGAGCTTCGTGGGGGAGGGGCTCAGATGGACTGCGGGAAGAGACTGGGGGTCCAGCTGCCGTGCTGGCGCTGCCTGACAGAGACATCCATGGTGGTGCAGGGCGCGTCCTGGCGAGGGGGCCACGGAGGAAGGCTCTAGGGCCACCAGCTGGTGACAGCTGGAAAAACAGGGACAGGGAGGTCAGGCTTTGCTGGGGGGGGCGCCCAGCCCCAGCGGCTCCTCAGCACAGGGGCAGCCTGAGTCAGGGCTGACTGCTTCCCTGGGGAGATGCCCCTCACCCTCCACAGTCAGATGCCTTCTGTCTCCAGCAAGCAGAAATGCCCTGGGGGTTCCCACCTCCTTGGGGCCGGGCCACTGGCTTCATGACGTTCCGGGAGCTGCTTGAGGCTCCCTCAAGAAGGGAGGGTCTGGCTGCTGGGGCACGGTGGTGAGGTGAGGTGGCAGAGCCAGCAAAGAGGGCTTTCACAGGCTGAAGTGCGAGCTGCTGTCTTGTCCTGAGGGGCTCACGGGCCCTCCAGATGGACGTCTTCAACAGCAAGTTCAGAAACGGGCATGAGACCCTGCAGAGGGCGACTCCTGGGAAACGTGCTTCTGGCTCTTCAGAGAGGTCCTAGGAGGACCACCACCTTTCTATGTGAGTCACCCATGTCTGCATGTGACGCCTGGATTGCCGAGGCTTCTCAGACCAGCCCCAACCACTGTGGGGACCTGCAAAGGGTCTGAGGGTCATCAGTTACTCCACCCTGGTTTTGAAGATGCTGGCAGGACACTAGCATCCTGGACCAGAGCCAGAGGGCTGTGTCACCCATGGCACAGCGGGAGCTGGAGTTTCCTCACGGCCCTGATTTCCCTCCCTGGACGTGGTGCAGGTAGGTGTTGTGCGTGTGGGGTGCCTGAGGAATGGTGAGCTGAGGAAACCTGAGAGCATCGTGTAGGCTCTAGGTAAATGGGCCTGTTCTTACCTCAGAGAACAAATCACCCTGCCCTCCACTTGGAGGGGTGATTTCTCTGTCAAGGCCGCTTGATGGGCCAAACAGGCATCCTGTTTGGTGCCTGTGCCCGTAGCTGTGCTGGTGAGATGTGCAGATGTGTGCGGGGCCAAGGCAGAGGGAGAACGGGGACTCTGCTGAATCAGCCCACGCAGGACCCAGCCCGTTCATGGGCTTCCATTTGGGAGGAGACTTCCTTATTGTCTCAACGTGTTTCCACGACCTTCAGCATCGGCAGGGATCTGATCTTCTCTCCATTCAGTTAGTTGTACCTGCTCTTGACAGTGTGACCTGGGCAGGTAATGAAAACTCTGCTTACCATGCTAAGGGGTGCTTAGAGTCCAGTGGAATTTTGTTGGCAAAAGCATTTAGAAAACTACAGATTGTGTCAGGAGACACATGAGTATCTCCATTTCTTCTTTTCCTTCTGGTCAAATATTGGGATCTGGACTCATATCCTGGGTGCTTTGTTCCAACAGCTGAGATAAGTGCAAAATCAGAGGGAGGAGCCCCTCCTTTCCCGCCATCCCCCCCCCCACCACTCTTGGTAGATGTCTGTCAGAGTGGCCCTTGGCCCAGCCAAGGCAGAGGCTGAATGTGGCTGTGCAGGCGGAGAATAAATGTGCTGCCAGAGACTGAACACTGTCTTCCCAGCTACACGTGTTGAGACCTGACCCCTGGTGTGATGGCACTAAGGGGGCTTTTGGGGTGATGAGGTCATGGGGAGGAGCCCCACATGGGCTCCCTCCCCTCTTCCTGCAAGTGAGGGCACCGAGAGAAGGTGCCGTCTGCAAGCCAGGAAGGGGCTTTCACCAGATCCGGAGTGGACTTCCAGCCTCCAGAACTGGGGGAGCTCCATGGTGGTTGTTTGAGGCCCCCAGTCTTCCGTATTCTTGTCATAAGGGCTAAAATGGGGGATGGGGTAGGGGTGCTGGGTAGGAGAGAAGTGAAGACCATCCTGGGCACATTTGTGTTCACCACTGGCAGGTGATGCAGGGTTTTGCTGGGCAGTGGCAAGAGGGTGAGCCCCGAAGGGCTAACTAACGCTATCTTGGTGGGCACAGCGGCATCCCCGAGGCTTTTGTTTGAGTGTCGCCCATTTGCAGATCTTCCTTGTATAGAGTCTGTCTGATCTGTTGCCTCTTTTCCTACTGACGTGTCAGGGTTCTTCATGTATCTGAGGAGACAGCTTATTTCACAGCAGTGGGGCAGGAGGCAACACAGGTCACTGTGCACCAGCCTCTCCTACATACGCAGCGAGCAGGGGACCATGCAGAGCTCTTGATCACAAGAGGGGCTCCGACATGTCCTGGGGGAACAAACCGGCTCAGCTGTGCTCCACCCAGTGCTCCGTGCACTCACTGACCAGCTGTAGGGAATCTGTGAGCATCCTCAGAGGCTGTGAGGTGTGTTCTGAAAAATGAGTGGGAAATGCTGACCCAGCCTGGTCCTACCTGGAACAGGACTCACGGACAGGATCATGCATATGCCACCCACCACACACACAAATACACGTACACCCACCACAGACACAGCATGCACGCACGCACACACAACACACACACATACACCCACACTGAGCCCTCCCTGGCGGCTGCCCTCCAGCGAGCGTCCTCGGGCCCCTCCCCAGGGGCTCAGGGCACCCCTCCTCCTCAGCCCCTCCCCCCGCCTGAGGCTGGCTCTGCCACGCGTCACGTCCCCTGAGCTCCACAACAGCTGGTTGAGCTTAATGAAGCCCCACAGAGTGCCAGGGTCCACCTGGCGAGGAATTACCAACAATAACAAAATAGCAGACACTCTAGGCGGGGTGAGGAGGCCAGGGGTGGGGCCTCCTGAGTAGCCCTCAGGTCCTGGCTGCACTGACCCACTCAGATACCACATGCCAGCCCGGGTGGTGGGCCTGGGTCTGCAGGCCTCCTATCCTGCACTGTGGGGGGGAGGAGGCTGTGGTATCCATACCTGGGTGCTGCCCAGGGCACAGGCATGTCCCCAGCTCACAGGGTCCAGGCAGGATGACATGAGAAGACTGAGGCCTATTTCTGGAGGGGGTAGAAGGGACTCTAGATTTGTCATGAAAGTGGGGGCCTCCTTCCACGATGTCTTGGCTTTCTATGGGGGATCAGGGAAAGGTGGTGCCAGCAGAAGGGGCCAAGAGTAGGGGCTGGGAGGAGCAGTGGGGTCCCCTGGATGGCTCATGGCCTTGGAGATCCTTTAGCTGACAGAGCCTGGGCTCAGCAGAGGGCCTCCAGCGGAGGGTGTGGGGACGCTGAGTGCAGCCTGCAAGGCTGGAGCTCCTTTCACTGCCCCTGACTCACCGCCAGCCCCCCATGATGGAGAGGAGTCTCTTCCTGGCTTCAGACACTGTATTGACTTGAGAGAGGAGGGCATGGGGGGGGACCCACCTGGGAAGGCACTTTGCAGGAGCCTCAGTGCTGGGCAGGGCTGGGCACGAGGGTCACCTGTGCACCCAGGTTGGTTCCTTTAGAAACCATATTTATGACCTGCACCCCGTCTGCTTCCAAAAGGGTTTTGGGGAAACGAGAAAGCGAGAGACTGTGGAGCAGAAGTGGCGGGTTGACACTCGATCAACCTGGGGTCCTGGCATCTGAGGAAAAAGGGCGGCAAGGATGTGGCAGCTACAGAGTCATGTTTGTGATTCAGATTTCCCAGGAAACTGTATGAGATGGAATCGCTTTCAAGGGAAAGCCCTGTGAGGCCTGGGGTGGGAACGACACCGTCCATCTGCTCCCCAGGTGGTGGGCGGGCACAGGGCTGATGGCCAGAAGCTCAGTGAAAGCGGTGACATGGCTGTCACTGCCGTGGTTATTGTGTCCTGTTGGATCCCTGGAGAGCAAGGCCCTGTCACATCTCCTGCTCACGCCGGTCCTGGTCTGTGCCCGTCGTCCTGAGGTGACCACCAGTGGTGCCCCTTTCACTCTCTAGGAGTCTTGGTCTGGTGGATAAATGATAGGGTTACCATACATGTATAGGACATTTAACGTTTCTGCTTTATTACCAGTGCAGTAATAAAACGGAGCCCCTCACCTCCAGGGGCACTTGCTACCAAAGAACTGACAGGACACAAAGTCCAGAGAGCAAGAAGGGGTGTCGCTGTCAGAGGGGCCTCTGTCCTTGGTCTGGAAGTCGAAGGTGAAATGGAAAGATGCAGGAGCCCAGATTCGGCAGCTCCACGTGGCCTCCCTGCCACAGGCACGGGGAGAGCTCTGCCCATGCTGCGTGAATTTGGCAGGAAATGAAATCTCTCTGAGCCTCTTACCTCTCATTGTGAACCCAGGTTGCCATGAGGGTGAGCAGTGGTGGGTGAATCCCCATGGCAGATGCAGGGGGAAAGCCACAGGCATTGGGCTCACACCACTGTCAGTGTATCGACCCTTCCCCTGTGCCTTCCTCAGCAAAACCCAATGACTCACCTTGCTGGCTCCAAACAGCTTCCAATTCTGAAAAGAAAAAAGTTTTATTTATTGTTTTTTGGCTGCGTTGGTCTTGATTGCTTTTCAGGCTTTTTTCTCTAGTTGTGGTGAATGGGTGCTACTCTCCAGTTTGCTTCACGGGCTACTCATTGTGGCTTCTCCTGTTGTGGAGCATGGGCTCTAGAGCACACGGGCTTCGGTCGTTGCAGCATGTGGCCTCAGCAATCGCGGCTCCTAGAGCACAGATTCAATAGTTGTGACATAAAGGCCGAGTTGCTCTGTGGCACATGAGATCTTCTCAGACCAAGGATCAAACCCATGTTCTCTACACTGGCAGGCGGATACTTCACCAGAGTCACCAGGGAGCTCCAGCCTCCAATTTTTGCCATGTGGAGAGGGGTTCAGTCATGAAATTCGTTTTAAAAAATCAGATGTACATCTCTTCAGAGTTTCTGTTTTCTTCTTGTATCAGTTTTAGTAATTTGTGTTTTTCAAGGGGTTTGTCCATTTTCTCTATGTGTCAAATTTATTGGCACAAAGTTTATAATATTCCTTTGTTTTATTTTAATGTCTATACAATCTGTGATGATAGCCTATCTTTAATTCCTAATACTCATAGTTTGTTTCTCTTCTCTCTGTCTCTGTTCCTCTTCCCTGGAGTAATATAACTAAAGTGAAAGTGAAAGTCACTCAGTCATGTCCAACTCTTTGTGACCCCATGGACTAGACAGTCTATGGAATTTTCCAAGCCAGAATACTGGAATGGGTAGCCTTTCCCTTCTCCAGGGCATCTTCACAACCCAGGGATCGAATCCAGGTCTCCCACAACGTAGGCAGATTCTTTACCAGCTGAGCTACCAGGGGAGCTACCAGAGAACCGAACCTTAGATCACTTATTAAAAATCATTCATCTTTTCCAACACAAACATTTAAAGCTATCAGTTCAGTTCAGTCACTCAGTCATGTCCGACTCTTTGCAATCCCATGGACTACAGCACACCAGGCCTCCCTGTTCATCACCAACTCCCGGAGCTTGCTCAAACTCATGTCCATCGAGTCAGTGATGCCATTCAACCATGTCATCCTCTGTCATGCCCTTCTCCTCCTGCCATCAGTCTTTCCCAGCATCACGGTCTTTTCCAATGAGTCAGTTCTTTGCATCAGATCACCAAAGTGTTGGAGCTTCAGCTTCAGCATCAGTCCTTCCAATGAATATTCAGGACTGATTTCCTTTAGGATGGCCTGGTTTGATCTCCTTGCAGTCCAAGGGACTCTCAAGAATCTTCTCCAACACCAAAGTTCAAAAGCATCAATAGTTTTCACTTTAACCACTGCTTCGACTACAGCCTCCAAACTTTGGTATGTCGTGTTTTCATTGTTACTTAGTTCAACATGTTTTCCAGTGTCCTTTGTGATGTTTTATTCATGGGTTATTTAGAAGTTTTTAGTTTAATTTCCAAGCATTTGAGGGCATTTTACAAATATCTTTATCTAATTGATTTCCCGCTGTACTAGGCTAGAGAGTATATCTCATATGATTTTAGTGGTGGGTTTTTTTTGGCAATTATTGAGACACATTTTATGGTGAATAATCCATGTTCATTTGGGGGAAAAAGTGTTTGTTCTGCTCTTGCTTGGTGGAGTGCCCTATAAACGTCACGTAGATCATTTGGTTGATGCTGTTGTTGAAGTCCTTAAACCCCTTGCTGACTTTCTATCTCCATGGTTGATCTCTTACTGAGAGAGAAATGTTAAAATCCCCAGCTGGAGTTGCGGATTTGTCTCCCTTTAGTCTGTTAGTTTTTGCTTCACAAAATTTGAGGCTTCAAATTTTGAGGCTTACTTACATGAGCAAGTAAGCATATGCACTTACTATGCTTCATAAGTGCATACTCACTTATGATTATGATGAATTGAAAACACACTGTATTTCACCTGCAGTTTTAAGGACTTTTTTGTGCAAGATATAGACTACCAGGTCCACAGATGTCACCTTTTGTACTATGGACTGCATTATTTTGATGAGGAGTCAACTGTATTTGATATGCTTCTTTTTGAAGTGATCCCTGTATACTTGGTTTTAGTATATTCCTGGGTATGAGTAGTTGGGTTTTTGTTTTTGTTTATTTTTCTTGGTTTTATTGATTTGTGGGTTTATATTTTTCATCAAATTTGGGAAATTTTCAGTTATTATTTCTTCAAGTTTTTTTTTTTTTTTTCCTGCTCCACTCTCTTCCCTCTCTTTCTGGCACTTAAATTGTTTATATATTGAACTGCTTGATATTGTCCCATGCGTCACTGGGGGTCTTTGTTGTTTTTTTTTAAAGGCTTTATTTTTCTCTCAGGTTAAATTTGGATTGTTGTTATTGGACCTGTCTTCAAGTTCACACGTCATTTCTTCTGTAGTCCAATCTGCTATTAGACTCATCCAGTGAATTTTTCATTTCAGACTTTGTGTTTTTCGGTTCTACATTTTCCATTAGATTCCCACCATTATAGATTCTGTTCTGTTGAGAATCTCCCTCTCCACACTCATGTCTTTCTTTTGTTTGAAATCTTTCTTCTGTAATTCCAACATCTGTGTTATCTCTGGATCTGTTCTACTGACTGCTTTTTTCTTTTATTTTCTGGTTACATTTTCTTGCTTCTTTGCATATCTAGTAATTTCTTATTGTGTGCTGGACATTGTGAATCCTATGTTGTTGAGGGTCTGGGTCACACTGTGTTCTTTAAAGAGTGTTACATTTATTCTGGCAGAGCTATTTTACTAGCAGCTTGGCCTGATCTGTCAGGGCTTGGCTTGCGGCTTTTTTAGGGTAGGAGCTCAAGCAACCCTTACCCTCAGGCTGGCATAGCCCTGCTCCTGAGAACTGTCATTCTGGGATATTCAGCGCACTCCCTCCACTCAGCTGTCTGGACTGCTCCATGCCTCCCAGCACCGCATCAACTCTAGACTCTCCAGTCGACTTGCAGTGTAGTGGTTCTCTGCTGGGTCTTGTGCATCCCTGCCCTGCACATCTATGGCTGACTATTCAGAGACTCAGGGAGCCCGTGCAGGCTCCTGGGCCTTCTTTGCACAGCTTCCTCATCTCGTACACTGCACTTTGCAGACAGCTCAGCAGCCCCAATTTTACCTCTCTCTCCTCTCTTGTTGAGACATTAAAGTACGTTGGGGCTCTGCTTCAGGAAGCTGGCATGAATGTGGAGCTATCTGTTGTGCAACATCTGGAGACAGTTTCTGCTTGTATTTTGTGAAGTTCAATAGTTGCTTATAGCAGGAGTGTAAGCCTGTGTCCATTACATGTATCATAACCAGAAACAAGAGCCCACTCTCTACTTTTGCAGCCTGTTGCCTTCCATTTGTATTGGACTTCCCAGAGACACCCCCACCTCAGGCCCAATCAAGCCCTTCTTTCCTCTGGACACCATTCAGATGCTGTGCCATCAGTCACACTTCCCTGAGTCTCATCACATCCTCACAGGCCTCTTGTTGACTATTTGACTACCTTCTTCTGAACCATGAGCACCTCGAAGGGACCGTGCACTGCACTCTGTAGAAACCATTTGTGGATCCTGGCACAGCACAGCTTCAGTAAATGTGAGGGTTGAATTATTGCTAAAGCAGGGACCCCTCTATCTCTGCTGCTGACCTCTTAGCTGAGCTAGAGTGGATGTGGGAGAGACCAGGGTGACAGTCTTCAAGTACAAGGGACCTGTGTCTTCGATTTCTCTATAAGGTATAGACCCAGTGAAGATTTGTGATGTGTTTCAATGATGTTATTCATTTACTCACCCTTTAACAAAAAGTCATGGAACGTCAACCATACATGAGGGAGGAGTTTGTGGAGGGGCTAGGGGCTTGGCGGGTAGGGGCCAGGGTTCAGGGTGGGCTCCACCTGCGATTTGGGGTAAGGGCTTCGTGGCCAGAATAAGGAGGGTGGATATAATCTGTGTGGTGGTGAGGAGCCATGGGGAGAGGGTGGGCTCAAGGGGGACTGGGAGGTGGATGGGAAGTGCTCACAAATGCCAGCTGGCTGTCCCCAAGCTATACCCTGCAGGGTGCCCTGTGTGGACAGACGGGCTCACAGACAGGTGGTCTGACCCAGGTCCACGCAGCTGGCCTCCTAATTCTGAGCAAGGGCTTTCCGCACACACACTCTGGGCGTCCACCCCGCACCACAGGGCTGTGCAGCCACGACTGCACACATGTGCTCACAGGTGCACACCCACATGAGTGTGCACACATTCACTCTGAGTGCAGGTGGAGGGGCGTCAGGGGGTTGCCTGGCCCTAACCCTAACCCATAAGATGTGGCCCCTTGTGCACGTTTCAGGCCAGTCCTCCTGTCAAGCGCTGGTGGGCAAATGTGCCAGGGCACTGGGCCAGCCCTGCACAAAGGTTGGTGAGATGGAAGTCCCACAGCTGCGCCCCACCCTGCGCTCGTGGGAAAACAACTGTTGTGACTGTGCTCCTCAGTCTTTGGGGCCTGGGGCCACACGGCTTGTCCACCAGAGAGGGCCAGGCAGAGCCAGCATGCCTCCTTAGCACATCCTGGTCCCAGGGTGGCTGCACTCTTGGGGTGCAGGGTGTGTTCCCAACCATACACCCTGGCAGGCCCCGCCTCTCCCTCACCCCCAAGTTCCTTCTCTTCCTCCCTCGCCTTCTTCTTCCATCTCCCTCCCTGAACACCCTCCTTCTCCTCCTGCAGCAACAAAGAAATCAACTGTCAGCCACCCCCCACCCCACAGTTCACTCCCTCCTGAGATGCTGATGCACAGACCTGGTCATTAACCTGCCATCTCCCTCCCCTCCTGTGGACAGTCCTCTCTCTCTTTCTCTCTCTGTCTCTCTTTCCTTCCATCTCTATCTGTCTCTCCTCATCCCCCTTCCCCACCTCCCCTCTTGAAAAGCAAGAGCAATGGGAGTCAAGATCTTCTCTTGGCGATAATTATTGAAAAGTTCAGTGTAGACAGAAGCGATGCTGTGAGGAGGAGAGGAGGGGAGAATATTAAAATGCATGTGCACAGCTTGGCTTTGCAGCAGATGTTGGCATAATTAGAGAGGAAAAAATTATGAAATTAATTTGTGGTTCAATGTAAATTTCAGCGATGGGGGAAAGCTGGGCTCCAGTCACCTCATGTGCACAGATAGACACGCACACGCATGCACACACACACACGCATGCAGCACACCCCAGCTGCCAGGGAAGTGGTAATTGTCAGAACCCATCCAGGGGGAGAAACTGGCATGAAAGCCATGGAGGGGGCCGAGGGTGGGATTCGTCCTCTTAAAGGCACAGTGGCTCACCGCAGGAGGAGACTGAACTGAGCAGGGACCTGGCTAGTTGGGGTCTGAGCTCAGGCCCCCGATATCACAACAGCCCGAGGACGACCCTCTGGCCTCAGCTGAGGACAGATACACCATGGGGTGCTGGGCCCTCACCCTGTGGGTGTCATTGCTTCCCACATGTGGCCCGTCCTCCAACCGTGGGAGGTGAGGGTGGGTGGTACGGTCACACAGGGCCATCGCCGGATCGGAATAGAGGGTCCCTGCAGGGGGCGGGGCAGCAGTCCACCCGGTTCTGTGAGCTCAGGCAGGCAGACTCAGGGATCCCTGAACAGAGGCAGGGGTGCCAGCTGAGACATTGCTGGAGTGGCACGAGGGAGCCATGGAGAACTGCTGAGCAGGGGAGGGGTGTGGGAAGTGTGAGGCCCCTCTAGCCGAGCCTCCCAGCCTCTCTCTCTTGTACTCTCTGTCCGCCACCATCCCAGTTCCCTCTCACTTGTCAACTCATCAATGGGGGCACCCCCTTTCAAGGAGTTGGGGGGGTGCCTGGGGCAGGTGGCGAAGCAGAGACTCACCTCCTGCTGCACCATGGCCAGGCCAGACCAGCCTGCCCCTCCTCCCTCTACTGTGCTAGGCCAGCTGAGAGACCCTCTGGGCCTTGGTGTCTGTATCAGCCCAGGGAGGGCTGGCCCGGCTCTCCATCTGTGTCCTGGGTGCCGCTGCCCTCTGCCTGGCTGCCACTGCGCCCCCGCCCCTCACTGTGAAGCCTGCCAGTAATGACAAACGACTGTGAATGTGGCCCCTGCCGCCTGCTCACCGCATCCCCATGCTGAGGAAGCATCTCCAGCCCAACCTGAGATCGCCAGCCAGAGCCTCAGATCCCCCAGGCCTGCACCTCCACCTGCTTGGACCCTGAGCCCTCCTGTCACCCCCCTCAGCTGGGCACATCCCTTCCAGGTGCTCTGGTGCTTGTCCCTAAGGACATCATGCCCTGCGGCCCTTGTGAGCTGTTCCTGCCTGCAGCAGGCCTCCCCCTGGGCCCCATCACCCCCACCTCCACCATCTCATCCTCTGCCACCTCATACACTGACCTGGGCCATTTTGGCCCCAGTGTCCCCCGGTGAGCCCTCCTTCAGGAAGCCCTCCCTGACCACCCTCGGTAGGCATTGTCAGAGACGTCTGGGCCCCTCTCCTCAGGACCACAAGCCTTTTAAAACAACCCCAGGTAGACTGCAAGCCCAGAGTGCCTTCCCACAGGCCCCTGGGGCTGCCCCCATCCTCCTGGGAGCCGTGTTCACACGTCCTAGATTCATCATCAAAGTCACTGACTCTCCTTTGACCCTTCTGAGACCTGAGGAGACGGTTGGCCTCCCCAAGCGTCAAGCATTGGTGTTGATGAGGACCTGCCCGCAGGCATCTGAGGTGTTTCTCTGGGGCATCCAGCAGTGGCTCCAGCCCAGTTCCATGGGTGGTCGCTGGTTGCAGAGTTGCCCAGTGGCAGCTTCGTCACAGTGCAGGGCAGAGGGAGCCACCAGCCCCAGACAGGTGCAGAGGAGACAGCTGGGTGGCCTAGGGGGCCCCGTGGCTTGTCCAGGGCCATCATGGCTGGAACCCACATCCATGTGGACAGAGCACCCGTGTGTCTGCTGCCTTCTCTGGATGGGGACAGACCTTGTGCAGGACTCTGGTCAGAGACCAGAGCCTCTGTTGAGAACCCCAGTGAATCGAGCCCTGCCTGGGACCAGGGCTCAAAACCCTGGAGCCAGGCAGGTCTCTAGCCCTCCTCTCACACCTGGTCAGCTGGTCAGCACCAGGCTGATGCCACCTCCACACTCAGAGCGTGAGGAGAGAGAGGCAGACAGACCAACTCCCATGCCGTCCTAGAAGGACTGAACCATGTGGCCGGAGCTGACTCTGCCCGCCAACTGTCTGAGGCCCCCTCGGATCCTGGGAGGCAAAGGGATGATGATGGAGTTGGGCTCCAAGGGCCCCTGCCCGACCCCAGCGCGGCTGCCCCCAGTCACAGGCAGGGAGTGCCCAGCCTCCTTGTTGCTCTGCTTCTGTTTCTTTGTTTCAACCTCTAAACTTATACCCTTATTTATAAGATAAGTAAGAAGTGGCAGGGAGGCTGGGGCTTGGTGAGAAATGTCTGCGTCCATTCTGGTGAGATCCTGTAATGTGTGTGCAAGTGGCCATGGTGGGGGCTGCGTGTGGAGGGTGCTTGTGCAGTGGCCACGGTCTGTGCACCCATCCTGTGCGTCTGTGTCGCGTGTGGACTTGCCTGTTCTGGGGTTACTCCCAAAAGCCCCCACCCACTCCACCCCCCAGCTCATTAAGGCTCTCCCATTATTCTGACATTTGTGCGCGTCACGTACCGGCAAGAAGTAATTTACTTAGAAGAAATTAAAAGTTCATTTTAATTGAGCGCACACTGCAGTATGCAAATGAGCGCATTATGCACCCCAAGCAGAAGAAGTAGACGCAGCGCTTAACCCTCTGCTCGCCGGGCTCCTCAGCTCAAGGCTGGGGTGCTCCCAGCCTTTCCGAAGCCTCCCATCCCCAGGTCCCCAGGTGGGAGGGGGCCGGCCACACAGGGAGCCATGCGTCCCTTCTGAGCCCTCTGAGAACTTTTTCCAGATGTAACAGCCGTGTGAGCACCGGCGCCCAGGGGCCGCATGAGTGCCAGCACCCTGGGGAGACACCCCAGCTCTGAGCCCATGTGGGGTCAGCCAGGCGCCAGGCTCTCTTGGGCAGGGGCTAGTGTCACCCCAGCTCCAAGAGGCCCCGAAACCAGGCTGAATGCAGCAGAGAACCCCTGAGACCCGACTGCAGGGGGACCCCAGCATAGGGGGCGATCCTGGCCCCCCAGATCTGTGACCGGGACTGGTGTCCAGCATGCGCTCCAACCCTGTGAGCTGAGACCCTGAGAGCTGGCATGTCACCACAGCCCAGGGCCTGGTCAGACAGGGAGAGGGCCAGGCCCCCCATGTAGACCCTTCCCCGTGCCCAGGCCAGATGCACACACCCACCTCCTGCCATTTACAGTTGTGGCCCCTGAGGTTCAAAAGGGACAAGCAGCTTGTCCAGATGATGAAAGAATCTCAAGAAACGGGGCTAGTGTCCATCCTTGGGGCCTGCTTGAGTGCCGTCGTGGCCATGTCACCCGGTTAGGGCACCAGGGCCGCCTCTTGTGACCACGGAAAGATGCATTGGCTACTTCCCTGGGCCCTGGGGACCCCCCCATGGGTGCCTCTCTTGCACCCAGGAGGGCAGCAGGCCTGGTCTCCAGCACAGGCCTCTACCAGGAGGTCTGGTGGAGGTCGGAGGCAGGTGTCGAGTTCCAGCTGGGTGCAGGTGGCATGGGGCACCTCATTTTTCACTGGGGTGTGTCAGGCTGCCCACCATGGTGTCCAGCATCCTGCAAGCCCTGCAAGTGTGGCCTGGGGTTGGTCTCTGCCCCCATTCACGTGCTTTCCTTCTCCATCCCTCCCTCTGCCTTGCTGTCCCCTGTTGTCCAGCCCTAAGGTGGGGATGACGGGTCAACACTTGCACAGAAGAGCAGGGGAGGGCAGACCCCCCCCCAACCCCAGCTTCCAGAGGGGCCTGGCCCTTGCACCAGGAGCCGGGCTTCTGCTCGAGCTGTGGTTGGTCCCTAGGCGGTTGTTTTTATGTTGGATTTTCCCTACCTGTCAGACTTGGGATTTTTAATGACAGTGAGAGTGAAGCTGGCTCCCGGGTGTGCACTGACAGCAGCTGCAGGAGGCAGACAGAGCATCTCCCGACCAGCCCATAACGCCCACAGACACAAACAAAGGTGCCATCATGGTGCACGTGGACTCGTGGGCACAACAGGGCCGAGCAGGCTGTTCCTGTCGTCCCGGGGTGTCCGGCTGACTGGGCACAGTCCCTCGGGGCCACTGGCCGCCTGGCTGCAGCTCCCTCCTGCCCTGCCACTCGGTCTGCACCCACCCACACGTGGGAGTCTGTGCTCCCCCTGGCGATGGCCCCTCACCTCTGCCCCGCCTCCCAGTCCAGAGCTGTTTCATCTCAGCTGGTTCCCTGAAGAGGGAGGTGCAGGAGTGGGAGGCCGCCACCCCCAGGTGAGGTTCTCAGGCCCTGGGTGGCCAATGACACTGGGAGAATCCCACCAATCAGGCAAGGGGACCCTGAGGGTGGGTGGCTTCACAGGGCCTGGGAGTCTGCATTCCAAACAGGTGCCTTGGGCGCAGGTGAGGCTCGGCAGGACCACCCTGAGAAGCCCTGTGAGCCGCTGGCCTGGGGTCCATGGCGAGCTCTCCACCAGCTCACCCCTCTGGGTCACCCTGAGAGGTACCCCTGGTGGGGGCACAACCAGGAACCCATCAACACCTTTTCCTGGAGGCTGAGGGAGGGGGCAGTGATCACAGGCCCATGAGAGATGGGGGTCAGCCTTGGGGCACCTTCCTTCTTGTTCTGCCAGACACAGTGCTGAGTCCCAGACCCTCCTGAGTTCTCTGGGCCCCTAGTTGGGAGGGTGGCTGGTTTCTCTGTAGCTGCTGGGTTCTTGGTTGTGCCCCTTACCAGGGTACCCCCTCAGGGTGACCCAGAGGGGCTGGGGGCAGGCAGGCCTGCTGCTCAGGCAGTTACCGTACCCCAAAGTGCCCATGTCTCCCACCCCAGAGTGGGGACGTTGGCCCATGGGGGCCCACCGTGAGGGGCCAACCCTGGGGCCCATTTGACTAGGAGACTAAGGACTTGTCGGGACCACACCATGTGTGGCCAGCTCCCCCCACTTACTGCAGCCGCAGCTCCCAGGCGCCCACGGCTTCCGGCCCATTGGTGCACACCCACCACCCGCCTCCCTGCCCGCAGCCGTGTCCTGTGTCCTTGGGCCCCCCGAGCTGGGCAGTGCACACCCTGTGTGCATCACTGTGGCCCTTGCACTGCAGCTCCTGGCACCACAACCTTCCCGTGTGGGCGTTTGAGCTGTCCCGAGCGTGTGCAGTGTGCCCTATGGAGGCATCTCATCTGTGGGCCTGAGGCCCAAGTTCTTGGTTACAGTGCGCAGCTCGGGGCGGGGGGTGGAGGGGGCGTGTGGCTGGGGAGCCCCCCGGGGCAGAGTGCCGGGCAGACCTCGCATCCCTGCAGGTGCATCTGGCCACTGTGAGGGAGCTTGGTGGGAGCAGGAAGTTTCTCTTCTGTGCTGGCAGCCACATGGGCTCTCTGTTACCTGACACGGGGCAGAGACTCACCCTGAGGGTCATCTAGGAGCTCATCCAGTCCAAGTGGCCAACAGCTGGTGGGCAGCGACTCCCTGGAATTCCCATGGGTGGTGGGAAAGGCTCTGCGATCGGTTAATGACGTTTGCCCTGACTCAGGAAGGGGCCAGGCCTCTCGTCAGGGACAACATGGCCATCCTGGCCCGAACTCTCCCTGTAGATGCTGGCCTCTGTCTCTGTGACCGGCCCTTCACTCAGGTCTCCCAGGTCTTGTGGTTCACAGGCCAGTCCCGATTCTGAAGACGATGAAGTCCTGCGTGGTCCTGCGTGGTTTGGGCGGTGTCTGCACCCGTGATGAGAAACAGCCTGAGGCAGCTGGTTGCCACCAGGCATGTGGCAGGGCCCCTCTAGTCCTGCTCACCGTGTGGGTGGGCCAGCAGGCCTGCGGTGCACACTGGGCCCCGGGGGTGGGAGGCTGGTGTCCTCGGGCCTCTGCTGTGTGAAGAACTGGCATCTGCGAGCTGTCACTCCCTGCGTTAGTCGCCCCTGGGGAGCCGGAGCTGCTCGCATGGCTCTGGTGCATTTTGCCCTTCTGAGTGGATGTGCTGCCGTCCACCTGAGTGGGGAGTGACCGCAGTGCCGGGCAGGGTCACCTGAAGACACCAGCCATGCCGGCCGTGCTGGTCGCACTCAGTGTCTCGTTCTGTTCTGCGACAACCTTGGAATATTACTGTCCCCCACAGACGAGACGGGGCTCAGAGCAAAGTGGGTGAATCCAGGCCCCGCCCTGCTCAGTCCATCACTGGGGGCCTTCATAATCCTTTCTGGCTCTTGAGACCGCAGAACTCAGCTCCCCAAACATTTCCCTCCTATGTGCCCCCTACCCCAGCGCCCTCCACTCACCAGGTCACTCCTACAGGGCCCTCAGCAAACACCACCTCGGCCTGGAAGCCCTCCCACCCCTCTGTGCATACCAGCTTCTTATACTCTAGTTGGGAGGCAGCTGTGGGTACCTTCTATAGTCCTTGGCACTGGGCAGATAAACAGGTGAAGATGGGGGGTGGCGCAGGGGCCCCAGGAATCTCCAGTCCCAGAAAAGCATGGGTCAGGGTCAGTGGGGAGGGAGTTTGAGGTCAGTTCCCATGTTGTTTGGCCCCTGAGGAGCCCACATGGGCCCTGCAAAGGGAGGAAGCTGCAGCCTAGCACATGCAGGAGCCACCTGGGGTGGGACACAGGGGAGGCTGGGTGGAGTGGGGGCCTTTGGGGGACTGGTTGTGCCCCAGGCATGCCCTCCTGGCAAGGCTCCAGACAACAAGCAGGAAAGAGTTAAGTCCTCTGTGAGCGACTGAGAGAAAGAAGTGGTAAACAATTTTTCTCTCCCTCGGCTAAATTAATATGCAAATTCCTAAACCCCCTCCACTCCCTTCCCCTGCCTTGAAATTAGCGAGGTAGGATGCTTGGGCTAATTACGCATTCAAACGAGCGGGCTGTTCGGGCGCGGAGAGGATGCTGAAATGATTGTGCGAAGATGGGCGACATTCGAGCGGCCCTCCTGCTGCATCTGGAGCAGCTCTCCTGTGCTGTGTGGGCAGATGCCCCCCAGCAGGGGCCGAGCCCCCAGGAGGGACCTGCCGGAGACCCCACACCCTGTCCCTGCTCCGCCCTCCCCACAGCCACAAGCAGGATCGCATGCAGCCCCTGTGGGGCTGGCACCTGGGCTCAGGACCCGGGCTGAGGGGCTGCGGTGATGGCTGCCACATGGCGGCTGGAGTGGGCAGGGCAGTCCGTTCTGCTGGCGGACAGGGCCTCCGAGCAGGGTGGGCAGGTGGCTGAGCAAGCAGGCCTCTCACTTGCAGCCCCTCTCAGCAGGGCTCCCACAAGCTGCTTTGTGTACTGTGGCTCTAGGTTCACCTTCATCCCCAGAAGGTGTTTCTCTGCCAAGTGGGCATCTACACAACAGGAGAAAAGAGGGAACAGGCACCAGAGGTGGGCAGTGTGAGCAGGAAGCGGGCAGGCCCAGGAGCTGACAAGGGCCAGAGCCGGGCCACTCTCCTGGTCCTTCCTCGGCCCGCGAGGCTCAGCTCCCTGTCCACCAGCCCAGGCCATTCGCCCCATCCCTGCAGACTCCTCCTCCAAACACCGCCCCTCCCTCTCAGGTGCTCACATGAGACCCCTTCTTCCTGCCTCCTCCTCTACTCCACTTCAGTTACCCCCCAGGGCCCAGCACCAGAGCTGGTGCCTGAGCCCCCTACGCCCTGGGCCACTTCTCCTGAGAAACCTCTCAGAGTCCGAGACGGTTCCCCCAGTTCGCCTCCAAGCCCTGCAGGACAGCGCCCCATGCTGGGCTCTGTGGCTCTCCTGGTCCTTGGCCCCTGGCTCAGGGCTTATAGATCTGCTCAGGGGTAAGCCAGTGAACAGGCTGACCAGGTGCCCTGCTCTGCAGGACCCCAGGAGTCACAGAGGGGAGGGGGCACCCATGCAGGGGTTTAGCAACTGCAGCAGGTTAGCAGGAGGCCAGGTGCAGACAGATGGGTGGATGGGCACCAGCATCCCTGCCAGGCAGGCAGGACAAGGATCCCCAGGGCCCGGGGGCTGCCCTAGGCTGGACAGGGGTGCAGACCCTCACTTTACCCACCTGGATGCAGAGGCGGGGCCTGGTTCTGAAGAACACCAGGAAGGGTAGTGGACAGAGCCTGTGTGTGGTAGGTTGGTCAGGTCATGCCCTCCACACTGGCCTGTCTCCCCATCTGGGCTGAATTAGATGCTGTCCCGAGACCTTGCCTGGTATATAGTTCTGGACCCAGAACTTCTTATCCCACTCGTTAAGCGCTCGCCGAAGGCCACAGGGCGCCCAACACCAACCTCAGCAGAAAACGCACAATTCCAGGGCAACCCTTCTCCCCGCAGAGGAGAGACAGGAGGCAGAGGGGACCAGCAGGCAGGCAGACACCCCAGCCCTGCACACCTGCCCTCTCTCTGCCCATCCCGAGGGCAGCCAGGTTTCCAGAGCTGTGGGGTGGGGGATCAGGAAAGCAGGAGCAGGGCTGCAGGGATGGATGGATAGAAGGAAGGGTGACATCATTCAGTGGGGCTGGCAAGGATGTGGAGTGCGGTCTGACCTTCCCTGACCCCAGAGGTGGTACTCACTGGGTCAGAGGGCGGGGTGGCCGAGGAAGGCAGATCACCCAGGGGAGGCAGCGCGTCTCAGTGTGGTCACCTCAGCTGGGAGCTGCAGCTCCGAGCAGCTGCAGCGGTGATACTGCAAGTGGACGGGACTGATTAGGGAGAGAACCCCAGGGGGAGGAGAGCCCAGAGGTGGGGTGTCCTTGAGGCCTGAGAACACAGGGTCCAAGGCAACACTGGTCGTCCACCCCACCAGGTGTGACCTGGGTTCCTGGAGGAGGGGTTAGGGTTAGGTAAAATGGCCGGCCGCACCTGACCCCAGCGTGGACCCCACTCCTGATGCAGTGCTGCGCACTGGCTGCCCTAGGCAGGGATCTCCGGGAAGGGGGAGGGGCCAAAAAGCCGATCCTTTGGCTTCCTGGAGCCGGCCTCCTCCTGGAGGTGAGGGCTACCCCTACGGGCCCAGGGGCTTTGTCCCTCTGACGGTGATGCATGGCCCCAGTAACTCCCCAAGCGAGCTCATGGCTGAGAGTTCTGGCGCAGCTGCTGCTCCCCCCCCAACCCCCACCCCCAGGCGCTCAGCGATGCCAGGCTGCGGTGCAAATTAACACCATTTGTTCTGCAGAATGTGCTTCATTTCTGTGCTCCACACAGAGCTCATTACCTCGCGGCAGCTCCTCCATCCCCAGCCCACCGCCTGCACTGCATGGGGGAGGGTGCTGGGCCGGGTCCTTGGACCGTGAACTGGAAGGCTGGTGGGCTCTGGGAATCGTTTCTGGGGGGCTCCCGACCTGACATTCCTGCAGCATCATTTCTGCACCTCCCAGCCCTGTGGCCTTTGGCGGGTGGGAATAGTGGATGGGAGAGATTTGACCTCTGAGTCCCTGCACTGGCCTCCCAGACAGTCAGACCACTTGGCCAAATAGGAGCTCAGCTCTCAGGAAAAGGCATCGAGTCTTATTTTGTCACTGTGGGTGACAGTTGTCAAGGTCAGAGCAGGCAGTTAGACAAAGACTCCACCCAGAGGCCAGGCCAGGCAGGGGAGGCCCAGGTGGGTTCGGGGAAGGCTGGCAGCCCCTGGAGCCCCTGCATGTGGCACAGTGGGTCCAGGAACTGGCTACCCGCCTCTGACCCTGAGAGGTCTCCAGGATGGGACCCTGAGGCCACTGGAGGGGGCTGGGGGTGAGTACTTGATGCCCAGGGAAGGCCTAGGGGCAGGACTCAGGCCCCAAGGGACACAGCCACCCTGTGGTCACTACCTGCCATGGGAGCCTGGGGTCTTATGGACCCCCTCACATGGCGATTCTCACCATGGTTCCCTGCTTCCAGGGAGTCTCAGGGCAGCCACTTGCCCCACCAACTGTCCCTCCAGAGCTAGGAGACTGGACTAAGGAGAGGGACCCAGCACAGGACGGCGGCTGGACCCCACAGAGAATCTCGTTAAAGACCTGCCCTGCACTGGCACAGGACCGCCTCCCATGGGCCCCATGTGCTGGCCTCAGCCTTCCTCCACTGGGCTTCCTCACCCACCTGCCCTGCCCTGACCTGGGGGCTGGGGTCCCAAGGAGGCGCACCTGGGGAGCTCACACTGTGTGTAGAAGCTGCTTGTCCCTAGAGCATCCCCTGACCAGGGCAATTCCCCCTGGGGGCTCCAGAGTTCTGGAGTTCTTTCCCTGATAGTAGCGACATGGAGGCCACTGGGCCAGAAGGTTCCACAGGGCTCTCAGGGCTTCTGTGGTCCACCTTGAGAATGGTCCAGGGAGAGAGGTGGCAGGGGTTTGTGTAGACCCAGGGTGGCCAATGGCAGTGGCTGGCCTTGGCCAACCGGACCCTGGTCCTTGACCACTGGCTTTTTCTGGGGGCAGTTGGGGTGCAGTGCCACCCTTCCATGAACTCAGATTTACAAATGAGAAAGTGGAGGCTCAGAGAGGGCAAAGGTCACACAGCAAGCTGGGAGCTGGACTCAGCATCGAGCACTTTGCCGCCCCCCACCTCCGCTCCACCCCCTGCCCCTGATTAGCCGAGGCCAGGCGGTACAGGCATTGGTGTGGGGGAGCTGCCTGAACCCCAGGCCTGAGCCCCACCCACCTCACCCTCCTCTCCTGTCTTTCCAGCCCCCACCCCGTCACCCAACAACCCAGCCTCCAGCACCAGCAGAACCTCGGCTTCAAGCTCAGACCACCACAGCCTTGTGTCTGAGAGGTGGGAGGAGTGCTGTCCTGCTCAGGAGCCAGCGTCAGCTCAGGGAGCAGAGGAGGGGCGCCTGGAAGCAGTCACTGCCGGAGCGGAGCTGCAGAGGTGCTGGCTGCGGGGCTGGGCAGGTGGGGAGAGTGACAGGGATGGGGAGCGTCAGGATGCACCTGGCACCATGGGAGGGCACATTCCCAGGGCACCGCTGGCAGGAGGCTCTTGGCAGCCGCCCACGGGCGCTGACAGTTGGGCAGTCAACATCTGTCCTGAGGGATTTGGCTGGGTTGTTTGATTCTCCCATTTCATAGAATGCTACACTGCGACTTGGGGGACCAGGACCCATGCATGTGGAGCACTTGGCCCATCTGTGAGCAGTGGCTGAGGCCACTCAGGGCCAAGCCCCAGGTTGTGAACCCCCAGTCATCCTGTCCTTGGTCTCACCAGACATGGCTGGGGCATGGAGCAGTGACCATGACCCTGTCCATTGCAACTCAGGGACATGGTGGGGAGACCTGGGGGCTCCCTCACAGGCTGCAGATGGCAGTTGGGGTTCTGTGTGGACTTTGCAAAGGTCTGGGGATGCCCAGTGTGACCAGCATGGGGTAATGTCAGTGTGCGTGGCCCAGAGCATGGGGTCGGGTCCATTCTGCTCCATTATGAAGTCCTGTCTCCATGCATGGAAGCCAGCACATAGCTGTTCGACTGATACAGAATAAGCAAGTGGATGGACGGATGGACAGATGGATGGGTGGATGGCAGGTGACCAGTGTGGCCACACACAGCAGGTGGGACTTTGTTGACTGTGCGCTGGTCTTGGTGTGAGGCAGGGGGCCATCAGACACCAGAGCAAATCATCGAGGGGAACTATAGATGCCTTTCTAGCTGGGGCCACAGAGCAGACGGCTTGTCCACATGGGGCAGCTGGTGCTCACGTGAGGTGGCCAGGGTTTGATGTAGTGGGCGGAGGATCTGCCCAGCAGATGCCCACTCATTCCCGGGACCTTTCTGGGAGGCTGGGTCCCAGGCTCACTTTCTGTGGTGTGGGAAACTGCAGAGGCTGTTCTGTCAAGAAACAGAAAGACTCCATGAATATTTCATTAGGGGGTGCTGTGCTAGCCTCCAGGAATGTCTGGCAGGGTCTCCAGGGAGCTGGGAGCCCCGTGCAGGAAGCAGGACTGTGAGTTGCCGGGGGCGGGGCGGGGCTTGGAGACAGTTGGGGGGTGGCGCCAGCCTCTGCCCCTGCAGGTGGCTCTCATGTCCAGCCGACTGGGGTCCTTCATGCTCTGCCTGTCACCGTGCTGGCTTGAGCACCAGCCCATTTCTGTGGACAAAGACTTGCTGGCATGAGGGCAGAGGTCCTGGGCCAGCTTCCACATTGCCCCCAGCACAGCTCCCACGGCCCACACCCTGCCACACCCAGGCCTGTGGCCAGGTCAGAGCTGCTTAGGGGACAGGGGACCCCAGAGAGGGGTGAGACCTGGTGAGGCCATGGAGCTGGAGCAGCACTGGGATCGGGGTACCCAGAATGGCTTGATGGGGAGGTGGGCTGTGGTTGGGGGGCCTTGCACCCATCACTGGGGGCACAGTGGATGGGCACAGTTGCCTAAAGACCCTGGTGTTCTGAAATCCCCTGCTGGGTGCTCAGACTAGGGCTCACCTCTGCCTGATCAGCACCTGCCCTGCTGGCTGGAGTGTCAGGGAGGGCGATGGAGAGACCTGGGACTAGACAGGTGACCCCTCAGCCTCGAAGACCCGGCCAACCCACAGAGCGGGGAAGGCTCTCCACAGGGCCCCGCTGTCCCTCTGGCAACTCACCCAGCGGGCTGCCCACTGAGGCCGGGAGCCCTTGCTCTCCTGCTGCTTCCAGGAGCCCCCAGAGTGCTACCCACCCAGTGCACTGAGGCTGCTGGCCCAGTTCCCAGAGATGGCGGCTGGGCTGGGTGCCTCTTTCAGACTCCCATTACCCGCCCCATTACCCGCCCAGTGAGGGGGACAGCCTGCCGTTGGGAGCCCCTTCCCTCTGCCCAAGTGATTACTCGGAGCCCAGACCCCTCTCTGCCCCCCCAAAGCCAGGCCCCTCCAGCCCCGCCAAACCCTGCGCTTGGCTTTTCAGGCTCTTCCTGACTTGGCAACACTGGGACCAGCCGCTGCCCCGGATGCAGGCACCAAGGGGGAACCACCACACCCCGCCCCGCCACTCCCCTCATGCACCTTCTGTCTGGGTCTATACTGGGTGCTCTGAGCATCAAGGAGAACAGCGTCCAGCCCAGGGGTCCCTGGGGTAGCAGTGGTGTCCTGCCTGCTCCTGTGCCCTCGGCCAAAACCTGCATCCCTGTGCCCCTCGACCGAGGTGCTCAGGGGCCGCCCCCCGCCCACCACCACTACGGGTCTTGCCTAGGGAGGGCTGGCCAGACGCCTGCAGGGCTTTGTCCAGGGAGCCTCTGACACGAGTCCTTCCCAGCCAGGCGGCTCGCCCCCACCCCATGCCCTCGACAGCTGGGCTCCTTGGCACCGCCATCCGAGCTCCTGTGATGGGCACGCTTGGCCGTGGTCCCGCGGGTCTGCACACAGCCCTGCTGTGCCAGGCAGGCAATGGGGCTTGGGGCAGACGGGAGGAGGGAGGGGAGTCTCGGGATCACCCAGCCCCTCCAGGTATCGCCCTCCAACCACCTTTCCCAACCCTGCCTAATTTCCCTTGGTTGGTCTCCAAGAAGAAACAGACATTCAAGGACGGTTTGGGGACGTTCCAAAACGAGGGACAGAGAGGACCTGGCCCTGAGAGCCGCAGGGCTTCTCGGAGTGGAGGTGACGCAGCCACAGGACCCCGGAGGGAGGCCCGAGCACCAGAGCAGGCGGTGCTGCCGCGTGGAGCCAGGGACCCGGGCGTGGCTACTGGCTGCTTCATTCCCCGCTACAGGGGCGATCGACCCACTCCCGCACCCAGGACAGCGCTTGGGGAGCCTGAGGCTGAGAGAGCCAACTGCGCTGGTCCAGACATGTAGGGCCCAGACCCCCACCGGTCCCCAAAAGCTGGTGCCGTGTCATCCGCGCCCAGGCCAAGACCCAGCCACCTGCCGGATGAGCCCCACGCGGCTGTTACCTGTGCTGCGCTGGCCGCCTGCTCCCAGCCGGTCCTCCGTGGCTCCTCTGCCAAGCGGCTGCTGCCTTCAGGATGGGCTGCCAGCAATTTGCCGCGGGTTTTGTTTGTGAGTATCGGCCTCGCGCGCCCGCTGGCACCCAAGAGGCCCCGGCCCTGCCGCTCTTCGTGGCAAGTGTCCATCCTCCCCTCCTCGGCGGCCACTCACCTCACCCTCCTCCTGTCCCCACCACACCAGCTCGGACGGAGCCGGCCAGCCTCTTGCAGCTGAGTGCAGCCACGCTTCCTTTTTCCGTATTTTAAACGCACACACATACTCTGGCACATGCACACGCGCACACGCCAGGCCCCCGCCCCTGACGACACGCATCCCGTCTGTCGGGAGCAGCTCCAGCCAAGACAGCCCGGCAGTGGGCGGTGGAGACCCAGCTTCTGCACGCCTCCTCTCGCCATCGCCTCCCTCTTCCGCCAACCAGTGGGAAGGAGACGGGCCTGAGTCACGCCAGCCTTCAGAGACCCCACACAGGTCCACCTGGTCAGCAGCCCGGTCCCTCCGCACCCCGCCTGGCCCCAACATCCCACTGTCCTGCTGTCCCAGTTATCACGCCCGCTCTCCATCCTTCCCTGAGGGGTACCCGTTTGCAGCAGGCCGACCGCGGGGCTCATGCTGGGCAGCCAGCTGGGCAAGCGTGGGGCCAGCCTCCTGGAGCCCAATGTAGCAGACATGGTGAAGCGTGGCTCTGGGGACACACGTGGGCTGCGTGGGGATGACTGAGTCTGCCTGAGGGGCCAGGGCGGGGCCCCAAGTGGGCTTGAGTGTCTGGACCAACTTCAAACCAGGACCAGAGAGGCAGGAAGAGGGGCCTCACTCCAGGGAGAGAATGGCAGAGTAGATACCCTGCTGCCAGCTTTGAGCCTGCCCTAAGTCACTCCTGGAACCTGATGTGGTCGGCACTTAGCTACTTCTGACCCAGGAGTTGGCCGTGGCGGCCAAAGGCTGGGGATATGGGCAGGTGCAGCTCCCATCCCGACCTCAGGACGCAGAGCAAGGAGCTGGGCCTTAGTGACGCCCCAGCAGCTCTTTCCCCTGGGCCTCCCGCCTCCCTCCTTCCACCACCAAGAAAATAACCCCTGCTGGACCAAGCCCCTAGCCACGGTCTCAGGGAACCTGCAGAGACCACCGTGCCCACAGATGCAGGTAGGAGGCAGGCAGCTCTTAAGATTGTTCCTGCCCTTTTCTGGCTGGGGGTCTGTTTGGGTCAAAGATCACCCAAGGAAACACCTGCTCTCCCTAAGCACCTGGCCTTGCCAGGAACCTCTCTGATCTTCTGTCTCCAAGCCTCGCTTTGCCCTTCTCTCTATGAATTCTTTTCCTACCAATTATTCTAAGCACTAGAAAACTGTAATTGACTTCAAAACTCCTTGAAGAGCCCCAAGTGGTCAAGAAGGAGAAGTTGCTGCCAGACAGTCCTTCTCTGTGGGGCTGAATCCCAGCGGCCCCTCTCTCTGCCTGGGCCTGGCCCTTGGCACCATCCAGGTGGCTCCAAGGTGACCTCCAGGGTAACCTCTGACCTTGAGCTCACTGGGTCTCCCTCTATGTAGGGTGGGCCCAGCCCCCACTCCCCACCCTCGTTCTCCGGAACATTCCAGCAGCTCCTACTGAGATACCCCTCTTCCCTCCCTCCTAAGGGCCCTGTTTTAAATTGTGTTCAAACACTCATACAAGTCACCATTGAAACCACGCGGGAGAGCAGAGATCAGTGGCGTCTGACTGGTCCCCAGGCTGTGCGGCCACCAGCTCTGTCCAGTTCTAGAAAGTTCTGTCACTGACCCCAGCATGGCCATGTCCGCTTCCTGCCTGGGGTTCCCCCACAGGGTACCACCCATACACGGCTCCCCTCTGGGGCACTTCGAGGCTGCTCCACACCATAGCCTGCAGTGAGCTGCCTTCCTGTGGGGCTGACTTGGCTCCTCCTTCAGCGGCCCTGTCTCCTCCTGTGCAGCTGGTGGCCCCGTCCACAGTGACCAAAGGGTACGACCCGGTGGGGTTGTGACGAGAATGAAGCTTTTTAGTGACTCAGGATGGCTCTTAGCCTGGTGGGATAGGAGGAGGCATGATTCCCTGAAAACAAGCCCGTCTGTCTCAGTCAGGTTGAGGGTCACCCTGCCCCAGCACCCCCTGCCCCTTGGATGAGGTCATACAACTGACTGTGCTCTATGTCCAACTGGGTGCACCCAGCCCCAGGGCCTGAGGCCCACGGCCATCCTAGTGTCCGCCCCTGTGGGGAGAAACAGCTGCCATCTGTGTGTGGTTGTGGGAGCCAGGTCCCGTGGAATTGAAGAAGCAAAGGTTCCAGGTGTCCTGCTGACCACTGAGCAGAGAGAGCAGGTGTGGCCGCGGGATGATGAATCCATCGTGGGCCTGAGGCTGGCATGCTCAGGGCAAGGTCAACAGGAGCGCAGCCCATCAGGAAGGTGGACTGGCAGCCTTGGTCTGACCACTGAACTGCACTGGCAAAATGGCCCCAAGCCCAGCGTCCTGGGGATGCCTGTGTGTTCAGTTCCTGGAGGCCCAGCCTCCCCCCAAAGCCCACTCCCAACTCGCCGGGGCTCCATCTGTCACGCTGATGGATGGGCTGAGTCAGGGGACCCCCAGCTGGGGTCAGCGCCCTGCTGCCTGTGAGACTCATGCCTCATCCATCACCAGGGGCTCCTGGTGGGCTGGGTGGGGCAGCTGCACGAGTGCCCAGCACGTGCCTTCAGAGGCCGCCAAGTGGGCCCCTCCTCCCCAGCCAGGGCAGATAGGTGCATGGCCAGCCTACACCTGCCTCCCTCAGCCTCCAGAACCCTGGCCAGGCACCACCTGGTGCTGTCTGCCATGGCAGAGAGGCCTCTGACAGCCTGGCTGCAGGAGGGGCAAACCCTGGGGTCTGTGCAGTGGGCAGAGCCAGGAGTGGGGGAGGCTGCCTGCAGCTTCACCTGGTGACTGCACACGCGAGACGCAACCAGCAACCTCAGTCCAGGTTCAGCTCTCCAGGTGCAGCCTCACAGTGTCGCACCTTCGGTGGCCTCTGGGCCTTGGCCTCCAGGCGGCTCTGACAGCGCTGCTCCTGAGGCCTCTGGAGGCTGAGGCGAGCTTAGACAGAAGGGGACCACGTGCAGGTGCGGTCTGCCTGCCTATGAGTGCTGTGGACACACTGAGTGCATGGGCTCCAGGTGTGTATGAACCCACAGGCCGTGTCTGTGAGTGGGACGGGTCCCGAGTCCTTCCACGGCCCCCTTTCCACCACTGGACTCCCCAGGGCTGGAAGTGATCTCGGGGTCAGCCTCTCCAGCCCTGCAGCCGGTCCTGAGTCCTGGGTCCCCCACGGCCCTCTCAGCTCTGCACGGCTGACCAGCGACACGCAATTACACGCTGACACCAGGGCTTTGATACGTCTCTCCTGCCCTCGTTGGTTCAGGTTGGCCTGGCTGTGTGGTCTTGTGTCCGGTTCTGTCCTGATTTGCCCTTGGCCTAAGGGAACGTCATGCACAGTGAATCCTGGAAGCAAATGGCAGGCATTTCCTCTCCTTTCATGCCTTATCCTGCTGGCCCCTCCAGCCTCCCTGCTCTTCCTGGAGCTCGCACTGGTTCCTGCCCCAGAACTTTTGCACTATGGTGCCATCAGCCTGGAAGTCACTTTCCTCACCAGGCTTCCTGGGGAGCCTTCGAGAACTTTTCACATGCCCACACCCCGTGGACTTTCTTTGAGTGCTGCCGCTGAGAAGCGCAACGTTCCTGACCCCCAAGAGACTGGCAGCTCCATGAGGATAGGTGCGTGGTCACAGACTGAGCCACAGCTGGTAGCTGAATGAGGCAGTGGATGGGAGGGAGCTCCCTGCCCATCCATCAACTGTCCATCGGCTTCCTTCTGATGCTGGAGGCCTCTGGCTCCCACCGAGGGTGCCCTGTGACTTGCTGGGACAAGGCCCAGAAGTTACCCCTCAGGGCCTGCACTGAGGCCTGGTCGGGCAGTGGCTCTTACCATCTGGGGGCTCCCTGTGTGCCAGGCCCCACAGGTGAGCGTCACCTGCAATCACTTCCCCAACAGCCTGGGATGCCCACACAGCCTTCTCCACTTAGACGAGGAAACTCAGGCTTGGACAAGAAGTGCCCACAACTCAAACTCCAGGGGCCTGATTGTGACATGCACAGCCCCCTGCCCCGTCTTTGTGGGTGAGTGGGTGGGACCTCCCACACCCTGTCCCCCAGCTAGGGTGGGTGGGCGTCTCTGCACATGTGCTGGGCCATGTGAGCTGTGCTGGGGAGTGTGCGAGTAGTCAGGCTGCCAAGGACCACCAGGTGCTGCTTGGCGGTCCTGCCAGTTTCTAAGACATCTGTCCTCCCACCTGGCAGACATCTGGCTTGCTTGTGGGATCACTGGACTCAGGGTGGGGAGATGGTCAATTGGTGCTGGGAGTTTAAGTTGATTTTCATTAAGGAAGGAGGTGACATAGATGTTTTGAGGGGTAAGAAAGCATCGTGTCTGCAACTTCACGATAATGTAGAGAGAATGGTAAATATTAATAATTGGGGGAACCAGGAAAAGGTGTGTGACATTTTTCCTATGATTCCCCCCCAATTTTCTGCCAGTTTGAAATTGTTTCAAAATGAAAAGTTACAAAATAACAAACATGATAATGTTATCAAGTGGGATTTTCTCCTCTGATGTGTTGATGTGAGGAATTCCAAAAACAGGTCCCACGTGGAACTACCCTGGGGTTTCTGAATGGACCACACTTGGAAAAGTGCAGTGTTCTTTCAAGTACCATGAGATTCAGTCTCGAGTATTTGTTTTCAGTGTGTTGCTTTCAAAGCCATAGAGCAATCTGTATTTCCTCTTCTTTATGTGTTATCTTTATTTGGTTTTGCTCTCAGGGTTAAGCTATCCTTGTAAAATAAATTGGGAATCAGTTTTCCTTGACTCTTTAGAAGAACTTGCCTGTAAAACTTTCTGAGCCTAAGGCCCTCCTCAGAATAACCTCTAAATTATTTTTTCAGTTTCTTCTTTGGTTTATTGGCTTATTTGGATTTTCTACTTTAGGTCAGTTTTGATCACATACATTTCTAAAAAATTATGTATTTCAGTAATATTTAGAGTATATTGGTATAGGATTGCGCCTGTTCTCTTGTAATTTTTAAAGTTTTCTCATTGGTTATTTTGCCCCCTTAGGCTTCACTCTTTTTCCGTTTCTTGTTTTCTGGATCAGATTAAGTTGAAGTTAAGATACTTTACTGTTTGCTTGTTTAAGCAAGAAATATCTCTCAGTTAAATCTACCAGTATGCATTTTTCTGTCTCCTAATTTATTACTTTCTGCCTTATCTTTCTTTTATTGATATTTTCTTTGGGTTTATTTTTCTCTTTTCTAACTTTTTATCTGAATGCCTTATACCCCATGTGTAATAAGGAAAATATTTCATAATAATGTAAATATTTCAAGTGATGCGCCTTTCTTGCCTGGAGAATTCCCAAGGGCAGAGGAACCTCTGGGCTACAGTCCATGGGGTTGCAAAGAGTCGGACATGACTGAGCAACTAAGCACATATGCCTTTAAGTTCAGCTTGAACTGTATCCTATAGGTATAAAAATGTAAGAATTTCATTGTTATTTTCTAGATACCCTGTAATTATAGTTTTGCTTTTCTTTTTGTTAAAGTAGTCAATTAGGTTATGTTTAAAATTCTAATAGAGAATTGTAACAAGCATTTAATTATCAATTTTAATGTGTTGTGGTCTCTGGATTCTGTCTGGATAGTATCTGGGTGTCCAGCCGTCCTGGTTTTCTTGGGACTGAGGGGCTTCCCAGGACTCAAGTCCTTTGATGCCAAGCGAACCAGGGTGAGCTGGTTTCCCTAGCCACCATGGCTTTCTTTGTTGCCGAAAACATGACTTGTATTAGTACTTGCTGCAAAGGAACTTGTGAAGAACATGTTTCCGGATTGTAGCGTGAAAAATTTAAATTTAGATCTACTTAATTAACTTAATTAATAATATTTCTCAGTTCCTCAATATCTATTTTTTTGCTAATTTGATTAGTCAAAAATTAACAGAAGTGCATTAAAGTATATCACCACTGCTGTTGTATCCGTCAATTTTTACAAACATATTTTGCCTTATAGATTTCACTGCCATTATTTTTCACTTAAAAGTTTGTTATCACAAAATTGATAAACCCCTAGCAAGACTGATGAAACTAAAATGAAAGAAGACTCAAATCACCAGTATCAGGAATGAAGCAGGGGACTTCCCTGGTGGTCCGGTGGCTAAGAATCCACCTGCCAATGCAGGGGCCATGGTTCATCCCTGGTCCGGGAAAACTCCTCATGCCGCTTGGCAACTAAGCTCGTGCACCACAACTTACTAAGTCTGTGCCCTAGAGCCTGCAAGCGGCAGCTGTTTAAGCCTGAGCACCTGGAGCCCGTGCTCTGCAACAGGAGAAGCCACCGCAGTGAGAAGCCACACACCACAGCGAGAGAACCAGGCACAGCAACGAAGACACAAAAATGAAAAATACAATAAATTTTAAGAAAGGAAAATGGGAAAAAGACATGAAGAGACATTTCCCCAAAGAGGAGATGGCAAATAAGCATCTGAGAAGATGCTCTAATCTTTAGTCTTAGGGAAATGAACACTAGAATCACTACACATGGACGTATCCCATATCTATCAGAGTGATTAAAATAAATAGCAACCACACCAAACGCTAGTGAGGATGCAGAGAATGTGGACCTCTCCAACGTTGCTGCTCTGGGAGCAGGTCATGGTGCAGCCTCTGAGGAGGGCAGTGTGGCAGCCTCCCACAAAACAGTATGAGCAGCTTCCACACGACCTGGCAACTGCACTCTCCGGCATTTACTGCAGAGAAATGAAGACTTACACTAAAACCTGTCCATGCATATTCACAGCAGCTTTATTTGCAACAGCAGAAAACGGAGAACAACCCAGGTGTCCACTGACAGGTGAATGGTTAAACCAATTGAGGTACAGTCACACCAGGGAACACCCCTCGGCAAAGGAAGAAACAAACCACGTGTGCATGCAGCACCTCGGGCGGCCGCCAACAGAGTCCCAGAAGGTTGTGTGCTGTGGGGTCCATCTGTGCCCCATCCCTGAAATGACTTGCCAGGGGTCACGGAGAAAGTGGGGCGGGAGGGGGGCTACCAAGGGCAACAGGAAGACTCCGCACCAGGGTGGGGACGTTCTAGGTCCTGAGTGCACTGTGCCAGCACCCCAGCGGTGACGTTTTTATGTAGTTTTGCACGATGGGATAAAGGTCACACAGGGTCTCTGTTATTCCTTACAGCTGCATGCGACTCTCTAATTATCTAAAAAAAAATTTAGGCAAAAAAAAAAAAAAATGACAGTAAGGACTAGAAAACCTTGGGAATAGGCCATCTGTGATGGTTTGGGGACTCTACCATTAGGACTTAGACACAAGTATGTGGTCCATACAACTCGTTTGTCCATTTTCTACGTATCAGTGAGCACCTTTGAAAGGATTACTGCTGTGGTTTGTACACTTCATCAATAAGAAGTGGGCTTAGCTGCCTCAGAGCATGTGGGATCTTAGGTCCCTGACCAGGGATCGAACTGAGTTCCCCGCACTGGAAGGCAGATTTCTTAACCTTGACCACCAGGGACATCCCAACACTGAAATTTTTATCTCCTTTGCTCTGCACTTGCTGGCCTGTCTTGTCTTATGTAAATTTAACCTTTCTGATTTCCTTTCTTTTAGATATTCTCTTATAGAATTCAACCGTATATAATTTTTTAAGACCAAATCTAAGCTCCTTTGTTTCCCTGTTGTCTCAGACAGTAAAGAATCTGCCTGCAATGCAGGAGACCCAGGTTCGATCGCTGGGTTGGCAAGATCCCCTGGAGGTGGGCATGGCAACCCACTCCAGTATTCTTGCCAGAGAATTCCATAGACAGAGGAAACTGGTGGGTTACAGTCCATGGGGTTGCAAAGAGTCAGACACAAGAGAGCAACTAAAATACACACACGCACACACTCTCCTTTGTCTTTTGTAAAAAGCACCAAGTCTGTTTCTGGTTATTGATACACAAGCCAGTGACGTGTTCATCATTTCTCCTTCATCTCACCTCGGGGTACTTGTTCTGGTGTTCTTTTCACCGTGTGTGCATATGAATGCATGCATTTGCAGATTGACTATATTTAATTTATTTTCAGTAGTTGCTTGGGAGATATTACTCCTGTTCTTAATGTTCTTGCAGTTACTGTATTTAAAAAAAAACAAAACACACATTTGACCTCCTGTGTTTCTGTCCGCTGCATCGGTTATGAATCCTCTCTGGGCGGTTTGAGGAAATTCGCCCACATCGCTGCCCGCTCCTGCCCCCTCGCCCTAACCCCACCCTTCCTTGTTTTCACTGGCACATTAGGCAAAGGAGGCCGCGCTGGCGGACAGTGTTTGTTTTAGCATGTTACATTTTCTTCTTGAGTCATTTCTGGCAATTTTATCCTGTTTGTTTTTTTAAACCACATTGTAATGGTGACCTGGATTTGCCTCTAAGAGCAGGCGTTTGTTGCTCAGTCTTCCTTATTCTTATGGGTGTCCCGCCTCACCTCTCACTGGACTGTGGTCACCTGGGGCATCATTTTGGGGCTTTCGCATGAGTGGAAATGTCTTTCTGCTGCCACCACACTGGGGAACACCTTGGTTTTACATAAAATCTTGGACTAGAATCATTTTCTCTGTGAGCTCTCACAGTGTACTCCCTATTCTCAGAATTTATTATTTTGAGGAAGTGATGAATTTAACGTAATCTTTTTCCTGTCTAGAAGTTAATAGAATTATTTCTTTAGTCTCAAGACTTAATTTTTTTTTTTTTCTTTCTGAGAACCACCTAAGGCTTTTTCCTTTCATTAGTTTCACCAGCTGCAAGACGCGGGGCTCCGCTTTGATGGGAGTTTTCCCCATCACGTGACACATGCTCTTCTGCCCCCTCTCTCGGTCCTTCCATGGATGGCAGCCCCTGCCCACCCCTGGCGTCCTCCGCCCCTCCCTCACTGTCCTCCTGGCGTCCCAGCTGCCTCTCCTTGCTGTCCAGGCACTGACATCACTTTTTAAACAGCTTTATTGGGACATAACTGACAGGATGAACTGTACACATTTAAAAGGTACGATGTAAGTTTTGACATTTGCATCCAGTTGAGACTATCACCACAACCGAGATCATCACCCACCAAGCTTCCTGTGCACCTTGGGGACCCTGGGGGCTGGGGAAGAGGAGGCTATGGAGGGGATGAGGAGAGGGTCCTGAGAGTCCAGGGCACGGAAAGTCCCAGAGGTGGGCACCATGGGAATGCCATGGATACAGCCAGATGGGACCCTCAGGACAGAGGTTCCCCCACCCCGTCTGTGTTCACTGGGGCCATGACGCCCAAGCAGCCCCAGAAAGTCCAGGATAGGTAGATAGAGGGGCCGGGGGGCTTCCTGGCACAAAGGCCTTAAGACGCTTTGCAAGAGTCCATCTGTCCTTTGGTGTCACAGCACTCCCGGCTGCTCCGACCTAAGGACAGACCCAAGACCCCTACCATAAGGGTTAGCGCCCCACACCTGATGGGCCCCTTCTGGGCCAGCCCCCCTGGGTGGAGGGAGACCACCGGCCCGAGGGCTGGAGATGCTGGAGGCTCTCGGGATGCAGGAGTAAAGCCCAGCCTGCCAAGGAGCACAACGCGGAACCTGGAGGCCCAGCCCCTAGCCTGGCCCTTGGGCCTGGTGGTACCTCCTCTGTGGGTCACCAGTGCCTGCAATAAGGCCGCCCCAGGCCCCACACTGTCTGAGCTGGGTCATTGTTGGGCCGCTTACTGGCCGTGTGGCTGGAGGCCAGCTCTGGGCCGATGAGGAGCATGGGGGTCTCTGAGGGAGCCTCACCTCACACCCCCTCCTTATGGGAGGAGGCTGCTGGCTCTTGGGCCCTGGGGTGCGGGGGTATCCACAGGAGGAGGCACAGTGGGCAGGGCCGGAGCCCAGGTGTCCGACCAGGCCAGGCCGGAGGAAAGAGGAAGGCAGGCGGGCGCGGGGAGTTTCCCAGCCACACAGCCAACCCCTTAGACGCTTCCGGGGACCCGGAAACACGGGCTGGCCTTCAGTCGAGCCGGGCTCGTGACCCACCCCTGCCAACCGGCCCTAGATCATGTGATGGCAGGACAGGCTGGGGCCACGTGTCACCTAGGGAAGGGAGGCCACCCCAAAGCCCTCATGTGGACCCGGGATGCCACAGTCTGCTCACCAAGGGGCCTGGGAAAGGAAGGGACCTGGGGGCTCCCCTGAGACTCGGAGTCCAGTTGTTCACATCAGGCCCCAAAGTGGGCCCTGAGAAGGGCAGGGCTCAACTGGACAGGTGATGGCTGGAGTCCAAGACCTGCCACCCGCTGGCTACATGTGTTCCTCTCTGAACTTTAGTCTCTTCATCTGCTGGCTGGGAGTAGGGGTCCCTAACACAGCTGGTCCGTCTGAGAGGACCCCCGTGCTAGTTCCTGTTCCTTCCCTGACCCACACGGCCTTCATTTCAGGGCACTAGAAGCTGTCCTTTCTCACCCAAGAGTGAACTCCGTCTTAGGGGGCCATGTGGTGATTCTAGAAGACATTTATCAAGGAAGTGTCTCCTAGGCCTGTTACCCGTGACCCTCGGAGCTTTACAAGCATTCGAGTGTCAGGGCTGTGCAGTGTCATGGGTGTTATTTCTAAGACACCCACTCAGAGACCTTTTAGTGGCCTCCCCTTTGCCAAGACCCCTCTGGCCTCTGCAGGGTCAGAGTCCCAAAGCCTGGGTGAGTTGACCGCTGGGTAGACACTCAGTTCTGAGGATCCTTGATCCTGTGGAAACAGCAGAAGCAAAGACTGGCCCCAGGGGGTCAACTGCTGCCCCCTGGGCCTCCAGGACTGATCGAGGAAGCCATCCCACAGGGAGTCAGGCCCCTGCTGCCCTCTGCCATCGTTCTGGCGACCCAGAGAGCTGAGTGCTTGTCCTTGTCCCAGCAGGTGTGCGGCCACATGACTGGGACCAGGCTTGCCTGTCACATAAGAGTTTCCTTCCATCTGTCCTGGGAGGCCTTTCCAGCGGCCAGGAGGACACAGAGGCTGCAGGAATTACCCTGAAGAGCCCAAGATAGCAAAGTTCTGTGGAAGGGCTCAGCTCTGGCCACATTGCTTGGCTGCTGCTTCTGGAAGTTTCCATGAACTGAGGCATGTGAAAATGAACCATTTTCCTGTCTGATCACATACTGACCCTGCTGCAAGGAGGGTGTCCCAGGCCTAGGGCCTAGTTTGGAGGCCCCAGCCGCCTCTCCCCCAGCACAGCCCTTCTACAGCTGGTCCTGGCCCTGGGGAGTGACCATCTATGCGGCTGCAGCCGCACAGACCTGTGACAGTGGAGGGGCAATCCGGCCAGCCCACGTGCTGGCAGCCGTTCCATCAGGCGCCTTGGGCTCCGAAGCCCGCGCCCCAGCTGCACCTGCGCGGATGCGGGCGCTGCGTGGGCGCGGGGATGTTCCGCCCGCTGCGCCCTGCCCACCGGCACTGGGAAGTGAAATTGCTGGGTGGGCGGGCGAGGGGCCGGTTAGGGGCGGGAGGGTCCAAAGGCGAGGCTGGCAAGGCGTCATGGGAGGCTGGTCTTCTGCCCAGGCACAAGGGTGGACTCCAGTGTCCTCCGCACAGGATCTGCAGGCGATGGACCGCTGGGAGAGTGGGGAAAGAGATCCCCGCCCTGCGAACATGCCTCTGACCACCGACCAGCCCAACGACAGGGAGAAGAGGTGATTGTGCAGCCAGATCCACAATGCTCATGCACATGGGTGGCCTGTGGGTCCGGCGTCCCACGTGGCCGGTCTGGGGGAGAGGGTCCACCTAGCCTCATCACTCATCACAGCCCGGAAGTGGCTTAGTTATCCATGCCCTCCCCTTGTGTAGATGAGTAATCAGGACCAGACCCAGGGCCGGCTGCCTCCTACGTGTAGCCCATGAAAAATGAAAATTCAGGCCCTTGTCTAAAAAGTATGGAGCATTTCAAGACGTTAATAGCTGAGTCTTAACCAAGTGTAGGCGCTCGTGACCCTCGCAGAGGGCCACGGACTTGCTCCTGCACAGCCCCCAGCAGGCCAGTGCCACCTCCAGGAGCTCCCAGGCCAAGCTAGGGGTCTGAAACAGCCTAGTTCAGGCACTCTCAAACTGGGTTCCCTAGAGAATCAGTTCCCATGGGCCTCCCAGAGGTTGCCCTGGGGGGTGGCCAAGCAAAACCTCTAGCTTCCACACTTGACCCCCAGGAACTCCAATTCTAGCTTAGGTATTTGTGGTCATATTGGTTTTTTGGAGGAAAGATGGTTCAAAGAGTTATATGTGTTAAAAATGTAAAACATGGATTTCATCCAAGCCCTGATTTCAACGTGAAGGAAACTGAGGCCCCAAGAGTTAGTGGGAGCTCCTTCAGGGCTGACCCAGGGTCCAGGTCCCCTGCCTGGTCACTCAGAGCTGCTTGGATGGGCTGGGAGCCAGTCCCCTGAGTCGGGTCTGGGGGTCTCCTTGCTGGCTGGAGGGATTCTCTTGTGGCTCAGCTGGTAAAGAATCCACCTGCAATACAGGAGACCTAGGTTTGATCCCTGGGTTGGGAAGATCCCCTGGAGCAGGGAAAGAGTACCCACTCCAGTATTCTGCCCTGGAGGATTCCATGGACTGTATAGCCCATTCACAAAGAGTCAGACACAACTGAGCGACTTTCACTTTTACTTGCTGGCCGGAGGTGCTTCAGGACTCCCGACACCATTTGCAGCACGTCTACAACCACACATGTGACTGTTGATCAAGTCTTGTGGGACTGTGTCACTCGATCTTGAGATGCCTGTCCCGTCGGGGAGCAGGACCCATGTGTGGAATTGCCTCGGTTGCGGAGGGGCAGGTAACAGTAGGCCAGCCCGTTCTCACAGCTGGCTGCTGTCCCCATCCCCACCAGCCAAGGACCAGGAGCAGTGACAATAAAGGGAAGCCCAGCAGGTGCAGGCCAGAGGATGAGTGGGGGCAGGGGGAACAGGAGGGCACACCCTACCAAAGAGACCAAACTTCCCAGACGTCACTGTGTGCTGGCCAGGCAGCAAGTGTGGCCAGATCTGCGGTTCAGGCCCCCGCCCCGTGCCTTGCAGGCCCTCCTTCCACTGCGTGGGGATGTGGGCACACCCCACCCGCCTCATCGCTGCAGGCAGCAAGTACCAGCTGTGCAGCTGTGGGCCCCTGCCCTGGGGGTCAGAGCTTGGATCCCACTCTGCAGGGGGCCTGCTGCGTGGCCCTGGCAAGCTGCTGGGCCTCTCTTAGCTTGTGTCCCCACCTGTAAAATGGGCAGTTTGCTCAGAGTGAATGAGTGGATCACACATGTGAAAGGCTGGCCCAGGGGAGGCTCAATCAAGAGGCATTTTGCTTGGGTTTTTTTTTTTTAGGAATAAGTGTCTCCTGTGAGCCTTGAAGCTAAAGCAAGATGAGGGGTGGGCAGGGGATGGCCTCTGGGGGAACTGGGGGTGCTTACCAGGTCATGTGAATGGTGCCAAAGCAGTGCCCAGGCTCTGGACTCTAGCTGCTGTGGAGGCTGTCTGTCATCTGGTGTGCACCTCCAGTGCCAGGGCCTGGTCTTGCTGCTGTGGCAGGGGCCCTGTGTGCCAAGGCAGATGTGTGGCAGGCTGCCACCCAGCCCTGCCCCATCACTGTGGCTCTTGTCTGAAGAGTGTGTTGCCCAGAGTGGCCGGGCCTCCCTGTGGCAGCCCTGCCCTGATCGTGATGCCCAGGGCTGCAGGCCAAGCTTTGGTGGGCAGCTGCAGCCCGTACCTGTTCTGTCCTTTACTAGGGCTGCCAGGTCCCCTCCCATGCAGGAACTGCCTGCCACTTACACAGCCCAGTGTGCTGACCAATGAGGGGTGATCACCGAGTCCCAGGTATCATGGGAGACTCGGTGACAGGGGGTTGGCCCAGTCACAGCACTGAGTTTGTGCAGGGCTCTCAGCTGGAGCACTTAAGTCCCAATGCCCTGGCTCAGCCAGACCAACCCATCAGAACCCTCATCAGCCAGTGCCTGGCATCACTGACATGCACTCAGAACTGAGACAGAGTGATGAGAAGACAGTTAGGAAGGGATATGAACATAGTCCAGCCCTGGCCAGTCCCAGGGTGGTTTTCCAGGTCCACCACCCACCAGCTCCAAGGCCTTAGCAGATCTCTGCCTTCCCTAGTCCTCAGTTTCCCCATCTGTAAAACAGACGGGAGTACTTTCACCCTCCTGGGTTCTTGGGAAGATCAGACAAGAAGTCAGCCACCTGATATGTACTGTGGTGTCATCCGCAGAGGCCAAAGGCTTTAATCCTCACAGCTACCTAAGAATAGAGGCACTGTTACTGCCACTTACAGGAAAGGGGACAGCGCAGAGGCTCAGCAGTTCACAGTTCATGAAGCCATGCAGCCAACAGAAAAGGGAGCTAGAGATTCAACCAGGATGATGATGGTGACAGTGGTGATGATGGTCGTGGTCGTGATATGTAACACGTGCGTGTGTGCTAAGCCCTTCAGTCGTGTCTGACTCTTTGTAACCCTATGCACTATAGCCCGCCAGGCTCCTCTGTCCATGGGATTCTCTAGGCAAGAATACTGGAGTGAGTTGCCACGCCCTCCTGCAGGGGATCTTCCCGCCCGGGGATGAAACCTGCATCTCGTATGTCTCCTGCATTGGCAAGCGGGTTATTTACCATTAGTGCCACCTGGGAAGCCCGTGTAACGCTTCCATAGCATTTACTTCACACCTATCGCTGTTCTTAGCAATTTATACATGTTAACTCCTTTAATTCTCACAACTAACCAATGATCATCTCCAGTTTACAGGTGAGGACAGGGAGGCATAAAGAGGGGGAGTAAATCACCTGCTTAAAGCTACACAGCCAGGAAGTGACAGAGCAGGGATTCAGAGCAACAGAATTTGTAGTCTGTGTCAGGAGCTCCCTGGTGAAGCTATCCTGCCTCCCACAAAGGTACCCAGTGAGAACAGCATAGGGCTGAGCCTGGAGTTGAGAGTGAGAACCCCGTGGAGGGGCCAGGGTTGTGCAGGAGATAAGGTCTGAGCTGTGTTTTGAAAGATGCATATAGGGGCTAGGTGGAAGGGTCTGCCCGGTGTGGGCAGGGCTCTCTAATGGACCCTCACAGAGGGAGTCCCACTCCAGGGAGCCACAGCCCCTTGAGTCACTTGTCCCACTGACCAGGAGGTTCCCTCCTGGACTTGGGGCTTAGGGCCTCTCCGCCTCAACCCTCCCACCCACCTGGAGTCTTGCCTTCAGACCTGATCTGGGCCACACCTGGTGCCAGATGCACTGGAAGTTACTGGACTCAGGCAGGGGCAGTGGGCTCCCAAGGAGGCACCACCAGCAGGCGCAGGCCTCGGAGCCCCTGCCTCCAGAGCCCTCGCTTCACACCTCCTCCCTGCGTCTCACTGTTCCCTCGGCCACACCGCAGGACACAGCCAGAAAACTCCAGACTTGGGAAGAAACCTGGACTCCTCGCCCCCCACCTCAGTTCCTTTTCCTGGATATACACCCGCATTCGGCAAACACCACTGGCTGTCTCGTTCTCCCCCAGCAACCCGGCCCAGGTCTGCCCCGTGGAGTGACCACCCTTGCTCAGGTGGCAGTGTGGCCGCCGGCCCACCTGGCTATTGGTAGGACTGTTTGGCAGCAAGGCCTGGGGTGTCCACTGGGGGTTTCCATCTCTACTTCTGCCAGGGAGCACTCTGGGGAGGTCAGCTGCTCTGGGTGAGGGGCAGAACAGGTTCCCAATTTTTGGCTCTTAGGCCGGTTAGTCAGGCTTTTGGCTGCTTGCACCCATGGCCACCCCATCACTTTCTTGTCCCAAAGATCAGTGGGACAGGGGTGGGACACCTGTGTTGGCTGGGAGGCCGGGCCCTCGGGCTCCTTCCTGAGTTCCTCTTTTCCAGTGGGACTCTACTCGAGAGACAGAAGGAAAGACAGAAGCAACGTCTGTCTACCAAGCCTGCCTCCTTGATGTTCTCATTCAATCCCCCACCCCTCTGGAGGTCAGTGCCCCTGCTCAACCCATTTTACAGATGAGCACATTGAGGCTCAGGGAAGCTTGGTGGTAAGTGATGGAACCCGGACCTCCATGCCTGTGTCTCTTCTCTGCTGCCCCTCACAGTTCCTGAGGCTGCTTTCCCTTCTGTTGGGGCCCCAGCTGCAGCTATTTCTGTTCGGCACCCCCTTCCCTCACTCCATGGGGCCTGTCTGTGGTCTAATGCAGTGGTGTGTCTATCCATACCTCCATAAGGAGGACAGTCTCCACTGCCTGTCACTCACCATGTGTGGCCCCCCAACCCCTGCTCTGCTTCCTGGGCTGATCTGCACTGGGCAGTTTTGTGGCCTGTGCTGAGCTTGGTGAGTTACTCTTGTCACCACTGCCACCCTCACCATCCGTATCACCCTGCCTTGTTTCTGCAGGGCCCTAAGGCCCCAGTCCATAGTGCTCTGGACCGTCAGTTGACGGCCTCCTATGCCAAGAGTCAGTCTGACCCGTGGCCTCTCCCGAGCCCAGGTACCCAGGGAGCAGCTCCCGTCTGAGGAGACAGGACGGGGTCCTGCACAGAACCATCTGGTCCAGCATCTGGCCCTCCGGGCGGGGGACAGAGGCACCAAGGGGCGGTGGCACAGCAGGCAGGGGAGTGAGGACAGGACGGCTGTGCTGCAGGCTGGCTCGCCTGGAGCCCACTCTGGAACGGCCTGGGGCGAGGGGCCCAGGGCACTCAGCTGTCATCAGACACCCCTCCCACCGGTACACACTTGTCCTGGGAGCATTTAAATGAAAAGCACAAGGATGGAGAAGTGTTTCTAGGAACCACGTGGGGCTAGGGCAGGGGCAAGCAGGCTGTGGGGTCTCCAATGCTCACCCCTGGCCAGTTGTCCTGGGCAGGGACGTCCTCCTGCCTCTGCCCACTGCTTCCAGCCACTAGAACAACCCAGACCTGCTTGGCAGGAGCTGGGTGTTGAGCATGAGCCTGGGGCCACCTGGCTCCCCTAAGGCCGCCCGCGTGTTCTGAAGACTCTGTCCTGGGTCTGGAAATGCGGCATTGAGCCCAAAGTGACCTGAGTTCAAATATCATTCCGACAGAGAAGAGCAGAGAAGACCAGGAGCGGAGGCTGAGTCCAGGCCCCAGGATGGGGAATTTGAGGCCAGGCCCCGGCAGGTGGGGCATGTCCTCGGCAGCTCAGAGCCTGTGCTTGCTGAAGGGTTGGACTGGGCCAGGCCCTGTGGGAGGGGAGGGGCCTCGTGGGAGGGGTGGGGCCTGCTGGGCTAAGGCTGTGATCTGCACTCAGCGGACCTTCCGCTCCAGGCTCGTCCTGTCTTATGATGTGGACATGAGCCGGGCAGGACCCCGATCCAGAGCCACCTGCTGGGTCCAGACTACGGCAGAGCTGGACTGGTCTGGAACCTTGCCAGGACATAGTTTCCCCAACAATAAACTGCTCTGAGGAGCTGGGGTGACCCTGGAGCCCATGTGACCACTCAGCCTCTCATCCCCATGGCTCTGCCCTGGGAAACCCAACATCTTGCTGGACCTGGGGACACTGTGGACGAATCCCTCAGCTGCTGGCCTCGGGGGTAACTCTGAGCTTGTGACTGATGTAGAAAGACCCATGGAGGAGACCAGGTGCATTGTCTGGTTCACTACTGCCCATCCGCCTCACTCTTCCTGCTCCATCCTCCACAGACTCCTAGCACCGCTCACCTTGCTGACACCTGCCACCTCCGTCCCTGCAGCTGCCCAGACTCCACCTTCTTATTCTCGAGTGAGAAGCTGAGACTCAGATTAACTTATACGCTATCACTATAACTAGTGGAAGCAGGGTATTGGCTTTCTGTTACTATGTTCAAATCACCCCACACTTAGCAGCTGCCATGGCACACACTTATCATCTGTTTCTGTGGGTCCAGAGTCCAGAAGTGGCTTGGCCTTGAGTGAGGCTATGTCTCACCTGGAGGCTCGACCAGGGCTGGAGGCCCAATTCCTGGGAAGCTCCTCCTCTGGCTGTGGGTGGGGCCTCAGTTCCTCCCATGTGGATTCTCCCTCAGGATGCCTGAGCACCCTCACTACGTGGCTCCCCCAGGTAAGCAATCTGAGAGTCAGGAGGAAGTTCAGAGTGTCATGGCTGTGCTCAGAGCCACTCACATTCCTGCCCAGGTCAGCCATCTTCAGCTGGGGCAGACCGTACATGGCAGGGACACCAGGAGGTGGGTCCAGTGGGACTGGACCTCCCGTCTTGGAGGCTGGTGGCCACAGACAGGGTGGAAACCCAGGCCTTGCCTGACTCTAACCCCAGCTGCTGACTGGTCTGTCCTCTGTGTGTCCAGGGCTCACTTGGCACCCTCGAACCTGTTCCCCACATGACAGCCATCACTCTGCAGAGGGAGGCTCCATGCTCACAATCTGCAAATGTTCCCATCCCGAGAGCGCTGCTGCCAGCACATCTGTGTTTTGCTTTAATCAAGTGAAAAGGTGTGACCCAGATGCCCCCAGCAGTTTGGGCTCATTAAGCTGGAGGTGTGAACAGAACCAGTGGAGGAAAAGCCTGTTGCCTGGTCTCCTGGGCCCCCGGGTGCTCCAGCTGGAAGGGTTTCCCCAGGGGAAAGCTGGAGGTCAAGAATGGAGGGGGCCTCAGGGCAAGCTGTCAGGTGGGGAGGCTCCAGTCTCAGTTGCCCTCTGTGGAAGCATCCCATTCATTCCACTCACACTGACCAAGCACCTGCTTGGGATCTGTGTTGAGGGGTGGGCAATAACGATGCTGGTGATGCCAGTAGCAGAGAGTGTCCACAGTTAGCACTGATGAACAGCTTTAAGTGTCCCGGCTCCTGGATCCTCCCAGCAGGATTGAACCAGAAACGGAGGTGGGAGCTGCCATGATCTGTTTTCATAGACAGGAGAGTGTGCATGCCAGCAGCACCGCCACACGTCCTTGGGGCTCTCAGTTGGACTCCTCCAGATGCCCCAGGAGCAGGGAGGCGCTCATCTTCTGTGGCCTCCCAGCTCCAAGGGGCTGCCATGCAAGACAGCCCCCATCACTGTACACACAGGGATGGCCCCTCCGGACCACATAGACGGCCATGGGGAGATCATAGTGGCCAAGATCCCAGCATTCTTCAGGGCGTGTCCGCATACTCAGCGAGACACCTAGTGCACAGGGTTTTGTGTTCCAGTTTTTAAGTGTTAGTAGCTAGGAGTTGGAGAAGGCAATGGCACCCCACTCCAATACTCTTGCCTGGAAAATCCCATGGACGGAGGAGCCTGGTAGGCTGCAATCCATGGGGTCGCTAAGAGTCAGACACAACTGAGCGACTTCACTTTCACTTTTCACTTTCATGCATTGGAGGATGAAATGGCAACCCACTCCAGTGTTCTTGCCTGGAGAATCCCAGGGACAGGGGAGCCTGGTGGGCTGCCATCTATGGGATCACACAGAGTCGGCCACGACTAAACCGACTTAGCAGCAACAGCAGCAGCGGCTAGGAGTTATTTTATGCTATTGGTATTCAGCCAGCAATGGCTGTGAGCAAGTCTAGCATTTCTCTGTAGCTTCGCTGCTGTAGTTTGCATGGCCCTGTCGTCTTGCTGTTTTCCTCTCTCCTGACTCAGCATGCCCCGGGTAGTACTTAGCTTGTTTCCTGGTTGTGGAAGCAACACCTTTTGAAGACACAGCTGTGGAGATCACTCATTCTTGATGGAAGGAGCTGTCTTGCGCTGTGTGGGGAAGACTTTGGTTTTAAGCACAGCAACACACGCCTGCTCATTCACTCAAGAATCTCACAGCCACAGAGAGGCTAGAGGCCCAAGACAGGGAGCAGAGCTCTGTCACTTTGTCAGAGAGAGTGTGGACACTGGGAGCCTCAGTTTCCTCATTTGTAAACTAGGGATGATGCAGTCCTGGTGTCACATGCCCTCAGACCCCCCGCCTGGTACTGTTCCCCTCCCAGGGCGCTGGGACCTCCGTGTCTGAAGCCCCCATGGCTTTGCCTGACTTGATTTTGGTCCAGGTCACTGTCTGTCTTGGCTTGGACAGCCTGTTTCTCACACTTCTGGAGGCTGGACATGTGAGACCCCGTGCCTGATGATAACTCATTTCATGGCATCTTCTCACTATGTCCTCACTGGCTGGACAGCAGAGGGAAGCAGGCTCTCTTGTGACTAATCCCATCCTGCAGGCTCCACCCTCATACCTCAAATAACCCCATCTCCCAAAGACCCTGCTTCTTAGCACTGTCACACAAGAGGTGGGGTTTCAACATGTGAATTGGGTGGAGGAGATTCACTCTATAACATCATCAATGGCGTATGACTTGTTTGTCTAACTATTCCCTTTTCTTCTCCCAGTGATCATGTTAAGTGACAGGAGGGCAAGGGCTCTGTTTACATCCTCAGTAGCCAGACCATACCTGGGGCCACAGCGGCACTGGTACAACCACCCACTGGCCTGTCATGAGCTGTGGGAGGCTGTGGGGTCCTGTGTTGCTTAGCTGAAGTGGTGGTGTGATAATAAGAATTTGCGATGGCTGCTAATCAGGCTCCTTTTCCCATCGTGTGCCTGGTGGAAGGAAAACCCTGGGAATCCTAGAAGTGTTTTGAGGACTGGAGATGAGAGTGCAGCCACAGAGACTCAATGATGGGTGGGGGCTGCCTGGAGATGGAGAGGAGCCACATTCTCATGGTTTCCCTGTCCCCTCCCCTTTTAAAAGTTACTTTATAGTCTAGTTGAACTTTTATCTTTATCGCAGGCATATGCAGCTATCCATCCACACAATTTAAGAAACCACCCTTCCCTTCCCAATCACCAGAGGCACAACTCTTGGCTGATTCCTTGATATTTACCACCACGTGTCCAAAGAGCCTCCAAGGTCACCTGTTACAGTTTGCTTCTGCGATGGACACCTGACTTCACTCTGTCCCTCCATCCCACACCCTTCCTGTGTCCCCATCCCTCCAAGGAAGGCTGGGGGTTGGGGGGGGGGGAACTGCCTAAACTCAGATAGATCAATGTCAATGTTTGCATTATTTGTTGTCATTCAGTTGCTCAGTCATGTCTGACTCTTTGCAACCCCGTGGACTGCAGCATGCCAGACTTCCCTGTCCTTCACCATTTTCTGGAGACTGCTCAAACTCGTCCACTGAGTTAATGATGCCATCCAACCATCTTGTCTTCCGTCACACCTTCTCCTCCTGCCTTCAGTCTTTCCCAGCATCACGGTCTTTTCCAACGAGTCAGCACTTCTCATCAGGTGGCCAAAGTGTTGGAGCTTCAGCTTCAGCATTAGTCCTTCCAGTGAATATTCAGGATTGATTTCCTTTAGGGTTGACTGGTTTGATCTCTTTGCTGTCCAAGGGACTCTCAAGAGTCTTCTCCAGCACCACAGTTTGAAAGCATCAATTCTTCGGTGCTCAGCCTTTATTGCAGTTCTGCAAATGCTGTCTGAACCAAGCCTCCTAGAGCCACAGGATACTCTGTCTTTACTGCTGTTTTCCCAGTATTTAATTATCACCTATTTCCTCTTGACCAGTTTTCTACATATTTATCCTTTTTCTACCCCCAAACTCTCCCTCGATGCTTCAGATCTTTTCTCAGTAGAGCAAATGCACCCATTATTGCCCCAGCTTCACCTTCCTGAGGATGACTGGTCCTGTCTGTCTGGCAGGAGACCCAGAGTCCAGGATGCTAGGATCTGATTCAAGTGGTCACTGGACCGCTCCAGTTGCTGTGCTGGGAACAGACTGAGGGGGTTGGGTGTGCAAGCAGGGAAGCCAGGAGGAGGCTATTTTAGTAATTGTGGTATAGGACCTGGCTCCCTCCTCCTCTGTGGTTGCAGTGGTGGTGGTGGGAAGTGGCTGGACTCTGAAAGATGCTGAAGGAGAAACCAGCAGAACTGCATGTGAGGCGGGAAGGAAGGAGAGGAGAGGAGTGTGCCTGACCCCACGAATGATGGATGCAACAGGATCACTGATTAACATCCTCAGTCATTCCAGTTGCTCAGGCGTGTCGGACTCCTTGTGACCCCATGAATCGCAGCATGCCATGCCTCCCTGTCCATCACCAACTCCTGGAGCTCACTCAGACTCATGTCCATCGAGTCAATGATGCTATCCAGCCATCTCATCCTCTGTCGTCCCCTTCTCCTCCTGCCCTCAATCCCTCCCAGCATTAGAGTCTTTTCCAATGAGTCAACTCTTTGCATGAGGTGGCCAAAGTACTGGAGTTTCAGCTTTAGCATCAGTCCTTCCAAAGAACACCCAGGGCTGATCTCCTTCAGAATGGACTGGTTGGATCTCCTTGCAGTCCAAGGGACTCTCAAGAGTCTTGTCCAACACCACAGTTCAAAAGCATCAATTTTTCGGCACTCAGCTTTCTTCACAGTCCAACTCTCACATCCATACATGACCACTGGAAAAACCATAGTCTTGACTAGACGAACCTTTGTTGACAAAGTAATGTCTCTGCTTTTCAATATGCTATCTAGGCTGGTCATAACTTTTCTTCCAAGGAGTAAGCATCTTTTAATTTCATGGCTGCAGTCACCATGTGCAGTGATTTTGGAGCCCCCCAAAATAAAATCTGACAGTTTCCACTGTTTCCCCTTCTATTTCCCATGAAGTGATGGGACCAGATGCCATGATCTTCGTCTTCTGAATGTTGAGGTGCAAGTTCTAGTCCATCCACACTGTGATAACAGATGCCACAGGCTAGGAAGTGGGGCGGGGAAGGGGGATAGTTATTCCAGTTATGGATGCTAGAAGTCCAAGGTCAAGGTGCCAGCAGACTCCGTGTCTGGTGAGAGCCCCTTCCAGGTTTATGGAACGGGTCCTCTCACTGTGCCCTCACCTGGAGAAGAGGTGAGGGAACCCTGTGGGGTCTCTTTTCTAGGAACATTGATCCCATTCATGGAACCCCTGCCCTAATGACCTAATCACTTCCCTAAAGCCCCCTGCCCCAACTTCCTGACACCAACACATTGAGGGGTCCGAGCTTCAACACACAAATTTGTTCGGGCACAGACATTCAGGTCATAGCAAGGAAGATCCCGAGTTCAGGTGGGGCCACGTCCACGTGGCTATCAGGTCAAGTGGACGGTTAGGATCGTCCCCACCCCCAGGCTTGGAAACAGCCCCGTTGTTTGCCCAAGGGCTGTGGGTCTACTGCCACTCACTCCCACCAGGAGGTTCTGCAGATTTTCTTGAATTTCTTCGGTGATTCCTCCTTTGTCTTGTCTGCGGTCCCTTCCTGAAACTATTACACTTTTCTTACTTCTTACTGGACCGCTTGGAGGCCCGGGGATCTTGTCATTTTTCCCCTCCATCTCAGTCATTCTGCTGCTCCTGGGAGATTCCAGTGGAGAGTGAAAAGGTTGGCTTAAAGCTCAACATTCAGAAAACGAAGATCATGGCATCTGGTCCCATCACTACATGGGAAATAGATGGAGAAACAGTGGAAACAGTGTCAGACTTTATTTTTCTGGGCTCCAAAATCACTGCAGATGGTGACTGCAGCCATGAAATTAAAAGACGCTTACTCCTTGGAAGGAAAGTTATGACCAACCTAGATAGCATATTCAAAAGCAGAGACATCACTTTGCCAACAAAGGTTCGCCTAGTCAAGGCTATGGTCTTTCCTGTGGTCATGTATGGATGTGAGAGCTGGACTGTGAAGAAGGCTGAGCGCCGAAGAATTGATGCTTTTGAACTGTGGTGTTGGAGAAGACTCTTGAGAGTCCCTTGGACTGCAAGGAGATCCAACCAGTCCATTCTGAAGGAGATCAGCCCTGGGATTTCTTTAGAAGGAATGATGCTAAAGCTGAAACTCCAGTATTTTGGCCACCTCATGCGAAGAGTTGACTCATTGGAGAAGACTCTGATGCTGGGAGGGATTGAGGGCAGGAGGAGAAGGGGACGACGGAGGATGAGATGGCTGGATGGCATCACTGACTTGATGGGTGTGAGTCTGAGTGACCTCCGGGAGCTGGTGATGGACAGGGAGGCCTGGCGTGCTGCGGTTCATGGGGTCACAAAGAGTCGGACACGACTGAGCGACTGATCTGATCTGATCTGATCTGGGAGATTCCCAGCCTCTCTTCCCTCAGGCTCCCGTCTTCAGCCCTCCGGGGGTTCACGACCCCGAGGGTGCAGCGGCGAAGCCCTGGATCTGCCCGCCCCAGCCCGCGGCGCCGGGGGAGGAGGGCGGGAAGCGCTCTGGCTCTAACCTTGTGTCTGCAGCCCCACAGAGTCCGTGTTTTTTGATTTGTTACTTAGGAGAAGTCTCACGTTTCGGTCAAGTAGACTTCGTGCCCAGCTCCGCCCCACAGGCAGTTAGCACACCTGCGGCGCCGGATTCCCAGCCCGCTTTGAGGCCGGGAGCGGCGCCGACCCCCTAAGGGGAACGTTCGCGCCCGGAACCCTCGCCGCCGCGCCCCATCGCACCGGGGGAATGCGCTTGGGTGCAGGACGCGCGGTGCCCGGGTACCGCGGTTCCTGTTCCGGTTTTGACCCGGCTAGGAGGAGGTGCGCGATCCCGGCCTGCGGAGGTAGAGCCCGCCCCCTCACCCCTCACCCTTCACCCCCCTCACCCCGCCCACCGCGTCCCGTCCCGCCCCGCCCCCTCCCACGCAAGGGCCGCGTCACGTGGGGACCCTGCCTAGCCTTCTCGGCGCTGAGGCGACGTCCAGGCCTCTATGGTGTGCGAAGCAGTCGAGTTCAAGTTCAGCCAGCGTTGGAGGGGAACTTGATCTGTTGTGACGGAAGTAGATCCATTTCCTTCCTCGTTGGCCGCTGGAATCCTCCTCGAAGCACCCCCACACAGCCTTTTACACTGAAGAGAAGGTGGTAGTGAGCGGGATTCTGAAGGATGATTAGGAGTTTACCGTAAAGGGGAAGGGTGACAACGTAGAGGTGGGAAGAGGAATCACGTGTTTGGGAAGTCTGTAGCTTTCCAGCCCGGGGAGGGTCGATGTTTGTCTGGAGGCCTAGGCAGGGACATTTGGGGGTAGGGGGCACCGGTGCTGAGCCCAGGAGCACACAGGTCCACAGTGGGCTTCCGAGGGCCCCTGGCGGTTCTGATGTGAAACGTGACAGACCAGCAAGTCTAGCGACCTTTCCTCAGCCCCTGCTGGGCCCGGGCAGCATGCAGAAGACCAACTCTTCAAGGCAGACAAATTAAACCACGGGCCAGGGATCATAAGCTTCTCTCCTCCAGCTGGCATCTTTAAAATGGTATTTTATGTCCAAATATGGATATGGGTTTAAGCATTTGTTTTCTTCCTTTTTGTTTTTTTTTTAAATACAGTGTGAATGTCTGTTACTTAAAAATGTAACTTTGAAAACAGCTCCCAAACCGCAGGTGGCGTGCTGAAACAAGTGTTCCACCCCAGAGAGAGAGTGTGGTCCCCTCTCCTGCCCCACACCTCCACCCAGGCCTCAAGACAGCAGGCAGGAGGGTGGGGGGACGGTGGTGCTGACCCATCAGGTGCCATTTTACTAATTTAGAAACCAGCCGCCTTCATTTGAATACTAGTATCATTCTTATCGTGTAATTTTTGTCACACAGCTCCGTGGTGAGCAAGGTGCTGAGCACGGCTGGTCCACTTGCCTCCCCCCTCTGTCGGTTCTCACAGGAACTGAAGGCTCAGACAGGTGAGGAAAACTGAAAAGAACCAGTGAATGTTTCAGTCTGGGTCTGTTTTGACTAAAACATGTGCACCCTGGTTAGGACATGAAAGATGTTATCATCTTCCAGGTGTCGGGCTTGTGTCCTGAGAGGGCCATGCGCCTCAGTGCTCTGACCCGAGAACCTGATGATCAGAGCACCGAGTGGCCTCTGCCGCATCTCTGCTGGGCTCCAGCCACCTGGTGGAATCTGAACGCAGGGTGGCCTTCCCAGGAGCAGGCACCTGGCTCACCACAGTTCAGGTTTCCATGCTCTTGGCTGGGATCCTTTCCTGTTGCACACCATGACAGTGGTCTCATGATGTCGGTTGACTGAGACAGGGAAAATTCATGGCCATGTTGCGCTTACTTGGTGGCAGCATCACTCCCATCTATACCACGGTGGGTGAGGGCAACCTGTGACCAAGCACACCTATGGTTAGGAGGCAGGGCTCTTCCTGAGGCAGCTGGTGTGTCTAGACCTGGACCTGCTCAGGACAGAGTCCTCTGCCCTGACCTGACGCTTTTTGCTGCTCCCCATCACCTTGGACATGTCTGTGACCATGGACAGAAGAGCCTGGCAGGCTATATATAGTCCATGGGGTCGCAAGAGTCGGGCACGACTTAGCATCTAAACCACCACTATGACCTTGGAGGTTTTAGCTCTATTGAACGACTGGAAGATGGGTGGCTTCAGGAGCACATGAAGCTATTCTGAAGGGGTGACCCCTGTTCCCACACATTTGGCTGGAGAATAAGTTAGTGCAGCCTCTGTGGAGGCCACTTGGGCCATATTTACCCATTTGAAAGTCACTGTTGTTGTGAGACTCAAGGGTGAGCAGGAGGGGCCCTTCTCAGCCTCTGCTTCACAGATACCACCGGGTGACCACAGCTAAACGTCCCCCCAGCTTTCTTCCCTGCAGGCTGATGTGACAGGTTCCCTGTCTCCCCACCTCCAGCCACCTGCCCCCCTGTGCCACGGAACACCCATCTCCACATGGAGCCAGCCGACTGCGCCACCTCCCAGCCCTGGCACTGGGGTCAGGTCACTGCTGCTGGATCGCCTGGCGGTGTTCTGAGCGCCAGTGTAGCAGCCTTCCAACCGACTTGATAACTGACTTCTTTATTCCCCACGTGAGACTTCCGTGAACTGCTAGCTTTAATTAAGAGGAGAAGGCCATTGTCTCATTTTTATTTGCTTCTGTCATTTTGAAAAATTAGTTATCAACAATTACAAACACCCTGTAGATACAGCATCCAGAACACATAATTTTAATATTTTCCTGTTTCTTTTTTGTATCAAAATGTTTGTGCTGGGATTGAAATAGCTCCATTTTAAAATATAAGCATCGTTTACTAAGTTTTTATTTTCTTGGGCTCCAAGATAACTGCAGATGGCAACTGCAGTCATGAAATTAAAAGATGCTTGCTCCTTGGAAGGAAAGCTATGACAAACCTAGACAGTGTATTAAAAAGCAGAAACATTACCTTGCCACCAAAGGTGCGTATAGTCAAAGCTATGGTTTTTCCAGTAGTTAGATATGAATGTGAGAGTTGGACCATAAAGAAGGCTGAGCGCTGAAGAATTGATGCTTTTGAACTGTGGCATTGGAGAAGACTCTTGAGAGTCCCTTGGACAGCAAGGAGATCCAACCAGTCCATCCTAAGGGAAATCAGTCCTGAATATTCATTGGACGGACTGATGCTGAAGCTGAAGCTCCAATACTTTGGCCACCTGATGTGAAGAGCCGAATCCCCTGATGCTGGGAAAGATTGAAGGCAGAAGGAGAAGGGGATAACAGAGGACAAGATGGTTGGATGGCATCACCGACTTGATGGACATGAGTTTGAGCAAGCTCTGGGAGATAGTGAAGGACAGAGAAGCCTGGAGTGTTGCAGTTCATAGGGTTGCAAAGAGTCGGACACGACTGAGAGACTGAACAACAGCTAGACTTTTAAAATCTGATCACAAAAGTCATAAGTGCTCATTGTATAAAAACTGCAGAGAGTGGAGAAGCACAAAGAAGAAAACAAAAGCCACCTGCCACCTGGGGCTCACCTTCCCATCTCTGGGCCTCACTGAGGGGCTGTGTGGTCAGGCTGTGGCCCAGCCCCACACACGTGTGTGTGCCCTGCTCCCCTCAGATCTTCCGGATCACCCAGGTCAACCCCAGTTTTTCAGTATCAGAAATAATGCTGCAATGAAGACCCATGGTGAAACTTCACGTACATCGCTGATTATTTCCTTAGGATGCATTTGAAAAACAGCTGTAGGAACAGAGGGCCTGCATTTCCTATGTTCATGTTTCATCTTGAAGGGACTACTGATGTCCACTCAGATGGCTGAGCCGAGGCCGCAAGCCTCACTAGGCTGGGGTGCCAGCCAGTTAACGTGCGGCGTCTCTAGGGGCAACTCGCAGCAAGGTCTTGATCTTCTTCGCCCAAGCCCTTTCTCACCACTCATGGTGTCACAGAGTGGTCAGGGCCTGCGGGCCAGCCAGGCCTGGGTCTGGGAGCTGCTTTTCCTGCTCCTCTGTGGCCCTGGGCAGGTGGCTTCACCTCTCTGTCTTCCTTGGAGGCACTGCTCTGACTGCTGGCTCACTGCATCCGTTCCTGCCTGCCCCATGTGCAGTCAGAGGTCAGCTAGCCCTCCTGCCCTGGCCGGGGTGGGGGGGTGGGCAGGGAAAGTAGGGTTCAGCCCTGTTTTTTCCTGTTCAAGTCGTAGAACCCCAGCTTTTCACTGGGGTGGTGCAGCCCCTGATTCCCCAGAGGGAGCAGGCAGACGGCTTGTCCCTCAGCCCCTGTGGTGTTAGAGGAAGGCCGCTCCAGTGGTCTCGCTGGCAGCAGTGTGACACTGCCCGTGATGCCCTGTGAGGCCTGGTAGGTAGATGGGTGGGAGCAGCGGCCACTCCTGGCCGTCCATCTGTCTGCTCCTCTGCACCCCAGAAAATGCTGCCGCTTTAGCAGGCGTCCCTGAACATCTCTCTTGCATTGTCACCAGCAAAAGTCAGGCCTCGGGCCATAACACAGAAATAGGCGGTACGTTTTTTGTTTACGGTTTCCCTTTGTTTTCGTTTCTCTGCCCTTAAAGCAAATAGAGAAGGATTTGCTAGAAGTGAGAAGGGGAAGCACTGAACCCCTGGTTTGCTTTTCAGTGGCTCACTTTCTCTCTGAAACTGTCACGTCCCACAGGTTCATCACATTTCTTGTTTTCTCTGGTCCAGCCGAGCTGTTTTCTTAGAACTTGTCATATTTCTTTATGGTAACAAAATCCGGAGGTGTGAACGGCTATGAGCCCACCTCTGAACCCTGCATAGAGTGTAAGCCATAAGACACTCCAGCTTTTGGTCGCTGCCTCTGAAAGGGACGTGGGCCACGTGCCCTGGAGGGGCCACGGTGGTGGAGGCCTGGAGCCTTCCGGAGCAGCTGCTGGGCCGGGCAGGCGTCTCCCCTGTTCCAGGCTTCTGCCTGCTGGGCCTGGAGGCTGGCAGACCTTGTGTCAGGAGCCCCTGCTGTGGGGAGCAGGTGGCCAGCAGGCTGCACAGGGAGGGGCTCAGGACAGGCCTTACTGCTGGGGGCTGTGTTTGTTTGGTTAGGTAATTATAAAGTGCTGTGTGTAATCTTTTTTTAAATGAAAAACAGAGGGCAAAACTGGTATGGTATAACAAACACAACATATTCTCTTTCCCCTGAAGCAAGTTAGTAACAGAGAAAGCGAGGCTTGTCAGGAACAGGATGCCTGAATCCAGGGCAGGGAGGAGGGGGCTGGGGTAGGGGGCAAGCCACCAAGCCATGGGTGAGGGGCCACCTGCTCATTTTAGCCTCTGACATTCAGAAGAGCCCTCTGGGGTCCCTGCGCCTGTCCTCTGTCCCTCGAGCACGGAGAGATGCTTCCCCCCACAGTGCAGCCAGGATCAGGCCATTTCCTTGTGCTCTCGTGGGCGAGGAGGACGTGGGGCCTGGCATGGTGGCTGGTGGGGAACGATGGCTGGGGGTGAAAGGCTCTGGGTGGACTCTGGGCTCTGATTTAGGAGCAGGCCGACTTGGAATTTTCTCATGAATGAGATAGAGTTACCAAAGGTTGCCCTGTTTACTGAATAAGGCAGTTGAAGATGAAAACACATCATGATATATTAAGTGTAGTATCGCTGTCAAATAACACTTGTTAAAAATCCTCTAGGAGGACTCCCCTCGTGGTCCAGTGGCTAAGACTCCACTCCCAGTGCAGGAGGCCTGGCTTCAATCCCTGATCAGGGAACTAGATCCTACATGCTGCAACTAATACCCACTGCAGCCAGTTAAATACATATTTTTAAAAATCCTTTGGGAACAACTCGGAAAGCTGGTCTACCCATTATCTCCTGGTCAGGGACGCTGCTCTGGCCAAGAGCACCGAGGTGGAGCAGAGGTGGGCCTTGAGTCAGGGCAGGAAGTGGTCTCTCGACCTCGCAGGCCGCCGTGGTGCTGGGAGGGAACCATTTTCAGTGGTACTGGGTGGCAGGCAGGTTCCTAACTGCTCCAGTTGCGGGGAGGTGTGGAGAGGATGTGCCCAGGTCCCTGGCCACCCAAGGTGAGTGGGGTCCTAGGGCAGGGCACAGAGTCCGGCTGGCCCTTCCCCAGGCTACATCCTCTCAAGCAGTCTGACGAATTCCAGGTGCATGTGGCGGGTCACGGCCCTCCTTCTGGCTATGTTGGTCATTGTTTCATCATCAGGTTGTTGGGGAGAAGGAGGAAGTTGTAGCTTAAAGAATAGATGCACAGACTGTGAGCATGCTGCCTCTGAGGGTCTGCTCTGCTTTAGACAAGTTCCTGGGTGATCTCAGCAGGGCGAGTGTCTGGAGCAGAAGTGAGCCCTGTGTCTGTATCTGGCTCGCTGGAGCCTCCAGGCCCCTGCTGAGGGCGAGGGGGCACAGTTTGGGGGCTGGGGTGGGGGTTAAGGCACCAATCCCACACAGCTGGAAATCCAAGTAACCTCACAGTCAGCCCTCCTGTGCATCCCCAGTCTCCATGTTCATGTCGTGGGAGGACAAAAGTACTTGAGTTCTGTTTCTCCTTGACTTACTTAGTTTAGTTCATTGTTTTAGAATCTTGTGTTTTAAAATCCTTAACATAATGAGATTAAATAAAAAGCCATTTAAGTTCCAAAGGCATGCAGGCGTTAGTGTTTCCTGTCTTGGGACCACCCCCTGCTGGAGGCGAGGCTGCCTCTCCTGGCCCCCATGGGAATCAGGGCAGGGCAGGCTGTGACCTCAGTGCCTTCTTTTCCCACCCAGGTACCACCAGTTGGCGTCTGCTGCTGCAAAATGCCATCGCCACACGTGGGAATGGCCCTCCGGCGCCTAGCCTGGGCCGTGGCTTCCCGCCGGCTGGCCCCCTGGACACGTGGAGTGAGTGGCCTCCTGCACTCGGCCCTGGCCGCACGCTCGGACTGCGGTGCCCCAGTCTTCAGCCGAGCCCCAGCCTTCGGGGACAGGCTCGCCCTTGTCGACCAGCACGGCGGCCACATGTATAAGGACCTCTACTCGCGCAGCCTCCGCCTGTCCCGGGAGATCTGCCAGCTCCGTGCATGTGCCAACGGGGACCTCCGGGAGGAGCGGGTCTCCTTCCTGTGCTCCAATGACGTCTCTTTCGTGGTGGCGCAGTGGGCCACGTGGATGAGCGGCGGCGTGGCCGTCCCCCTCTACAGGAAGCACCCCCGGGCCCAGCTGGAGTACTTCATCCAGGACTCGCGCAGCTCTTTGGTCCTTGCCGGCCCAGAGCACGTGGAGCTTCTAAGCCCGGTGGCCCAGAAGCTCAGAGTCCCGCTCCTGCCTCTCCCACCCACAGTCTACCATGGGGTGGCCGAGGACCCTGAAGAGGGCCTGGTGCCAGAGCAGAACTGGAGAGACCGGGGTGCCATGATCATCTACACCAGTGGAACCACGGGGAGGCCCAAGGGTGTCCTGAGCACCCATGACAACATCAGGGCTGTGGTGAGTGACCGGGCCACCACCTTCGAGAGGGGTGAGCTGGGTCCCTGCGGTCAGTCCCTGCAACAGCCATGGCCAGACAAGTGCCTTCCTGGTGGCCTTCTCTTCACAGGCCCGTGACAGCTCTCACCATCACCCCCACCCTGCTGGAAGCACCCAGAGATGTAGGGCCAGGGCCATGGGACCACCAGCCCCACTGGCCATGTAGGGGCGCTGTGCCAAGGTGCCAGGGTTATGGGCCCCCCAGGCTCCTCCAGCACAGGATGGGCCACTGTATGTGGGGGAAGGTTTTCATAGAAACCAGCTGCAAGTGAGTACCAGGACGGTGCCCTCAGCACCTGGAAGCACGGCTTCTTTGGGGAGCAAGAGAGCAGGAGGTGCGTGCCACGGCTCAGGTATTACTCTGCATGCTCAGTTACCGTCTTTGTAAGGCTCCGCAGCTGCTTTATTCATCTGTAGTTTATACTCTTCTTGTTTCCAAAAAGTATGTGCATGTACAGCAGGAGTGGGAAATAGAAGTTCAGACCCACCAGAGGGAGGCCAGCGATCTGGCTAATTCAGTCCATAAGTCAGCGTGAACCGAGTCGGGCTGGCTGCAGGCCAGCGAGACTACAGACTGTCTCTGTCTCTCAGGAGAGGCCATCTCTGGGCCAGTATTTCTTGGGGGTGGCAGTTACCGCGGCACGCACGAGGATGGGCTCGGCAGTGACTTAGGAGTTTTTGGTGGAGCTGGGGAGAAAGAGGTGCTGGAATCAGCAGGGTCAGACTGGCAGCTGGATTCAAGCCTGGGCTTGAATCTACAGGAAGCACATGTAGATTCTCTGACTGCCTTGGGGGAGAGCTGCCCAGAGTCTGCAGAGGCCTTGGGACCCCAAATCTAAGGTCTTTTTAAACTGGCTAAAGCCTCTGACTGCATGCAGCCCTGCTCTCCAACAGAAGGGTTGGTGGCTGGACAGATAGCCCCAGGTCATTTCATTATCAGCTCCCCGGGATGCACCAAGGGCAGGCCAGCGGGTCTCCCCACCCTCTGCCCCTCCCCTCCCCCTCCTCCTGCCACCCCTCCCCGCCTCCTGCCACCCCCTCCCCGCCTCCTCACCTTGGCTAAGGAGGCCAGCCCTCCTGCCCTGAGGCTGTGCTGTCGTCCTGCAGGTGACGGGGCTGGTTCACAAGTGGGCCTGGACAAAGGACGATGTGATCCTCCACGTCCTCCCGCTGCACCATGTCCACGGCGTGGTCAACAAGCTGCTGTGCCCACTCTGGGTGGGGGCCACCTGTGTGATGCTGCCCGAGTTCAGTGCTCAGTTGGTAAGTTGGGGATGAGCTCTCAGTGTTGCCAGCTGGGCCCCCATGGGCCCGGCACCTCCTGAGGGGGCGCAGGCACCCAACGGGAAGTTTCCTGTTGCTGCTGGAGCCAGGGATCCCTAGTCAGGGCTTCAGGCAGCACAAGTTATTCTGTCAGTTCTGGAAGTCCAAGTCCAGAAGGGTCTCACGAAGCTGGGGTCCAGGTGTCCTGGGTCTGATTCTGTCTAGAGGCCCCAGCAGGGTCTGCTCCTGCCTCTCCCAGATCGTGGAGGCACCTGCATCACTCGAGCCTCTGCTTCCGTGTCCTCATGGCCACCCTCCCTTCTGTGGTCAGACCTCCCTCTGCCCCCCTCCCGTAAGAACCATGTGGTTGCATCGGGCCCCCCAGCGTCTGGTCCCCGTGGTGTCGTCTAGTGTGTCTCGCTGTCCCTTCTACTTCTAGAGGTGTGATGCCAAACTGTTTCCCAGAGTGGCGGTAGTGTTCACGTTCTCACCAACACTGCAGGAGGACTCCAGCTCTCCCACATTCTCGCCAGCATTCGTTCTCTCACTGTGGTTTAAGTTTGCATTTCCCTGATGACCGAGGAGATGAGCATTTTCTCGTGGTCTTATTTGCATCTTTGTATCTTCTTTGGTGAGCTGTCTATTCAGATGTTTTGCCCATTTTAGTCAGGTTGTTTGACTTCTTAAGTTTGTTTATTCTGGATGCTAGTTCCTCATCACACAGATGGTTTGCAGGTATTTTCTCCCATTTTGGCTTGTCTTTTAATTTTCTTAATGACATCTTTTGAAGCACACATGCTTTTAATTTTTTTGATGAAATTCATTTTATCAGTTTTTTTCATTTCTTAGATCATATTTTTGCTAAGAAATCTTCGCCTAACCAAAAGTCATAAAGATTTTCTCCTGTTTTTTCCTTGAAGTTTTATGGTTTTAGCTGATATGTTTAGGTCTCTGACCCACTTTGGATTAATTCTTAGGTATGGTGAGAAATGGGTCTAGAATTCCTCTTTTTGGATGTGGATATTCAGTTGTCTCTGCAATGTTGGTTGGAAAGATTGTCCTACTGGAGTGATCTGGTGCCCCTGTCACAGATCAATTGGCCATCATCGTATCCATTGTTTCTGGAGTCTCATCTGCTGCAATGGTCTGTGTATCTGACCTTACACCAGCGTCACATGCTGTTGAATGTAGCACTCTAGAGTCAGTTTGGGGGCATTCTCCACTTTCCTCCCTCCTTTTCACATTTGTTTTGACTCCTCAGAGTCCTCTACCTTTTCCTGTAAATTGTAGGGTCAGCCTGTTGATTTCTGCAAAACAGAGCATGCTGGGGTTTGGGGAGAACTGCTATCTTAGCAACAGTGGGTCTTCCCATCCATGAACGTGGATGCATCTCTACTGACCGAGCACTCTGTCTCTCCTGACGTGTCATGTTGTGTCATCTCAGCCTACACACGGTGACACTCTTCTTTTTCCTCTTCTCGCCTGTATGTATTTCTGTTTGGATCATTTCCATTGACTTGTGCCTGACTTCTGTCTTTTCTCTGCTGCGTCTAGTCTGTTAAGTGTTTGCAGTGAATTCCTAGTTTCACATAATGTACTTTCCAGCTTGTAATGGTCCTCTTGTATTTCTACTTCTCTGATGAAATCCTTGATCATCCCTCAATTCATTCATCTTCTCCAAATTTCTTAACCTATCTAAGAATTTATACTCCTTGCCATAATTTCAACATGTGTATTCTGAAGGTCTGCTCCTGTTGACTTTTCTTCTTTTCATACAGGCTTTATAATGGGGCGGGGTTGTCTATAAAAGAACCATACAGTTTTCTCCCTACAGAGGCACGCCTTTCCTGTGGAGTAGCTCAGGTGAGGAACTAGTTACTAGCATCTGATTAGGAACCAGGGCGGGGGCTGCCTGTGGGGGAGGCTATCTGTGTGGGGTGTGCCGAACCCCTGTCCCGCCCTGACCACGTGCTGGTGCAGTGGCTCCTTGGAGATGAGGGTGAGCACACGCGAGCACTTTGTCAGCATTAGCTGAAAAACTCGAAGCCTCTCTATATTAAAACAAGAAACCTCTGTTAAAGAGCATAAAATACAAAATTGACATGACTTCTTCGGATACAACAGCACCACTCTCTGCCCTCATTGTGCGTGGTCTGTGCTGCACTCCAGCCTGCATGGCCCCTTGCCCGGCTGCATCCACGTTTGTCTGCATGGCTGGAAAAGTCTGAGGTGCCACCTCTCCCCTGATGGTGGATCTGAGGCCAGTCCCTGAGCCAGGACCCATCCCCTCCCCTCACCATCCTCTTCCTCCTCAGACCAGATGCCAGGGTCCCCTGCACAGTGACTCCACGAGGGCCAGGAGCGTCTGTCCCCCTGTGAAAGTGAGACCCTCTGACACTTGAGAGAAGGAGGTCTTCTGCTGAGAGCAGTATTCCTGGAACTGAAGGCCCACACACCTGTCTGTGCAGGTGTGTCTTCTAGTCTTTTTGCTGTCTACATCCTCTTCTCTTTTTAGGTTTGGGAGAAGTTCTTAAGTTCTGAAGCTCCCCGGATTAATGTATTTATGGCAGTGCCTACCATCTACAGCAAGTTGATGGATTATTATGACAAGCATTTTACCCAACCTCATGTCCAGGATTTTGTGCGTGCAGTTTGTGAAGAAAAAATCAGGTCAGTGAATATAGTCCACCTTCCCATCTGGAAAGTCCTAAAGATCAACAAATGTAACTCACTTTTAGTGAGTCAGTTCTACTAAGTTTTAGGAAGCACTGTGTTCTTTGTACTTTAAAATGTGTCTCTATGTCTCTCTCAACATACCTGTATTCGCAGCACAGCTGCCTGGGTTCTGCATCCATGTGTCTATTCTGTCTCTGGGTCCCTCTGTCCATCTATCTCTGTCAGCCCACCCGTCTTCCAATGGAGTCTGAAGGATGAGGGTGAGAATGTCCTATCTGAGCCCACATCTGCAGGCTCTCAGCAGCCGCCCACGCAGACACCCTTCCTAACGGACATGCTAGCTCTTGGGCCCCTTTGGTGGCGCGTGTGGTCTCCATGTTCCCCCGAGTCTGCAGACCATGGCAACTCTCCGTTTGCAGTTGCTCGGTTCACCTGAGAGTGCAGGTACGGAAGTGACTAGTTTGGCAGGTCTTTACAGGTCTGTGCAACAAGAGATGCACAGACATGTGCAACGAGAGCCCGAGCAGCCATGAACTTCGCACCCTCTGTGCATTTGATTCCTGGTCCTTACGAGGAGCTCCAGAAGGGTTTTCTGGAAAGAGTTCCTGACTGCCCAAGATGAATATCTGATCTGGGCCTCTGCTCCCGTTTAACTGCTCTCTGCTCCTCTTCTGTAAGATGCTTGGTGGAACTGGAGCCCTCTGTGAGGGTGCCACCCTCCCACGAGGCACCGCTCTGGGGCCCCCAGGACAAGGATGGTGTGCTTGTCACTGTGCTGAAGCAGCCGTGTGCTCCTGAGAGACTGAGGTGCCTGTGTTGTGCTGGGCAGGTTGATGGTCTCGGGCTCTGCTGCACTGCCCCTGCCGGTGCTGGAGAAATGGAAGAGCATCACCGGCCACACTCTGCTGGAGAGGTACGGGATGACGGAGATTGGCATGGCCCTGTCCAACCCCCTGACCGCAGCTCGCCTGCCAGGTATGAGCAGTGCCTGCCAGCTGTGTCCTCCCTCTGCTCTGGGTCCTCGGGTGGACCAGTCTACAGGTGATGCTGCCCTGCTGGGTTAAGGGAGCCTTCCCAGGTGACCCTGGATTCCACGTGACCTAGAAGCCATGTGCTTGGTAGAGCACCCCCAGGCTGGGTGCTGCTTCTTCCAGACCAGGTCACCTGTGGCCCAGAGCCTCCCAACCAGGTGCCCTGAGCCACACAAGGGCAATGACAACAGAGGAGATGGCGGGTGTGGGGGGCAAGGGAGGAAGGGCCCCCACCTGTGCTTGGTGACCTGCATGCCTCTGGATGGCCTGCTGCTCTGGGAGGCCTCCTGCCCTTTGGTCTTCCTGTCCCTCCTTCTCTAGGGCATTCCACACAAACAGCCTTCAGGTCTTGGATCCCTGAGAGGGAACCTGAGGGCAGAGTCCAAGGCCTGAGATGTGAGACTGTTCTGTTCTGGGCTCTTTTCCAGCCCTCGTAGTCTGTCTCCTCCAGTTTGTCCAAAACACAGGAGGAGTCTCAGAAATAAATCTAAGGTGATTCTGTACCTGTACTTCTGTCTGTCCATTCACTTGTCTTGCATGGACAGTAAAAGGCACCCTTCTTGGGGGGTGGTCTGTGAGTTCTCAATATGTCCACCATCACTGTCAGGTAGACAACTCTGAGTCACCTCAAGAGCCTCCCCATTTTATGGTCAGCACCCTGGCCAGCGAGCAGGTCCCTGGTTGCACTCCCTGTAGCTGTGCATCTCCTGGACCGTCACACAGACTCAGTATCTGGACCTGCCTCTGGGGTCTGTCTTCTCTCACGTGGCAGGACGAGTCTGAGACACATCCTGTGCCAAGCATCATCTATGGTGTGCATGGGCTGCCTTTTGCTAACCTGTCCACCACTGATGGATACTGGATTGTGTCCAGTCTTGGACAGTTACTAGTCAGGCTGTTGTGAAGGTTTGTGTGCAGGCTGCTGTGTGAACATGTCCTTACATCTCGTGTGAACGTGTCCTTACATCTCGTGTGAACGTGTCCTTACATCTCATGGGCAGATGCCTCAGAATGCAACTGCTAGGTGACGAGGTGGGTGTGAACTGTGCACGGAACAGTCCCGAAGCAGAGCTGATCTTACTCCCAACAGATGAGGACCCTGAGGCTTGAGCAGGTGTTCATGCTCTGTTGCCACCAAAGACAGACGGGTCTGGGTTAAGAGAGGGGCCAAGAGGTGGGCAGGGAATCTCCTGGTCAAGACCAAGAGCAAGCTCAAGGTGGGAGCTGGGACCAGGGCCAGGATAGGATTCAGCAGCACAGGGCCACTTGGGGGTCTGCAGGAAGGTGTGGAGCATGCTTGGGGTGGAGGCAGAGGCCGGGGATGGAGGGACCTGCGCTAGCGCCCTCCTAGAGTGAGGCCCCAGGGGTGACCTGGACACGCACTGACAGAAGGCTGCCAGCACTTACTGGGCCCGGCCGAAGAGGCACCCCAGGACCCAGTGCAGTGCGGCTTCCCGCCCCAGAAGCCAGGAGGAGCCATAAGACAAAGTCACCGGGACACAGCTAACACCCATTCTAAAGGGAAGCAGAAGGACGGAGCGACCCTGACCACAGCCAGCATGCTCCTTGGTGGACACGAAAAGTCCATGCAGTGTGAGAGGGGCTACGTCACAAGTCAAAGAGAGGAGCTATGCCTCCATGTTGTGGGAGGGGCCGTGTCCCCGCTCTGTGGGAGGGATAGTCACACCGTTTGGGAGGGCTTACGCCTCATGCCGTGGGCAGGGCTGTGTCATGCGGTGCTGGAGAGGTCACATTCCTTGCTGTGGGAGAGGCTGCATCCAAACAGTGTGGGAGGAGTCACGTCCCATAGTATGAGAGGGGTTGTCTCACACTCTGTGGGCGGGGCCACGTCCACACAGCGTGGAAGGACTTTGTCATGCAGTGTGGGGGACTTTGTCACGCAGTGTGGGATGCTTTGTCACACAGTATGGAAGGGGCTGCATCACACACTGTGGGCAGGCCGATCATGTTCACGGCATGTGGGAGGGGCTGCGTCAACATCCTGTGGGACAAGTTTCTTTCTGGGCTGACAGAAAGTTCTGGAACTAGATAGAGGCTGTTTGCACAAAGTTGTGAATGTGCTAAATGCCACTGAGTTCTATGCCTTATACCAAATAACTGCATCATGTATAGATTTTGCTTCAGTTTTAAAAACTTTTGGGAGCAAAAGAGGAGGAGGACCCTAGAACCTTAAAAGACAGGCTGAAATGCACAAGACATCACCATCTAGCAAACTGAGACCCGGTCACAGACTCTCCCAAGAGTGTGGATCCCAGAATACTGGGCAATCCTGAATGATGATGCTGTGAAAGTGCTACACTCAATATGCCAGCAAATTTGGAAAACTCAGCAGTGGCCACAAGATTGGAAAAGGTCAGTTTTCATCCCAATCCCAAAGAAAGGCAATGCCAAGGAGTGCTCAAACTACCGAACAATTGCACTCATCTCACACGCTAGTAAAGTAATGCTCAAAATTCTCCAAGCCAGGCTTCAGCAATATGTGAACCGTGAACTTCCTGACGTTCAAGCTGGTTTTAGAAAAGGCAGAGGAACCAGAGATCAAATTGCCAACATCCGCTGGATCATGGAAAAAGCAAGAGAGTTCCAGAAAAACATCTATTTCTGCTTTATTGACTATGCCAAAGCCTTTGACTGTGTGGATCACAATAAACTATGGAAAATTCTGAAAGAGATGGGAATACCAGACCACCTGATCTGCCTCTTAAGAAATCTGTATGCAGGTCAGGAAGCAACAGTTAGAACTGGTCATGGAACAACAGACTGGTTCCAAATAGGAAAAGGAGTACGTCAAGGCTGTATATTGTCACCATGTTTATTTAACTTATATGCAGAGTACATCATGAGAAATGCTGGACTGGAAGAAACAGAAGTTGGAATCAAGATTGCCGGGAGAAATATCAATAACCTCAGATATGCAGATGACACCACCCTTATGGCAGAAAGTGAAGAGGGGCTAAAAAGCCTCTTGATGAAAGTGAAAGTGGAGAGTGAAAAGGTTGGCTTAAAGCTCAACATTCAGAAAACGAAGATCATGGCATCTGGTCCCATCACTGCATGGGAAATAGATGGGGAAACAGTGGAAACAGTGTCAGACTTTGTTTTTCTGGGCTCCAAGATCACTGCAGATGGTGACTGCAGCCATGAAATTAAAAGACGCTTACTCCTTGGAAGGAAAGTTATGACCAACCTAGATAGCATATTCAAAAGCAGAGACATTACTTTACCAACAAAGGTTCGCCTAGTCAAGGCTATGGTCTTTCCTGTGGTCATGTATGGATGTGAGAGCTGGACTGTGAAGAAGGCTGAGCGCCGAAGAATTGATGCTTTTGAACTGTGGTGTTGGAGAAGACTCTTGAGAGTCCCTTGGACTGCAAGGAGATGCAACCAGTCCATTCTGAAGGAGATCAGCCCTGGGATTTCTTTGGAAGGAATGATGCTAAAGCTGAAACTCCAGTATTTTGGCCACCTCATGCGAAGAGTTGACTCATTGGAGAAGACTCTGATGCTGGGAGGGATTGAGGGCAGGAGGAGAAGGGGACGACAGAGGATGAGATGGCTGGATGGCATCACTGACTCGATGGATGCGAGTCTGAGTGACCTCCGGGAGCTGGTGATGGACAGGGAGGCCTGGCGTGCTGCGGTTCATGGGGTCGCAAAGAGTCGGACACGACTGAGCGACTGATCTGATCTGATCTGATCATGGCATTTGCCAGCTGGGTTTCCTGGGGATTTTTCAGTTCAGTTCAATCGCTCAGTCATGTCCAACTATTTGTGACCCCAAGAATCACAGCACGCCAGGCCTCCCTGTCCATCACCAACTCCCGGAGTCCACCCAAACCCATGTCTGTTGAGTCAGTGATGCCACCCAACCATCTCATCCTCTATCATCCCCTTCTCCTCCTGCCTTCAGTCTTTCCCAGGATCAGGCTCTTTTCAAATGAGTCAGCTCTTAGCATCAGTTGGCCAAAGTATTGGAGTTTCAGCTTCAACATCAGTCCTTCCAATGAACACCCAGGACTGATCTCCTTTAGGATGGACTGGTTGGATCTCCTTGCAGTCCAAGGGACTCTCAAGAGTCTTCTCCAAAACCACAGTTCAAAAGCATCAGTTCTTCTGCACTCAGCTTTCTTTATAGTCCAACTCTCACATCCATACATGACCACTGGAAAAACCATAGCTTTGACTAGACATACCTTTGTTGACAAAGTAATGTCTCTTCTTTTCAATATGCTGTCTAGGTTGGACAGCATAACTTTCCTTTCTAACTTTCCTTCCAAGGAGTAAGCATCTTTTAATTTCATGGCTGCAGTCACTATCTGCCTTGATTTTGAAGCCCAGAAAAATAAAGTCTGTCACTGTTTCCCCATCTATTTGCCATGAAGTAGGTTTTTATCCTGTGACAAATATTAAAATAAAGGGCCTGAAACCTTGACGTGAAGGCTCAAACACTAGGCCTCTGGCCCTTGAGGCTCTGTCCCAACTTAGCTGTTCATTACAGTGTCATCGCGGCCACCACCTGCCCTCACTTTTGCAGGTTCAAAAGTTGATTGTAACTATGTGGAGGGATGCACTGAGCAAACTACAGGCATCTAGTAAGTGAGCCAGGATGCTAGCTGCATCACCCCTGCTGTGAGGACGCCCACCGCCCCCGCCCCGCACCTGTTCCACTCTTGCCCCTCACCAGACAAATTACAGTCACCTAGGCCCTGACTCGGAGAAGGCAATGGGAACCCACTCCAGTACTCTTGCCTGGAAAATCCCATGGGCGAAGGAGCCTGGTGGGCTGCAGTCCATGGGGTCGCTAAGAGTCGGACACGACTGAGCGACTTCACTTTCACTTTTCACTTTTATGCATTGGAGAAGGAAATGGCAACCCACTCCAGTGTTCTTGCCTGGAGAATCCCAGGGATGGGGTAGCCTGGTGGGCTGCAGTCTATGGGGTTGCACAGAGTCAGACATGACTGAAGCGACTTAGCAGCAGCAGCAGCAGCAGGCCCTCACTACCCAGACAGGTGCTCCAGTGAAGCAGACGTGCCCTGCATCCGGCTCTGGGTGCTGGGCAACCACCAAGGTGACCTGAAGACCTGGGGCATTTGGGGCCCCAGCTGCTGCTCTGTGGTACCCCCTAGGGCTCTGCTCTTGGCTGCTGGTGCTTTGCCCCTCGGTTTGCACCTGACCCTAGATGGGATCCCCCTGTCTGTGCACGAGATGGTCTGCAGGTCTCCCCCAGCCCACCCTGGTTTGCCCATGTGACGTCAGGCAGCTCCCAGCACCTCCGCGTGCAGACACTCTGCAGAACCCTACTGACCGCCTCTGTTCCTCGTGCCTCCCCACCCCTTGCAGGCTCCGTGGGGACCCCGCTGCCTGGCGTTGAGGTGCGCATTGTGTCAGAAAACCCACAGAAGGACGGCTCCCCCTACCTTATCCATGCAGAGGGAAATGAGGAGAACACCAAGGTGAGTCTGTTCGCACTGGTGGCACGTGGGCATTGCACGGCCATTACCACCCAGCAGGCCGGTGGCAGAGGTGAAGTCCCCACCACGTGGGGCAGCCCCTGGACCACAGCAGTGCTAGTGGGCCTTGACTCCAGGCACTGCTGGTGTTTAGGGCACTGCCCGCCATGTAGACAGTGCAGAGCAGAGTGAGGCCAGGCTTCCCCCTAGCTCCTTCCTCTGAGCCGTGTTGAGGAGGGTCAGGAGGGCCTCAGCTAGGACAGCCCGAGCTGACGGTGAGACCGGCCCCCCAGCCTAACAGTTACCCCTTTGGACAAATTCACTGGAAATGGAGATTCCTGCTTGGGAAGCCACTGTCTGCTGTCTGTGTTGTTCTAAGATCCGGAGGTGAAGGGAAGCAAGGACTGTGGTCTCATTTCAGTGAGGACTGTCACAGCCACAGGCCTGCTGGTCACAAGTGATCAGGGTCACAGAAGAGGTCGGAATTGGTGGGAAGTAGAATTTTTAAGAGATGGTTTTATCTACAGCAGCTCTTTATACTGTGGACTTCTGTTAAAGCTGAAAGTAGCAGTGATTCCTCATTTCAGCGTCTTTTTCCTTCCTGCCCATACTCTAGCATCACCCCCCGCACCCCCCACCCCACCCCTCACCTGTGCCTGGAGGGGCCCTGGCATCCCTGCCCTTGTGGACCTCGATCTCATCATGGGAGATGGCACCATCCAGGAGATGGTTGTTGAATGTCTGAGATCGAGCACGTGGGGGGAACTTGGTTCGTTTTCACTGTAATTTTATGAAAAATGACATCAATGCCGTGGTCTGGGCATGGGTTGGAAAAGAATTTTCAGACAAAAGGCAGAATGAGAGGAGAATGAAGTTTATTAAGATGGAAGACAGTGAGCTGACACCTTTCGTGGGCTAGTAGCCAGTTTTTACAGCCTCAAGACAAAGCTCCTGCTGTAAGAGTGGCATTAGGTGATTGGTTAGGGTGCTATAAGGTGGGTATTTTTAGCTAATGTGAGGTCAGGAAGCTGCTGGTTTAGATCCTGGGGGCTCATGGCAATGGTTGCTATGGGACTCAGTTGTTCTGGAGATGACCTTGGCATACGGCTCCACAGTCAAGAAGTTTTTGTTCCTTTAACTCAAGAACCTCTCACCTGGGTTGCTTTTGCTGGGCACGTGCCCTCTTGGCCTCTCCTCCCAGGCGTAATGGGCCTCTAGACCAGCCTTGCTCACGTCCATAGTGTGTGGGCAGCTTCCAGGGCGGCCTAGAGGTCCCCAGCCCTGGTCATCACTCCCTGACCAAGCGCTGCCTAGGCTCTAGCATCAGCCCAGCTAGTCCAGGGCTGACAGCCACACTCACATCCCAGGATCCTTTTTTGGCTCTTGGCCTGTTCCCTGAGGTCCCCTCTGCCCCCTCATGGACTCCTGCCCACACCCGAGTCACCTGCCCCAGCGTCCAGCCCTCCCTGCAGTATCGGGGCAGCTTCCCCCCACACCCTTCTCCCCGCAACCACCCCCCCAGATGCTCAGCCCGCCCCCATTTTTGGTGTTTTTCCAGGGACCCCGCATTGGAGGAGGTCTCCCCAGCAGAGGAACAGTGTGGGTAGCTGGGGCCCATAGGCACCAGCAGCACAGACAGCATGGGGGCCCTTGCACCACCCTCCTCTGGGTGCCTGAGCACCTTTCTGCGAGATGTCTCGGGACCTGCTGTAGAGAACTCGGGGTGGGGAAACAGGTCCCTTCTCAGTCACAGCCAAGCCTAATGACTTCGTGCCTGTGGGGCGAGCAGCCTGCCCCCTCCGCCAGCTCCTGCTTCAGCCTATAGGGCCTTCCTCACTGAAACATGCTCAGAAAAGGAGGTTCTGAAGCAGCAGCCCAGGCCCTGAGCACCTTGACAGTCAGAGAAGGAAGCAAGTGGTCCACAGGGGTGGGACTCCAGGGCCTTGGGGACAGCAGGGGTGAGGAAGCTTGGGACTTGGAGCTCTAGGCGGCATGCTCTGGAGCGTTTCCAGTTCAGTCAAAGGGCCTGTGGGAATGGAGCTGTCTGGATGGCTCACCAACAGGTCTTTTGCCTCCTCTGCCATGCACCGCCCCCCACCCCCATGCTTGTGCTCACGAGAGGGATGGCAGTGCCCCCATTCCAAGGCTGGGTGGGACTCGGGATACTTCTCACTGCCCTGCTCCTGTAGGGACCCTGTAGAGAGAATAAAGCGAGTCTCCACGTAGGGGCAAAACCTGCATGGAACCTCCGCCCGGCTCCCCGCGCTTAGTTAGACAAAGCGGCAGGGTGAGGCCCAGAGGCACGGCACCTGGGCTCAGGCCTTGCTCAGAGGAGCTAGACACAGGTACTGTGCACTGCTGACGGCGGTAGAGGAGGACGCGGGCTCCCAGGTGTGCACCTGGTCTTAACACGTTGCTGAAAAGTACTGGTTATGTCCCTGACCCGGGACTCGCAGCAAAACCCTCCAGCTCTCATCTGATGGATGCCCACACTCCACACAGTCCAGACAGGAGAGACTGTAATGTTCAGAAGTCAGGGGGTCTACTGGTGATGTGGTTCAGGGGTTTTGTTAACATCTAATTGGAAATCACTTCAAACTTACCGGAAAGTTGCAAAAATACCTGAGTCAGGAAAGCCCACTGGCCTGTGCCGAGTGCACCTGTCCTTCCCCAGGCACGCAGGCTCACCCTCCTGACGGTGGCCTCAGGTGGGCGTCCACTCCTGCCGGTCCTTGGCTCACCGCCTGCACACCCCGCCACCCCACCTCCGTGCAGTGACACCATGTCGTGACTTCCCCCACTGCAGGCTCATCAGGGGTCTTATTTTTTCCATATGGAGATCCAGTTGTTCATATGCTATTTGCTGAGAAGACTACTCTTTCTTGTTTGTAAAGTACATACCTATTTGAATATATGTGTTGTTGTTTAGTTGCTCAGTCCTGTCTGACTCTTTTGCACCCCAAGGGTAGCCTGCCAGGCTCCTCTGTCCATCTCCTCTGGGATTTCCCAGGCAAGAATACTAGAGTGGGCTGCCATTTCCTTCTCTAGCGGATCTTCCACACCCAGGGACTGAACCCATGACTCCAACATTCCAGACGAATTCTTTACTGCTGAGACCCCAGATATATTTTCTTCCATTGATATGTGTATATGTTCTTCTGCAGTATCACAGTCTTGACCACTGTGACTTTATAGTAAATCTCAAAATTGTAGTGTTAATCTAGCAACTTTATTCTTATTCAAAGTTTTTTTGGCTGTTTTAGTTCTTTTGCTTGCCTATACCATTTTAGAAATAGTTTGCCTATATCTACAAAAAATCCTTTTGGGAGCTTGGTGAAAATTGCATTCAACTATATATCAGTTTGGGGAGAGTTGACATCTCTACACCTCCCCAATTACTTAGTTCTGCTTTGGCAGGGGTTGTGTGAGTGAGATCTTCAGCATGCTGCTGCTGTACATGTTCTGTTAGATTCATACCTGAATATTTCCTCCTTTCTCCATCTCTTCTTTTTCTCTTTTTCAATGATTGTAAGTAAGTGCAGAATTTTTTTGGTTTTTGTTTCTAATAATTTGTCACTGCTGCTGCTAAGTCACTTCAGTCATGTCTGACTCTGTGGGACCCCATAGATGGCAGCCCACCAGGCTCCCCTGTCCCTGGGATTCTCCAGGCAAGAACACTGGAATGGATTGCCATTTCCTACTCCAATGTATGAAAGTGAAAGTGAAGTTGCTCAGTCGTGTACAACTCTTCGAGACCCCATGGACTGCAGCCTACCAGGCTCCTCCGCCCGTGGGATTTTCCAGGCAAGAGTACTGGAGTGGGGTGCCATTGCCTTCTCCGTATTTATCACTAGTATATAGAAATACGATTGATTCAAGCTATTCACTTTGTATCTTGGTAAATTCATTTTTTAACTTTCAGTTTCAGTCGCTTAATTGTGTCTAACTCTGCAACCCCATGGACTGCAGCATGCCAGGCCTTCCTGTCCATCACCAACTCCTGGAGTTTACTCAAACTCATGTCCATTGAGTTGATGATGCCATCCAACCATCTCATCCTCTGTCTTCCCCTTCTCCTCCCACCTTTAATCTTTCCCAGCATTGTGGTCTTTTCCAATGATTCAGTTCTTCGCATCAGGTGGCTGAAGTATTGGAGTTTCAGCTTTAGCATCAGTCCTTCCAATGAATATTCAGGACTTATTTCCCTTAGGATGGACTGGTTGGATCTCCTTGCAGTCCAAGGGACTCTCAAGAGTCTTCTCTAACGCCATAGTTCAAAAGTATCAATTCTTCGGTGCTCAGTTTCCTTTATGGTCTAACTCTCACATCCACACATGACTACTGGAAAAACCATAGCTTTGACTAGATGGACCTTTGTTGGCAAAGTAATGTCTCTACTTTTTAATATGCTGTCTTGGTTGGTCATAGCTTTTCTTCCAAGGAGCAAGCGTCTTTTAATTTCATGACTACAGTTACCAAATCACCATGCCGTGATTTGGGAGCCTAAAAAAATAAAGTCTGTCACTGTTTTCATTGTTTCCCCATCTATTTGCCACAAAGTGATGGAACCAGATGCCATGATCTTCGTTTTCTGAATGTTGAGTTTTAAGCCAACTTTTTCACTCTCCTCTTTTCACTTTTATTAAGAGGCTCTTTGGTTCTTCTTCTCTTTCTGCCATAAGGGTGGTGTCATCTGCATATCTGAGGTTATTGACATTTCTCCCAGCAGTCTTAATTCCAGCTTGTGCTTCATCCAATCCAGGGTTTCTCATGATGTACTCTGCATATAAGTTAAATAAACAGCGTGACAATATACAGCTTTAATGTATTCCTTTCCCGATTAGGAACCAGTCTGTTTTTCCATATCCAGTTCCAACTCTTGCCTCTTGACCCGCATACAGCTTTCTCAGGATACACGTCAGGTGGTCTGGTATTCCCATCTCTTTAAGAATTTTCCACAGTTTGTTGTGATCCACACAGGCAAAGGCTTTGGCATAGTCAATAAAGCAGAAGTGGATGTTTTTCTGGAAATCTCTTGCTTTTTTGATGACCCAACAGATGTTGGCAATTTAATCTCTGGTTCCTCTGCCTTTTCTAAATCCAGCTTGAACATCTGGAAGTTCACGGTTCATGTATTGTTGAAGCCTGGCTTGGAGAATTTTGAGGACTACTTTGCTAGTGTGTGAGATGAGTGCAATTGTATAGTAGTTGGAGCATTCTTTGGCATTGCCTTTCTTTGGGATTGGAATGAAAACTGACCATTTCCAGTCCTATGGCCACTGCTGAGTTCTCCAAGTTTGTTGGCATGTTGAGTGCAGTACTTTCACAGCATCATCTTTCAGGATTTGAAATAGCTCAACTGGAATTCTGTCACCTCCACTAGCTTTGTTCATAGTGATGCTTCCTAAGGCCCACTTGACTTCACATTCCAGGATGTCTGGCTCTAGGTGAATGATAACACCATCGTGATTATCTGGGTCACTAAGATCTTTTTGTATCAGATCAGATCAGATCAGTCGCTCGGTCGTGTCCGACTCTTTGCGACCCCATGAACTGCAGCACGCCAGGCCTCCCTATCCATCACCAGCCCTCGGAGGTCACTCAGACTCATATTCATCGAGTCAGTGATGCCATCCAGCCATCTCATCCTCTGTCGTCCCCTTCTCCTCCTGCCCCCAATCCCTCCCAGCATCAGAGTCTTCTCCAATGAGTCAACTCTTCACATGAGGTGGCCAAAATACTGGAGTTTCAGCTTTAGCATCATTCCTTCCAAAGAAATCTCAGGGCTGATCTCCTTCAGAATGGACCGGTTGGATCTCCTTGCAGTCCAAGGGACTCAAGAGTCTTCTCCAACACCATAGTTCGAAAGCATCAATTCTTCGGCGCTCAGCCTTCTTCACAGTCCAGCTCTCACATCCATACATGACCACAGGAAAGACTTGTGGTCTTGACTAGGCGAACCTTTGTTGGCAAAGTGATGTCTCTGCTTTTGAATATGCTATCTAGGTTGGTCATAACTTTCCTTCCAAGGAGTAAGCGTCTTTTAATTTCATGACTGCAGTCACCATCTGCAGTGATTTTGGAGCCCAGAAAAATAAAGTCTGACACTGTTTCCACTGTTTCTCCATCTATTTCCCATGTAGTGATGGGACCAGTTGCCATGATCTTCGTTTTCTGAATGTTGAGCTTTAAGCCAACCTTTTTTTATAGTTCTATGTATTCTTGCCACCTCTTCTTAATATCTTCTGCTTCTGTTAGATCCGTACCATTTCTGTCCTTTATTATGCCCATCTTTGCATGAAATATTCCCTTGGTATCTCTAATTTTCTTGAAGAGATCTCTAGTCTTTCCTACTCTATTGTTTTCCTCTATTTCTTTGCATTGATCACTTAGGAAGGCTTTCTTCTCTCTCCTTGCTATTCTTTGGAACTCTGCGTTCAGTTGGGTATATCTTTTCTTTTCTCCTTTGCCTTTTGCTTCTCTTCTTTTCACAGCTATTTGTAAGGCCTCCTCAGACAACTATTTTGCCTTTTTTGCATTTCTTTTTCTTGGGGATAGTCTTGATCACTGCCTCCTGTACAGTGTCACGAACCTCCATCCATAGTTCTTCAGGCACGCTGTCAGTCAGGTCTAATCCCTTGAATCTATTTCTCACTTCCATTATATAATTGTAAGGGATTTGATTTAGGTCATACCTGAATGGTCTAGTGATTTTCCCTACTCTCTTCAAATTAAGTCTGAATTTGGCAATAAGGAGTTCATGATCTGAGCCACAGTCAGCTCCCGATCTTGTTTTTGCTGACCTTATAAAGCTTCTCCATCTTTGACTGCAAAGAATATAATCAGTCTGATTTTGGTGTTTCCCATCTGGTGATGTCCATGTGAAGTCTTCTCTGGTGATGTTGGAAGAGGGTATTTTCTATGACCACTGCGTTGCGTTCTCTTGGCAAAACACCATTAGCCTTTGCCCTGTTTTATTCTGTACTCCAAGGCCAAAAATGCTTGTTACTCCAGGTATTTCTTGACTTCCTACTTTTTAGCTTTAGGACTTTTTAAAATTTATTTTTCCTTGAGGTTTTCTACATACGCAGTCGCAAATAGAACAAATTTATTTCTTCTTTTACAATCTGTATCCCTCATTTCTTTTTCTTGACTTATTGCCTTGACTAGGATTTCCCATATGATGTCAAATAGGAGTAGTGAGAGTGAATGTCCTTATCTTATTTCCGATCTTATGGGGAAGGTATTAGGTCTTTCACTGGAAGCATGACAGTAGCTAGACTTTCTGTAGATCCCATTCCATTTTTTATATGCTGAGAGTTTTTTCTCATGAATGGATATTTTCAAATGTCTTTTCTGTGTTAATTTCTTCTTCCTTATTTGGCTGCTAATATGATGGATTATGGCCTTCCCTAGTGGCTCAGACAGTAAAGAATCTGCCTGCAATGCAGAAAACCCAAGTTCGATCCCTGGATTGGGAAGATCCCCTCTAGAAGGGAATGACAGCCCTTGCCAGTATTCTTGCCTGGAGAATCCCCTGGACAGAGGAGCCTGGCGGGCTGCAGTCCAGGGGTCGGACACAACTGAGCAACTAACTCACATGGTGATTGCACTGAATGATTTTTCTTTTTTTTAACATTTACTTATTTATTTGGCTGTATTGGGTCTTAGTTGTGGCACTGGGGAATCTTGGTTGCCTCATGTGACAGTCTCTCACTGTGCTGCACAGGCTCTCTGGCTGCGACGTGTGACCCCATGAACTGTAGCCTGCATGTGGCACCTTAGTTCCCCAGCCAGGGATCAAACCCTTGTCCCTTGCATTGCACAGTGGATTCTTAACCAGTGAAGTCCCTGCATAATTTTTCTAATATTGAACCAGCCTTGCATCTCCAGGACACACCCTACTTGGTTATGGTATATCATTCTTTCTATATAGTATTGGATTTGCTTTACTGACATTTGTTGAGGATTTTTGCATCTGTATTCGTGACGGATTTTAGTCTGTAGTTTTCTTGTACTTTTTTTGTCTTGCATATGAAGGTAATGCTGGCATCATAAAATTAGTTGGGAGGTGTTCCCTCTTTTATTTTCTAGAGCAGATTGCATGTAATTGGTGTTATGTATTTTATAGAATTTCTACCTAACCGTCAGGCCTAGTGGTTTCTTTTTTTTACTTTTGGAAGGTTTTAACTATGAATTTAGTTTCTCTAATAGTTATAGACGATTCAGATCATCTCTTACATTTGGGGTGAGTTTTGGTAGATTGTGGGTTTTGAGAAATTGAATACTTTATGCATGGCGTTTTTCACAGTATTCCTTTATTGACCTTTTAATGTCTTCTTAGTATAAAGTGATATCCTTCTCACAACACATATTGATAATTTGTCTATTTATTTTTTCTTTGTTATTCTTGCTAGAATTTTATCCATTTTAAAGTGTTTTTTTAAAAAATTCACTTCAGAATTCCTTGATTTTTCTCTATTTCTTTTCTCTTTTCAATTTTAATTGGTTTCAGTTTTTATCTATATTGTTCCTTCTGCTTGTTTTTGGCTTACTTTTCTCTCTTTCTTTTTTCTTAAGGTAAAACATTAGGTTATTGATTTGAGACTCCCTTTTTTCTAATATATGCATTTAATGATATGAACTTCCCTCTAAACGTTGCTTTAGCTTTGGTGGTTTAGTTACTAAGTCGTGTGTGACTCTTGGAACCCCATGAACTGTAGCCAACCAAGCTCCTCTGTCCGTGGAATTTTCCAGGCAAGAATGCTGGAATGGGTTGCCATTTTCTTCTCCAAGAGATCTTCCCAACCCAGGGATCGAATCCATGACTCCTGCATTGCAGGTGAATACCACTGAGCCACCAAGGAAACCTTACCTCTGAAATTTTGATACATTGTATTTTAACTTTCATTATATTCAAAATATTTTATAATTTCCTTTAAAACTTTTTATTTGACTGATGGATAAGTTAGAAGTATGCTATTTATTTTCCAAGTTTAAAAATTTTTTTCTTTTATTGATTTCTAATTTAATTCCACTGCAGTCAGAAATGGAGAAGGAAATGGCAACCCACTCCAGTACTTTTGCCTGGAAAATCCCATGGACGGAGGAGCCTGGTAGGCTAGAGTCCCTGGGGTCTTGAAGAGTCGGACTCGACTGAGTGACTTCACTTTCATTTTTCACTTTCATGCATTGGAGAAGGAACTGGCAACCCATTCCAGTGTTCTTGCCTGGAGAATCCGGGGGACAGAGGGGCCTGGTGGGCTGCTGTCTATGGGGTCGCACAGAGTCGGACACGACTGAAGCGACTTAGCAGCAGCAGCAGTCAGAAAACATACTCAGTATTATTTCTGTTTTTATAAATTTGTTGAGATGTGTTTTATGACTCAGAATGTGGTCTTTCTTGGTGACTGTTCTGGTGCACTTGAACAGTGTGTATTCTGCTGATTTGGGTTGGGGTGTAAATGTCCCTTAGGTGAAAATGGTTGATGATGGTGTTCATGTCTCTCTCATATCTGTGCTGGTTTTCTGACTATGAGTTCCAGTACCACGTGAGGAGTGTTGAATTCCCCAGCCATAATTGTTTGTCTCTTTCTCCTGTCAGTCGTGCACAGCTTGTGGGATTTTCGTTCCCTGACCATGGATGGAACACAGGCCCTCAGGAGTGAGAGTGCAGAACCCCAGCCCCTGGACCCCCAGGGAATTCCCTCCTATCAGTCTTTTGTTTTGTGCATTTTGAAAGTCTGATGCTTGGTGAATGCACATTTATAATTGCTCTGCCTTCTTGGTGAATTGACTTTTATCATCATGTAAAGCCTTCTTCAATAAACAATGCAAAGAAATAGAGGAAAACAATAGAATGGGAAAGACTAGAGGCTCTTCAAGAAAACTGGAGATACCAAGGGAACATTTCATGCAAGGATGGGAACAATAAAGGATAGAAATGGTATGGACCTAAAGAAGCAGAAGAGATTAAGAAGAGGTGGCAAGAATACACAGAAGAACTGTACAAAAAAAGGTCTTAATGACCTGGATAACCATGATGGTGTGGTCACTTACCTAGAGCCAGACATCCTGGAATGTGAAGTCAGTGGACCTCAGGAAGCATTTTTACAAACAAAGCTAGTGGAGGTGATGGAATTCCACTTGAACTATTTAAAATCCTAAAAGATGATGCTGTTAAAAGTGCTGTGCTCAATATGTCAGCAAATTTGGAAAACTCAGCAGTGGCCACAGGACTGGAAAAGGTCAATTTTCATTCTAATTCAAAAAAGAGCAGTGCCAAAGAATGTTTAGACTGCTGTACAATTGCACTCATTTCACATTCTGGTAAGGTAATGCTCAGAAACCTGCCAGTTAGGCTTAAGCAGTACATGAATGGAGAATTTCCAGGTGTACAAGCTGGGTTTAGAAAAGGCAGAACCAGAGATCAAACTGTCAACATTTGTTGGATCATAGAGAAGGCAAGAGAATTGTACAAAAACAGCTACTTCTGCTTCACTGACTACACGAAAGCTTTTGACTGTGTGGATCACAGCAAACTGTGAAAAATTTTTAAAGAGATAGGAATACCAGACCACCTTACCTGTCTCCTGAGAAACCTGTATGCTGGTCAAGAAGCAACAGTTAGAACCAGACCTGGAACAACTGACTGGTTCAAAATTGGGAAAGGAATATGACAAGGCTGTATGCTATCACCCTGCTTATTTAACTTATATGCAGAGTACATCATATGAAATGCCAGACTGGATGAATCACAAGCTGGAATCAAGATTACTGGGAGAAATATCAACAGTCTCATATATGCATATGATATAACTCTAATGGCAGAAAGTGAAGAGGAACTAAAGAGCCTCTTGATGAGGGTGAAAGAGGGGAGTGAAAAGGCTGGCTTAAAACTCAACATTCAAAAACTGAGGTCGTGGCATCTAATCCCATCACTTCATGGCAAATATAAAGGGGAAAAGTGGAAGCAGTGACAGATTTTCTTTCCTTGGGCTCCAAAGTCACTGTAGATGGTGATTGCAGCCATGAAATTCAAAGACGCTTGCTCCTTGGAAGGAAAGCTGTGACAAACCTAGACAGGGTATTATAAAGCAGAGACATCACTATGCTGACAAAGGTCCATTTAGTCAAAGCTATGGTTTTTCCAGCAGTCATGTATGGGTGTGAGAGGTGGGCCATAAAGAAGGCTGAGCGCTGAAGAATTGATGCTTTCAAATTGTGGTGCTGGAGAAGATTCTTGAGAGTCCCTTGGACTGTAAGAAGATCAAACCAGTCAATCCTAAGGGAAATCAATCCTGAAGATTCACTGGAAGGACTAATGCTAAAGCTAAAGCTCCAATGCTTTGGCCACATGATGCGAAGAGTCGAATTATTGGAAAAGACCCTGATAATGGGAAAGATTGAAGGCAAAAGGAGAAGGGGGCAGCAGAAGATTAGATGGTTAGATATTATCACTGACTTAATGGACATGAATTTGAACAAACTCCAGGAGATAGTGGAGGACAGAGGAGCCTGGCATTCTGCAATCCATGAGGTTGCAAGAGTTGGACATGACTTATTGACTGAACATCCACGAAGCTGCTGGTAACATTCTGCTGTTAAATTCATTTTGTTTGTATTAATATAGACTCTTCCTGATCTATGGCTTGGTTTCTTCTGATTGATATTTGCATGGCATATATTGTTCTATCCCTTTGCTCCTAACCTGCCATGTAACTGTATTTGAAGTGAGTTTCTTATAGATAGCACATGTGTGTGTTAGTCACTCAGTCATGTCCGACTCTTTGCGACCCCATAGACTGTAACCCGCCAGGCTCGTTTGTCCATGGAATTCTCCAGGCAAGAATACTGGAGTGGGTTGCCATGCCCTCCCCCAGGGGATCTTCCTGATCCAGGGATTGAACCAGATTCTCCCGCATTGCAGGCAGATTCTTTACCTTCTGAGCCACCAAGGAAGCCCTGTAGATAGCACATAGTTGGATCATATATGTCTTTTAATCTAATTTGAAGTTTGTCTTCTAATTGTTATATTTAGAGCACCATGTACATTTAATGTGACTGTTGATATGTTTGAATTTAAGCCTCTTATCTGTTATTTGCTTACCGTTCTGGCCCTCAGTTTCTCATTGCTTGGCTTTCCTCCAACTGCCCTGTTTGGGGTCATTTTTTTAATATTCCATTTTAATTTGCCTGCTGAGTTTTTGAACATACATTTTACAGTTTTTAGTAATTGATCTAAGGACTACAAAATTCATGGTTCACAGTTTGCGATCTACTTAGACTCAACATTGTGACACTTCCAGCAGGACACAGAACTCCTACTACTGCCAAAGAAAAGGTAGTCATCGCTCATGTTAAGTGCTAAGGCTGACAAAGACCCACATGATGGGCATAGGGACCCCTCGTGGGATATGTAGAAGGCAGAGAGACTGGGCTCAGCCCTGAAAAGAGCATCAGCAAGAGGGGGTGACAGCCAAGGAGCAGTGGGGGTCACTGGATGGAAGTTTACTAAGAGGAAACCTCATGGGTCGGGGGATCCTGGCTAAACAGGATCCTAACAGGATTTGCACTGAAGGCCGGCTGGGTAGGTAGTCAGCCATCACCAGCGAAGTGGCAGGGGACAAGGAACTGGACAGATAGGAGGGTGAACAGATATCCGAGTGGAGGGGCCTCTCACTAAACTGACTTAGCTGAGTTTTTACTAAAACTGGATTTCATATGAAGTACACTTTAGCTCAGTTGGTAAAGAATCTGCCTGCAATGCAGGAGACCGCAGTTCAATTCCTGGGTCGGGAAGATCTGCTGGAAAAAGGTTAAGGGTTAGGCTACCCACTCCAGTATTCTTGGGCTTCCCTTGTGGTTCAGCTAGTAAAGAATCCACCTGCAATGCAGGAGATCTGGGTTTGATCCCTGGATTGGGAAGATCCCCTGGAGAAGGGAAAGGCTGTACCCACTCCAGTATTCTGCCCTGGGGAATTCCATGGACTGTATAGTCCATGGAGTCACAAAGAGTCGGACACGACTGAACGACTTTCACTTTCACCCTGATGGGCCTAGGAGAGGTGTAGGAGGCTGACCGCAGTTGAATGGAGCAGAGGGTCTTTGTCATACCACATGGGTCACTGTGCCTTCTCCCTTTTAGGTTGTCGCTGTCATACATAATGGCGCCGTGTATGGCAAGCTTCCTTAGACAGCGGTACAATTTTTACATTCAGTGGTCAAAAATTCGCAAGGAAAAGAAGAGTCAGGTTTATTCAACCAAATGTTTACCAGTTCTGTTGCTTTTCCTTTATTTCTGATCTTCCAGGTTCATTCTGACTGAGGAATTTTGTAGTAACTTTTCTAGGTCAGATCTGCTGATGAAAGATTCTTTTATTTCTTTCTTCATCTAAGACTGTCTTTACTTTATCTTCATTCTTGAAAGTTTTTTCACTGGATTTGGGATTCTGGGTTGTCAGTTATTTCAATGCCTAAAACATGTTATTCTGGTTTTTTTTTTTTTGGTCTTCACTGTTTCCGCAGAGAAGTCAGTAGTTGTTTGAATGCCTCAAAGTTATGCCCTAATGTCAAGAATTTTGTCTTTCTTTTTAGTTTTCAGTGATTGGATTATGATATGTCTTGGCTTGTATTTCTTTGGGCTTATTTGGGGCTCATGGAGCTTCTTGAGCTTTGAATCTTGAGCTTCTTGAATACATTTATGTATTTCACCAAACTTAAGGGACTTTAAGCCAAATTTTATCAAATATCTTTGTGTCCCTAGCTTTTCCTCTTCTGGGAATCCAGTATCATGACTGTTAGCCCTTGTGATATTGGTCTTGGCTTCTCATTACTGGTTTATTTTTTCCGGTAGTTTTTTTCCTGTTCAGGTTGAGTAATATCTATTGCTGTTTCTTCAGGTTCTACGATTCTTTCCTTTGTGCTCTCCGTTTTGCTACTGAGCCCATTCAGTGTTAGTGTTAGTCACTTCAGTTCAGTTGCTTAGTCGTGTCCAACTATTTGCGACCCCAAGAATCACAGCACACCAGGCCTCCTTGTCCATCACCAACTCCCAGAGTTCAGTCAAACTCAGGTCCATCAAGTCGGTGATGCCATCCAGCCATCTCATCCTCTGTCGTCCTCTTCTCCTCCTGCCCCTAATCCCTCCCAGCATCAGGGTCTTTTCCAATGAGTCAGTTCTTCGCATGAGGTGGCCAAAGTATTGGAGTTTCAGCTTCAGCATCTGTCCTTCCAATGGACACCCAGGACTGATCTCCTTTAGGATGGACTGGTTGGATCTCCTTGCAGTCCAAGGGACTCTCAAGAGTCTTCTCCAACACCACAGTTCAAAAGCATCAATTCTTCAGTGCTCAGCTTTCTTCACAGTCCAACTCTCACATCCATACACAACCACTGGAAAAACCATAGCCTTGACTAGACGGACCTTTGTTGGCAAAGTAATAGCTCTGCTTTTCAACATACTGTCTAGGTTGGTCATAACTTTCCTTCCAAGCAGTAAGCATCTCTTAATTTCATGGCTGCAATCGCCATCTGCAGTAATTTTGGAGCCCAAAAAAATAAAGTCTGACACTGTTTCCACTGTTTCCCCATCTATTTCCCATGAAGTGATGGAACCAGATGCCATGATCTTCGTTTTCTGAATGTTGAGCTTTAAGCCAACTTTTCACTCTCCTCTTTCTCTTTCATCAAGAGGCTCTTTAGTTCCTCTTCACTTTCTGCCATAAGGGTGGTATCATCTGCATATCTGAGGTTATTGATATTTCTTCTGGCAATCTTCATTCCAGCTTGTGCTTCTTCCAGCCCAGCATTTCTCATGATGTACTCTGCATATAAGTTAAATAAGCAGGGTGACAATATACAGCCTTGACGTATTCCTTTTCCTATTTGGAACCAGTCTGTTGTTCCATGTCCAATTCTAACTGTTGCTTCCTGACCTGCATACAGATTTCTCAAGAGGCAGGTCAAGTGGTCTGGTATTCCCATCTCTTTCAGAATTTTCCACAGTTTATTGTGATCCACATAGTCCAAGGCTTTGGCATAGTCAATAAAGCAGAAATAGACTTTTTTCTGGAACTCTCTTGCTTTTTCTATGATCCAACAGATGTTGGCAATTTTATCACTGGTTCCTCTGCCTTTTGTAAAACCAGCTTGAACATCTGGAGGTTCACAGTTCATATACTGGTGAAGCCTGGCTTGGAGAATTTTGAGCATTACTTTACTAGTGTGTGAGATGAGTGCAATTTTTCGGTAGTTCGAGCATTCTTTGGCATTGCCTTTCTTTGGGATTGGAATGAAAACTGACCTTTTCCAGTCCTGTGGCCACTGCTGAGTTCTCCAAATTTGCTGGCATACTGAGTGCAGCACTTTCACAGCATCATCTTTCAGGATTTGAAATAGCTCAGCTGGAATTCCATCACCTCCACTAGCTTTGTTCATAGTGATGCTTTCTAACGCCCACTTGACTTCACGTTCCAGGATGTCTGGCTCTAGGTCAGTGATCATACCATTGTGATTATCTTGGTCATGAAGCTCTTTTTTGTACAGTTCTTCTGTGTATTCTTGCCACCTCTTCTTAATATCTTCTGCTTCCGTTAGGTCCATTCCATTTCCGTCCTTTATCGAGCCCATGTTTGGATGAAATGTTTCCTTGGTATCTCTAATTTTCTTCAAGAGATCTCTAGTCTTTCCCATTTTGTTGTTTTCCTCTATTTCTTTGCATTGATCGGTGAGGAAGGCTCTCTCTTCTCTCTCCTTGCTATTCTTTGGAACTCTGCATTCAGATGCTTATGTCTTTCCTTTTCTCCTTTACTTTTCGCTTCTCTTCTTTTCACAGCTATTTGTAAGGCCTCCCCAGACAGCCATTTTGCTTTTTTGCATTTCTTTTCCATGGGAATGGTCTTGATCCCTGTCTCCTGTACAATGTCACGAACCTCCGTCCATAGTTCATCAGACACTCTTATCTATCAGATCTAGGCCCTTAAATCTATTTCTCACTTCCACTGTATAATCATAAGGGATTTGATTTAGGTCATACCTGAATGGTCTACTTTCTTCTTTTCCTACTTTCTTCAATTTACATCTGAATTTGGCAATAAGGAGTTCATGATCTGAACCACAGTCAGCTTCCGGTCTTGTTTTCACTGACTGTATAGAGCTTCTCCATCTTTGGCTGCAAAGAATATAATCAATCTGATTTCAGTGTTGACCATCTGGTGATGTCCATGTGTAGAGTCTTCTCTTGTGTTGTTGGAAGAGAGTGTTTGTTATGACCAGTGCGTTGTCTTGGCAAAACTCTATTAGCTTTTGCCCTGCTTCATTCTGTACTCCAAGGCCAAATTTGCCTGTTACTCAAGGTATTTCTTGACTTCCTACTTTAGCATTCCAGTCCCCTATAAAGAAAAGGTCATCTTTTTTGGGTGTTAGTTCTAAAAGGTCTTGTAGGTGTTTATAGAACCATTCAACTTCAGCTTCTTCAGCATTACTGGTCGGGGCATAGGCTTGGATTACCACGATACTGAATGGTTTGCCTTGGAAATGAACAGAGATCCTTCTGTCGTTTTTGAGATTGCATCCAAGTACTGCATCTCGGACTCTTTTGTTGACCATGATGGCTACTCCATTTCTTCTAAGGGAGTCCTGCCCACAATAGTAGATATAATGGTCATCTGAGTTAAATTCACCCATTCCAGTCCATTTTAGTTAGCTGATTCCTAGAATGTCAACATTGACTTTTGCCATCTCCTGTTTGACCACTTCCAATTTGCCTTGATTCATGGACCTGACATTCCAGGTTCCTATGCGATATTGCTCTTTACAGCATCGGACCTTGCTTCTATTACCAGTCACATCCACAGCTGGGTATTGTTTTTGCTTTGGCTCCATCCCTTCATTCTTTCTGGAGTTATTTCTCCACTGATCTCCAGTAGCATACTGGGCACCTACCGACCCAAGGAGTTCTCCTTTCAGTATCCTATCATTTTGCCTTTTCATACTGTTCATGGGGTTCTCAAGGCAAGAATACTGAAGTGGTTTGCCATTCCCTTCTCCAGTGGACCACATTCTGTCAGACCTCTCTACCATGACCCTCCCATCTTGGGTGGCCCCACATGGCATGGCTTAGTTTCATTGAGTTAGACAAGGCTGTGGTCCTAGTGTGATTAGATTGACTAGTTTTCTGTGATTATGGTTTCAGTGTGTCTGCCCTCTGATGCCCTCTTGCAACACCTATCATCTTACTTGGGTTTCTCTTACCTTGGATGTGGGGTATCTCTTCACGGCTGTTCCAGCAAAGCTCAGCTGCTGCTCCTTACTTTGGACGAGGGGTATCTCCTCACGGCCACCCCTCCTGACCTTAGACGTGGAGAGGCTCCTCTCGGCCCTCCTGCGCCCGTGCAGCCGCCTCTCCTTGGACGTGTGGTAGCTCCTCTTGGCTGCTGTTAGTCACTTAGTCATGTCCAACTCTTTGTGACCCCGTGGCTGTAGCCCACCAGGCTTCTCTGTCTGTGGGATTTCCCAGGCAAGAATACTGGAGTAGGTTGCCATTTCCTCTCCAAGGGATCTTCCCAACCCAGGGATTGAACCCTGGCCTCCGACATTGCAGACAGCTTCTTCGCCGTCTGAAGCACCAGGGAGCCCGTTCAGTGAGTTTTCCTTGTTTCTGTTGTTTTAGTTTTAGTTCTAAAATTTCCATTCGGTTCTGCCCCGTGTCTTTTATTTCTCTGCTGAAACTTTGTATTCCCACGTATTTGCAGTGTTTGCCCTTATCTGTTGGAGCATGTTGATAATCTGTGCTTTAGCGTCTTTCTTAGGTGCACCCAGCACCTGTGCCATCTGGTGCTGTCCCGTACTGATGCCCTTTTCCCTTGGCACTTTCTTGGCATTTCACGTGCTGAGTTAATTTTATATTGTGTCCTAGACACTCTGTATTGTGTTATGAGACTCTGGATCTTGTTCATGTCCAATGGAGAGGTCGGTATTTTTCTATTACTGTTGTCTGGTTGGTCTAAATCTGCAGCCTGCCGTCTCTGGGGTCGGTTTCCATGTCAGTTTCGTTTTCACGGCCTCTGTTTACTGTGCATACCAGCCCTGCAGACGTGGCACCCCGTGGCCAGGCTGATGTTAGCAGTGCAGCAGATGAAGGATTGCAGTGGGAAAAATGGTGAAATTCAAATAAAGTCTGTGGTGTAATTGAAAAAACAAACATCTCCTCTGAACAGACTGGATGGCAGAAGCCCCGCTCGCCCAGAACACACGGCCCAGTCCCCCTGGGTGACATGACTCCTGTGTGGGAGCCAGGCAGTGGGGAGGGTCCCCTTGCTATCCATCCACTGTGTCAGTCCCAGGGGCATTCAGCTTTCCATCCAGGCCTCAGACAACTCAGACGATTTTGCAGCACATTTCCAAGGGTCTCTTTTCTTTAAAATAGGGGGATGTTCTTCCCCATGAAAAGTTCATCTCAGGTGGGAGCTGATGAGCCAAGCAGGGTTTTCCAGGGACACTTGGTCTCGTGGGTCATAGTTACATTGCTGTCAGCCGAGCCATGAGTGCAGAGCCAGCGAGGCCCCACTGAACGTGATTCCGCCTTTGCTCTCTCCTTTTCCAGCATCGCAGACCCCAACTCCATGTCTTAGAACACCCAGCCCCCTTCCGCCCTCACTGTGCCCACAGTGGGGAGACTCTAGGGTCCCTGCTCATGACTGCCTGGCTCTCCCAGGCACCCGGCTCCTCCCCCCATAACCCCCATGGGCCCCCTTTCCGCCAGGCAAACCCACTGATCCTGAGCTCTTCCCAGCAGCCATGGCGAATGTGGGCAGTTGCCTACTTCTCCCTTGTCTGAGGTCAGTCTAAAAGACACGCTGAAGACAGTTTCACAGGAGCGTGGCCCTCAGAAGTGGACAGACAGGCCAATCAGGCCGGGCTGTGAGCTCTGGGATGGGGTGGGCACAGAGGCCTTGGGCAGAGTTTCTGAGTGGGGCATGGAAGCTAGTTGGTGCTTCCCATCAAAGCATCTTGTCTCAGGAGAGCATATGGGCCTCGGGAGGAACCGGGGTGCTAGGGACCAGCCTGAAGGGGTGAACTCTGACACCTACCTTTGTCTTTCACCACAGGTGACCCCAGGATTCGAGGAGAAGGAGGGCGAACTCCTGGTCAGGGGGCCCTCCGTGTTTCGAGAATACTGGGACAAGCCGGAGGAAACGAAAGCCGCCTTTACCTCAGACGGCTGGTTCAAAACAGGTAGGCAGGTGGGTCCAGAGGGGACGAAGGGGAGACAGGACAGTGCCGCTGCAGCAGGACACCTCCAGAATCCTCCCTAGAGAGGGGAATGGGGCACTTTGCATCTCCTGTCTTTAAAGCTGCACCCCCGACACTGTACCCTAGCCCCCCGCAGCCTCTGGAAAGAAGATCCTGAGGCTGTGAGCCTCCGGGGCCAGCTTCCCCCAGCCTTGTGGCCAGACTCTGGCCCTGTCCCTTGCCCGGCCACCATGCATGTGGTGGTCCGTCTGCCCCTCAAGGGTCAGGATTCCCCTCCGAAGGGACCGCTGCTCTCCACATCAGAGACCCTCCCTGCCTTCCCATCCCCACTCCCCCTGCTTCGGAACCCCCTCCCCCACCCCCACAGAAGGAGTTTGCTTGCAGTTTGGTTCGGTCCCCTGAAGTCTGCTCTCTGTCACCTGCCTGCACAGTGTGTGTAGCCAGAGCCTGGGGCCCTGTGCAAGGGCAGGCAGGGCTCCCCTGATGTCCGTGCACCCAGAGACTGCTCTGAGGTCCTCACCACCCCCCATCCCCCATGCCCCTCTCCTTGGTCCCATTGGTCCCATCGAGTATGAGGCCAATTCAGCAGATACTGGGGGTGTTCTAGTTCGTAGCTGCATGGGATTCACTGGTGTGTGCTCACACAGGACACTCCCAGCAGTTCCTGACAGCCAGGAGAGGGGCTCCGGGCATTTGTCCTTTGCTTGTTGCCTATCTGAATTTCTAAAACTTGCATGCTGAGCACACATTATGTCACACTTATCTTAATAATCTTAAAACAATATTTTCCCAAAAGAAAGTCTGCTCCTCTGTCATCGTGAGACGGCCTCCTAATTAGAAACACACCTCTTGGCAGTTCCTCTGTGGGCAGCAAAGCTGAGGAGAGAGTGATGCGCAGCCGTGAGGGCACACGGGTGCGTCTGGAGGTGGGAGAGGCAGTGGGTGTGCCCTTGGCCTGGTGACCCCCTGGGAACCACTCCTGGCCGAGGCACACACGTGAGTCTTCATGGGCTCAGGCAGCGTGGGTTCTCAGGGTAGAATTCACTCTCCAGTCTGGCCTCAGGTCACCGGGTGACAGAGCATGGCCATGTGCATACCCCCCAGCAGTCCTGGGATGCTGGGGGCCTGTCAGGTGGGGCTCAAGGCAGGGAAGGGGCAGGTGAGAGTTCCCCAGAGCAGAGCAGAAGCCTGCTCCAGGGGCCCTGGGTGGTGCTGGCAGAGAGCTCAGTGGTTGGGCCCTGGGGTTGGGGCAGCTGTTCACACATTCCAGCTTCCCTTTGTAAACGTTGAATTCGTACAGGCCGGCCTGGTGGCAACAAGATTACTGCTGCCCTTTAAATGCAGGGTTTAAGAAATACAACTTTAGGCTCATCCTGCTTTTGTGTGTCCCTCCTGGAGCCCTCTGAGCATCCTGACTTGGAAATCTGACTTCTTTGTGGGCATCTTCCTTTATTTTTAAACTCAGCTAAAGCTGCAGTCTATTTCTTTAAAAGCACAGGAACCAAAGCCCTGTGGACTTTGCCAATAGCAGGGCTCGCGCACGCCGGGCCAGCAGCGTGCAAAGTGAGGGGCAGTCAGCATAACACGTCTCAGTCCCTGGTCGTGATGAATATTTCAGTTGAAAGGAATAGCATGCATTAATTATCGTAAAGAGATGTCTTTAGGAGAAAATGATTTTGAAATTCAGTTTAATTTCATTGTAATGCGCAGCAAACAGGAAGGGAGTCTGTGTGTTTAATTGGCTCTCAGGGGTGAGTCCTGGAAGCCGCGTGCCTTTGTCACAGGCCATTAGTGATACAGGCTGCATAATGTGCGCGGCAATCAGCTCACAGCTGCCGCTCCTGCGGGGCAAGCGAGCGGGATATTAAGTAGAAATCAGGATGAATTAAACTTAACCCTTTCCCTGACCAGCCCTCCTGCCACACACATTTTGGCCCAGGCTGCAGAGGGCTGCGTTCGGGGCTTCTCAGAGGATGAGGGGAGAGAGGCCGCCCTCCCTGGCCTGCACAGAGCCCAGTTTCCATTGCCGGGAGCTCCCTGCCAGCCCCTGGGGTCCTGGCTGCTGCTCAGGCAGGAAATCAGAGCCCTCCCTCCTGGAGCGCCCCCGATGATGACCCCAACTGCGTCCCACCTTCCACACGTGCATGCGCATGGGCTCAGTGCTGGCCCCCAAGTGGGGAAACGGTGATCCCAGAACTCCCTCTTCAGGGCTGTACACTGACCCCACTGTCGAAAACGAGGATGCGGGACAGACGGATATGAGGACACAGGATGAAGCTAAAGATAGAGATGAGGACACAGACAACCTGGGACAGAGATGATGACTGAGACAGAGCTGAAGACACAGGACAAACATGGGGACATGGCACGCATATGGGAATGCAGACCTGAGCTGAGCCAGCACTGCAATCGTCCTGCCCTCTGGACGCAGTAGAGCAACTGGCAACTGAACAAGGAAACAGAAGCGTCACCTCTGCCTTACTCTAGAGAAGATCTCCTGGGGCTTCTCTGGTGGCCTGGGAGTAAAGAATCTGCCTGCCAACAGAGACACGGGTCCATCCCTGACTCGGGAGGATCCCACATGCCATGGAGGAGCTGAGCCCGTGTGGCCTAGAGTCCAGGCTCTGCAGTAAGAGAGGCCACCACAGTGAGAAGTCTGCTCGCTCGCCACAACTAGAGAAAAGCCTGCCCACCCGCCAAGACCCAGCACAGCCAAAGTTAAATTAAGCATATGAAAAAAGAGACAAAGTCTCTACCCTTTAAAGGTGTCCTCACACAGTTTGCTGTTAGTTACATAGGAGATGGAACATCTCTGATGATAAATGCACACATTTGTGGAAGAAGCTCAGGTACCTGGGGAAGGGTGCGTAAGAAGCCCACCAGAATGTAACAGGGCAGCTTGCACTGAGTTGATGATCCCTTTTTCTTCTGTTAATGAGCACACAGTGATACTACCAGAGAAAAACCTTAAAGGGTATTTATCTAAAAAAGAAGAAGATTCACCAGCAGAAAACAGAAGGGAGCCGTTCCGTGGCCCTGCGCGCACTCGGCTGAGCCTGGGGTCCGCTGAGAGGTTGGGGAGCCCGGGACATGAGGGCTGACCCAGGCCTAGAGCATGGCGGCCTGCGCCCAGAGCCCAGGAGGGAAACAAGGCCACAGGCAGGCGGAGGGGAAGTGCGGTCAGCCATAAAAATGCAGAAACTTTAACTTCCCAGTGGTGAAAGGCAAGTATGAGACAGACTCCATCCACCAAACTGGCAGAGACTCTTCCAGAGCTGACACTCAGTGTTGCGAGGTGGGTGCTTGGCTCCCATGGATGGGGTGCGTGTCAGGGAGGGCTCCTGGAATCCATTCACAGACAGAGGTGTAGGCTCCGATGCTTATAGACCCCTCGTTTGCTGCTGGGTTCATGGGCGCCTCAGGTGCGTCCAACCCGCAGAGGATCGAGAGCCTTCCGCACCCACGGCCCGAGTGATCCCAGCCTCAGGGAGCCCTGCTGGCATGTGCCACACACGCATGTCTGCGGGCGTGTGCGGCCGTCACAGACGGGTTTGCGCACCATGCATAGGACACTAGCTGCTGTTTCTGCGTGATTCCCTCTAGTCCTTTGTTTCTCTTGGAAGAATTTCCTGGGTGAGCTCTGCTGCCACAGGTGAGGGTGAGACGCTCTCAGCTGTCTGAGACAAAGGCCCCCCTGCCTGGCGAGCGCCAGGCTCACCTGCCCCGAGCTCACCTGCCCAGTGCTCACCCGGTGCACACTGGGCTCTGACACATTTTTTCTATAACCTGTGCATCCATTGTGACCAACAATGGTCAGGGATCAGGCAGCGTATTGAACAGAGGGGGTTTCTCGTTAGGGTGTGACAGCGTGTGTAGCTGGAGCACGTCGACCCCTCGCGTCTGCGGACAATGAACGACGAGCACGTGCCTGCCCCCCAGCAGGGCCCCCCAGACCCCCAGGATGTGCGGTGCGGGCAGGCTGCTGGCCCACTGGCCCCTGCTATCCCACGGGGCACAGCCCGTGCGGTGGACTGTGGTGCTGCCTGGCGGCTGTCCCTTTGTGTGGACTTTACTTTGTGTCTCTCGTGAAACCCTTTGTTCACTGGTGGTCACCAAGACCTGCTTCTCTGTGTTCTGGCACACCCCGATTGGTTCACCTGGCACGGCACCTGTGCGGACGGCGGGTCCCATCTGGTCTCACTCCTGCTGGGCCTCTGTGCTGCCCTTTCACCTCCGTGTCTGCCCAGGCTGGCCCAGGCCTCTGGGAAGAGGGTCCTTGTTTTCATTAAGGTCCCACATGGGCAGCTGGGAGACTCCAGCCGTCTGTCAGGTTTGGGGAGGAGCCCTTGTACCCCAGCTGTTTCCATGCTGGTGGCTGGAGGCCGCTCAGGGACTGCCAGATACTCGTGGACACACTGGGGCTTCCTGAGTTGGGGTGCTCGTCTGTCCAGCCCCCCAAGAGATCCCTCAGTGCTCCCCCTGCCCCACACCAGCATACAGCTCCCACCCACCTCCTCCTTCCTCCAGGGTCACGTCTGTCCCTGCAGCCCTGCGTCCTCCTTGGCTCGGGCCGTGTTCCCAGGAGCCTCTGAAGCGGGCAGCAGCAGGTGCACTCTGGAGAGCTGTGTCCACTGACATACTCGTCTGGCTGGGCTGGGCCAGGCACAGAGCTCTAGTGTCCAGCTTCCGGGGGCACTGCTGGCTGCAGCCACGTTGCTCCTGGTGCGTCATGACCTTTCCCCCATCTCGAGTCCCTTTGCCCTGGGAGCCCTTTGGTCGACAAGCCCCCTGCCTCCGGGGCTCTGACTGTCCTCGTCTGGCTAGCGCGCTTGATGGCTGAGTTCTCCTCTCCGATGTCCAGCGGGGGTCGGAGGCTGAGCGCAGGAGGCGGGTTGGGAGTGGGCTCCATGCTGCCGTCCACCCCCTGTCCCCACAGCGCTAGTGGCGGCCGTGCACTGAGGGCCAGTGCCCCTGCGCCCTGCTTTCAGCAGTCCTCTGCGCCTCCCCCAGGGCACCTGCCAGCCCAGCTGTAAACGGCCCCCAGAGTCTGTCTACCTGCCTTCCAGCTGCCAGTCTTCTCCCCAACACGCCCTCCCCCCGTTCCCTCTGCATAGCTTTGGTGCCTTAAAAAAACCAGTTGCTGTTGACTTTATTCCAAGACGGAGCGATCTGAGCTGTGTGTTGAGGCAAGCCCCGCTCAAGGGAGGTGTCGTGTGTCTGTTTGCCTTCTCCTGTTATTCTTGGCCTCTTGCTGGGCCACACCAAGGGGCGCAGACCCACCGGCACCTTCTGCCTCCATCCTCATGTTCTGCATCCGTCCGTCTGTCTCAAATCTCCGTCTTCCTCCCTCTTATGAGGATGTTGTGACCAGTTTGAGGCCACCGGGGAATCGAGGGCCTCCGTGACGTGTACCCTTACTTCTTGCCTGACAGTGACCCCAGGGAGTAGCAGGGCCTCCCTCACTCAGCACACAGACCCGGGACCTCCCCCATTCCGGCGTCCGTGTGTCCTCCCACCAGCCCTGCCATCTCGGGGCTGGCTTTTGAGACCCTAGTCTCACTGCTCTTCATGTGGCTGGAGGAGGTCAGTAAGTGGACCACCTGGTGTGCAGGGTCGAGGCAGGGTGGCAGGCAGCTGGTGAGGCGATGGGAGTGACATCTGAGCAGAGTGGCGGACAGGTGGAGAAGCAGACACTGCAAGTGGGTGGTGGGTGTGAGCACCCCTGGGCGAGGGGCATGGCCGAGGGTCTGCCGGAGGATGTGGGTGCGGCTGTTGGGAGCTCTCACCCTGGGTTTAGTTGACATCAGAGCATGGAGGGTGCGAGTGTTGTGGCCAGGGGCCCTGAGGCCACCTTAGCCTTGGTGTGGGTATTGGGGGTATCCCTGGCAGGACCAGGTATGGGACACGGAGCCCAGGGCAGGGCAGTGACCCCACACCCCTGGGTCTCTGGCAGGCGGAGGCCAGTGGGAGCCAGGTCTGGAAGCCGCAGGAGGGACCACCCTGGGCTGGGGTTGATACTCAGGGATGGAGAAGCCGTCCAGTGTGGAGGGGACACGGCCAGAGCCAGAGCCGCATGCAGGGGCCCTGGTGGGCCTTGGGGGATGGGGCACCCTGCATCCTGTCCCTGCAGCCTGCCTGTCACTCCTGTCACACGTGTCCTTCCCCGCCATCCACCTACCCATCACGCATCCAGGGACCGCGGTGGCTCCCAGGGCCTCCCCTTCATCCTGCTTCATGTTGGGCAGGAGGGCCCCCACCTCAGGAGCCCAGCTCCCGCCGCGGCCAGCCGGGCACAGCCATCCATCTTGTTTAATAGGCTGGAGCGCCCTGCGCGGCTGGGCTCCGGGAGAGCGAGCTGATGGATGGGCCTCCTGCGTTGGACGGCAATGTATCATGAAATATTGATTTATTCCAGCTAATCACCCTCGTGAAGTGTGTGAGAGCAGACGGTGGTGCATCAGTGCGGCTCTCAGAGCACGGGCAGGCGTTCCCATGTGCCCAGTCTCACACATGCGTGCACACTTGTGTGAGCGCGTTCACCCTCAGCCCTGCTCCCCCTGTGCCCACGATGCCCCAGCGGGCATGTGCCCCATGCCCTTGCTGGGGTGGGAAGCACCCACACTGAGGGTGGCGGGGGGGTCCCTTCTCCCACCAGATCCCCCACGTGACACCATGTGTGGCCCACACCCTGTCGGGAAGGGTCTACCCTGATGCCCACGCCAGGCTTTTCTGTGGCTGGAACCCAGGGAGGCCCCATGGGTTGTATCTCCTGCCTCCGTGGTCCTGGGAAGCTGTGGGCTATTTCACAATGGTCCTTGTGGGATGTGGCCGCAGAGGCGTCTGTGTGGGCATCACGCAAGGCCCCAGCTGTCCACGTGGCACTGGCCGGCTTGTTCCACAGAGATGTAGACGCCCCGAGACACAGGGCCACACCCAACCAGCTGACCCAGGCCTCTTCCCAGGTGACACGGCAGTGTTTAAGGACGGCAGCTACTGGATCCGTGGCCGCACGTCTGTGGATATCATCAAGAGCGGTGGCTACAAGGTCAGCGCCCTGGAGGTGGAGCGGCTCCTGCTGGCCCACCCCAGTATCACCGGTGAGTAGCCCTGTGACCCCGCCCTTCAGCTGACACAGCTGCCCTCGGCTTCCCGGGCCATCTTGGGACTGGTCCAGATTTGGCTTCCTGTGTGTGTCGAGGCACATCATCCGGTCCTCCGCTCCCCTCCCCTCTCCCCGTCTCAGGTCCAGGCTGGCCAGTGCAGGCCGTGACCCCGTGGTCAGGAGTGGTGGTGTCCTGGGCTGTCCTGACATCCCAGGGGTGCCCTGCGCCCCTGTTTCTGGCCACTCGGGCTTCTCTGGGCCCTTCCCACAGCCTTCGGTGCTCATCCTCTCGTGTCCTGAGATCCCTCCCTCTGCTTCCTCCACAGATGTGGCTGTGATTGGAGTTCCAGACATGACATGGGGCCAGCGGGTCACTGCAGTGGTGACCCTTCAAGAGGGCCACTCGCTGTCCCACCGGGAGCTCAAGGAGTGGGCCAGGTGAGGGCTGAGCTATGTTGTCCTTATGGGAACTGCCCCCCACCTCCCGCCATACACACAGACACTCGAGGTGTGAAGGACCCCAAGACAGCTGTGTAGTGATGGCTAGCGGGCAACGTGGTCCTTACAGGAACTGCCCCCACATACATAGACGTAAGGTGTGAAGGTAGTCCTTAAGGAGCTGCTCCTTCCCCCACATGGACACATGCGAGGCGTGAAGGACCCCAAGAAGGCTGCATTGTGATGGCAGGAGCAGATGTAGGACCCTGACCCCTGGCTCAGGTCTGAGCTTCCAAGGCAGGTTCTGAGGCAGACGGGAGACCCATGAGCACCTGCGTCCTCTCCTGGGTGTAGGAGGGACCTCGTCAGGGAAGGTCCCTTCGCAGAGCCCAGCTCAGAGAACACTGGGGCAGGCTGAGCAGGCTGGGGGCACCGCTGAGCTCGGGGCATCGCAGGGGCCTGTGGGTGCTCGCTGCCAGCTGAGCTCAGAAAGAAGCTGTTAGTTCTGTCCCTAGGTTCTTTATCTTAGATGTAGGAGGTTCTTCCCTCTCCCCTTCCCACCCCCCCACCGCCCCCACTCTGCTGCCTCCTCGACACTGAAGATACTTGTGGCTCTCCCAGCGGGGTCTCGGGAGCAGTCGGAGTCCTTGTTTATCGGGCAGCACAGCTGGGCCATTAGATTCCCCTGGATTTGCAGAATCACAGCTGGAACGTTAGAGTTTCACAAAGGCGTGAGCAGGATTCTAGTTGGCTTTGCTGCTTTGGTTAAACAGTTGCTTTGTTAAAAGGCAGAGCTCACCATCCTATGCTGAGAGCGAGTCTCCCGGCATTAGAGCGGCTCCTTGTCGCCCCAGGCTCCCGGCATCCCTCCACGGGCTCTGCTGCCTGCCGAGAGCTTGGGGTCATGGGAGATGCTCCCCGCAGGGTGGGCCTGGGGCAGCTGAGACCCTGGGCTTTGTGTCCTCACACGAGGCAGCCATGGATAGTGACCCCGCAACTGCCCACCCCGTGGAGGGAGGGCAAAGGTCCTCCTCTCAGAGGGCAAGGCTGGCTCCAGATCTGTCTACACCCCTGGTGGGGGAGTATGCAGGAGGGGCCTCACTCCAGTCCTTCTTGACACTGGCTCAGTGAACTGCTGTTTCTATGTCATGTCTATTGCCATATAAGGGTCTTTTTTAAGATTATTTTAAAATCATGTTTTCCCTTCCGCTGCTGTTATTTCATTCCTGAAGATTCTTGCCTCACAGTCTGTCTGCCCCCCAGTAAAGGTCCGTCCTGCCCCTTCCCCCAGACTGCTGTGCTCCTAGCGGAGTTGGGGGAAGCTGGCAGCCACCCCTTCCCCAGCTCAGGCACTGTGAATCTAGGGGTGCACGTGGCTTGGGGCTGGGCAGCAGCGCCACATTCCCAGGTCTGGACATGGCCTGCCCATCACACTGTCCAGTCACAGAAGCCCATGTGGAGCTTATACCCCCTGGGTGGGGGCGGGGGATTAGTTCATAAATCCCGTGCCCAGATGGAGCTCTGCGGGATCAGGTATTGAGCAGGGACGGTGCTCCCAAGGGGCTGAACAGTGGGGATTTCCCTGCAGGGAAGCTTTGGAACAAACAGCTCAACTCTGCAGGTTTCCCACTCAGGCAGGACTATGCCCTGACCACTTCCTCCCAGACCACTTGCTGAGCTGATGCTCTCCAGAGGAGAACGGGTCTATTCTCAGAAATGGCGAGCTCACAGGCTTTTAGACTGCTCCTCTCTATGCCTGCGAATTCTGTTCCCATTTTGGTGACTACAGGTTGGGGTTTGGGCTGTGCGTCCTGCCTCTGTTGCCTCCCTGCCCCAGGCAGCACCTGTGCTTCTGCTGGTCTCTTACAAAGGGGTCTGTGTGCGGCCATGGCGCAGGGAGCTCTCCTCAGGATAGCTGTGGTGCCTGCAGCCTCAGCATGGGGTTCAGAGCTGACTGGGGCTGTTCACAGGAGGATGCCTCATCAGTGGGGCCCCTCCCACTCTGTGGGCATCTGGTGTGGGCTGGGCAGTACTGGCTGGTGTGTATGCATGGTCAGGACACCCAGGGGTGTGCGAGGTGCCAACCACCCCCCTCCAGTAACCTCCCACTGGGGAAAGGTGCCAACCATCCCTGCGGCCCCTGCACTCAGGCCCCTTGTCTCTGCAGAGACGTCCTGGCCCCGTATGCTGTGCCCTCAGAGCTGCTGCTGGTGGAGGAGATTCCGCGAAACCAGATGGGGAAGGTCAACAAGCGAGACCTCGTCCGGCAGCTTTACCCACATGAGAAGGGCACCCTCGAGGCCGGGAACCAGTGAGCCAGCCTCCCGCTTAGCTAGAATGAAACCACTGTAAATCCTGCAATGGCATTGTGGCTGTAGGCGCACCCCACAGTTCCAATATGCTCTGCACCCCTAAGCCCCAGGTCTGTGTGTCCAGAGGTATCTCGGGGAAGCCGGTCTCCCTGGAAGCTCAATAAAGGCCTCGCAGAGAAGCCAGTGCCTGTCCAGCAATCCTGCCTGGGTCTGTGTGGTCCCTGCCCTCGAGTGGGGAGGGTGTGGTCTGCACGTGTGTGCAGGGCAGAGTGGACGGCGGCCCTGGGCGTCCAGGGGAGGGCGTTTCCCATAACAAGAGTGGGTGGCTGTGGGGTGTCCAGCACCTGTGGCCCTGGCCGAGGCTCACTAGGCCTTCAGGGCCAGGGCTGTGGTTCAGGTGACCAGAGGGCAGGGAGTGCCTGACTCTTGGCCCCAGAGTAGCCACCTAGACCAGGGTCGGGCTGGGGGCCAGTATCTGGGGCTCTGGGGCCACTTGTTCCCAGTCATGGCTGCAGCCTGGATCCCACCATCCTCAGGATCCAGAGTGCTTAGTAGCCAGAGGTTGACCATGAATGGCCCCACTACTGCACCCCTGACCCTTGACCCCTCCCTCCCCCGTACTGTTCCTCTGCAACCCCCCAGCCCACTCTGGTCTTTGTCTGGATGTCTCTCTCTCCTTCCCAGACCCCTACCGGCCCCTGCTGCCTGGTCCCAGGCCTCCCTGCCCTCCCCAGCCAAAGGCAGAGGTGCCCTGGGAGGCCCAAGGGTCAGGGGGAGGCTGAGTAGGAACCAGGACAGAGCCAAGGCCCAGGTGGGAAGCATGTGGGGCCAGGACCCCTGCCCCACCCTGTGTGCGCAGCCCGAGACTGCCTTAGGCCAGCCCTGGGCACATCCACCTCAGCACCCTCCTGCGAGAGGCCTGGCCATGCACAGTCGCCGCCTATGCAGCAGGCTGGCCTCGCCGGCTGGGCGCTGGTTGGTGGCCAGTCCTCTTGGGCGGCACTGGCTTCTGGCTCCCGCTGTTCTCATGTCACCATCTCTTCACCTGATCCCACTGGCTGACTGGCTGAGGGGGCTGCGGGGTAAGAGCTAGTCCTTCTTTAAGTGCTTAGTTCTTTAGTGCTTACTTCTTTTTTGTCCAGGAAAAGCATCAGCAGGTTGGACAAGACATTGTGTCCACTCAGGAGAGTGTGAATCAGGAGTCAGTTTCGGCTGCCTAGTGATGTCACTCCTATAATTAGGTTTTTGTAAGGTTAGAGAGAGAGAGAGCTGCCTTCACCATGCCAAACCTGCCACAGACACCTGGAGATGGACTCCCACAGACTGGCCAGGGGTCTCACTTAGGGCTCTGAGGGAGGGTGAGGCTGGCCTGAGACCCCCAGGGCCAGTGGTATCCTTGGTTGGGCTGGGCTGTCTTTGGTGACGGATTTGGGCTCTTCAAGGGTTACTGGTTTATTCAGAGTTGTTACTTCCATTTAATGACCTGAATCTTCTCTAAAGCCGTTTACTTCATCCAGGTTTCAGACCTACTGGCACGAAGTCGCTCACCAGTCTTGCTGGTGCGTCTGGTCAGCTCTCCTTTTTGTTGGCTCATCCTCGTCCTGGTTTCTTCTGTTTCTTCAGCGTCTCTTTTCCTGGTGGCTGACTGGACCTGCCCCGACTGTCTTCACCTGGCTGTTCTCCTAACCCTTCCTGGGCACCTCCCTCCCCACTCAGCTCCAAACTCTGGGTCACGTCTGCTTTGATATTTTCCCTTAATTTTTAAAATTTGCTTTGTTTTTGGCTGCACTGGGTCTTCGTTGCTGCGTGCAGGCTTTCTCTAGTTTCGGCAAGCCAGGGCTGCTCTCTAGTTGCGCGCGGGCTTCTCGTGGTGGCGGCTTCTCTCACTGCAGAGGACGGGCTTGAGAGCAGACTCAGTAGTTGGGGCTCCCAGGCTTAGTTATGTGAAATCGTCCTTTAACCAGGGATCGAGCCGATTTTTAATCACTGGACCACCAGGGAAGTCTGCTGCTTTGATTTACTTTAACCCATGAGTGATGAAAGGACGTCCTGTGTCCACCATTTCCTCACCAGTCTCTGCCGTGACCCCGAGAATGTGGGCCATGGGGCTCCAGTGCTTTGGAGTTCCTGGTACCTCCTGTGTCCCCTTCATAGCAGCAACTTCTGTCCTTTCAGGAGGTGCTCTTCTGACATGTTTCAGCAGTAGGTGCTTAGCCCCTGGTCATACCCCATTATTACATATCAGTTCAATTCAGTCATTCAGTCATGTGGCTGACTCTTTGCAACCCCATGGTCTGCAGCACGCCAGGCTTCCCTGTCTATCACCTACTCCCGGAGCTTGCTCAAACTCATGTCCGTCATCGGTGGTGCCATCCAACCATCTCACCCTCTTTCGTCCCCTTCATTCCTTCCAATGAATATTCAGGACTGATTTCCTTTAGGATTGACTGGTTTGATCTCCACAGTCCAAGGGACTCACAAGAGTCTTCTCCAACACATTTCAAATTACACATGGAGTCTCTCTTTATCTCTGAGTTTCCCTGTTAAGTCACAAACTGTCTGAGTTCAGTACTGCTGTCCGGCTTCTGGGGTTGGTGTTTGTTCTGTCCCTGGGTTCCTTCACACCCCCACCCCCATGTACTGTCTTGTGAGCAGCGCAACTAGGTCTGATGTTTTTACTCCAGTGTCTTCTTTAGTGAACAAGTGCAGTGCATTTATTGTTACTGTTGATGTCTTTGGATTTATCTCCACCATCCCTAGTTGTGTTCTCTGCCGCCGCCTTAGGAATGTGGGGTTGCTGTTTTGCCTTCTCTTTCACTGTAGTAATAAACTTCTCTACTTTTTTCTCTTTGTTTGGAAATTATAAACTAAAGTTCTGTTTTTTGAGTACCCTTAAGACATTTAAATATTTGCTAATATTAAAAAGCAGAGACATTACTTTGCCAACAAAGGTCTGATAGTCGAAGCTGTGGTTTTTCCAGTAGTCATGTATGGATGAGAGAGTTGGACTATAAAGAAAGCTGAGTGCCAAAGAATTTATACTTTTGAACTGTGGTTTTGGAGAAGACTACTCAGAGTCCCTTGGACTGCAAGAATATCCAAACAGTCCATCCTAAAGGAAATCAGTCCTGAATATTCATTGGAAGGACTGATGCTGAACCTGAAGCTCCAGTACTTTGGCCACCTGATGAGAACTGACATATTGGAAAAGACCCTGATGCTGGGAAAGATTGAAGGTGGGAGGAGAAGGGAATGACAGAGGGTGAGATGGTTGGATGGCGTTGCCGACTCTATGGACATGAGTTTGAACAAGTTTTGAGAGTTGATGATGGACAGGAAGCCTGGCATGCTGTAGTCCGTGGGGTTGCAGAGTTGGACATGACTGAGCAACGGAACTGATAAAGTCTAAGTTCTTCACGGTTATGTGGCACAGGGCTCCCCCATCCCCAGGATGATGCCTGCCAGTACCCGCCCCGCTGCCATCTCAATAGGTTTCTATAACAGTTCAGTTTTGTTTTTGATACAAAAATGAATAGGCTTCAGGGCTTCCCTGATGGTCCAGTGGTTAAGAGTCCACCTGCCAATGCAGGGGCATGGGTTTGATCCCTGGATCACTGGACTGAGAAGATCGCACAGACCTAGAGGCAACTAAGCCCGTGTGCCACAGCTCCTGAGCCTGAGTTCTGGATCCTGAGAGCTGCAGCTCCTGAGGCTGCACACCTTGAGCCTGTGCTCCACAATAGGAGAAGCCACAGCAATGAGAAGTCTGCACACCATGACTGGAGAGCAGCCCCCCTCCCTGTGACTAGAGAAAAGCCAATGCAGCAACGAAGACCCAGCACAGACAGATAAAAATTTTAAAAAGTACTATACTTTTCTATAGTCAGTCATTAAATTTACTGAAATTTTATCCACTTCTTGGCTCAATGGGATTTCACTTTAACCAGAAATTCTCTAGAGCTGTTTGAAGAATGCGGCTGAGGGTGTATACAAGTCTCTACTTTTCCTCACTCTCGAATGACGGACAGGCTGTCTGCTCCTCTGGTGCCAAAAAGGTTTTTCTTGTCTTGGACACCAGTAAGTGTCTGCCTCACTCACGCCTAGGACGGAGCCCTGAGGGCCTGGGTGGGGGCAGGTCCAGAGGACTGGCAGGAGGGGAGCCACGGGGCACGACAGTCTGGGAAGTTCTGGTCCCCAGCAGTCGGGATGGAGAACGTGTGGGGAAAGGGGCAGAGGTGGAGCTGGGATACCTGCCAGGTGCGCACAGGCTCCCAGCTTTCAGGAGCGAGAGGGACTTCAGGACCAAGGAGAGTGGCCGGAACGTACGACTCTTCTCCATTAGAGGCTGGAAGGCTGCTAGCTGGGCGCTGCTCTGTAGGGCCCGGGGCCTGCAGCTCCAACCAGTGCAGGTCTCTCTCTGGACATCGTGCCAGGGTCCTGTGTCTGGAGGAGAAAGGCCGAGAGGAAGGGCCCAGGTCCCCAAGCCCACCCAGCCCGCATCTTCCTCCTCAGGCGGGTCCCAGGAGAGGGATACACAGGGCCCGAGACCCGCCCCGGGGGCCCGCGCCAGCTGAGTGGGCGGGGCAGTGAGCTCCCGCCCTCGGGGAGTGGGCGGGGCGGGTGCTTCCCCGCCCTCAGGGTGGGCGGGGCGGAGTCCTTTTACAGTGGCTGATTAAATCTGAATGGCGGTTAATGTGGTTTAAGTGGTAGTTTGGGATTCTTTGCTCCCAAGTTTGTCACTAGTCCTCTTGGTATTGATTGAAAGCGGGCTGGGGATGGGGGGAGAGAGTCTGCCTGGGCAGATGGGAACCCCAAGTTCCTTCTGGAGGTCCCTCCCGGTGCACCACATGTCCCCCTCCCATGCCAGCACCCCTCCATACCTCCTGGCCCTCACCAGCTCTGATTGGGGAACTTACCAAGGAGCAGCTGCACTGGTGGCATCTCTGGAACGCCTGGGAAGAGCCGAGAGGCAGATGAAAGGACTGGTACCCTGCAGCTCAGGGAGCCTATGGTGCCCGTGGCACCCGGGAACAGCCCCTGACCTCCCCTCCCCTCTCCCCAGGCCAGAAGGATCAGCCACTGAGCGGCCTCGTTTGCCAGAGCCCATCATTGGATTATAGAGAAAGCAAGGGTATTCCAGAAAAACATCTGCTTCATTGACTACACAAAAATCTTTGTGTGGATCACAACAAACTGTGGAAAATTCTTAAAGAGATGGGAATACCAGGCCGCCTTACCTGCCTCCTGAAAAACCTGTATGCAGGTCAAGAAACAACAGTTAGAACCAGACATGGAACAATAGACTGGTTCAAAATTGGGAAAGGGGTATGACAAGACTGTATATTGTCACCCTGCTTCTTTAACTTATGTGCAGAGTACATCCTGCAAAATGCTGGGCTGGATGAGTCACAACCTGGAATCAAGATTGCCAGAAGAAATACCAACAACCTCAGATTTGCAGATGATACCACTCTTGTGGCAGAAATGAAAGAGGAACTAAAGAGACTCTTGATGAGGGTGCAAGAAGAGAGGCCTCTGCTATGGCCCCAAGAGCTCCACATTGGAACCAAGAGCCCCAGGCAGCACCACGGATTTCGCCTGACATTTTCTTCATGCCCCACTAGGAGCACAAAAAGTGAAAAAGCGGGCTTAAAACCAAACATTCAAAAAATTAAGGTCATAGCATCTGATCCTATTACTTCATGGCAAATAAAAGGGGAAAAAGTGGATGCAGTGACAGATTTTCTTTTCTTGGGCTCCAAAATCACTGCAGACAGTGATTGCAGCCACAAAATCAAAAGATGCTTGCTCGTTGGAAGAAAAACTGACAAACCTAGACTGCATATTAAAAAGCAGAGACATCACTTGACCAACAAAGGTCCATATCAGATCAGATTAGTCGCTCAGTCGTGTCCGACTCTTTGTGACCCCATGAACTGCAGCATGCCAGGCCTCCCTGTCCATCACCAACTCCCGGAGGTCACTCAGACTCACATTCATCGAGTCAGTGATGCCATCCAGCCATCTCATCCTCTGTCGTCCCCTCCTTCTCTTGCCCCCAATCCCTCCCAGCATCAGAGTCTTCTCCAATGAGTCAACTCTTCACATGAGGTGGCCAAAATACTGGAGTTTCAGCTTTAACATCATTCCTCCCAAAGAAATCCCAGGGCTGATCTCCTTCAGAATGGACCGGTTGGATCGCCTTGCAGTCCAAGGGACTCTCAAGAGTCTTCTCCAACACCACAGTTCAAAAGCATCAATTCTTTGGCGCTCAGCCTTCTTCACAGTCCAGCTCTCACATCCATACATGACCACAGGAAAGACCATAGCCTTGACTAGGCGAACCTTTGTTGGCAAAGTGATGTCTCTGCTTTTGAATATGCTATCTAGGTTGGTCATGGCTTTCCTTCCAAGGAGTAAGCATCTTTTAATTTCATGGCTGCAGTCACCATCTTCAGTGATTTTGGAGCCCAGAAAAATAAAGTCTGACACTGTTTCCAATGTTTCTCCATCTATTTCCCATGTAGTGATGGGACCAGATGCCATAGTCAATGGTTTTCCCATATGGTTTTTCCAATAGTCATGTATGGATGTGACAGTGGACTGCAGAGAAGGCTGAGCGCTGGAGAATTGATGCTTTCAAATAGTGGTGCTGGAGAAGACTCTTGAGAGTCCCTGGACTGCAAGGAGAGAAAACCAGTCAATCCTAAAGGAAATCAACCCTGAATATTCATTGTAGGGACTGATGCTGAAGCTCCAATACTTTGACCACCTGATGCAAAGAGCCCACTCATTGGAAAAGACCCTGATTGCTGGGAAAGATTGAATGCAAAAGAAGGGGGCGACAGACAATAAGATGGTTAGATGGCATCACCAACTCAACGGACATGAAACTGAGCAAACTCTGGGAAATAGTGGAGGACATGGAAGCCGGGCGTGCTGCAGTCCATGGGGTCCCACAGATTTGGACAGGACTTAGGGACTAAACAACAACATCCCCCCAGTTTCTTCCAGACGAGGACTCTCTCCAGCCCAGGCTGGCACCAGGTGCACACGACATGCACAGGGCGTGGCTTATGAGGCTGTGACATGACGTGTGTGCAGGACACAGGCTCACTGAGGCCTCTGAGTGAGCCGGATAGAGGAGTGCACTCCTGCCCTGGAATCTTAGGGTGCAGGGGTGCCCTGGCCCGGCCCACTTGGTCAAGGTTTTTACTGGAGTAGATTTTTCCATGAGAGCCACCCTCTGGGGCCTCTGGGGGTGCCAGTTATGTTTACGAATTGCTTTCAAGCCTGACCATTTCAAGCCTGACCCAGAGACCTCTGTTCTCTGGCCTGTCCTGCACTGCGTCAGTGTGGCCAGGCCCCCTGCCCTGGACCTTGCAGGTCCTCGCCGTGGCCAGAGGCTCAGGCTGGCCTCAGGAGCTTGGAATTCTGACGGGGCAGCCTGGCTCGGTCATTGAAGATGCCACTTGGCAGAGGCCATGCTCCCCAGACTTAGGGCCAGCCCCTTCAGGGAGGACCAGACAACCGTCTCCACCTTACCTGGAGCCACACTGCCCTCTGCTGGTGTTTCTGGGCATAGCAGGGATAGATAGACGAGAGATCCCCGCCCTCCTCCTGCTCCAGTACCTGCTGGGACCCTTCATCCCTTGAGTCAGGGCCGCTGGGCAGGAAGGACCCTGGTCCCAGAAGCTGGAGTGGGGGGGGGGGCGTAATTTGAAACTCAGAGATAGCCCTGTAGATGGCTGGGACAGAGCCTGCCGCCCCAGGGCCTCTAGCCCGCCTCCCATTTTCTCAAGGCTGTAGGGTCAGTGGGAGCTGCCAGTACCCCCAGCTCCTGCTCTGCCTTCTGTCTCTGTCCATTTGCTTGTCCAAAGTCTTATGTGCACCTAAGACTTTAGAAACAGTTTGAGAATGATCATTCAATGTGTGTTTGGGAGCCGTCACTGGGCTCCAGAATAGGCAAGGCCCCCCCCAAACTTGCCTACGGACACTCATACCTGTGCGGTCTTGGGAGGCCCTGCCTAGCTGTGCTGTGGCCGCCAGGGGGCGCGCACAGTCTGGACGGGGTAGTGACAGCCTGCGCTCCCCACGCTCCAGCCCACCCCGGTGTCCTCTCTGACCCTGGGCCCCATTTAAGGGACAGGAAGCCCTCTGCAGGGCCCCACTGCTGCATCCTGGCCATGGGGCCAGGCAGCGGTTCAGGACCCTTCCAGATCTACCCCACTGTTTGCCTGGCTCCATTGAAGAACCTCCCCTGCCGCCCCCTGCCCCGCAACACTCATGCTGCCTCACCACATTGGGATCTGTTGGTGCCTGACTTCCCAGGGAGGGCAGCCTTGTGAGAGCTGATGGCCCAGAGCCTGGAAGGGGTCTGGCACTGGAAACCGCACAGTGGGAGGGTTGGGAAGGGGAGATAGGGAGGGAGGAAGAGCAGAGGGAGTGTCTGCCTCCACCCAGCCTCTAGACCAGGCTTGAACTTGGAAGGGGCGAGGGCCTTGCCACCTGTTGCCTGGGCTCCTTCCCAGACCCCACCAGGATTGGCTGTGCCACCTTGGCCTCTGGGTCCTTGCCTGGTAAAATGGGGCCCCAGAGGGGCCAGCCACTGTCAGGTGAGATCAGTGCCTGGCCCCCCCACCCCCCTGGGAGCAACACTGCCCTTGACGGTTGTTACCAACAGCTGCCCCTGGGCACCTCCACCTGGATGACCACAGGCACTCCGTTCATGTCCATGAGGAACCTGTCCTCACCCAGGTCAGTGCCTGGCATCCAGGTCACCTCCTTTCTGTCCAATTCTCCTGAACCCCCAGGCATTCTCCCTCCCCTCTGTGTCCCCATTCTGGACACAGAGACTGAACCATGGGTGGGTGGGTGGGCACCGCGCTGTAAAGCCCCAGGAGCTAGTCACCTGGCCATCTGTCCCCTTGCCACACGACCCTAGCTGACCCTCTCTTGCAGAATGGACATGTGCACCATGGAGCCCTGGGCAGACTGGGCTGAGGGTAGGGGCATAAAGTTATCCCAGGGAGCCCAGCAAGCAAATGCCCACTGAACACCAGCTGTGCGGCCCAGTTGCATACCCAACTACATTGCCAGAAAGTTACTGTAAACTTAGCAGCTGAAACAACTTTATAACCTCACTGTTTTATTCTTTTACACGTAATAATAATCCTTGTTACACTATCATTACATTATTATTGATATAACTACATTATTTTTTAAAGTTATAGGAGCTTCACTTCCCTGCTGAAAGCCTCAGTGCCTCTCTTTTAGCAAGAGAAAGCTGCAAATCCCTAAACAGGTGGATGAACCTCCCAAGGTTTGACCCCCACCTCCCACACCCCCTCCCCCAAGGCTCCCCCTAGTGGAGCCTCTGCCCTCCACCCAGTTCACAGGTGCCCAAGCCCCACCAGAATCAGGGGAGACCACCTGGGGAAGGGGGTCCAGACCCCTTGGGGCTGGGTAAGGACACCCATGCCTCAGGCACCACCCCCCTCCACTGACACAGGACCCCAGGGAGGGTCTGCTGGTGGTGAAGGGTTGAACCCTGGGATTGGCAGCCTGGGGTCTACAGAGTTGGGAAGGGGAGGGGATGCCCAGAGGGTCAGTAGCCTTGAGTCCACTGTGATAAAGGCCAATTAGCCCTGGCACCCTGGGGTGGACCAGTGCTGGATAGGCCCTCGAGGCTCAGACACAAGCCGTTAGCAGAGAAAACTTCCTGTGCAAGGGCAAGAGCTGGACTGGGCCCCAGGCTTCTGCATCTCTTGGGCCACCACCCCCCCCACCCACGACCAGGTCCAGCTCACCCTCCCCCTGGAGCCCCCATCCCCAGAGGTTGTTGAGGAGACAGATGGCACAGAGCAGGGATGGACTAGTGAGAGCAGAGGGTGCCTGAGGGTGATCAAGGGACATGGGCACTCAATGCCCCCCTTACCCGCTTCTACCTCACCTATGCGGGCAGAAACCCAAAAGCATTCAGAGGGCTCCTCCTCCATCCGAGTTTGGGGTCCCTGACCTCAGAGGCAGGACGGTGGCCTCCAGGAACTATTCAGCATCAGGGCCTCGGAGGCTGCAGATGGAAGGGACTCCCGCCCTCCACCCCCACCTTGGAGCCCTGAGTGCCAAGGATACAGTCACTGCCGGAGCCCCCGCCCCACCCCGGCAGCCTGGCCTCCTTCCAAGCAGGCTACAGGCACAGATGGTGCTGCACCTGCTCAATCTAAAGAAGAGGGCAGAGGCCCCATGCCTGCTTCTGCCGCGGAGACCAGCTCCTGCACAGGACACTCCTCACTCCCCTGCTCGATGTCCGCAGGGCACCCCCTACCTCCCTACCTCCTGCCCTCCCCTGGTTCTAAGCGACACACCAGGAGGTAGGGGCTGGGAGGGGAGAGACAGCCTGCCCCTTCCACAGAGGAGGAAAGAAGGGAGGGAGCAGGCAGGGCTGGGCTCTCTTTCCTGTATGCTATCCCTAGAGGGCAGCAAGGGTCAATCCGCCCTGAGGAGCTCCACCCACAGCCGGAACACTAAATGAACACGGCAAAAGTGATCGAGCCCTCGAGGCGGCAAGCGCCTTGCCTTGGGACTGGAGCCTGACGGCAGTCCGGGTAAACACATGGCCCGTGCAAAGGCCCTGAGGCAGAAGCACAAAGGTGCTCAGCATGAGGGAGAACGTTCGCAGCCTTTCTGACAGGCCTCCTCTCCACCGCCTGACCCGGAGCCCAGCTTTCGGCTCCGCCCTGGACACGTGCTGTCACTCAGCCGCAGGCCCCGCCCAGGCCCCGCCCCGCCTGCCCCCGCACACGTGCTGTCACTCCCTCGCCCATACACTTGTGCTGTCACTCAGCCGGGTCCTGTCCCAGCAGAAGGCGACGCTCCCGCCGCCCGACACTCTGCCCGCCGCCTGCTACCGGCCCATGGACGCCGCGCTTCTCCTCGCCCTCGGGCTGCTGGCCCAGGTAAGGCCGGGCGCCGCGCGGGGGTCGCTGGCCCCTGTGCTAAGCGCCGCGTCTCAGAGTGGGGCAGCCCGGCCTCCGGCCTCTGGGACCGCTGGCTCTGGGCTCCCGTGGGCGGCTGTGAGCTGAGGGGCCCCGGGGTGGGTTCTGGGTGGGGCAGCCCTGTCCAGCAGGCTCTGTGCCCTTGGGGGAGATTAGTGTAACCGTCCCCAGTGGACAGGACGGGGAGCCAAGTTCACGGACTGCCAAGAGAGAGGACCCAGAAGGCCGCCCTCACGCTGGAGGTGCTGGCCTCAGCCCTAGGGTCTGGGGGTATTCAGTCTTATGGGGTGCATGGGGAGAGGGGGCAGCAGGAGCACCCCTGGCTGGGAAAGCCTGGAGGCCAGGTTCCGGGCATGTCGACCCCCCCGTGAGTTGGCCGCTGACCGGCCTCGTTGGATGGAGCCCAAGGCCCCCTTGTGTCCGGTGGGGAGGGGCAGCTCTGCCCTCCAGAAACCCATTCTCCCTGGGGAGCCCCATGCCCAGTAGAGACAGGTCCCAGCACACATAGCCGCTGCCTCCACACTTCCTGCCAGCCCCCTAACCCCCACACCCTGAGGTCTCTGCAGCCTGGGAGCCAGCAGGTGGGGGGAAGCACAGAACCCCCACTCCACACATGGGCACCCCTAGATACAACCACATCCTCACACCCCTTAGCTGCTGGGCAGGCACTGGGCTGTGCCCAGGAGTGCAGTGTGTGAGCTAGCACCACTGGTGAGGCCGGAGGGCACAGCCTCAGGCCTGTTAGACTGGACAGGTGATGATCACAGGGGCAATGAACCATACTTAGGACCCGTTGCTTGTTGTTACACTTCCACACCCACCAGGGCATCCCCTCTCATCCCCACAGACCCTCCCACATTTCTGGTGTGCCAGCTTGGGTTTCAGCCCCTGGCAGCTAAGTGCCTGTCATCTGGACGCTCCAGCGCCTGGCCTCCAGCCCCTCAGGCCTTCAGCTCCCAGCTCCAGCCACCTCCACGCCTGTCTTTGGGCCCTTTCACTGACACCCCCACCCCCTGTAGACCATGCTCACCACTCCGCACTGTTGTGTCTAGCTAGCTCAGAGAGGCCATGGTCACCCTCTGCCCAGCACAGCCCAGATGCCTATGACCTGCGCCCCTCAACCCCCTGCTAGGAGCTCACTGGGTGCAATGGGCTCTCTGCTCCTCTCAAGCCAGGCCCAGATGCCCCACATGCTCCAGAAGCCTCCACTCGCTCCAGAAACAGCGTTCCGGCCCCTGGTTCCCAGAGACCCACTCCTTTGAGACTGAGGGTATCATACCCTGACCAGGTCCCAGGGGAGGGGAGGAGAGCTCAGATTCCTCTCCCCTCCCCCAGGGCTAGTACAGAATGCACCCCCTCCCAGACAGCTGGGACTGCAAGGATTCTGTGGGGCGGGAGTGGGGGGTGGACCAGTCAGTGGGCCTGGCCGCTCATGTTCCTGCACTTAGCCCAGCTCGGATCAGCACCCAAACGAGGGGAGCATCCCCTGGACCAGCCCTCCCCAACCCAGTTCAGCTTTCAGACTTTTGTCCCTTCCTGTCCAGCCACAGGCGTCCTGGACAGGACACACCTTCCTTCCCCTCTGAGAGGCCCTGAGCAGGGCTATCTGGGGTGGGCCCCTGAGGTAGGGGTTGTTGACCAGACTCTGTGTAGGCCCATTGCCAGCTTGGTGGGCTTGAAGGAGGCTCACCTCCCCCCTGCCTATGTCTCCTGAAATCTCAGCCAGGGGGCTTCACGTGTATCTTTTCAGAGCCGGCCTCTGTCAGCCCCTCCCCTGTGCCCATAGTGTCCCCAGTAGCTGGGTCCATACTGGGGCCCCACCCCAGGACCCTGCCCCACCTGGGGGAAGGGAGCAGATGGTTCAGAGCCGACCCACACACTGCTGGAAGGGGCCCCCCGCTCCGGTGAGCTGCATGATAGACCTTGCACTTGTGTGTGGGAACACCCTTCCAACATTACTTCCGAGCCTGGGTTCCCCAAATTCTAGGGACCCGGGGGAGGTCTGGAGCCTTGGGTCACGTAGGTGCGTTTTGCCTGGGCCAGGGAGAGGCCGAGGTACATTGTGGGCAAAATGTTTCCAGTCTGGTTTCCCAAGCAAGCTTCCCAGGCCTGGGCCCCTTCCCCCCACCTCCTCGGCTGGAATCCAGGCCACCCCGTTCCTGGACGGCCTGGCAGGCATCAGGCATGCCAGGAATGGAGCCAGCTGTCCGCCTGGCCCAGAGGCCCTGTGGTTCTCCCTTGAGCCCCCCTCCAGCTGTTGCAGGCCTCTGCGGAGGGACAGGATGGTGAGGCAGAGGACAGCTGTTCCCCCCACCCCCACTAGGGCAAGCACCATGCTCCCCGCTGTCCCGCCCACCGTGCGGCACCTCGGCTTCCCTCCCTGCAGCCCTGCTTACTGACACGCTGATGTGGGACTGATCCCCTGGCCTGCTCTGGAGGAGACCGTGTGTCTGCTGTGGGGGCTGCCCTGTTCCAGGACTTTCCTGTTGCTAGGGGGTCTTCAGAGTTTGCAGAGCCCCCAGGAGCATGGCTGAGGTTTCCTCCCAGAGGCCACGTGACTCAGCAGAGCCCCAGAACCCCTTCCCCTGTCCACAGCGGCCTCTGATTGCACTGGGCAGGGAGATTGAAAACACCCTGCTGGCCCAGGTAAGGCCGGGGTCTGTCAGCCAAGATGCATGGGGATCCCCTGCTCACCACTCACAGGGGCCCCTGGAGGCCACAGGGCCAGGAGCTGAAGTAGGCTCTCCCTGCTGTCCCACTGGCTACTCTGGTCACCAGCGTCTCTACCCAGCACAGAATAGTGTCCAGCTCTTTTCCCTGGGCCCCTGGGAGACAGCCTGCCTCGTAATTCTTTGTTCTGAACCCGAGGGTTGGTGAAGACAGCAAAGAGCTCTGCGGGCTGCCTCCAGGCCCCAGGGCAGGATGGACCCCAGCGAGGTCAAGGGCAGCTGGCCGCCCCTCTGGGGCTCTGGCACTTTTTTACTTCTGTACAGTCGATGGTAGGGATGGATCCACCAGGGACCCCAGCGCCACCCCACACCAGAGCCTCTGAGAGGTGGGGTGGAGCCCAGTCCCGGTCTCCCAGTCCTACCTCTCAGCCCCGTGCCTGCCTGGATTCCCAACTCAGTAGGTCTGGGGTGAACTGGTGGAATCTGTCCAAATTGTTTACCAATCCTGGTTGGTTCTGATGACAAGTCAAGCTGAAGTAGCCCAGCCGCACTGTGGTGGCCAGGTGGAGAAGGCACCCCACAGGTCCCAGGGGATGAGCGGTCCTGAGCCAGAAAGGCCCCACAAGGAGGTTTCGGCCTCAGGGCCTGGCCCTTGGTAGCCTGCAGCTGGACAGTGTCACCCACTCCAGCCCTTGCCTGGTCTGGGGTGGGCAAGACCGTTCTCCCCTTGTTGCTGGTTTGTGGGGTGCTCACCATATGGCTGGGCTCCATGAACTCCAAATGTAGCAGGGAGCTCTTTTACTCAGAAGCCTTGGGGTTGGGGGCCCAACAGCAGGGCAGGGGGCCCGGCATCTCTAGGGGTTCCAGGTGTTGTCTTCAGCTCTTGGTTAAGGGTGGAGCTGAGGCTAAGCCTTGGGGAGCTGCAGGACCCCCACTGGGGGAAGGGGGTCCCTGATACCCATTGCTTCTGTGTGGCACAGGGGTTTTTGTGAGCTTCTTCCGATCAATGTCCACAGTTTTGTCCACGTGGCTTCGTCCCGGCCCTGACATTTTGTGATTCCTAGGCAGCTCCCAGGCCTTCACTGACCACCAGTGTCTCAGGAAAGGGGGTGTCAGGAGAACAAAGGACAAACTGAGACACATTCCCAGGGTGGGGAATGGGCTGCAGCCCAACCCAGCCCCCGCTCCCCCCCCCCCCCCGCCTTTGCAGCCTCTCATCTTGGTGAGGGGCCCCTGCCAAGGCTCCATGGCTTTTGCTGACCTTGTGACCTTGGGCTGAGGAGAGTCTGGTGGCTGGGAATCCCACAGCCCACCCAGGCCACTTGCCCTGTGCCAAGTTGGTGGGCATCATGGGGTGTCGCCAGAGGCTCGATGGGGGCTGCAGGAGGGTAAGGGCCATTGCAGGTGTGGACAGGGAAAAGTGTGTCCCTCAGGGTCCCTCCAAGAGCCTGAGGTCAAGAAGTACCTGCTGACTGTCCCCCACACCTGCCCAGCCCAGCTCTCCACCACGCTGAGGTCAAGGCAGGGCCTCTGTGTCACTGGGCAGTTCAGAAACACTCCTCTTGACAGAGGTTCCAGCATTGGTGGTCCTGGGGCTCCTAGCTCTGCTGCTCCCTGAGGGCCATCAGGAGGGGCAGGCAGGGTGGGGTAGTGGGGGCAAAGGAGCTGCTGCCTTGAGATGCCCAGGAAACAGATGCCGTCCCCCGAGCCTGTGACAAAGGCCAGCAGGTCCTCGCCTGGCGGGAGTGCCACACTGGCTTGTGCTTGGTGAGAGGCCAGCGGCCAGGGAGGCTGGAGGCTTTACGGCCATCTGTCAGGCCGCAGGGAGCTTGGGGGCCTGGTGAAACGCCTGGTCCTCTCTCCTCACCGAGTTTGCTACTTTCTGGACCGTAGGCTCCTGGCACTTCAGGTGAAAGGGCAGGAGGGGCACTCAGAAGTGTGGAGGTGGCCCGGGGCCCCTGGGGAGGCTGGTCTTAGCCCGGGTGTTGCTGTGGTTCTGTAAGCAAAGTGTGCGAGGACCCAGCTGGGCAGAACAGGGAGGCTGTGCTGGGAAGGGGGCTACGGGCCAAAGGTTGCCCAGAACAGCAGCCTCCTGGCTGAGGGGCTTCTCCTCCCTCTCAGCCCCCACCCTGAGACCCTGCACTCACCAGTCATCTCTCCCTCCTTTCCTGAAGCCATCAGCCCCGTTGGGGGGCTCATAACAGCCATGAATGGCACATTACTCACATTCTCCTATAGCCAAGCCAAGCTGGGTCCCAGCAGTGCCCCCATCCTGCCCCGCCTCGGGCCCTGACAGCCCTCATCCAAGTCCAGCCAGGCTCTGTGTTCCCCAAGATTGCACCAGCCTCAGCCCCACTCACCACTCAGGGAGTGTGGAGGGACCCCTAATACCTCTATGCTCAGCCGGCCACAGTGCCTGAGCCCAGGCTCAGACCAGCCACTGCCCGATCAAGGAGCCAACACAGAAACTGCATGCTTCACCCAGGCCTCAGGAAGCTCTGGGTGTTAGCTGCGGCTGCTGTCAGCTCTGCCTCAACCCCCAACCGGGTTCCTTCTCTGAGCCTCAGCTTCCTTGTCTGAGTGTGGCAGTGGGGTGAGCTCACGGTGGGTCTGGGAGCATTTTGGCAGGTGCTCTGTCTCCCACCAAGCCCCTTACTGGTGCAGTTCTGAGACCAGAGCTCAGTAGGTGGCAACCAGGCAGGGCCTGGGAGGTGGGTGATGTGCCCACTCCTGCCTGTTGGGTAGACTTTGAGGAGCATGGCAGCCTTACACAGCAGGCCCACACACTGTCCTGCCTCCCCTGGCCTGATTCCTGGAGGAAGAGGCCTGTGCAGGGAGGACCCTGCACCCTCCCGTCTGGCAGAGGAGGCCTGCGGTGTGCACAGCTGCCCTGGGTGTGGGATGGGTGCCCCCTCTTCTTAGGACAGAAGTGTTGGCCTGGTCAATCTGGATCAACCCTCAAGAACTCAAACTGTGGTGAGGCCTGGGATAGCCGTGTATCACCCCCACGTCCCCAGCCAGAAGCCCCACAGTCACCTCTGGCAGATCAGCCATGTTGGGGGAGGCTGATCTCTTCCTGCCCCTCCACCCTGTTATCTGCACTATTTACCCACACCGTAGGGGGAGGCTTGGGAGGGCTGCCCAGCTTGGCCCAGCTGTCTTTTCTGGACAACCCACCTCCCCCACCCCCTCCTCCCCAGGATCCTGGGAGCCAGGCCACCTTCTGTCCTCCTGAGTTCCCCATGCCACTCAGGTCCTGGCGCCATAGCCTCCCCTGGCCACACGGGGAAGGGCCTGCTGTCCAGGGAGGGGACGTTGGGCCCTGGCGGTGGAGCCCTGGGCACTGCTGTGCTGGTGATGGCCATTCTCCTTCGTTGCAGAGCTTATGCCCCTCAGCGGGGGTCCCCAGGCTGAGGCGGCCCCGCACCCTGTACCCCTGGCGCCGGGCACCCACGCTGGGTCGCGTGCGGAGAGCCTGGGTCATCCCTCCCATCAGCGTGTCCGAGAACCACAAGCGCCTCCCTTTCCCCCTGGTGCAGGTGAGGGGCCAAGTGGAGGGGGGCCCTGAGGGCATGTGCTTTAGGAAAGGGAAACCCTGGGGCCACAGGCCGAGCGACTTCGTCCCAGCTGGGGGAGGGGCGGAGAACTAGGGGAGAGACCCCCTCCCCTGGGGGCACCTCCCAGCCCTTTTCCTGGCCCGCAGATCAAGTCGGACAAGCAGCAGCTGGGTAGCGTCATCTACAGTATCCAGGGGCCCGGTGTGGACGAGGAGCCGCGAGGCGTCTTCTCCATTGACAAGTTCACGGGGAAGGTGTCCCTGAACGCGATGCTGGACCGGGAGAAGACCGACCGCTTCAGGGTGGGCCCCGCCCGCCCCGCCCATTCCCGCCGGGGCCCCGCCCACACCTCCACCTGCGAGACTAGCGTCCTTAGTTGGGGGCCACGGGCAGGGTTTGGGACCCGTTCCCACAGAGGCAGGGGTCGCTCGCCCATTGGACAGATGCGCGTGAGCAGGCTGAGGGCTTCGTCCTGCCTGGGAGGACTGGGCAGCCGGCAGGAGGGTGAGCGTCAGCTTTCCCAGGTGTGGCGGGTTCTCCCCGCAGCTTGCTAAGTGCGGCGGGGACCGGACGCAGTGGGGAATCCCACGGAATTGGCCACCCACAACGCAGCTGCCCCATAGTGACCGTCAGGGTGGGGTGGGTGGCGTGGGACCTGCCCCTTGGAGGTCTTGGGATTGTGGAGCCTGAGAGGAAGGGCGTGGGGAGGGGAGTCAGGACTGGGTGAGCCAGGCGTGGAAGAGGGAAACCTGGAACTCACCTGAGTCTCCTGTAAACTGAGGATCAGCCCCCAGCCTGGCCCAGGGAGGGAGCTTCAGACTGTTTTCATGTGCCCCGAACCGTCGCCAGACTTTGAGAGGCTGGTTCCTTTACACTGAGTCAGAGAGCATATTTCCCTGGAAGTTGTATCAAGTCTATCCTCCAAAGGGACAGGAGGTGGCTTAATTTAAAATTTCATGTGTGGAGAGGAAACTTCAAAAGCAGCCAAAACCGTTTACAGAAAAAGGGCCCGAGACCAGAAGCACTTAAGGAAGCGCTCCAGCCACACTTAACACAAGGCTGTGACTTCCCGGAAAGTGGGCAGGCTTGGTGGCCGGCCGGCCCTGCTGAGAGGACGCAGGCGCCCCCTGGTGGGGATATACCGCCTGCCCAGCACCGCCGGGCCGCGGGCCGCTTCTCACCTGTTTGCTGCAGGAAGCAAAATCGGCTCTCACTGTCCCTGTTGCCCTCGTGGGAGCTACCGGAAATTGGGAACCACAGTGCCAGCCCTTGCTGTCTGCCTCACTAGCTCAGGGCCTTTGCTCTGGACCTGGGGGGGTCCACCCTGGAGGAGCCCACGGACCTGGAGATCGTTGTTGTGGACCAGAACGACAACCGGCCTGTCTTCAGGCAGGAGGTGTTCACTGGCCGGGTGCTGGAGGGTGCTGTCCCAGGTGAGCCGGGTGGGGTCCCAGTGGGGGAGGGGGCTTTGCCATGGGCACTGGTGGGTCAGGGGTCAGAAGTCCAGGATTTCCCATCAGTGAGAACTTGAGAGGTCCTTCAGAGAGTCTCCAGGATGGAGGGAATTTCCATGGGTCAACTCAAGTCACTTCCTGTTGCAATATAAATTTCAATGCCCCAGTCTTCCAAATGCAGAGATGGCAGGTCCTGGATGGCAAACCTCAGGTGGTTTCTGTTGCACGCCCCTCCCGCTTCTGCCTCCTGCCCTTCCTCTCCCCCCCACCCCTCCTTCCTCTTCCCCACTTCCCCTTCTAAATAGAGATGAATTCACCTAATGTAAAAGTACACATTTTGAAGTGAACATTCAGTGGTGTTTACCACATTCACAGTGTTGTGCAACCAGCACCTCTGTTCCTTCCAAAACAGTCTCAGGCCCAAGAGGAGACCCCCTGCTCATCATCGGCACTGCCTTTACTGCTTATTAATTCTACACTTTGATTGCGGAACCCCCCACCCTCTATCCCTCATGAGTCCTCACAGGACGGACTCGCTGGCCTGAGTCTGTTCCAAGGAAGACAGATGTTGCAGACAGCAGTCTACCCCTGCCCCTCCCACCCTGGTCCCAGGGGCTCCAGTCTGACCCCCAGCCAGTCATGCTGCAGAGGTGGAAAGGCTCAGGGTCACCACTGAGGGATGCCCCTCCTTTGCCACATGCGTGTGTGTGTGTTCAATCTGACTGTGCAGATTGCACAGTTGCAGCATACAAGGTCTTCAGTTTCCGTGCTAAACTCTTACTTGTGGCATATGGGATCTAGTTCCCCAACCAGGGATTGAACCCGGGGCCCCTGCTTTATGAGCCGAGAGTCTTAGACACTGGACCACCAGAGAAGTCCCCACATGTATTTATTTCATCCCATTTTGTGCTTTTCAAGACTTAAAATGACAATAATTTTTTTACTTCTGACTTCTCCTTCTGACATGCTTTCAGAGTTTGGGGAAAGTGGCCCCAAATCCCTCTACAGGCTTCAGAGAGGTGCACTGTGTATGGTGTTTGCCTCAACCACTGTTTCCTTGTTTCCCGTCCTTCCTGTCTGGACCTGGTTACAGACGCGAGGCCTTCAGAGCACACACTCCAGTGACTTGGTGTCGCCATCATCAGGAGGGCGACACTGACAGTAACGCCCCGCCTACAGCCTCAGTGGGCGGTGGGGAAGGGCACAGCCCCCCACATGGGCACCAGTGGCTGTGACGACCTCGGCCCCTCTTCCTGCATCCACAGGGCACTCCTCCTGCTGTACCAGGGGAGCCCCCATGTGTACACCTCCCTGGGGGCCACTCACAGCCTGGACCCCCAGGACGTCAGGTCGCCTGTGTCCCACCGTCTGACATGCTCACACAGGGGTGATCTTGAGGATTCCCCCTTGTTCTGCTTGTGGGGCAAGACTGACACCCCCACCTGCTCACGCATCCTTGTTGGGGACAGTTCCTGGGCCACTAGTCTTCACAACGCTGCCTTTTGTTTTGCAAACTTTTATTGTAGCAAAATGCATGTAAGAAAATGTACCCTCATAACCATTTCTAAGTGGCTTTAAGTCCATTCACATCGCTGTGCAACTACCACCACCATAGAATTTTCACATTTTCCCAAACCAAAACTCTGTCTCCATTAAATACTAGCTCTCCATTTCCCCTCTTCAGCCCCCGGCACCTACTGGCTACTTCTTCCTGCCTGACTTGGCTGTGTATGGGTGAAATCACACAGCATTTGTCCATCCGTGTCTGGCCTATTTCACTGAGTGTCATGTCCTCAAGGTTCATCAGTGTGGTGCCTGGGTCAGTATTACCTTCCTTTTCAAGCCTAAATAATACTCGCTGGATGTTTGCACCACATTTTGCTGATCTGCTTATTGTTCAGTGGACACTTGGGTTGCTTTCACTTTTTAGCTGTTGTGAGTAGTGCCGTACTGGACATGGGTGTGCAAATATGTCTTTGAGACCCTGCTTTCAATTCCTTTGGGTACGTACCCAGGTGGGATTTCTAGATCATGTAGCAGTTCTATTTTTAACATTTTGAGGATCTTCCATCTCCATCAGGCTGCACCATTTTTCATTCCCACCAGCAGTGGAGGAGGGTCCCAGGTTCTGCACATCCTCACCAGCACCTGCTGTTTTCTGTTTTGTTGTTGTGTTGTTAGCAGCCATCCTGTAAGCAGGGGCCCCAAGTTCAATCCCTGGTTGTGTGGCTGGTGTGAGGGGCTATCTCATGTGGTTCTCCTTTGCTTTTCCCCAGTGATTAGTCATGAAGGGCATTTGTTCATGTGTTTATTGACCATTTGTACATCTTCCTGGGAGAAAGGACTGTTCAGTCTTTTGCCCATTTTTGAATAGTGTTGTTTGTTTTTTTGTGTGGTTGAGTTTTACGGGTTCTCTACATATCCTGGATATCAGACCCCTTATCCCTTAACAGATAGACCATTTGGAAATGTTCTGTAGATCTCATGGGTTGTCTTCTTGCTCTGTCGATGGTGTCTTTTGATGCATTTCTGATGCATCATGAAGTCCAGTTTGTCTGTTTTTGTTGCTATTGCCTGGGCCTTTGTTGTCGTAAACAAGAAGTCATCACTAAATCCAGCGTTGTAAAGCTTTTGCCCTGTGTTTCTTCTAGGAGTTTTATAGTTTTGGGTTGTACATTTAGACTTGATCCACTTTGAGTTGTTTTTTGTATGCAGTGTTAAGTAATTCCAGGTCCAGCTCCATCCTTCTGCAGGGGGATATTCAGCTTTCACAGCACCGTTTGGTGGGAGACGGCCTGCTCCCTGTTGAACGGTCCTGGTGTCCTGTGTAGACTCACCTGCCCAGGGGGTGAGGCTTATTCTTGGGATCTCTGTTCTGTTGCACTGGTCTATGTGTCTGTCTTGAGGGCAGATGCACACGGGTTACTGTACCTGTGGAGAAAGCTTTGAAATCAGGAAGTATGTCCTCTTAACTTTGTTCTTTTTTCAAGATTGTTTTGGCTACTCAGGGTCCCTTGAGATTAGACAGGAACTTTAGAATGATTTTTTTTTTAATGTCAAGAAAACATCCTTGGGATTTTTAGAGGGCTTACATTGAATCTGAGGTCACTCTGGGTGGTACTGACAACTTGGCAGCAAGTCTTCCAACCCTTGATTGTGGACTGTGTGTCCATTTATTTATGTTTTCTCTAACTTCTCTCACCGACGTTTTGTAGTTTTCATTGTGAAAAGTCTCTCCTCATTGGTCACAACACTGACATCCTGAGGCATGTATAGTCACTGTGAACCTTGTCTCTGAATGGGGCTGTGTGGCTGGACCCCCTCAGGAGACATACAGGTCCTGTTCCTGGAGATGCCCGACTTTGGCCCGTAGTTAGGAGGGTGTCCGCCAGGCATCTCCGCTGTGATTGTTGTACTTCTCTCTTCATGGAGATCCTTTCACAGGTGTCCCCTCATGCTAGCACAGCAGCTTTGGTGTCCCTGAGGCTTCTGCCTGCCAGGAGTTAACTGTCCTGATGGTTGGGAAGTGACGGGGTTCTAGTCCATTTTTTCCTCTTTGTCATCACTTGGCTTTTTATTACGTGATAGAACTTTCAGTCCTCCCTTTATGAATGTATGTGTTTATGTGTCACCCTCCTTAATCAATAGAAGTTATTCAAAGGCCAGGCAAGAAATTCAGGCAAGGCTTTACTGAGGCTCCTGCAGCCGCAGGAGGGGGCAAATACAAGAAACAGGTTTCCTTGCTCACTCCCCAAGGGGGGCAAGCTTGTTCCTTATATGGGGTGAGGGGAGGGGTATCCAGGGTTCAGGGGCCAGGCGGGAGGTTGTGGCTTACATGGTTTGCCCACCCCTTAGTGGGTGTTGAGTGCAGGGGGCATGTGCAGTACCCTGCTTTTGCTTCCAACCCCGTTTTTGCTTTTCAGAAGTGGTAATTGGGTTTTTTTTGGCCTTTTTTAAAATTTTGTCTGTAAATTCACCCACTGCACATACACACAGGCATGCAGCTATTTTCAGTCCCTTATAGTTTTTTTGTATTTGTTGATTGAGGAGAAGTCTGTCCAGATGCAAGCACTGCAGCACTGGGTCCCAGGTCCCAGCCTGTCTCATATGTATTTTGTTTTTATGTATCAGTCTGCCGTTATGGAGCCTCACCTCATTCAATGAGTTATAATTCTTTTCACCATTATTTTGAAGCTGAAAGCTTCACTGATCTAAAACTCATCAAAGCAGTCCAGGCCCTTTCAGCAGCCAGAGCTGCTCATGTATATAGAGTCCAGAGTGTGCGTGCTTGGATGTGTGTTTGTGCATATATGTGTGCTCACTCACAACCATGTTTGTACGTGTTTCTACCTTCATCACAAGTCACAAGTCCTCTCCGTCACTTCCACTTCCAGTCCAGCTCTGCGGGATCAATTCTGGGTCCCCTTCTCTGATGGTGAGAAGCTGGGCTCCTTTTGCAAGTTTGCTCACTTGCTGGGTTATAGAGGGCATGGCAGGTGCTTTAGGAAGCACTCACTTGCACCCCAGTGCCTGTTCTAAGCATTCTTTTTGGCTTCAGCCTGGGGTCCAACATTGTGCCAGGAGTTACCTGGTTGGTAGTCCCCCACCTCTAAGGCTAGGCCAGTGGTTGGTTCATTACTGCTCATCAGACACCAGCGTGACTCTCAGATGACCTGACGGGGCCCAGGAGGGTCTGCAATGAGCCCAGTCACAGGTTGGGGGGCAGCTCCTCAGATGGCCCGAGGCCAGCCCACCTCATTGGGTTCACTTAGTACACCTGAGCTGGGCTGGGGGAGTCAGGCCTGAATTGCTGCAGAGGAAAAGCAAGGTGGATACAGGTGCTGAGAGGTCTCCAGGGCCTGGCGGAGCCCCCGCTCCTGAGATTGGGAATGAAGGTGGACACAGGTGCCAAATGCCTGGGGGGCCCACGTGCCCCTCTCTCCTGAGATGTGAGGCCGTGTTTGCCCCAGAGTGCAGGTACAGCCTGGGCACTGCTTCACTCTGCAGGTGGGGCTGAGGTCAGGGCCTGCTCAGTGGCAGGTGCACTGGCTACCTCCCCAGGGGCTGGTTCCCAGTGAGCTCACCTGGTCCATCTCAGGATCCTATGGGAGACAGGTGTCAGCTGTGTGCACTGGACACCCCGCCTCCTCCCCCACAAGCAGCACAAGCCAGGATGCTGGGACGTCCGTGTATGCATAGGCTGACCGAGGGCCTGGAACTGGCACACTTGCATGTCTCAGGGGAGCAGGCAACACACCCTGGAGCTAGAGGCTGGCACCCCTGGGCATCACCCCCGCATGTTCCTGCCCTTCACAGGCACCTACGTGACCAGGGCTGAAGCCATGGATGCAGACGATCCAGAGACAGACAATGCAGCACTGCGGTACTCCATCCTGGAGCAGGGCAGCCCCCAGCTCTTCAGCATCGACCCGCTCACGGGGGAGATCCGCACGGTGCAAGTGGGCTTGGACCGCGAGGTGAGGCCACACAGCTGTACCTTGACAGCTAGACAGGGCGGTCTGGACACTCCTGGTTGCTCTGGGCTCCCACAGACCTGCCCCGTGGGTGGCTGTGCCGTTGGATGCAGAGACAGCGTGAGGGGCCCTCAGCTTATTTCTGTTCAAAAATCTCCCTCACCCCACTGCCTGCAAAGCAGTTGGGCTCCCCAGCCTGGGTTAGGTCCACCAAAGGAGCCCCCTCACCTCTTGGGCTCCACAGTGTCTCTTTATTCTCTATGGGGCCCCTGCAGCCCCTCGCTGTCTGGCTTCTGTGTGGCTTTGGCACCTCCAGGAAATCCTCCTTGGTTTCCCCAGGGCCAGTCACTATGTTAGCTGATCTCTGTCCCTTCTTGGCCATTGCTCCTGTCTCTCCGGGGCAGAGACCCACCCCGCGTATGCAGCACGTGCCCTACAAGCATCTATCCGATTCGGCAGCTGACCTCTTGCCTACTCACAGGCTAGGGGAGAGTCTGGGGTCAGCAGTGGTGCCGTCCAACCCTGAGAGGACAGGCAGCCTGTTTTGCTCTAGAGCTTGGGAGCAGGACAGGAGCTGGAGCGTCCTGGAGTATGCCTGCCCTTCCCTGCAAGCCCTAAGGTGGCCAACCAGCCTTGCCCTGCGCTCCACCTGGGTCTCCTGACCCTCTGTCACTGTGCCCCCAGGTGGTCGCCGTGTACAATCTGACTTTGCAGGTGGCGGACATGTCTGGAGACGGCCTTACCGCCACCGCCTCAGCCATCATCACGCTGGAGGACATCAATGACAATGCTCCTGAGTTCACTGGGGACCAGGTGCCACCTCTACCTGCTGTTGCCCAGGGCTGCCCTCCCCCCATCCTGGTTGTCGGAGGACGGGGAGGCTGGGTGCTCAGAGGAGGCACCCTAAGTGGATTGTGCAGGACCCCTGGCTAGAGGCCAGCATGGGGCCTGTGAGCATATCAGGAGCTGGAGGGCCCTGAAGGGAAGCCACTGAGATCCTGGGTTAGGATATGTCCCCAGTTCCTCCTGGGTGGAAGTCGGGGCAGCCCTGCCCCCTGGGGAAGATGCGCCCGGGCATGGCTGAGCCTGGAGGGGGCTCCCTGGATCGTGGACTCCCAGAATGTAGGTAGCAGGAGGGTGAGCCCTCAGGGAACCATTACCCACCCCTGCCTGCCAGTGAATAATGGGGCTGGGTTCCCACAGTTCTTCATGGAGGCTGCAGAGGCTGTCAGTGGAGTGGACGTGGGGCGGCTTGAGGTGGAGGACCGGGACCTGCCCGGCTCCCCCAACTGGGCAGCCCGATTCACCATCCTGGAGGGTGACCCTGACGGGCAGTTCACCATCCGCACCGACCCCAGGACCAACGAGGGTGTGCTGTCCGTGGTGAAGGTGAGCTGAGGAGGGAGCCTCTCCTCATACTCTGGAAGCCTGTTTGGACCCTCTGTGCACCCTAAGAAGGGAGCCAAGGGGACTGGGAACACGGACTGTGGGCTGGGGCCACGCTGACCACAGAGGGCCGGCGCTGGAAGGAGTGGGCAGCCCCCAAGCCCATGTGTTATTTCTGATATTTTGCCTCTTAATGCAAGTGATAAATGTGCACAAGTACAGACCTCATGTGTCGGCCAACCAGAGACAAAACCGGCAGGAGATACGTGTGCACACATCCACACCCACACCCATGCCTACAAACATGTGCCGACACACATCTGCAGAGAGACACAGATGTAGCTATCGATATATGAAGACCTTTCTTGTAAGAGACTGACTAGAGCTGGCCAGCCAAGTTGTTGTGAGGGCAGCTGATGAGTCCAGAGTCTGCAGGGCTTCGAGAAGCTGCAGAGTCAGGACCTGAGGCTGTGTCGGAGGCAGGATCCCGCTTTCCCAGGAGAAACCTCAGGTTTGCTCTCAGAGATTTACCCACACATGAGACCCACCCAGGTTCTCCAGGATCATCTTTATTTACAGTCAGCTGGTCATACAGGTCAGTTCAACCACATCCATCAGATACCTTCATAGCAATAAGACCCAGATCACTGCTTGAGTCACTAAAGAAGAAGCCTAGGCAGGGGACCACCTGACCTCACAACACCCGACAGAGGCATTTGAGTGTCAAGAGTATTTTCCTGTTATTCTCTCTGCATAGTTTTTATCTTTCCAAAGCTACAAAGAAGAAGGAAAGAAGGCACTCCAAGGACAGACCAGGAGAGGCCTCGCCAGCCTATGGGTGCCCTGAATGTGGGGTCCAGAGTCCTGACAGGCTGCCACCCTTCTTCCCCCTACAGCCCCTGGATTATGAGAGTCGGGAGCGGTATGACCTCAAAGTGGCCGTGCAGAATGAGGCCCCCCTGCAGGCAGCTGCCCCCAGGGCCGAGCGGGGCCAGGCCAGGGTCAGCGTGCAGGTGCGGGATGTCAACGAGGCGCCTGTGTTCCAGGAGAACCCTCTGCGGACCAGCTTAGCTGAGGGGGCCACCCCAGGAACACTTGTGGCCACCTTCTCTGCCCGGGACCCTGATACACAACAGCCGCAGAGGCTCAGGTAAGGGCCTGCCCCTCTGCCTCCCAGCCAGGGTAGGAGCACAGCTAAGCGTAGGCAGCCCTGTGTCCTAAGGATTCTCTTTCAATGAGAGACCCAGTCAGTGGGCGGTGGGCTTCTCTGCGTGGTCACTGAGGGCTCAGGGGCTCTCAAGGTCATGTGTGCTTGTTCTCACTACCTTGTCCTGTAAGCAGGGCTGGACTCCAGATGGCACACACCTACACAGACAGTCTGTGTTGGCCAGCCTCTGGGCATCTGGCCCTGTCCATTCCAGGGAGCCCTTGCTCCCTGGGACTGGCTGTCACTTTGTTGGATTTCACCCCCTGCCCTGGCCCTGTTCGTCTGTGTCTGTCTCCACTGTGCCCACCACTGTGTCTCGGCTGTCACCTGTGGCCATGGGGCCCTGGGCAGCTCCCCTGCCCTCCCCAAGCCTCAGTTTCTTCACCTGTTGATTGAGTCGGAAAACACCAGCTTAAGGCTGTGGGAGGACTATCCTTAAAGGGGGCGTTTGTGTGTGTGTGTGAGTGTGTGTGTGTGTGTGTGTGTGTGAGTGTGCTCCCATCTACACATGACCACGCACCTCTGGGAGTCCTGCTCAGGCTCTGAGCCATTCTGCACCCTCCTCCCCTCCTTGCCAACAGCTACTCCAAGGACTATGACCCCGAGGACTGGCTGCAGGTGGACGGGGCCACGGGCCGGGTCCAGACCCAGCGAGTGCTCAGCCCCTCATCCCCCTTCCTCAAGGATGGCTGGTACAGGGCCATCATCCTGGCCCGAGATGATGGTGAGTGGGTAGCCCAGCCTGGTTCCTGGGCTCCCTAATCCAAGCTGAGGTCCCTGCTGCTGCCCAAGGGCAGAGAGCCGGGCGCTCCACTCAGCAGACTTACAGGGTGGGTGGGGGCTCCGCAGGGGCCAAGGGCCCACTAGGCCTCTCCCGCCTGCAGCCTCCCCACCCAGCACGGCCACTGGAACCCTGTCCATTGAGATCCTGGAGGTCAACGACCACGCCCCTGAGCTGTCCCCGCCGTGGGGCAGCCTGTGCAGCACACCAGACCGGGGTTCTGGCCTTCTCTTGGGGGCCACGGATGAGGACCTGCCCCCCCACGGGGCTCCCTTCCACTTCCAGCTGAGCCCCAGGGTCCCAGAGCTGGCCCGGAATTGGAGCCTCAGCCAGGTTAATGGTGAGCTTCCCACACACACCCCTGGGGTTCAGAGCCTGGGGGAGGTTCCCGCTGGTGCACCCTCAGGCCTGGCAGGGATTGGTTATCAGATGCAGAGGACGGATGGGGAAACCAAGGCCTAGCATGCCAGGAGCGCCGCCCAGTCGGCTGCTGCCCAGTGCACAGACACGGAGGGGTAAGGCCGCCCCCAGCCCCTGCTTGACCGCAAGCACCTTCCTCAGTGAGCCACGCGCGCCTGCGGCCGAGGCTCCGGGTCCCGGAGGGGCTGCACCGCCTCAGCCTGCTGCTTCGGGACTCCGGACAGCCACCCCAGCAGCGCGAGCAGCCCCTGAACGTGACCGTGTGCCGCTGCAGCCAGGACGGCGCCTGCCTGCCGGGAGCCGCTGCACTGCGGGCGGGTGGCGCGGGCATCAGCCTAGGTGCCCTGGTCATCATGCTGGCCAGCGTCATCCTGCTGCTCTGTGAGTGCCCGCGCCCGCAGGCCCTTGCCCTTGGACCCCCGCCTCTTGGCAGTCCCACCCGCCCTCTAGCCCCGCCTCCTGGCAGCCCCACCCACCCTCCGGCCCCGCCCTCCACCCTCGCGCTCCACTCCCACCCGACCCCTACCTCCGCCCCTACCCCCACCCAGTGCTCGCCCTGCTGGTGGCCCTCCTGGCGCGGTTCCGGCAGCAGTCCTGGGACAAGAGGCTTCTACACGGACTGCAGGACGACCTCCGGGACAACATCCTGAACTACGACGAGCAGGGGGGCGGGGAGGAGGACCAGGTGAGGGGGCCCGGGTGGCTTACAAGTGCTGCGGGTAGGGCCAGGGTGGCCCCAGCTGGCCCGCAGCCTCCGGACCCGCGACGATTGCGGCTGACCGGAACGCGCTGCGTCCGCCCTCAGGACGCCTACGACATGGACCAGCTGCGCCACCCAGCAGAACTGGCAGCCTTCGGCGCCCCCTCGGGACGGCCGCCGCTGCGCAGAGACGCCCCGTTCGGCCGAGCGCGCCCCCAGGTGACCCGTGCGCTACCCACCAGCCCCGCAGACATCGCTGACTTCATCAACGACGTAGGTGCCCCGGGGGCGCCCTGTACACCCTCCTCTGAAGCCTGAGGCATCGCTCTGGAGTGGGACAGGGAGGTGGTGGCTACAGTCTAAGGAAAGAGAAACGCCCAGAGGAAGCCTTGCCTCTAACCACCATCTGGGGCAGGGGCAGCGCGGGGCTCAGAGCTGGTCCGAGTACCCTCGGCCTCCACTTAGGCCTCCTCTGCCCCCTCCCTTCCCGGTTCCAGGCCTCGCCCCACCTGGTGGCAGAGGTCACCAGGCTGGCATGTGCTGGTCCTGAAACCCCGGCCTCTCCACAGGGTTTGGAGGCCGCAGACAGTGACCCCAGCGTCCCACCCTACGACACGGCTCTCATCTATGACTACGAGGGGGACGGCTCCTTGGCGGGAACACTGAGCTCCATCCTGTCCAGCCTGGACGATGAGGACCAGGACTACAGCTGCCTCCGGGAATGGGGCCCCCGCTTCTCCCGCTTGGCTGACTTGTACGGGCCCCCTTGAGGGCACCAGAGAAAGGCTTTCTGATGGGGACCTGCACCGCCCTGTGGAGGGCACAGCCTCCTGGACACAGAGGGCAGACCTCAGGGGCCAGAGCGGACACGCCTAACTGGGCTGTGTGCCTGGGAATTCCAGCGGACCTCCATCAAGGTGGAAGATGGCTCTGGGTCCCACCCTGGCTCCTTGGTCCGTCTGGTTTCCCCCAGGGAAGGTCAGGGCTCAGAGCTGGAGTGGAGTGGCCAGAAGGAGGCACCCTTTCTACCCCCGTCAGTCACCTACCATGGGGTCAGGCCCCGTTCCCAGCTGTGCCTCCCACCCACGCTGACCTTATCTCTGTGTGAAAGGACGCAGCCCTGGGGCAAATGTGAATTAAAGTGTGCTTCTCTCTTCCTTACACAGTTGGCCTCCCCCCACCTCAGTTCCACCAGATCTGTGGCAGCCGGCTGGCCCTCGGCTGCTCCTGGGGTGGGGGGCTGTGGGAGGGGCTATGGATGCCTGGTTGTGAGGGGGAGGTGGATGCCAGAAGCCCCTTTCAGCCAAGAGTGGGGCCTGAGGGAAGAGCCAGAGAAGAAGCCAAGTTCCACACATACCTTTATCTTCCCCACTTGGAGGGGGGCCAGAGCCCCTGGAAACAGGCGGGCTCCGCACCACCCTCCCAAGTCCCTTCCACCAGCACTGGTGGGTGGCAATGTCTCTGCAGCCTGGTCACCCCTCCTGGACCAGTTGTGTTCCTGGCCCAGGGAGGGAGGCTGACAGCAGAGGCAGGAGGTCTTGGCGTGGGCGGCCCCGGAGGAGCGGGGAGCCGCACAGGCGGTCAGCGTCCTGCAGTGATTGAGGCAGCGTGCGGCCTCGGCTCTCCGGCAGCAGCAGGACACACAGCAGGGCGAGGAGGGCGAAAGATGTGAAAAGCACGTGTTGCAGGAAGAAGCCATGCCGGCCGTGCATTGTGGTGAGTGGGGCGGCTGCCTGGCCCAGGAACCCAGCTCCCAGCACCAGGCCCAGCCCAGCCCCCCTGCAAGAGAGGGCAGTAGGACATGGCTCCACAGGGTGCCCAGTGCTCCCGGGGTGGGTACCCTTAGTGGGTGCCAAGGTGTGGGGGTCCCAGAAAAACACCTGAAAAGTCTGGGGGAAAGCTGCCCAGGAACCAAAGTTGTCTTTTCCATTAGAAAATCCAGTCAATTTTCCCCTGGAATGCCACCCTCTCTGGGGGCTCTCATCTCTGACTGCCCTGTCCTCCACTCCCGAGCTGATGGGCAGACCATTCTGTGACCAGCGTGCCCCTCACCACCCAGGAAGAGACAGCTGAACTCCCGTCCTGATGGCACGAAGCTGGGGAGTGTGGGGAGCACTGGGGTGTGCTGGCAGGGCCTGCTCACCTGATCACCGTGGGGAAGATCTCAGCTGAAAAGAGGCTGCTGAGAGCGGACACGGTCTGGGAGGCCAAGAGCCCCAGGACAGAGAGGAATAGCACCGTCCAGCTGGGCAGGTCTGCAGAGGAGGAGAGTCTCCCACACTGCCCACGCGCCCTCCCTACCCTCACAGTGTCTCCAGGCTCTGGGCCTCACCAGCTTCCCCTCTCTGCTCCTGCACTTGGAAGTTGGGAGTCATAGGCTGCCCTCATTCAAAATTGTTAGTCGATCAATCGTGTCCAACTCTGCAACCCCATGGAGTATAACCTGCCAGGCTCCTCTGTCCATGGGATTCTCCAGGCAAGAATACTGGAGTGGGTTGCCATTCCCTTCTCCCAACCTAGGGATTGAACCAAGTCCCTTGCGTTGGAGGCAGATTCTTTACCATCTGGGCCACCAGGGAAGCCCTCTTCCAATCCAAACCCTTACATTAAACCCCTTCTACTGAATCATTTTGGCCCTCAACTCTTTCGGCCTCAGTTTCTCTGAGTTGCACAGTGGGGAGATGATGGATGGGGTGAACAGCAACATCATCCTGCCTCCCCAGCTCTGGGAGGGGGCTCATCTCAGGACTACTCCCCACACACACACATTGGGTAAACCCCTGGCCAAACATGACAGTCCTGCCAGCCTGCAGGGCCCCAGACTCACACTGGGCCCCTGCAAGGAGCAGTAGGGATGCCAGGACCAGGACCAAGGTGCTCAGCAGCAGGACTGAGCGGCGCCCCCAGAGATCCACTGTCAGGAGCAGGAAGACGGTGGCTGCTGCCTCCAGGCCAGCTGCCAGGAAGTAGGGCCAGTAAAAGCTGGGCTCACTCGGGACGAGGCTGTGCAGGAAGCTGGCTCTGATGCCCCCACTGATGAACCTGGGAGGGATGCAAAGCTACAAGCCCAGCCAGAGCCGGGTATCTCACCCAGGGGGAAGGTGAAGACCCCTTCCTCCCTCCCTTAGCCTGCCCACACCCCTCCTTCTCACGAACTGAAGCCCAGGATGAGTGCGTTCCTCCAGGTGACGTGTGTGTGCCAGAGCTCCAGGACCGAGTGGTGCCGGGGCTGGGGGTGTCCCGCACACAGCACATCCAGCTCTGTGGACCGGGAGACAAAATAGGGCACCAGTGAGGGGATAATGCCCTTCCTTCTTCCTCCAGCACTCAGGTCTCGCTTCTCCCTGGCTGGTCCGTTACCCATAGCCAGGGAGCTCTCCTCCTCTGTGCTGTTCTCGGGGTCCACACCACTGGCTTCAGCAAAGTGCCACAAGATCCTCCTGGCTCGGGCTGGCTGCCCTGTGGCCAGCAGCCAGCAGGGAGACTCGGGGAACACAGCTGGAAACCTGCAGGGGTTGGGTGAGGATGCTACAGGACCTCCCCGTAGGGCAGGAGCCAGTGGGGATACATAGCGCATGACTCTCTGTGTCCCTGTCCCGTGCCCACCTGCATGGTGCTGAACGGTCAGAGGGAAGCAATACACATGGCCTCTGCAGTGGACATGACCCCAGCTCACTTACCCCCAAAAGAGCAGCAGCAGTCCCGTTGCCAGGGCACTCAGTCCCTGCAAGAGTTGCCAGTCCTGGGCGAGCAGGGCCAGGCCGGGCAGCAGCAGTGTGCCCACCACTGAGAAGAGGCCAGCCCCCATGGAGAATGCCAGGCGGTTTGGGGGGTCACACAGCTCCAGGCCTGGGCAGACAGGGAGAGCCTGAGGCCCAGGCCTCTCAGGAGGACTGCTTTGTCCAGGGAGGTGAGGGCCAGTGGCTGGAGGACCAGGGCCTGGACGTCTGAGGCCAATGTGTGGCCTGTTCTGTCACCCAGGCCTGCCCACGAAAAGCAGAGCCCACAGAGTAAACAGCATCTCTCCTGCCTTCTGGAGAAGGGCTCTCAACTGGAGTGCCGGAAAGGCACCCTCCAATGGGTCAGAACCCTAGCCTGAGTGGGCACCTCCCAGGGCCCTCCATGGTACTCACGAGCCACATAGAGGGCAAGGGAGGCCCCTGCCAAGGCCCCCCCTCGAAGCAGCCGCAGAGTCAGCAGGGCGGGAAAGCTGGCAATCAGGGCCTCGCTGACCCCCAGGCCCGTGGCCAGCACCAGGGAGCCCACAAACACAGCCCGGCGGCCAAACCTGGTGGGCAGCAGGGGACAGCCGTTGATTCAGTCAGGAGAGCTCAGGGGAGGGCTGTCTGAGCAGGAGGGAAGGGGCAGCACCTCACCAGTCACAGCCCAGGCCCAGGAGGACACAGCCCAGCAACCAGCCCAGGAGGTGGTCCACCTGCTCCAGGGGCACCTTCCAGCCATCCTCACACATGAGATTCCTCTGTAGGGGACACCAGTTACCTGTCAGCTAGCCAAGACCCTCCTTTTCCTCTCCTGCTGGAGTTCCCTGAATGTCAGGATGGAAAGGACCCTAGAGGTCCTGCCCCAGTGCCTCCCTGGGCAGGGCTGCACCTGCTTTCTCCAGCCATCACCCTCCCCCAGGCTGGCCCCAAGGCCTCTTCTGCACCTCCCCTCCCTCTGCACTTCAAGAGCCACTTCCAGAACAGGCTGTGGGGCCTTGCTCACCGGCTTGTCCCAACCAAGGGCCCTTGACCTCAGCTTTGCAGCTCTCTGCCTACCCTGTTCCTTCTCCCTAAGCTTAACATTATTTTGGGTCACACTACATCACTACGAACAAAGCTAGTGGAGGTGATGGAATTCCAGTGGAGCTATTCCAAATACTGAAAGATGATGCTGTGAAAGTGCTGCACTCAATATGCCAGCAAATTTGGAAAACTCAGCAGTGGCCACAAGATTGGAAAAGATCAGTTTTCATCCCAATCCCAAAGAAAGGCAATGCCAAAGAATGCTCAAACTACCGCACAATTGCACTCATCTCACACGCTAGTAAAGTAATGCTCAAAATCCTCCAAGCCAGGCTTCAGCCATACATGAACCGTGAACTTCCTGATGTTCAAGCTGGTTTTAGAAAAGGCAGAGGAACCAGAGATCAAATTGCCAACATCTGCCGGATCATGGAAAAAGCAAGAGAGTTCCAGAAAAACTTGTATTTCTGCTTTATTGACTATGCCAAAGCCTTTGACTGTGTGAATCACAATAAACTGTGGAAAATTCTGAAAGAGATGGGAATACCAGACCACCTGATCTGCCTCTTGAGAAATCTGTATGCAGGTCAGGAAGCAACAGTTAGAACTGGTCATGGAACAGCAGACTGGTTCCAAATAGGAAAAGGAGTACGTCAAGGCTGTATACTGTCACCATGTTTATTTAACCTATATGCAGAGTACATCATGAGAAATGCTGGACTGGAAGAAACACAAGTTGGAATCAAGATTGCTGGGAGAAATATCAATAATCTCAGATATGCAGATGACACCACCCTTATGGCAGAAAGTGAAGAGGAACTCAAAAGCCTCTTGATGAAAGTGAAAGTGGAGAGCGAAAAGGTTGGCTCAAAGCTCAACATTCAGAAAATGAAGATCATGGCATCTGGTCCCATCACTACATGGGAAATAGATGGAGAAACAGTGGAAACAGTGTCAGACTTTCTTTTTCTGGGCTCCAAAATCACTACAGATGGTGACTGCAGCCATGAAATTAAAAAGACGCTTACTCCTTGGAAGGAAAGTTATGACCAACCTAGATAGCATATTCAAAAGCAGAGACATTACTTTGCCAACAAAGGTTCGCCTAGTCAAGGCTATGGTCTTTCCTGTGGTCATGTATGGATGTGAGAGCTGGATTGTGAAGAAGGCTGAGCGCCGAAGAATCAATGCTTTTGAACTGTGGTGTTGGAGAAGACTCTTGAGAGTCCCTTGGACTGCAAGGAGATCCAACCAGTCCATTCTGAAGGAGATCAGCCCTGGGATTTCTTTGGAAGGAATGATGCTAAAGCTGAAACTCCAGTATTTTGGCCACCTCATGCGAAGAGTTGATTCATTGGAGAAGACTCTGATGCTGGGAGGGATTGGGGGCAGGAGGAGAAGGGGACGACAGAGGATGAGATGGCTGGATGGCATCACTGACTCAATGGATGTGAGTCTGAGTGACCTCTGGGAGCTGGTGATGGACAGGGAGGCCTGGCGTGCTGCAGTTCATGGGGTCGCAAAGAGTCGGACACGACCGAGCGACTGATCTGATCTGATCTGACATCAGAGATTTTGTTTTAAAATCTGACTGCTTGTGAAAGCTGGTAGACAAGGATCTGTCACCACACTAAACAGGTGGGCAGGAAGAGGAGGCCCAGAGTGTTCAGGGCCCCAGAAGAGCCTGAGCAGGGATGTGGCAACCCTGTCCCAGTTTCCAGGCAGGTGCCCTTCCTCCCAGGGCTGGGGGTGTGGCTGTGGGGCATGGGCTGCCAAGAAGGAGGTAGGGGTGGGCAGACCCTAGCTGGGAGAGAGTTAGGGGGTGGGAGTTGGGGTGTGTGTGAGTAGAGGATGGGGGTGGGAGGTCCCAGTTACTCCCTCCGAGTCCTGGGATGTCTCCATGGCACCCCTACCTCTAGGCCAGCCTGCATACACAACACAGTGGAGAGACCTGCTCTTCAAAACGGAACTGACCAAATCACTCCTTTGATTCAAACTCTTGGGAAGCCAGTCTGGACACCTACACAGCCCCAAAGTCACAGGCGGCTGGAATGTTCATGGCACTGCTGATCTCTGTGAACTCACCGGCTCAGCTTCGGTTTACCGCCTCCGCCTCCCCAGACTGCCTGTCGACCTGGGTAGCCCCCAGCATCAGACTCTGCCTTTAGGGCTGGCACCCTGCCTACTTGAACATCTGCTACACCGTCAGACAGGAGGGGGCTGACCCCCCAATCAAAAGCCCCAGGATGACAGTCCCCGTCGACCGAGGGCAGAAGAGCGAGGAGAACCCCAGGAGGGGACAGAGGCCGGAGGACGGAGGGTGGGGGAGACAAAGCAGGGAAGCAGAAGACGAGGGACAGAGGGACAAGTGCAGAAGACCTGGGTGACTGGGCTGAGCAGCAGGTCGGCGGCGGACTGCGCGTAGTACCAGCCGTGTGAGCAGGGCCGAGCGCCGTCGGAGCCCGCGCGTGGCACGGACTCGGGGTAGCTTAGCGGCAGGCAGGTGCTCGGGGCGCGCGCGGAGTCTGAGCCGCAGTGGTGTGCAGGCAGCGCGGTGAGCAGGAGCTCCGAGCGCCCCCAGCGCCACGCACGGCAGCCACGAAGCGGCGGCCAGGAGACACCGGGCCCGGCCGAAGCCGCCGGCCAAGCGCAGAACCAGCACCTCGGGCTCCATCCGAGGCCTCTGCGGTCTGTGGAGGTAGCGTCGGCGGGGCTTGAGAGGGACAGTGTGTGAGGGGCGGGGCCTTATAGGGGCGGTTTCGGCGGGGCGGGGTCTGAGAGGGGCGGTGTCTGCGCTCTGGCTGTTAGCGGGGCGGGACCTGGGCGGGGCACGGAGAGAGGTAGGGCGGGGCCTTGGATGGCAAAGACGGTCTCTGGGCGGAACCTGTGGGGAAAGCCCGGGTGAAGGGCGGGGCGAATGGGGACGTGGTCTGAAGTTGACGGGGGCGGGGCCCTAGAGGACCTGGCAGGTGAGGGGCTTGGGCCCGTGGTCTCGGGGGCGTGGTCAGCGAGACGTCCGGGCGCGGAGAGTGGTTTGGGGCGTGGCCAGAGGGGCGCTCACGTGCGCGCGAGGTCTGAGCGGTGTGAGGCTGCCGGCGACTCGCGAGGCGGCTTCTCCGTCGCCCACAAGGACCCGGGGCGGACGCTCCCTCAGGAGGCTCTGAGCCTGGGCGATGTGCGGGAGTCGCGGGCCGGATACTTCCTGAACCCCATGCCGACATGAGACCAAGCCTGCGGAACGCGGGCCACCACTGCTCCCCGGCGGCCGGCCGCGGCGCTTCAGCGTGCGAGCGAGCGGCTCCAGCCGTCCAGCGCGGACCGTCCAGCTCCTGTGGCTTGCTCTGACCTTCCTGCGTGGCCACCAGGCTGCGGCCCCGGGGGAGCGTGGTGTCCGGAAGGGAGGGACCCCGCTCGGTGCTGTGCGCCCTCAGAAGTTTGAGGCTTATTGAAGGCTTATTGAGCAGATTTTCACGAGCGGAACGAGTTCATTCGTCCGGTGCTGGGCTTTCCTTGAGATGGGCTCGTATTCGCTGCGCTTCGGCTTCTCCTGTCCCGGGAACAAGGTAAGTAGAGTTTGTTTTTCATTTTCCTTTTTCACAGGGAGGAAAGTTAAAATAGGTCCTATAGATTAAGCTTAAATTTTGTTTTGTTTTTTTTTTTCTCCTGAGGAGCAATTCACATCACATAAAACTAAACATGTTTGGTACCGCCACCTTTCTCACCACGGAAGAAAACCTGGTACCGATTAAGTAACGGCGGAGTAATCACCGCTATCCCAGCGCCTCCAGCCACCTGGCGGCCGCCCTCCAGCCCGCGCGTGGCCTTTGGGGTCTGGCTGCTTTCACTTAGAATAATGTTTTCCAGGTTCACCCACAGTGTCGCAGGTATCAGGACTTCATTCCCTTTTATGGCTGCGTAATATTGCATTATGCAGATTCGTCACATTGTGCATGGTGCATGTCCGTTCATCCTTTGGCGGACGTTTAGGCTGTTTCCACTATTTGTTTTGACTAGAATTGCCGTGAACATTTGTGTACAAGTGTTTGAGTCCCTATTTTCACTTCTTTCAGATGTATATACCTTGGAGTGGAATGACTGGGCCCTGTAGTGAGTCTGTGTTTAATTTTTTGAGGAATTACCAGGCCATTTTCCACAGTGGTTGCGTATTTTGCATTCCCACCTGCGATGTATGAAGGTTCCAAGTTGTCCACCTCCTTGCCAACACCTGTTTTCTCTTTAAAAAAAAAAAAAAGGATCTATCTGCATCCTGGTTGATGTGAGATATTTCAATGCGGTGTGTGTTTTTATTTTTTGTTTTGGCCCTACTGCAAAGCTTGTGGGGGTCCAGTTTCCCCAGTCAGCGATCAACCTTGGGCCCTGGCAGTGAAAGCTCACTGAGGTTTTTTTATTTTTTTAAGTTTATTTATTTATTTTTGCTACGCTGGGTCTCTGTTGCTGCAGGCGGGCTTTCTCTAGCTGCAGCAAGTCGGGGGTACTCTCTAGTTCGGTGCGCGGGCTTCTCCTTTCGGTGACTTCTTAGCGGTGCAGCGCCGGCTCTACAGCACAGTCTCTACTTGTGGCGCCCGGGCTTGGTTGCCCCGCGGCATGTGGAATCTTCTTGGGCCAGGGATCGAACCCGTTTCCCTGGCGTTGGTAGGCAGATTCTTAACCACTGGACCACCAGGAAAGTCCCTGTTTTTGTTTCTAAATATTTATTTATTTGGCTGCCCCCAGGCTTAGTTGTGGCATGTGGGATCTGGTTTCCTGACCAGGATGGAACCCGGGCCCACTCTGTTGGGAGCAAAGTCTTAGCCACTGAACCACCAGGGAAGTCCCTCAGGGAGATTTTGATTTCCATTCTCCTAATGGCTAGTGACCGAAGAAGGCAGTGGCACCCCACTCCAGTACTCTTGCCTGGAAAATCCCATGGACGGAGGAGCCTGGTGGGCTGCAGTCCATGGGGTTGCTAAGAGTCGGACTTGACTGAGCGACTTCACTTTCACTTTTCACTTTCATGCACTGGAGAAGAAAATTGGCAATCCACTCCAGTGTTCTTGCCTGGAAAATCCCAGGGACGGGAGAGCCTGGTGGGCTGCGGTCTGTGGGGTCACACAGAGTAGGACACGACTGAAGTGACTTAGCAGCAGCAGCAGTGACATTGAGCAGATTTTCATATGCTTGTTGGATGTTTGTCTTTGGAGAAGTCACTGCTGAAATGTTTTGCCCGTTTTTTACTTTGGGTGCCTGCCTTTTTGTTGTTGAGTTGTATGAGTTCTTTACATATTATTCTGAATTCTGGCATCATTAGATATATGATGTGCAAATATTTTCTCCCATTCTGTAGGTTGTCTTTTCACTTTCTTTATTGTGTCTTTTGATGTACATATGTTTTTAATGCTGATGATCTTCTATTAATTTTTTCCTTGTGCTCATGGTTGTAGTGTCATATGTAAAAAACCATTACCAAATTCAAGACCATGAAGACTTATGACTTCTGTTTTATAGTTTCGGCTCTTGACTTACGGCTTTAATCTAAATTAATTTAACTTAATTTTATATATGTGATAAGGGTGCAACTTTATTGTTTTGCATGTGAATATCCAGACTTCCAAGCATCATTTGTTGAAAGATATATATTTTTCCCATTGCATCATGTTGGCACCCTTGATTAAACCAGTCATGTGGTTAATATATGGACTCTGAATTTTATTCCACTGATCTATGTCTGACCTCATGTCAGAAACATAATGTCTTGAAAACTGGAGCTTTGTGCTACGATTTTGAAATTGAGAAGTGTGGGCCCACCAATGCTTTTTTTTTTAAAGATGATTTTGACTATTTGACTATTTTTCACTAGCAACTCCATATGAATTTTAAGATCACGTTTTCTGTTTCTGCAAAAAAGAATGCTGGGCAGTCTGTAGAATGCTTGGGGAATATTGCCCTCTTAACCATATTAAGTTTCACAAGATGTTTTTTCATTCATTTAAGTTGTCTTTAGTTTCTTTCAGAAGGGTTTTATGGTTTTGGTATATAAATCTTGGGCATGATTAAATTTATTCCTAATTTTTTAAATTGTTTTTTATGCTGTTGTAAGTGAGAGGTTATCTAATAAATTTCCTTTTCAGATTGCTTTCTGCTTGTGTATGGGCTTCCCAGGTGGCGCTAGTGGTAAAGAATTCACTTGCCAATGCAGGAGATGCAAAAGACGTAGCTTGGATCCCTGGGTCAGGAAAATCCCCTGGAGAAAAGAATGGTAACCCACTCCAGTATTCTTGCCTGGAGAATTCCGTGGACAGAGGAGCCTGGCAGGCTACAGTCCATGGGATCGCAGAGAGTCAGATACGGCCAAGAACAAAGCACAACACGTGTATAGAAATACAAGTCATTAAAAAAAAAAAAAAAAAAACTGGTATCCAACAACTTTGCTGAACTTCTTTATCAGGACTTTCTATTAATACATGTGACACCAAGTTATCTGCCTATAGAGACAGTTTTACTTCTTCCTGTCTAATTTGAATGCCTTTTCTTTCTTTCTCTGACTAGAATTTCTAGTATAGTGTTGAATATGTGTGTGTGTTAGTCGTTCAGTTGTGTCTGACTCTTTTGTGACCACAGGGACTGTAGCCTGCCAGGCCCCTCTGTCCATGGAATTATCCAGGCAGGAATACTGGAGTGGGTTGCCATTCTCTTCTCCAGAGGATCTTCCCAACCCAGGAATCGAACCCGGGTCTCCTGAATTACAGGCAGATTCTTTACTGTCTGAGCCACCAGGAAATACAAGTGGTGAAAGCAGTCCTCCTTGTCTTGCACCAGATCTCAGAGGGAAAGTTTTCAGTCTCTCATCACTGATTATTGTATTAGCTTTGGGTATTGGGGGTGTTAGCCTGAGGACATGTTGAGGTACTCTCCTTCTATTCCTGGTTTGAAAGGTGTTTTATCATGAAATGATGCTGGATTTTATTGAATGTCTTTTCTATATTAATTGAGATGATCATGTGGTCTTTTATGTGATATTATGATGTTGATTTATTTTTGTGTGTGGAACCACCCTTCTATTCCTTGGATAAGTCCCGCATGATCATAATGTATAATCATTTTCATGCTCTAGTGGATTCAACTTGCTAGTATTTTCTTTCTTTTTAAAAATAATTTTATTTATAGATGATTTACAGTGCTGTGTTTGTCTCAGTGTACAGCAAAGTGTTTTAGTTATACATGTATCCATTCTTTTTCTCAGAGATTATCACAGAATGTTGAGTAGAATTCTTTCTGCTATACAGTAGGTCATTGTTGATTATTATGCATGGTATTTTGTGTATCTTAATCCCAAGACCCTGATTTATCCCCACCCCATGTCTCCCCTTTGTAATCATAGATTTGTTTTTGATGTCTGTAAGTCTGTTTCTGTTTGGTAAGTAAATTCATTTGTATAATTTTTAAAATTAGATTCCACGTGTGAGTGATATTTGATAGTATTTTCTTGAGGATATTTGCATCTGTTTTCATAGGATCCTGGTTGGTAGTTTTTTGCTTTGTTGTTTTTGACTTGGAATCAGGGTTGTGCTGTCCTCATAACTTAGGGCATGTTGAGTAACTTCAGGGATGTTCCTTCCCCTTCTACTTCTTGGAAGAGTGTGGTATGAATTGGGGTTAATTCCTTATTGTTTGGTAGAATTCACCTGTGAAGTCATCTGATTCTGGGCTTGCTTGCTTGCTTGGGCTGTTTTTGTTTCCTTACTTGGCCTCTTTATTTCTTATAGGTCTATTTAGATTGCTGTTTCCTCTTCAATCAGTTTGGGTAGTTTGTGTGTTTCTAGGTATTTGTCCTTTTCATCTAGGTTTTCTAACATTCTGGCATTGTTTATTGTATAACCTTTCCTTGTTTCTGCAAAATCCATAGTAATGCCAGCTTGTTCACTCATTTATAGTAATTTGAGTCTTTTTTTCTTAGCTTATATAGAGAATTGTTCATTCTGTTGAACTTTTCAAAGAACCAACTTGTTTTGCTGATTCTGTTGTTTATTTCATGTGTCCTCACTCCAGTATTTATCCTTTCCCGCTTCTAGTGGCTTTAGTTTTCTAGTGGGTTTAGTTTTAGTGGGTTTAGTTTTCTCCTCTTTTTCTTGTTCCCTAAGGTGTGCTTATTGACTTCATTGTTTTTAATGTAGCAGTCGTGTACAGCTGTCAGAGTCCCTCAGTGTTCCTCTGCATTCACTGCATCCTTTGTGTTTTTTCATTTTCTATAGTCTCAAAGCATTTTTTAAAGTTTCCCTTGTGATTTCTTCTTTGACTCTTTGGTTATGTAAGGGTTCTTTAATTTCCATGTGTTTGGAATTTTCCACTTTCCTTTCTGTTATTGATTTCTAGCTTCATTCCAATATGGTCAGAGAAGATTATTTGTGTTGTTCCAGGCATTTCAGATTTATTGGCCGTTGTCTTGTGCCCAGTGAGTGACCTGTTCCTTTGAGATTGCTCCGTGTGCACACTAGAAGAGTGTGTGTTCCACTTTAGGTGAAATGTTTACTATATGTCTGTTAAATCTGACTAGTGTATAGTGTTCAGGTCCTCTGTATCCTTACTGAATTTCCATCCATTGTGAAAGTGAGAAATTGAAGTTTTCAACTATTGTTGAAGAACTGTCTATTTCTCCCTTCAATTCTGTCAATCTTTAGTTCATGCATTTTGGGGCTCTATTATTTGGTATGTATATAACTGTTATATTAACCCCTTGATGGGTTGACTTTTAAAAAATCAATATATAATGTCATTCTTTGATTCTGGTAACAACTTTCGGTCATATTCTATTCTGTCTGATTTTAGTATAACCACCCCAGCTCTCTTTTGGATTTACTTTTGCGTTTATTTGTTTTATGTATGTCTTGTGTTTTTGTTGATGTTGCTCAGTTCTTCTGTTACTGCCTGCTTTTGTATTTAGTTCATTTTTTTAAGCATACGTCTTGATTCCATTCTCTTTTCCCATATTTTTTTTAGTGATTTGTTCATGGTTACCTTGGGAACTACAGTTCATATATTATGGCAACCTTAAACTTACTTGAATAATATCATTTAAATGGAATTTAATAATACCTTGTTTGTATTATTTGAATAATACCAGTTAGTTCCAGTATATACTTTGTTACTGTATGTCTCTATCTCTCCTTTAGATTGTTACTTTAATAGATTACATCTTTTTTACAGATTACATCTTCATATATTTTAAGACTTATAATGATTGTCTTGTGCATTTGTCTATTAAGTAATACAGGGAAAAGTGGTGTTATAAGCCAAAGTACAGTAATAGTGGCTTTTAAAAATATTTTTTATTTTTAGCTTTTCTTCATTTAATATTCATTGCTAATTTCTTGTCAGGACTTTACACCGGTAGTGTCCTTTTTTCTTTTTTTAATTTAATTTTATTTTTAATTAGAGGATAATTATTTTACAATATTGTGCTGGTTTCTGCCATACATCAACATGAATCAGCCATGTGTACATGCTCAGAAGCTTCAGTCGTGTCCATCTCTGCTACCCCATGGACTGTAGCCCACCAGGCTCCTTGGTCCATCAGATTCTGCAGGCAAGAATACTGAAGTGGGTTGTCATTCCCTTCTCCAGGGGATCTCCCTGACCCAGGGACTGAGCCCAGGTCTCCTGTGGCTCCTGTATGGCAGGTGGATTCTTTACCGCTGAGCCACCAGGGAAGCCCCAATAGTGGCTTTTATGCTTACCTTTGTGTTTACCCTTACTATTTGCTCTTGACTGAATTGTGTCCCCCAGAATGCATGTGTTGAAGCCCTAACACCCAGTGGGATAGTATTTGGGGTGGAGCCTTTGGGGGCTATTTAGTATTGAGGGTAGAGGTCTCAGGTTGTGACTAGTCCTCTTAATAAGAGGAGAAACGAGAGAGATCTCTCTCTCTCCACCGTGTGAGGACATAATAAGAAATTGGCCTTTTGCAAGTCAGGAAGAGAATCCTCACCAGTCTGCCAGCACTTTAATCTTGGGCTTTCCAGCCTCCAGAACTGGTGTTCCTTACTTTATTATAGCTTTGGATCATGGTCTGCCATCCTTTTCTTTCCACCCTCAAGGACTCTGTTAGCATCTCTGTAGAGTGGGTGTATGGGGAATTAACTTTTGCTTATCTGGAAATATCTTAATTTTTCTTTCACTCTTTTATTTTTATCGATATATATTTTATTGAAATATAATTGATTTACTATGCTGTGTTAATTTCTAGTGTACAGCAAAGTGATTCGGTTACGTATATATGTGTATCTGTCTATATATATTTTTTAAATATTCTTTTCCATTATGGTTTATTATAGGATATCATGTATAGTTCTCTGTGCTATACAGTAGGACCATGTTGTTATGCATTGTATATACAAAAGGTTACATCTGCTCAACCCTGACCTCCCCCTCCATCCCTCCTCCAGCCCCTCCCCCTTGGGAGCCACCAGTCTATGTCTATGATTCTATTTGTTTCACAGATTGATTTGTGTCATATTCAGGATTCCACATATAAGTGATGCAGTATTTGTCTTTGTCTTTCTAACTTATTTCACTGATAATGAAATGAAATGAAATATGATAATCTCTAGTTGCATCCATGTTGTAGCAAATGGTATTATCTCGTTATTTTTTATGACTGAGTAGTATTTGGTTGTGTATATACGTACCACATCTTCTTCATCCACTCATCTGTCAATGGACGTTGAAGTTGCTTCCATGTCTTGGCTGTTGTGAGTAGTGCTGCTGTGAACATAGGGGTGCGTGTGTCTTTTGGTATTGTAGTTCTCTCCAGATGTGTGGCAGCATTGGGGTTGCTGGGTCACATGATAACTGACTTTACTGTTTAAGGAACCTTCATACTGTTTTCTGTAGTAGCTGCACCAACTTACGTTCCCACCAACAGGGCACAAGGGTTCTCTTTTCTCCACACCTTCTCCAGCATTTCTTACTTGTAGACTTTTTAGTGATGGCCATTCTGACTGATTTGAGGTTGTATCTCATTGTAGTTCTGATTTGCATTTCCCTAATCACCAGTGATGTTGAGCATCTTTTCATGTGCCTGTTGGCCATCTGTATTTCTTCTTTGGAGAAATGTCTATTTAGGTCTTCTGCCATTTTTCAATCGAGTTGTTTTTTTGTTGTTGTTGTTATTGAGTTGTATGAATTGTTTGTATATTTTGGAATTAAGCTCTTATGGGTTGCATCATTTACAGATATTTTCTCCCATTCTGTAGTTGTCTTTTCGTTTTGTTTATGGTTTCCTTTGCAGTGCAAAAGCTTGTTAAGTTTGATTAAGTCTCATTTGTTTATTTTTGTTTTTATTTCTATTGCTTTAGGAGACTGACCAAAGAAACCATTGATACAATTTATGTCAGAGAATGTTTTGCCTGTGTTCTCTCCTAGAAGTTTCCTGGTATCATGTGTTCTATTTAAGTCTAAGTCATTTTGAGTTTTATTTTGTGTAGGGCATGAGGGAGTGTTCTAACTGAATTGACTTATATTAAGCTGTCCGACTTTCTCTCATGTGGCTTTCAATATTTTCTTTGTCTTCCCACAATTTGATTATAATATGTGGTGGGTTGACTTTGAGTTTACCCTACTTGCAATTCATTGCGTTTCTTGGACATATGTACTCATTTGTTTACTCAAAATTGGGAATTTGGGGCCATTTCTGTAAAATTTTTTCTTCTTCTTACTCCTCTTTCAGGAATTCCTATAGTGTGTGTGTTGGTATGTTTCATGGTGTCCTACATGACCCCAAGGCTGTGTTCGTTCTCTTTCTGTGTTCTTGCCTGGAGAATCCCAGGGGCAGGGGAGCCTGGTGAGCTTCCGTCTATGGGGTCACACAGAGTCGGACACGACTGAAGTGACTTAGCAGCAGTAGCAGTAAACAGCATGTGGGAGCTTAGTTCCCTGACTAGGGATTGAGCCTGTGCCCTCTGCAGTGGAAGCATGGAATCTTAACCCTTGGATGGCCAGGGAAGGCCCACCAAGACTGTGTTCATGTTAACTCGTGCTTTTTTCTTCTCCTCAGACTGAATAGTTTCGGTCAACTCTACGGTTGCAGAGTCTTCTGTCAACTCGAGTTTGCTGGTGAACCACTGAGGTGAGCTTATTGTTTAGTTACTTTATTGTGCTGTTTAGTTTCAGAGTCTGATTGCATTTGTAGTTTCTGTATTTTTATTCATGTTTTCATTTTATTACTATGTTGTTTTCCTGCTTTACTGTAGTTCTTTGTGATTTTCTTTAGTTCATAAAACATTTAACACAATATATTTAATATCTATGACCAATAATTCCAATGTCTGGGCTTCCTCAGGGATGGCTTCTGTAAAAAATTTTCCCCTGTGAATTTGACATATTTCCTCTTTCTGTGTTTTATACGTTTTTCTTAAGAATGGGCTTTTTTGAATAATATGTTGTGGCAACTTCGAAAATCATTCTTAATCCTCAGGGATTACTGAATTTTTCAGGGCTGGTTTTATTGTGACTTTTCCAAACTGTTTCTGTACATTTCTTGTAGTGTACAGCCACTAGAATCTCTATTCCATGATCTCTGCAGTCAGCCAATGACCTGATAAAGATTCCCGTAAATGTTTGCCTCTCAAAAGGGGGGAAAGCCAGCAAAAATAAACACTGTCCCTTGACCTCTGCAAGAATCCACCTCAGCCCATGGAAGGAAACAGTGGCCAGTGTCCTCTCTTCTGGCCCCTTAGTCATCAAAAGCAGCGGTGAGCGACCAGAACCTAGAATCCCTGTATGTAGAGAAAGGGTTTGTCTTGCTCTTTCTGGCTCTGACAGGCTCCTCCAGAAACATGGGCTGCAGCCTGCATGGCTGGGATGGGAGATAGCAGCTGCTTTCACGCCACAGGCTGGAATTTACCTAAATATACCCACTTTTTCATCCAGCTCTGCCGCACAGGTACACATAGAACAGTCACAGTGCCAGACAGTTTCTGCCAGCTGATACTTACTTAGGTGGAGGGCAGTTCCTGGATCTTCCTGCCCTTCTGTGCTGTTACCAGAATTTAGCAGCTTATTTCTGCATTAAGCATTCCCAGGTATTGGAAATGTTCAGTTACTTTCCAGAGATCTGTAAAGGTTAAGTCTGACATGATTCTTACCCTCTGAATTGTTGCTTTTAACAGAGGGATGGAACTCTGGACTCCTGCTCCACCAGTTTTAGTGATGTCATGCCTGGGTTATCTTTTTAAGAAACTGTTTTCCAAGTAGTTGTGCCCTGTTACGTCTTCATCATAAGTACACCACACTGCCAGTTCTCACCAGTTCTTAGTGTGTTCAGGGTGTGTGTGGACCTTAAATTGGAAAGACATCACCTCATTCTAGTTTGCATGTCCAGTTGTATGCTGGTGGTGGTTGTTTGGTCGTTCAGTCATGTCTGACTCTCTGTGACCCCATGGACTGCAGCACACCAGGCTCCTTTGTCCTTCACTGTCTCCTGGAGTTTGCTCAGACTCAGGGCTGTTGAGTCAGTGATGCTATTTAACCATATCATTCTCTGCTGCACCCTTCTCCTTTTGCCTTCAATCTTTCCCAGCATCAGAGTCTTTTCCAGAGTTGTCTCTTCACGTCAGGTGGCCAAAGTATTGGAGCTTAAGCTTTGGCATCAGTCCTTCCAATGAACATTCAGGGTTGATCTCTTTTAGGATTGACTGGTTTGATCTCCTTGCAGTCCAGGGACTCTTCAAGAGTCTTCTCCAGCACTACAATTCAAAAGCATCAGTTCTTTGGCACTCAGCCTTCTTTATGGTCCACCTGTCACATCTGGACTGGAAAAACTATAGTTTTGACTGTGTGGACCTTTGTCAGCAAAGTGATGTCTCTGCTTTTTAATATGCTGTGTAGGTTTGTCATATTTTTTTTTTCCAAGGAGCAGGCATCTTTTAGTTTCATGGCTGCAGTCCCTATTCGCTGTGATTTTGGAGCCCAAGAAAATAAAGTCTGTCACTGTTCCCCATCTATTTGCCACGAAATAGCAAATAGATGGGCCTGATTGCCATGATCTTAGTTTTTTGAATGTTGAGGTTTAAGCCAGTTTTTTCACTCTCCTTTTTCACCTTCATCAAGAGTCTCTTTAGTTCGTCTTCACTTTCTGCCATTAGAGTGGTATCATCTGCATATCTGAGGTTGTTGATATTTCTCCCAGCAACCTTAATTCCAACTTGTGATTTATCCAGCCCAGCATTTCACGTGCTGTACTTCGTGTAAGTTAAATAAACAAAGTGACAATATACAGCCTTAATGTACTCCTTTCCCAATATTGAACCAGTCCATTGTTCCATGTCTTGTTCTGTTTCTTCTTGACCTGCATACAGGTTTCTCAGGAGACAAGTAAGGTGGTCAAGTTTTCCCATCTCCACAGTTTGTTGTGATCCACACAATCAAAGACTTTAGAATAGTCAGTGAAGCAGAAGTAGATGTTTTTTTAAATTCTCTTGCTTTTTCTGTGATCCAAGAGATGTTGGCAATTTGATCTCTGGTTCCTCTGCCTTTTCTAAATCCAGCTTGAACATCTAGAAGTCCTCAGTTCACAAACTGTTGAAGCCTAGCTTGAAGAATTTTGAGCATTACCTTGCTAGCCTGTGAAATGAGCACAATTGTGCAATAGTTTGGACATTCTTTGGCATTGCCTCTCTTCAAATTGGAATGAAAACTGAACCTTTTCCATTCCTGTGGCCACTGCTAAATTTTTCAAATTTGCTGGCCTACTGAGTGCAGCACTTTTTCAGCATCATTTTTTAGGATTTGAAATAGCTCAGCTTTAATTCCATCACCTCAGCTTTGTAATAATGCTTCCTTGAGAGTCCCTTGGATTGCAAGGAGATCCAACCAGTCCATTCTAAAGTAGATCGGTCCTGGATGTTCTTTGGAAGGAATGATGCTAAAGCTGAAACTCCAGTACTTTGGCCACCTCATGCGAAGAGTTGACTCATTGGAAAAGGCTCTGATGCTGGGAGGGATTGGGGGCAGGAGAAGAAGGGGACGACAGAGGATGAGATGGCTGGATGGCATCACCGACTCGATGGACATGAGTCTGAGTGACCTCCAGGAGTTGGTGATGGATAGGGAGGCCTGGCGTGCTGCGAATTCATGGGGTTGCAAATAGTTGGACACAACTGAGTGACTGAACTGAACTGAAGGTCCACTTGACTTCACATCTAGGATGTCTGGCTCTAGGTGAGTGACCACACCATCGTGATTATCTGGGTCATTAAGACCTTTTTTTGTATAGTTATTCTGTGTATTCTTGCCACCTCTTAATCTCTTCTGCTTCTGTTAGATCCTTGCTGTTACTGTCTTTTATTGGCCCATCTTTGCATGAACTGTTCCCTTGGTATCTCTAATTTTCTTAAAGTCATCTCTTTATCTTTTCCATTATATTGTTTTTTGCAATGTTCACTTAAGGCTTTCTTATTTCTCCTTGCTCTTCTCTAGAACTCTGCTTTCAGTTGGATTTCTTTCCCTTTATCCTTTGCCTTTTGCTCCTCTTTTCTCAGCTATTTGTAAGGTCTCCTCAGACAACCATTTTGCCTTCTTTTCTTTTTCTTGGGGATGGTTTTGGTCACCACTTCCTGTACAGTGTTATAAACCTCTGTCCATAGTTCTTCAGGTACTCTGTCTACCAGATCTGATCCCTTGAATCTCTTTATCATCTCCACTGTGTAATCATAAGGGATTTGACCTAGGTCATATTTGAATGGTTTAGTGGTTTTCCCTACTTTATTATATTTAAGCCTGAATTTTGCAATAAGGAGCTCATGGTGCTCGCTTCGGCAGCACATATACTAAAATTGGAACGATACAGAGAAGATTAGCATGGCCCCTGCGCAAGGATGACACGCAAATTCGTGAAGCGTTCCATATTTTTACTAGAACACTTTCTAACACCATACACAAAAATAAACTCAAAATGGATTAAAGAGCTAAATGTAAGACCAGAAACCATAAAACTCCTAGAGGAAAACATAGGCAAAACACTCTCTGACTTACATCACAGCAGGATCCTCCATGACCCACCTCCCAGAATATCGGAAATAAAATCAAAAATGAACAAATGGGACCTAATCAAACTTAAAAAGCTTCTGCACAACAAAGGAAACTATAAGCAAGGTGAAAAGACAGCCTTCAGAATGGGAGAAAATAATAGCAAATGAAGCAACTGACAAACATCTAATCTCAAAAATATACAAGCAACTTCTACAGCTCAATTCCAGAAAAATAAATGACCCAATCAAAAAATGGGCCAAAGAACTAAATAGACATTTCTCCAAAGAAAACATACAGATGGCTAACAAACACATGAAAAGATGCTCAACATCACTCATTATCAGAGAAATGCAAATCAAAACCACTATGAGATACCATTTCACGCCAATCAGAATGGCTGCTATCCAAAAGTCCACAAGCAATAAATGCTGGAGAGGGTGCGGAGAGAAGGGAACCCTCTTGCACTGTTGGTGGGAATGCAAACTGGTACAGCCACTATGGAGAACAGTATGGAGATTCCTCAAAAAACTGGGAATAGAACTGCCTTATGATCCAGCAATCCCACTGCTGGGCATATACACTGAGAAAACCAGAATTGAAAGAGACACGTGTACCCCAATGTTCATAGCAGCACTGTTTGCAATAGCCAGAACGTGGAAGCAACCTAGATGTCCATCCACAGATGAATGGATAAGCAAGCTGTGGTACATATACACAATGGAGTATTACTCAGCCATTAAAAAGAATTCATTTGAATCAGTTCTAAGGAGGTGGATGGAACTGGAGCCTATTATACACAGTGAAGTAAGCCAGAAACAAAAACACAAATACAGTATACTAACGCATATATATGGAATTTAGAAAGATGGTAAAAATAACCCTATTTACGAGACAGCAAAAGAGACACTGGTGTATAGACCAGACTTTTGGACTCTGGGACCGGGAGAGGGTGGGATGATTGGGGAGAATAACATTGAAATATGTATAATATTATATCTGAAATGTATTAATCGTTCAAACTAAAAAAAAAATAAAATAAAATAAAAATGCCAAAAAAAAAAAAAAAATAAGGAGCTCATGATCTGAGCCACAGTCAGCTCTAGGTCTTGTTTTTGCTGACTGTGTAAGAGCTTCTCCATTTTTGAGTTCAAAGAATATAATTAGTTTGATTTCAATATTGACCATCTGGTGATATCCATGTGTAGAGTCGTCTCATGTTGTTGGAAGAGGGTATTTGCTATGACCAGTGTGTTCTCTTGACAAAACTCTGTTAGCCTTTGCCCTGCTTCATTTTGTACTTCCAAGGCCAAACTTGTCTGTTACTCCAGGTATCTCTTGACTTCCTGCTTTTGCATTCCTGTCTCCTATGATAAAAAGGACATCTTTTGGGGGTGTTAATTCTAGAAGGTCTTGTTAGGTCTTCATAGAATCATTCAACTTCAGCTTCTTTGCCATTAGTGCTTGGGGCATAGACTTGGATTACCGTGATGTTGAATGGTCTGCCTTGGAAATGAACCAAGATCATTCTGTCATTCTTGAGACTGCACCCAGGTACTATATTTTGGACTGTTGTTGACTATGAGGGGTACTCCATTTCTTCTAAGGGATTCTTGCCCACTGTAGTACATATAATATTCATCTGAATTGATTTCTCTTATTCCTATTCATTTTAGTTACTGGTTCCTAAAATGTCAGTGTTGACTCTTGTCATCTCCTGTTCGACCATGTCCAATTTACCTTATTTCATGGACCTAACGTTCCAGGTTCCCATGAAATTTTGTTCTTTACAGCATCAGACTTTTACTGTGTTCACCACCAGGCACATCCACAACTGAACTTTTTTCCACTTTGACCCAGATGCTTCATTCCTTCTCAACTCTTAATAATTACTCTCCACTCTTCCGCAGTAGCATATTGGACACCTTCCGATCTGGGAGGGCTCATCTTCCCATGTCATATCTTTTTGCTTTTTCATACTGTTCATGGGGTTCTTGAGGAAAGAGTGCTGATGTGGTTTGCCCTTCCCTCCTCCAGTGGACCACGTCTTGTCAGAACTCTCCACCATGACCCTTCCGTCCTGGGTGGCCTTGCACAGCATGGCTCATACATTCATTGAGTTATGCAAGACTGTGATCCGTTTGATCATTTTGGTTAGCTTTCGGTGATTGTGGTTTTTGTTCTGGAGGCTGTGAGATTATAGTTCTTACTTTTTCTTTCTGCCATCTGATGGATGAGGAAGGCTTGTGCAGGCTTCCTGATGGGAGGGACTAACCATGAGAAAAACTGGGTCTTGCTCTGGTGGGCAAGGCGGTGCTCAATAAATCTTTAATCCAATTGTCTGCTGATGGGTGGGGCTACGCTACCTCCCTGTTAGTTGTTTGGCCTGAATGGCAACCCACTCCAGTATTCTTGTCTGGAGAATCCCGTGGAAAAGGAGCCTCTTGGTCTATGGGCCTTAGGATTATAGAATCAGACACAACTGAAGTGACTTAGCACAACCCAGGCCTGGAATCTACAGGCTCTATGGTAGGGCTATAGGTGCTATGGTAGGGCTACCGAAGACCTCCAAGAGGACTTATGCCAATATGCCACGACTCCCTAGGACTGCTGAATCCAGTGCCCCTGTCCCTGCAGCAGGACCCTTCCAACCCATGCCTCCACAGGAGACCCTCAGTCACAAGCAGGTCTGGCTCAGTCTTGTAGGGTCAGTGTTCCTTTCCCCTGTGTCCGGGTGTGCACAAGATTTTGTTTGTGCTCTCCAAGAATCTGTTTCCCCCAGACCTGTGGAAGTTATGTAGTCAAATCCCGCTGTCCTTCAAAGTCAGGTTACCTGGGGCTTCCAGTCCTTTTGCCAGATCCCCAGTTTGGAAAGTCTGATGTGGGGCCTAGAACCTTTGCAATAGTATGAGAATTTATTTGGTATTATTGTTCTCCAGTTTGTGGATTGCCAACCCGGCGGGTGTGGGATTTGATTTTATTGTGATTGAGCCCGTCCTACCATCCTGTTGCAGCTTCTCCTTTGTCCTTCGCTGTGGGGTATCTTTCTTGGTGGTTCCAGCTTCCTCCTGTCAGTGGTTGTTCAACAACTAGTTGCAGTTTTGGTGTTCTTGCAGGAGAATTTGAGCACACCTCCTTTTACTCTGACATCTTGATAACAGCTATTGACTTCTCAAATACTTAGAGATTTTGAAAGAATCTTTCTGTTACTGGTTTCTCATGACCATTACAAGTGAGAACATACAGTTGACCCTTGAACAACATGGATCTGAATTGTGCAGGTTCACTGCTATGCAAGATTTTTAATAGGTGATCCTATAGAACTACACGATCCACAGTTGGTTGGATTCACGTGTGTGGAGCTGCACATAGAGAGGAGCCTGATACAGGGGTGGGCTGTAAGTCACATGTGGACTTACTTAAGGCTGGTGTGTCGGCATCCTTCACTCCTGTGTTGTTCAGGGTCAGCTGTATTTTGTATAACTTGAATCCTTTCTATTTTTTGATACTTGTTTTGTGATCAGAGTAGAGTATACCTTTGATGAATGCTCATTGTAATTGAGAATTATGTGTATTCTGCTTTTGTTGTGTAGTGTTCTGTAAATGTTAATGTAATGCAATATAAAAATGTAAGTGTTAATGGTTTTGTTCAAATTTACTGTGTCCTTGCTGGTTTTCTGCCTAGTTACTCTGTTATTGAGAGAGATATTCAAATCTTTGACTAAAATTATGGATTTGTTTATTTCTCCTTGCAGGTTAATCAGTCTTTGCTAAATGTATTTTAAAAATTGCCATTAGGTACGTAGACACCAACAACTGTTTTGTCCTCTGTGAACTGACTGCTTTATTATTATGAAGTGATCCATCTTATTCCTACTAATAATTTTCCCTGAAATCTACCTTGTCTCATAGGAGAATAGCCTAGATTCTAACTTGCTTCCCTTTTTTGTAAATAAACTGTATTTCATGATTTGTACAGGTAAGAAATGTGGTATTATGTTCGTGTAAAAGTAACTGTGGTTTTGGACCGTGAACTGTAAATCATTATTACTAGGCTCAAACACATCTTTATTAATCAAAATAGGAATTATTGCAGTCAACACACTTTTGCCAACAAAAAATGTTTGCTTATTCCTGTAGCATAAAAATCCGAGTTTCAGGATTTGACAAACTCTTAGAAAGCATTTTCTGTATCCTGCTGGTTGCGGAAGCATTTTCCCAGCAAACAGTTGTCGAGATGCTTGAAAAAGTGGTTGTCAGATCAGGTGAATATGGCAGAGGAGACAAAGCTTTGTAGCCCTATTTGTTCAAGTTTTGAAGTGTTGGCTGTGCAACATTGTGGTCGGGCATTGTCGTGGAGAATAACTGGGCCCTTTCTGTTGACCAGTGGTGGCTGCAGGCTGTGCAATTTTCAGTGCATCTCATCGATTTGCTGAGCATACCTCTCAGCTGTAATGGTTTCACTGGGATTCAGAAAGCTGTAGTGGATCAGACGAACAGCAGACCACTGAATTGTGACATGACCCTTTTTTTGGTGCTAGTTTGGCTTTGGGAAGGGCTTTGGAGCTGATTCTTGGTCCAGCCACTGAGCTAGTCATTGCCAGTTTTTGTATAAAATCCACTTTTCATCTCACGTCACAATCCGATTGAGAAATGGTTCATTGTTATGTAGAGTAAGAGAAGGCGACACTTCAAAATGAGAATTTTTTTTTTTTTATTTGAAGTCAGCTCATGAGGCACCCACTTATCGAGCTTTTTCACCTTTCCGGTTTGCTTCAAATGTCAAACGACTAGAATGATTGGCGTTGAGCTCTTGGGCAACTTCTCGTGCAGTTGTAAGAGGATCAGCCTCAAAGATTGCTCTCAGTGGGTCGTTGTCAGCTTCTGATGACCGGCCACTACTCTCCTTATCTAAAGGCTCTCGTCTCCTTTGCAAAACTTCTTGAACCACCACTGCACTGTACATTCATTAGCAGTTCCTGGGCCAGGGGTGTTGTTGATGTTGTGAGTTGTCTCCCCTGTTAACTATCCATCTTGCACTTGAATAAGAAAATCACTCAAATTTGTTTTTTGTCTAACATCATTTCCATAGTCTAAAATAAATATAAACAGCAAATATTGTCACATAAAATGAGAAATGTGCAATAAAATGATGTGTAACATAACCACATTTATTAAGAATGATTCCAGTATCAAATGGCAAATTTCAACAATGTGAAAACTGCAAAAATGTTTGCACCAACCTAATACAATTTGGGTTCATAAAAAAGAAAATTTGAATTTTTAAACTTATTCTTTTGACATTGAAAACTAGATCTATTAGCTCCATACCACAGTCTCTAGCTTGTAAATGTGAATATGGTACAGTTCTCAAATCTCTCCACTTTTGACCTGTTAATGTTGTTATATTTCAAGTTTATTTCTTGTTGTTGTTGTCATTGTTTAGTCACAAAGTCATGTTCGACCCTTTGTGACCTCATGGACTGTAGCCCTCCAGGTTCTGTCCATGGGATTTTCCAGGCAAGAATACTAGAGTGGGTTGCCATTTTCTTCCTCCAAGGGATCTTCCCAATCCAGGGATTGAACCCATGTCTCCTGCATTGGCAGGTGGATTCTTTACCGCTGAGCCACCCAGGAAGCCCATATGTTTCTTACAGGCAGCATATAGTTGGGTCTCAGCCTGTAGAATGTTTAGGACATTGACACATTGACACTTGGTACAACCATCGCCCTGCTCTTTGTTTTCTACTGGTCCCATCTCTTTTTTATTCTTTTATTTCTGCTTTTGAATCTTTTTAGTGATTTAATGATTTCATTTTATTTCTATTGTTTTATTAGTTGTAACTTTTTGTTTTGTTTTGTTTGTTTTGTTATTCTGTTCTTTAATATATGTGTAACTTAACAATCTGTCTTCAGGTGATAGGGTGCCTTTTGTGCCCTGGAAGACCATGGTTCTTGGCCCTCCCTAAGCAGTTGATCAGAGGGCAGATGAGAAATGGGGAGAAGGCTCTACTGGGGCCCCTACTGCAGCAGGAGGAGTGAGCACAAGGAGCAGGCCCCCTTGCTCACTCCCAGGAAGGGCCGAGCTGGTTTCTTCTGTGGGGGGCTCGGGCCACAGGATGGCTGGGCTGCTTTGCCTGCCCCTTCGGTGGTGCTGCCACGCAGGGGCACGCTCAGTACCCTGCTCTGGCGCCCCACTCTTCAGAAATGGCAGTTGGGTTTTCTGGTCTCTTTGTATCTTTTGTCCATAATTTGCCACACTGCACCTGCAGGTAGCTATTTTTAGACCCTTATAGTTTCTTTGTATTTGTTGAGCCAGGAGACATCTGTCCAGGTGCAAGCACTGCAGCACTGCCACGAAGGGTCTCAAGTCCCAGGCTGCCCGATTCCCCAGAGAGGCTCTGCACCCTTATTCCTAAGGGGATGTGGCCTAAGGTCTCTTCTCCTAGACTTCCCCCTGCTTGACAGGGGCCACAGACCCCAGCCTGCCCTGGAGGCGTGAAGCTCCTCACTGAGTGTTCCAGGAACCCCGGGGGACTCACGCCACTGTCCCCTGGAATGGGCTGGATTCCTTGCGCCATCATGATCCTCACTTCAAACTGTTGGAGCCTAAAAGACACAAACTTAACCAGAAGGTTAAACAAAGAAGGCCAGAAAAGGGAGAAAACAGCAGTATCCATTAGAGGGCCTAGAAAGAGGCAGAACCAGGGTAACTGTGAAAGGGCCTCCTTAAACTGTTGGCCAGACAGGGCAGGCGGTACTGTCCTTGCTTGGCTGTGTATTTTTGTTAACCTCAGGGCTAAAGTTTAACATGTCTGTCTATGTTTAGAATGAAAGATTGGACCTCTTGGTCACAGGTCTCCTTGTTGGACCAAAAAGTCTTAGTCACAGAGTCACAGTAGTAGGGGAGACAACAAAATACTATAAACAAGATGCAGCATAAGTCAGCAGGGCTGAAAAGAGGAGGGTCATGAGAAAATGAAAACCTCCTGCCAGAAAGTTTTTATTTATTTATTTATTTATTTTTGATTGCTTTACAATATTGGTTTAATTTCTGCCATATATCAACATGAATTAGCCATAGATGTACCTATGTCTCCCCTTTTTACATCTCCCTCCCACTTCCCACCCTTTCCCGCCCTCTATGTTGTTACAGAGCCCCAGTTTGAGTTCCCTGACTCATAGAGTAAATTTCCATTGGCTGTCTACTTACATATGGCAGAAAGTTTTTTATACCTTATGAGATCCACAAGAATAAACTAGAGAACCAGTTTTCAGTGTTCTCGCCCATATTGAATAGCAAGGATTGTCAGCTAATTGTGTTTGTGTTTTTAAAATTTTTATTGAAGTATAGTTGATTTAAAGTGTTGTGATTTAAAAAAAAAAAATTATTGGACTATTGTGTTTGGTTTTGAACCACTTCTGTGAGATGTAAAAATCTTAGCCCCGTATTTTACATGGGAATTTTTTGCATTTAAGAGTCCTCTTTTCTTACCATATAGCTGCATGGGCATATAAGACAAGGAAGACGTATTTTGATTCTGTGTATAATTTTTCCTTCCCCTCAGGTTAAGGCTCAAGTCAGGGCTACAGCCCTCTGGGCTCAAGTGTTGGATGCAGAGGTTTTGCTTCCATAGCACTGTGGGTGCTGCCCAGAGCATGCCATGCCCTCTTGACTCCATCTGTAAGAAAGCTGTGGCCACATCAGTAAACCAGGCTCCTCAGGGTCTTCTGTGGCCTCCTCTGTAAGATCAGGCCTGCAGGCATAGACCTGGCCAAGGTTCCAGAACAGCAGTATGTTACATCTGGGCTTTACGTGGCATTCGGATAGCCGAGTCAGGGTATGGCAGGTTAGAGGATTAGCTCTGGGCAGTCAAGGAGCAAAGCCTGGTCCTTCGTAAAGTGGCCTCCTGTTAGCCAGGGGTGGCCTTTAATCTCTAGGAGCCCCTGTACTTGCGATGGGTTTGGATCTCCAGAAACAAGCAAAGGTAAGCTTGTTAGCTTCTTCCACCAATAAAGTGGGGGAGCTGCCACCTGGCGGCATCCAGGCCAACCTTGGGGCATAGACTCTAGTTGTTTGGAAGAATAAACAGCCTGGAGGCAGAGGAACTTCTCTTAGCTTTTGTACAGGAACTCCCAGAATGTCTCCTGTGTTCAGTTATGTATGGATAAATTGTTTTTTTAATTGGGGAGATCCAGAGCAGGGGCTTGGGTGCTATTATTAAAAGCTTTTCTGTGTTCCCCAGTCCAAAGTAACAGTTCTGGATCTGGATCTGCAGTGGCTTCATCCGTAGGGACTTAGCCCTTAGGCCAAATCCTGGAAATCAAATTCTGGAAAATCCTGCCCAACTTAAAAAAGCACAAAGATGTTTCTTTGTCTTTGGAGCACTTAGGCCTAACAGCTTGTTTTCTCTATTGAGATAGCTGTCTACCTCCAGAGCTTATAATATATCCCAGATATTTAACTTGATTGTGCTTTTTCTCTGAGATACCCTACAGCCCTGGGCTCCAAGGAAATGAAGGATTTCAGTGGGTTCTGATCTGAGGGCTCCAAGATGGGGCTACTTGTTAGTATGTCATCTGCATATTGCTGAATAACTCCTCCATGGTGGGCCTACGTGTTAGTGTGTTATCTGCATACCGTAGAATAACTCCTTGATGGTTAGTATATCATCTACTGTGGCTGCGTTTCCCTTAGTTCTTTACCTGGGGTGAACATAATGTGGGCTGTCCCAAAACCTTTGAGGCAGTACTGTCCAGGTATATTGTTGCATTTGGCCCAGGTGGAGGTTAGGCCACTCGAAGGCAAACATATACTGAGATGAGGCATGAACTGGGATGCCAAAGAAGGCATCCTTGAGGTCAAGCACAGAGAACTGTTTGGCATCTCCAGGATTCTAGACTGATATATAACAAGGATTGGCCACAGGGGGATGTGTAGGGACCCCTGCCTCATTTCCTGTCCCTAGATCTTGTGCCATCCTGTATTCCCCATTTGACTTAACAACTGGCAGAATAGGGTTTTTACAGGGAGACTGATGGGGCACCAAGAGGCTGTGTTTTAAGGATTTATCTACAAGGGATTGCAAACCTTTTCTGCTTCCGGCTTTATGAGGTCTTGTCTCTAGTTAGGATAAGTGGCTTCTGGTTTAAGACTAACTTTTACAGGTTGGGCATTTATAGGCCTCCCAGGGATCCCTTTGTTCCAAACTGTCTGGTTTTGTTGTTATTCATTCACTCAGTTGTGTCTGACTTTTTTTGACCCCATGGACTGCAGCACGCCAGGCTTCCCTGTCCTTCACCATCTCCCGGAGCTTGCTCAAACTCATATCCATGGAGTCAGTGATGCCATCCAACCATCTCGTCCTCTGTCATCCCCTTCTCCTGCCTTCAGTCTTTCCCAGCATCAGTGTTTTTTCTAATGAGTCAATTTTTCACATCAGGTGGCCAAATTATTGGAACTTCAGCTTCAGCATCAGTCTTTCCAATGAATATTCAGGATTGATTTCCTTTAGAATTGACTAGTTTGATCTCCTTGCAGTCCAAGGGACTCTGAATAATATTCTCCAACACCACAGTTCAAAAGCATCAATTCTTCAGCACTCAGCTTTCTTAATAGTCCAACTCTCATGTCCGTACATGACTACTGGAAAAACCATAGCTTTGACTAGACAGACCTTTGTTGGCAAAATAATGTTTCTGCTTTTTAATACGCCATCTAGATTTGTCATAGCTTTTCTTCCAAGTTCAGCTCATTCGCGTCTGACTCTTTGCAACCCCATGATTTCTTCCAAGGAGCAATTAAGTGTCTTTTAATTTCATGGCTTCAGTCACCATCTGCAGTGATTTTGGAGCCCGAGAAAATAGTCTGTCACTGTTTCCATTGTTTTCCTATCTATTTGCCATGAAACTATGGGACCGGGTGTGGTGCCATGATCTTCGTTTTTTTGAATATTGAGTTTTAAGCCAGCTTTTTCACTCTCCTCTTTCACCTTCATCAAGAGGCTCTTTAGTTCCTCTTTGCTTTCTGCCATAAGGTTGGTGTCATCTGCATATCTGAGGTTATTGATAATTCTCCCAGCAGTCTTGGTTCCAGCTTGTGCTTCATACAGTGTGGCATTTCTCATGATGTAGTCTACATGTAAATTAAATAAGCAGAGTGACAAAATGCAGCCTTGATGTACTCCTTTCCTAGTTTGGAACCAGTCCGTTGTTCCATGTCTGATTCTAACTGCTTCTTGACCTGCATACAGATTTCTCAGAAGGAAGCATTTACTGCGTGTAGAATCTGGCTGGGAACCGGCCGTTGCTCTTTCAGTTGATCTGTCTAGAGTCAAGAAAAGGGGCCGCTCAGGGTCTCCTAACGATGTGACTCTGAGGGAGCCCAGCGTGGGGCGGGACCTGCAGGCACACCTGAAAAGCGCGTGAGATCAGGTGCTACTCAGATTGGCCAGTTAGAGGCCCAGCAAAGAAATGGGTGTGAGGTTTTCTGTCCACACAGGTCCCAGTACAGCTTTTGGAGGCCCAGTGTGAGAGGTCAGGACAGCTTGAGTGGTGAATGGCTCCCATGTCAGTTAAGGACACCCGGTGCTTCTGATGGAGACTTACATCTCATCGCAGGGAGCTGCCAAATGCCTGAGCCGCCTCAGTTGTCCAGCACGGCTGTCTGGGGAGTGGGAGCCCCCCTTCCCTTTCAGGACTGGGGTAGTCCCATTTCCAGTCACCTGTTTGTTTGCAGGCTGGGCATGGTCCACGGCGTGGTTTTTGGCACTGACTTAACACCTGAAGCATTCCCCTTCTGGTTTTATCTCCAGGTGGATGGTTGAACTTCCTTGATCCTTGATTGTCCTGAGGTCGAAAGATGTGGCTGACAGCTCAGTTTAGCTTGAAGCCTGGCCTTCCTGTTTTATCATTGGGTTCTCTCTTCGTCCTCAGCTTGATCTGGGTTATTAAATAGCCCAAAGATCATCTCTAGAAGTTGGGGCATCGGAGTTTGTGGGCCTAATTGTAACTTTTGGAGTTTCTGCCTAATATGAGGGGGATACTGGCTGAGAAAATGTTGTAGCAGCAGGATTAACCCTCGGGGAGATGGATCAACATTAGTCAGTTTTCTGAAAGCCTCCACAAGCTGTGCCTGAAAGAGGGCTCTGTTTTCTTTTCTTTCTTGGTCACTCCTTTAGCTCTTTCATAGTTAACCAGCTTTTTGATACACTTTCTCGTTCCTTCTAACGCACAGTAGATTGTGTGCTTCAAGGCTTCTGTTCCCTCCTGGGAATTATAATTCCCTTTTGGGACCACACCCATAGCAAAATGTTTGGATTGGTCCCTGGGAAGCTGGTCAGCCTGCCCCTGGGCTGCTGCCCCAAATCTTTGTGTGTCCTCACGGGCACAGCAAGTAGGCAGGACCATTTGGACACCCTTCCAAATCAAAGGCCCGAGTTACAGCTGAAACCCTTCCGCAAACTCACCAACGTCTTTAGAAACCCTCCCAGGCTCTGTCTGCATTGGGCTGAGTGGGTTAGAGAGGGGCATATACTCTGCTTGTCCCTTCGCCATTTGCCACTTCCTGAGAGGGTACACTTTTCCCCATCCTGGGTTACCCTGGAGGCTCTGGTCTCTTTCCCGAAGTAACGGAGATGTGAGGGACACAGGGAGGCGGAGGTTGGGATGGTCAGAGGAGTCTGAAGAGGTGGGTGGGGCTCAGTTTCCCCTGAGAGTTGGGAGGCTTAGAAGAGATTGTCTAGAATGTTGGGAGTACTGTGTGGCTCCCCAAGCACAGGAGCTGCACAGAGCAGCGTTTGGTAAAGTGCCGAAAAGGCTTGGGCACAGGGAACCTCAGTCCGTTTTCCCATCTTGTGACAGTGAAGAGCCAGTTGCAAGATGGTGTTGTAATTTAGAACCCATTTGCAGGCCATTTTTCTCCACCTCCCTCCTCCCCAACTAATATAAAGGTCAGGCAGTGTTACGGTACAGATTAAGTTTTTCCCTTTTCAACACGTCTTTTTTTTTTTTTTTTAAATATTTATTTGGCCGCTCCAGATCTTAATTTCAGGATGTGGGACCTAGTTTCCCAACCAGTGATTGAACCTTGGCCTCCTGCACTGGGAGCACTGAGTCTTAGCCACTGGACCATTGGGGAAGTCCCGACCCATCTCTTTTTAAATACATTAATCCTTAAAAATGCATTTGGCCGCGCCGGGTCTTAGTCACGCTCGCAGGTTCTTTAGTTGCACCGTGCACTCTTCGTTTCAGCGTGTGGGATCTACTTCCCCAACCAGGGATGGAACTTGGGCCCCCTGCAGGAGGAGTGGGAAGTTTAGCCACGGGACCACCAGGTGAGTTCCAGGATTTTTCATTTCCAAGGATGTACTCCAGAGGGGTCTCTTCTGGCTTAGCAGAGGGTCCTGCCGTGTGGAGTGACCTGCATCTGAGAAAGAGCTCCTAGAAGTGAAGTCCTGCATCTGGAGACGTCATACCAGGAGGCTGTGTGGAGAGGCGGTCGGGCATCCTCCAGGTTCCCTTCCCACCTAATGGGGTTTGGAGCACCCTCTCCTCTCCCGGCACCTGACCAGACGTCTCTGGTTGACCTAGGCCCCCCATGAGAGTAGTCCCTGAGAGGGGCATGTTTGAACCAGTCCCAGTGCATTCCCAGGGCTCCCCAAAGGGATCTGTTGTCTATAAAGCTCATGTCTGGGAGTTCCCTGATGGTCCAGTGGTTAAGACTCCACACTTCCAGGGCCGAGATTCGATTCCTGGTTGGGGAGCTAGAGCCCACATGCCGAGTGGCACGGCCGACACAGCACGCTCGTGTCCTGTAGTAAGTGTCCCTGTGTTAGGGTGTGCTCCTTGAGACTGAGCACCTGTAGAGGTTCCAGTGCAGGCTCCTGGGCGGCCCCCAGCCCAGTGGGTTGTCTGTAGCCTTGGATGTGCTGCCACTGCCTATAGTGAAGCGGCCATGCAGGTGCAGAAAGGACCTCCTGGAGGAACTGGAGCTGAGCACAGTGGAAATGCCACGAGGTCAGGACCTGACGGCCTGGAGGTGGGAGTATTCACACAGCGGATTTGGGACATAAAGTGAAAAGACTAGATAGAAGAAGAAGCTGAAACCCTTTTCCCTGTTTGGTGGCTGTGATCAAACTGGGGAGAGGCGGATGATTCCATCTGACACAAGCAGCAGCATATCAGAGGAGCCCAGTAGTTTAGGGTCTCTCTGGGATGCTCCAGGGGCCCTTTGAAGTAGTCCAGAGTTAGCTAGAGATCAAAAGCACTTTAGTTAGAATTTGATGTTTGGAAAGTCTGTCAAAAGCTTTAAAATACCTGGTCAGATAGAATGATAGGTTGCTGTGAAACAGTTGTTCTAATGTGAAAAAAGACTTCAAAGTAAATACAGATCACTTAAAGACACAGAAACTCACACAATTTGATATCAAGAGCAGCATTCCAAGAAAGCTTTGTTCTCTTGTGAGAGAGAAGAACCAAATCCAGTCTTGCGTAGCCTACTCTTATAGAGTCCATTTACCTAATTAAATTTAATCCAGCCTTAGAATTCCTGACCACATACAAAAATATATTCTCAGTGTTCCTTTTCTGCAAACATTCTGTAACTTTCTGTAAGCATATTTTCTCCCATTCAGAAACAGCTAGCTTTATTTTTAAAATCCTCTTTTTTCCTGTCAATTAAATGTTTCCATTTCTCATACCTTCCCTTCTGACAGCACACATCCTACTTTCCGTAAGCAGCCAGGAACTGTCTTTCCCATTATACCCTATAGATGATAGAGAACATCTCAGGTGACACCAGACAGCTCTAGCTTCTCCCTCATAAGAAGACAGATGTAGGTAAATCTAGACCTACTTAGCAGTGAACTTTCCAATAGTTCGTCTTATTTGAAGTGGCCTAGATATTCAATGAACTCCTGTTTTTTAATTTAGTTTCAAGTTTCCAACATTTGGTGATGGACATTTCTGCATATAGGAACATAGTCCCATATGCAGAAATGACTATGGGAATGATTATGGGAACATAGTCATTCCCATAGAATTGACCAAAAAGCTCTTATCTCAGTTACATTTATTTAAAAATTTAATCGTATCAGGTTATTCTCCTTGTTGACAGACTTTATGATAGAAACAATATACACGTACTGACTTTCAGTGACCCTCGGTACAATAGAAGGCAGGAATACTGGAGTGGGTTGCCATTTCCTACTCCAGGGCGTCTTCTGGACCCGGGGATTGAACCCGCATCTCTTGCCCCTCCTGCGTTGCAGGCGGATTCCTTACCACTGCGCCACCTGGGAAACCCGACAATAAAAGTATTGTGCTTCAGGTCTGTGGGCCGTATAGTCCACGGGGTGGCAGAGTCAGAGGCAGCTGAGCGACTTGCACTTTAATGTCGATGACTCTAAAGACCGGTCTGTGTTAATTAAATCCACAGGCTTCAGCTAGCTCTAGTACCAGGTATTAATTCAGTATTGAATATTTCCCAAATCACAGGAACCTGAAATGTATTCTGGTGCATTTTCTTTCACGTTTCTGATAATGCATATATGCACACACTTTCCTTTAAGCCAGTTAAATACAGCTCACTTTCAAGTTAGTTGTTACATAAAGACAGAACCAGAGACCTCATAGTTTTGCTGTTTGAATTTTGAAAGGCCTCTTTCCCTCCTGTCTGGGGAATGCAGATGGATCAGGAGGTTCCTGAGTGCCCAGGCAGAAGAGTTACATGTGAAAACAGGAGAGATGGCACTCCTGCTCCCACAAGTGACCCCAGGCTGGAGCCTCAGGCCATGTGGGGCCCGCTTGTATTTCAAGATTTAAATGGTCCCTCGTGCCTGCAGTGTCGACAGACAAAACGGCATAAAACCAAGATACCAGTGATGAAAACCTAAAGACACAATCAAGATATTTGGGGATAAAGGGTATGGGAGTGTAGATGTAAGGATCAAGAGGGAGGGACAGAAGAAGCTGAAAAAGAGAACAAGACAGCAGGGAAATAAAGGCGAGAACACTGGGACAATAGGACCTCCAGCCACTACATGACCTAGGGTCTGAAGCACTGTCACTCTGCTCTCTGGTCAGGGGGATCCTGCTGGACCAGGGTCTGCACGGGGCAAGGCCAGCCCCTCCTCCTCCGCCTGTCACCTGTCAGAGGGAGCAGGTTCACAGGCCGAGAGGAGTGAGACTGTAGCTGCCCGACATCCATTCTCAGTGAGAGGAGAGAGACATGGACAGATTTCAGGGAGGGAAAGCGCTGCCCAAATGAGGGTCTGAGGCCCCAGGGGCCAGGAAGGCAGACTTAGAAACACAGTGATGCTGAAGTAAGAAATTCAGGAGGCCACTTGTCACCCATGGGGAAGCTCTGTTCAGTGGGCCCGGAGGTGCCCAGACCCTCTCTTCGGAAGGGGACAGCTGCCCCAAATTGGGTGCCACTAAGTCTGATACAGACCAGGGTTCCTAGCCTCCTCCTTATCAAGAGAAATTGACTAAAGGTCAGACGTGAAGTTCAGGCAAGGCTTTATTGGGTCCCCTGCTTGCTTGCTCCCTGGGGGTGGGGGAGCTGGTTCCTTCTGGGAGGGGAGGGGAGAGATGTGTCCAGGACTCAGGCCATGGCAGGGCCTGGGTGATCTGTCCAGCCCTTAGCTGGTGGTGTGTGTGCAGCACCAAGCCCTTCAGAAGTGGCAGTTGGGACTTGTTTGGTCTTGGTGTATCTCTCTGTCCATCATTTGCCCCAGCTGCTTGAGAAGAGGTCCGTCCAGGTGACAGCACTGCAGCCAGGGGTCCCAGGGCCCACCCAGCCTGTCTCAGTTTCACATTCCCATCTCTCCCGTACTTTTCTTGAGCTGTTGTTGTTAACATTTATTTTCATGTTTATTCCATAAGTGCACTGTTATTTCTTAAACATGCAATTATGTTTTGAAGAAATACTTAAGATATACCTTATCAGTTTAGCCATATAATTGACAGTTCTAAAGATCTCTGTGTCCTTAGGTAGATGCAGGATTCTCTGATGTTACTTTACTTTTGTCTGGACTTATAACACTTTTTGCAGGATGGGTCTATTTGAGATTAATTATTTTTACTTTGTATTACATTGTAGATATCTTTATTTCACGCAAGGTTTTCTTTTTATTGTGTTAAAATACACATAACACAAATTTACCATTTAACCACTGTTTAGGGTACAGTTAAATACTTTTACATTATGTGTAGCCCTCACTACCCTCCATCCACATAACTCTCTTCATCTTGTAAAACAGAAACTCTACACCTATTAAATGACCCCTGGTGACCACCACTGTATATTGTGTCTCTCTGATTTTGACTAATTACAGTATTAATCTCATATAAGTGGAATCATCCAGTATTTGTCTTATTTCTTTTAGCATAATGCCCTCAAGGTTCCTCCATGCTGTAAGCATCTATCAGCACTGCATCACTTGTAAATGCTGAAACAATGCCAGTGTCTGTGTACACCACCTTTTCCTTATCCACTCACGTCAATGGATAGTGGGTTTGCTCCATGTTTTAGCTGTTGTGTGACTCGTGCTGCAAAGAACACGGGTGTACACGTGTGTCTTTGAGACCTTGGTTTCAGTTACTTTGGGGTATGTACCCAGAAATCTGATCACATGGTAATTCTAACTCTTTGAAGAACCTCCATAGTGTTTTCCCTATGGCTGCACTGTTTTACATTCCGACCAGTAGTGCACAAACATTCTAAATTCTCCACATCCTTGCCAGGGCCTGCTGTTTTCCATTTTGTTGTTGTGTTGTTAGCAGCCATCCTGGTGGGTGTGAGGGGGTATCTCATCGTGGTTCTCATTTGCTTTTCTGCAGTGATTAGTCATGTTGAGCATTTGTTCATGTGTTTATTGACCATTTGTTCATCTTCTTTGGAGAAAGGACTGTTCAGGTCTTTTGCCCGTTTTTGAAAAGTTTGGCTTTTGTGTGGTTGAGTTTTACGGGTTCTCTACATATCCTGCATATTAATCCCTTATCAGATAGACGATTTTAAAATGCTCTGTCTGATCTCACGGGTTGTCTTCTTGCTCTGTCGATGGTGTCTTTTGATGCATTTCTGATGCATCTTGAAGTCCAGTTTGTCTGTTTTTATTGCTGTTGCCTGGGCCTTTGTTGTCATAAACAAGAAGTCATCACTAAATCCAGCGTTGTAAAGCTTTTGCCCTGTGTTTCTTCTAGGAGTTTTATAGTTTTGGGTTGTACATTTAGACTTGATCCACTTTGAGTTTTTTTTGTATGCGGTGTTAAGTAATTCCAGGTCCAGCTCCATCCTTCTGCAGGGGCATATTCAGCTTTCACAGCACCGTTTGATGGGAGACGGCCTGCTCCCTGTTGGACGGTCCTGGTGTCCTGTGTAGACTCACCTGCCCAGGGGGTGAGGCTTATTCTTGGGATCTCTGTTCTGTTGCACTGGTCTATGTGTCTGTCTTGAGGGCAGATGCACACGGGTTACTGTACCTGTGGAGAAAGCTTTGAAATCAGGAAATCTATTCTCTAGCTTTGTTCTTTTTCAAAATCATTTCGGCTGTTCAGGGTCCCTTGAGACTGGATAGGAATTTTAGAATGATTTTTTTTTTAATGTGAAGAAAATATCCTTGGGATTTTGAGAGGACTTGTGTTGAATCTGTAGGTCACTCTGGGTGGTACTGACATCTTGGCAACATGAAATCTTCCAATCCATGATCATGGGCTGTGTGTCCATTTATTTGTCCATTTATTTATGTTTTCTTTAAGTTCTTTTATAGTTTTCATTGTGTAATTCTTTCACTCCCTTCATTAATTCCTAAAAATTTTGTGTTTTTTTATGAAGTTTTTGTAAAAGAAATTTTCTTAGTCATTTCCTTTTCAGATTGTTCATTTCTTTTTCTTGGGCTTTCCCCAGTTTGATTATGATTTACTTAGGTATGGCTTCCTTTGGGTTTACCTTCTTTAGGGTTTTCTTGGCTTTTTGAATCTTTGGTTTATATCTTTTGCCCAGCTGGAACGTGTTTTTGTAGTTTTTTATTCCCTCAACCTTTTCAGCACCGTCTTTCTTCTCTCCTTTTGTGGCTCCAGTTTCACATGAATGTTAGACCTACTGTTTACGTCCCCTGAGGTACCTATGGATCTGTTCATTTCTTAAAAATGTTTTTTCACTTTATAATTAAAAGTGAACAATTTCTGTTGATTTCTCTTCAAGTTCACCGACTCCTTCCATTCTGCTGTTAAGTTCATACAACGAGTTTATTGTGCTTACTTTAATTTTTCAGTTTTAAAATTTCAACTTGGGTTTTCTTTATATCTTTTATGAGATGTTCTATTTTTTAACATTTGTTTGAAGAACGTTAATGATTGCAGTTTGTGTATTTGCATAGTCAGTACTTTATCATATTTGTGAGAGAATTCCCACATCCTTGCCATTTTTGCACTGTTATCTGTTGATTGTCTCCCTGTGTGAATTGAAATTCTTCTGGTTTTCATATGCTGAAGAGTCTTTTAAATTGTATCCCTTCCCTGACTGTGGGATGCTGGATCTTGTTTAAAAATTATGAAGATAGGCATATTAGTTTTATTGGGCAGCCCACCTGGATAGAGTCAAGCCGTGAGTTCCGGCCCGTGTCTGTGGGCTCCAGCTCAGAGCCTTCCTGGCTTCTCGTCTGTCCCAGATGTGCATCACACAAGGCAGTCTGCGGTCTGGGTGTGCATGGTCCCTGCTCCAGAGTTTGTCCTGTGCTGATTAGAGACAAACCCACGTATGTATGGGTGGGCTGAGCCCTGGAGTGAAAAGATCACCTGGGGACTCAACATTTCTGAGCTCCTCTCTACCCACAATCTCCTGGTGCTCCCTTCACCCCTTTGATCCTCAGGCAGATACTTGGGCGTCTAGTTAGTTACCCAGCTCTGCTGTGAACTTGGATTTGGATCCATATCCAGGGCCACCTACTGGGAGAATTGTTTAGTCGCTAAGTTGTGTCTGACTCTTCAGTGACCCTGTAGACAGTAGCCTGCCAAGCTTCTCTGGCTGTGGGGTTTCTGAGGCAAGAATACTAGAGCAGATTACTATTTCCTTCTCCAGGGGATCTTCCCAACCCAGGGATCAAACCCCGCATCTCCTGCATTGCAGGTGGATTCTTCCTTACCACTGAGCCACCAGGGAAGCCTAGTGGGAGGATAGAGAAAGAAAAAAACCATGGGAGTTGGCCCCCCTCTTGGTGTCAGAGCTGCTCTCAGCAGAAAAAAATTTCCATTCCTCAGTATTGGCCCTCCCAGGCCCCACCTCACCACCCAGCTCCTTTACCAGCTACTGCCAGTCCCACCACAGAGTTGCCTGGACTGGGACATTAGAAGTTGGAGGAGAAGCAACAGGGGATTTCCATGCTCAGTCTGAGCATTAGGAATCCCTGCTTTCCCTCCTCCAGCCCACAGTGTTTTGTCCTGGATCTCAGATCGTGTTAAGTTCAAGCTGGGTGACACTGCAAGAAAAGACAGTTGCAGACATAGGGGTGGGTCGGCAGTACCTGACGTCCGTGTCTCCCAGCTCTGTCCACTGGCTGTACTCCCTTTTCTGCTCAAGTTCAGCGCTGTATTGGCAGAGGAGGAGGGTGGAGTGTGTTGGCTCCGTCTCACCTGGGGGCCATGAGTCTTACCCTCTGGTCGTGGTGCTGGCCTCAGGGATGTCCTCGGGCGTCCCTGCTCTGGTGGCTCAGCAGGGGCTCGGTGGGCAGCCTTCCTGCATGCTTCTGTTGCTAATTCTGTGGTGCGTTAGCTCCATTATTTTCTATTAAGTTCCTCAGAGTATGTTCTGATTTTTCTTGTAACCTCTTCTGTGACTATGAGTGTGGTATCTAATTTCCACATAATTTTTGTATTTTCCAAATTCTCACCTGTTACTGATTTCTGATTTTATTCCATTGTGGTTGGAATGGAATAAAATGGAGTGGTATACTTTATCTCAGTACGGAGCCTTGATTTATGGCCTAACCAAATGGTCTTTCTTGGAAAATATTCCTTGTGCACTTGGGAAGAATAAGAGTTCTATAGAAGCCTCATTGGTTATGGTGTCAAGTATTCTGTGTCCTCACTGATGTTCTGCCTACCTACTCCATCCATACGAGAAATGAGTGACATCTCCAGCTGTGATTGTTGTCTGTCTAGTTCTCCTTTCTAGAGTGCCAGTTTTTGCTGAGTCTCTTGTAGGTAGTGTGTGTGCGTGTGCGCGTGCACACGCACGCATGCATGCACATGTGCACGTGCTCAATCCCTCACTCGTGTCTGACCGCAACTTTGTGGACTGTAGCCTGCTAGGCTCCTCTGTCCATGGTGTTTTCCAGTCAAGAATACTGGAGTGGATTGCTATTTCCTTCTCCAGAGGAACTTCCTGACCCAGAGACCAAACTCCAGGGGATAACAAATAGTTGAGTCATAATCTTTTTTAAAAAATTCTGCCAGTCTCTACCTTTTAATTGGAGAATTTTAACTCATGTACATTTAAAGTAATTACTAATAAGGCTTCTGACATTTTGCTGTTTTTATGTGTTGTTAACTCTGTTTTGTCAGTCCTCCATCACTGCCTTCTTTTGTTCGATATTTTCTAGTATTCCATGTAAATTCCTATTTCTTTTACCGTATATTAAAAAAAATTGGTGTGGGGCTTACAATCAACATCTTCACTAAAACACTGTGGCTTAAGTGAACAGTAAGGGGTTTCCATAGTGTCCAAAAGCTTTGCTCCAACATAGCTGTCTCCTTCCTGCCTTTGTGCTGCAAAATACACACAAATCACATCTTTATACATTATAAATGCATGAACAGTTTTATAATTAACTGCTTTGTGTAGTTGTCTTCTAAATAAAGCAGGAGTTTAAAACAGAAATGCATTCACACTGTCTTTTATGTTTGTCCATATAGTTGCTTTAGCGGTGTCTTTTTACTTATTCCTATAAATTCAAGTTATTGTTGTTTTTCATTTGAGCCAGAGGGGCTCTTTTTTGTATCACTTGAAGGGCAGATATGCTAGCAATAAGCTCTCTGCTTTTGTCTCTCTGCAAGTGGCCCACCGTTACCTTCGTTTTTGGGGTAGTTCCACCAGGTACAGAAGTCTTGGCTGGCCGCGTTTTAGTGCCTTGACTATGTCATCCCACTGCCTCTGGCCTCCGTGGTTTCTGATAAGAAATCAGCTGTAAATCCTACTGGAGGTCTGTCCTGAGGGCTAAAATGACATCTCATGCTACTTTCAAGATTCTTTGTATTTTTAGCTTTTGACAATAAGATCTTGATGCATCCAGGTATGGATCTCTTATCCTCCCTGTAGTTCATTGAACTTCTCAAAGATAGTTTTTTCCAATAAATTTGGATACGTTTTGGCCATTATTTCTTCAAATACTCTTTCTGCCCTGTTGCCTCTGTCTAGGATTCCCACTATGAATAAGTCGGTACACTCGATAGCAACCACTAGGCTCTGAGGCTCTTTTTATTTAGTCTTTTTCTTTCTTTTCCTCAAACAAACCATCTTAATTGACTTAACTCCAAATTTCCTGACTCTTATACCAATTCAAATTCAGCTTTTGTACTTTTCAATTACAGAATTTCCCCTTGGGTCGCTTTTAAAAGTATTTATTTATTTGGCAGTGTTGGGTCTTAGTGGCAGTATGCAGGGTGTTTGTTGTGGCATGTGAAATCTTTTAGTTGTGGCATGTGGAATATTTAATAGCAGCATGTGGGATCTAGTTCCCTGACCAGGGATTGAACCCAGCCCCACTGTGTTGGAAATGGCAGTCTTAGCCACTGGATCACCAGGCAAGTCCCTCCCCTTGGGTCTTTAAACATTTTGATTCTCTCTCCTTATTGGTATCCTCTATTTGTTAAGATAGCCATTCTCTTAACTCTCATATTAACTATTTAGACATGATTTCCTTTAGCATTTGTATAAAACTTATAAAAACTGGTTCTTTACTTTGATGTATTAGGCTTCTCCAAGGAAACAGAATCATTAGAAGATATTATATATAGATGGGTAGATAGGTAGGTTTTAGGACTTGGTTTCTATGATTGTGGAGGCTGGCAGGCCAAAGACCCAGGGATGAGTGGATGCTGTATTTGAGTTTTAAAGAAGTCTGGGGCTTCCCCTCCTCTCTATGGGATTCAGTCATTTTCTGATAAGGCCTTGAAGCGACTGCGTGGCAACTTGCTGTGAGCCCCATAATATCTACTTTACTCAGCCTCTAGTGATTTACAGTAGATATTAACCTCATCTAAAATATCCTCGCAGAAGCATCTAGAGGTATATTTGGCTAAATTTCTGGGTACTGTGGCCTAGCCACAGACATAAAATTAACCATCTTTCCCTTTGTCTCTTTCTTTCTGGCCCTCCCTTTCAGCATTGATACCCTTGGTCACATCCTGAGGGTCTCTGAAACTGCTCATTTTCCTTCATTCTTTTTTTCTGGTCCTCACATCATGATAATCTCAGTTGACATGTCTTCAGGTTTGCTGGTTCTTCTCCTCACTCAAGGGCTTCCCTTGTAGCTCAGCTGGTGAAGAAATCTGCCTGCTGTGCAGGAGACCTGGGTTCAGTCCCTGGGTTAGGAAGATCCCCTGGAGAAGGGAAGGGCTACTCACTCCAGTATTTCAGCCTGGAGAATTCCATGGACTGTATAGTCCACAGGGTCGCAAAGAGTCAGACACAACTGAGCAACTTTTACTTTCTTTCTGCCCACTCAAATTCTGTTAATGTACTTCCAACTGCAGAATTTGTTTTCTTTTAAAATAATTTTGCTCTTTACTAGTATTCTCTTGGTGAGAACCATTCTGTCGTATTAATTCCTTAGACATAGTTTCATTTAGTTCTTTGAACCTGATTTTTGAAAGCTGACTTTGTCTTATCTAGTATGTTTAACATTTGAGCATACTCAGAGATAGTATCTATTAGTTTCTTTTTGAAAACTTTCCTAGTTTATGGGCCATACTTTGTTCCTTTGTATAACTAAGTTTCTGTTCAAAAGTATTCATTTTAAATAACATCAGTATAATGTGGTGACTCAAGAAATCAGTTTCCTGCTCCCCAGACTTTGTCTCCCTTCTGTGTTTAGTGACTTTCCTGAAAGGATTCTGTGAAGTCTGAGACCCTGCTGCGTGTGGGTCAGGAGGTCTCTCTACTCTTAGCTTGTTGCTCAGCTGATGACTAGACACAGATGTCTGTGATCCAGTAAGTCATCTCCCATTTACCCAAAGGCTCTTAAATTCCCTCAGGTTACAGCTCTGCCTTGGCCTTCACTTCCTGCCTCACAAGATCTCAGGGTTATGTTATTTCCTACATGTGCACACAGACCTGAAAATGTGCATGGCCTTCTGTGTTCCCAGGGGTATGTCAGAGCATTTAAGAGTATTTTGGGGCATTTTATTCCCCACGTCTTCCTGCGCCCCCCAGATTGCTATGTATGTATCAGATCAGATCAGATCAGTCGCTCAGTCGTGTCCGACTCTTTGCGACCCCATGAACTGCAGCACGCCAGGCCTCCCTATCCATCACCAGCTCTCGGAGGTCACTCAGACTCACATTCATCGAGTCAGTGATGCCATCCAGCCATCTCATCCTCCGTCGTCCCCTTCTCCTCCTGCCCTCAATCATTCCCAGCATCAGAGTCTTCTCCAATGAGTCAACTCTTCGCATGAGGTGGCCAAAATACTGGAGTTTCAGCTTGAGCATCATTCCCTCCAAAGAAATCCCAGGTCTGATCTCCTTCAGAATGGACCAGTTGGACCTCCTTGCAGTCCAAGGGACTCTCAAGAGTCTTCTCCAACACCACAGTTCAAAAGCATCAATTCTTCGGCACTCAGCCTTCTTCACAGTCCAGCTCTCACATCCATACATGACCACAGGAAAGACCATAGCCTTGACTAGGCGAAACTTTGTTGGCAAAGTGATGTCTCTGCTTTTGAATATGCTATCTAGGTTGGTCATAACCTTCCTTCCAAGGAGCAAGCGTCTTTTTAATTTCATGGCTGCAGTCACCATCTGCAGTGATTATATGTATACATGTATGTGTATGTGTGTATACATGTATGTATGTGTGTACATGTGTATATTGTGTGTATATGTGTGAATGTGTATGCAATTATATTGTGTGTACATATGTGTACTGGGTGTATATTATATATGTCTGCATGTGTATCAGATCAGATCAGTCGCTCAGTCGTGTCCGACTCTTTGCGACCCCATCAACTGCAGCATGCCAGGCCTCCCTGTCCATCACCAACTCCCAGAGGTTACTCAGACTCAAATCCATCGAGTCAGTGATGCCATCCAGCCATCTCATCCTCTCTCATCCCCTTCTCCTCTTGCCCCCAATCCCTCCCAGCATCAGAGTCTTCTCCAATGAGTCAACTCTTCGCATGAGGTGGCCAAAATACTGGAGTTTCAGCTTTAGCATCATTCCTTCCAAAGAAATCCCAGGGCTGATCTCCTTCAGAATGGACTGGTTGGATCTCCTTGCAGTCCAAGGGACTCTAGAGAGTCTTCTCCAACACCACAGTTCAAAGGCATCGATTCTTCGGCGCTCAGCCTTCTTCACAGTCCAGCTCTCACATCCACACATGACCACAGGAAAGACCATAGCCTTGACTAGGCGAACCTTTGTTGGCAAAGTAATGTCTCTGCTTTTGAATATGCTATGTAGGTTGGTCATAACTTTCCTTCCAAGGAGTAAGCATCTTTTAATTTCATGGCTGCAGTCACCATCTGCAGTGATTTTGGAGCCCAGAAAAACAAAGTCTGACACTGTTTCCACTGTTTCTCCATCTATTTCCCAGGTAGTGATGGGACCAGATGCCATGATCTTCGTTTTCTGAATGTTGAGCTTTAAGCCAACCTTTTCGCTCTCCACTTTCACTTTCATCAAGAGGCTTTTGAGTTCCTCTTCACTTTCTGCCATAAGGGTGGTGTCATCTGCATATCTGAGGTTATTGATATTTCTCCCAGCAATCTTGATTCCAACTTGTTTCTTCCAGTCCAGCATTTCTCATGATGTACTCTGCATATAAGTTAAATAAACATGGTGACAATATACAGCCTTGACGTACTCCTTTTCCTATTTGGAACCAGTCTGTTGTTCCATGTCCAGTTCTAACTGTTGCTTCCTGACCTGCATACAGGTTTCTCAAGAGGCAGATCAGGTGGTCTGGTATTCCCATCTCTTTCAGAATTTTCCACAGTTTATTGTGATCTACACAGTCAAAGGCTTTGGCATAGTCAATAAAGCAGAAATAGATGTTTTTCTGGAACTCTCTTGCTTGTGTATACATGTGTGTATATGTACGAATGTGTGTGTGCACATGTGTTACATGTGTTCACACGTGTGTGTGTGTACGCGTGTGCATGCATATGTATGTGTGTATGTGTGTGCATATGTATTGTGTGGGTGTGTTGTGTGTACATGTATATGTGTGTATGTGTTGTGTGTACATGTGTATGCACGTGTGTTGTGTATGGGTATATGTGTGTACGTATGTGTGCACATGCATGTGTGTGTGTCTGTAGGTGTATGTATCTGTGTTTTTCTTGAAGTATAGTTGACTTACAATGTTGTATTAGTAACTGCTGTCAGCAAAATGTTTCAGTCATATACAGATAGATGTGCGTTCTTTTATTGTATTCTTTTCCATTATGGTTTATCATAGGACATTGAATATAGTTCTCTGTGCTATACAGTGGGGCCTTATTTATCCATTCCATATATAATAGTTTGCATCTGCTAACTCCAGCCTCCTGCTCCATCCCTCCTCCAGCCCCCATCCGCTTGGCAAACACCAGTCTGTGCTCTGTGTCTGTGATTCTGGTTGTTTCACAGACAGCTTCGTGTTGTCATATTTTAGATTACACACATTAAGTGATATCATATGGTATTTGGTTTTCTGTTACTTCACTTATTATGATAATCTCTAGTTGCATCAGTGTTGTCATTATTCATTATTTCTTATGCCTGAAGGCACCCCACTCCAATACTCTTGCCTGGAAAATCCCACGGACGGAGGAGCCTGGTGGGCTGCAGTCCATGAGGTTGCTAAGAGTCAGACACGACTGAGTGACTTCCCTTTCACTTTTCACTTTCATGCCTTGGAGAAGGAAATGGCAACCCACTCCAGTGTTCTTGCCTGGAGAATCCCAGGGACAGGGGAGCCTGGTGGGAGGCTGTCTATGGGGTTGCACAGAGTCAGACATGACTGAAGCGACTTAGCAGTATTTCATTGCATGTACTAAATACATATATATATATCGCATGTTCTTTATCCATTCATCTGCTGATGGACACTGAGGTTTCTTCCATGTCTTGTCTACTGTGAATAGGCTACTATGAACATAGTGGCTGATGTATCTTATTTCTTTGAATTACAGTTTTGTTTGGATATATACCCAGGGGCAGGATTGCTGGATGACGAGAAACCTCTGTACTGTTTTCCACAGTGGCTGCAGCGGCTCACATTCCCACTAACAGCTCACATTCCCCTTTTCCCCTCACCCTCTCCAGCATTTGTTTTTAATTTGGCTGTACTGGGTCCTCACTGCAGTATGTGGGATACTTGAGTCATGTGGGATCTTTCATCGCAGCGTGCCGACTCTCTATCTGTGGTGTGTGGGCTCAGGAGTTGCGGCACACAGGCATCAGAGCCAGCATTTGTTTTGTAGACTTTTTAATGATGGCCATCCTGACCAGTGTGAGGTGGTACCTCACTGCAGTTTTGATTTGTACTTCTCTGATCACTAGTGATGTTGAGCGTGTTTTCATGTCCCTATTGGCCATCTGTATTTCTTCTCTGGAGAGATGTCTATGTGGGTCTAATGTCCTCTTTTCAACTGGGTGGTTTGTTTTTTTGTTGTTGAGTTGTATGAGCTGTTTGTATCTTTTGGAAATTAAATTCTTGTTGGTCGCATCATTTGCAAATATTTTTTCCTATTCTGTAGATTGTCTTTTTGTTTTATGGTTTCCATCTCTGTCCTTTATTGTGCCCATCTTTGCATGAAATGTTCCTTTGCTATACCAAAGGAACATTTCATGCAAAGATGGGCACAATAAAGGACAGAGATGGTGTGGACCTAACAGAAGCAGAAGATATTAAGAAGAGGTGGCAAGAATACACAGAAGAACTGTACAAAAAAGAGCTTCAAGACCCAGATAATCATGATGATGTGATTACTGACCTAGAGCCAGACATCTTGGAATGTGAAGTCAAATGGGCCTTAGAAAGCATCACTACGAACAAAGCTAGTGGAGGTGATGGAATTCCAGTGGAGCTATTCCAAGTCCTGAATGATGATGCTGTGAAAGTGCTACACTCAATATGCCAGCAAATTTGGAAAACTCAGCAGTGGCCACAAGATTGGAAAAGGTCAGTTTTCATCCCAATCCCAAAGAAAGGCAATGCCAAGGAGTGCTCAAACTACCGAACAATTGCACTCATCTCACACGCTAGTAAAGTAATGCTCAAAATTCTCCAAGCCAGGCTTCAGCAATATGTGAACCGTGAACTTCCTGATGTTCAAGCTGGTTTTAGAAAAGGCAGAGGAACCAGAGATCAAATTGCCAACATCCACTGGATCATGGAAAAAGCAAGAGAGTTCCAGAAAAACATCTATTTCTGCTTTATTGACTATGCCAAAGCCTTTGACTGTGTGGATCACAATAAACTATGGAAAATTCTGAAAGAGATGGGAATACCAGACCACCTGATCTGCCTCTTAAGAAATCTGTATGCAGGTCAGGAAGCAACAGTTAGAACTGGTCATGGAACAACAGACTGGTTCCAAATAGGAAAAGGAGTACATCAAGGTTGTATATTGTCACCATGTTTGTTTAACTTATATGCAGAGTACATCATGAGAAATGCTGGACTGGAAGAAACACAAGTTGGAATCAAGATTGCTGGGAGAAATATCAATAACCTCAGATATGCAGATGACACCACTCTTATGGCAGAAAGTGAAGAGGGGCTAAAAAGCCTCTTGATGAAAGTGAAAGTGGAGAGTGAAAAGGTTGGCTTAAAGCTCAACATTCAGAAAACGAAGATCATGGCATCTGGTCCCATCACTACCTGGGAAATAGATGGGGAAACAGTGGAAACAGTGTCAGACTTTGTTTTTCTGGGCTCCAAAATCACTGCAGATGGTGACTGCAGCCATGAAATTAAAAGACGCTTACTCCTTGGAAGGAAAGTTATGACCAACCTAGATAGCATATTCAAAAGCAGAGACATTACTTTACCAACAAAGGTTCGCCTAGTCAAGGCTATGGTCTTTCCTGTGGTCATGTATGGATGTGAGAGCTGGACTGTGAAGAAGGCTGAGCGCCGAAGAATTGATGCTTTTGAACTGTGGTGCTGGAGAAGACTCTTGAGAGTCCCTTGGACTGCAAGAAGATCCAACCAGTCCATTCTGAAGGAGATCAATCCTGGAATTTCTTTAGAAGGAATGATGCTAAAGCTGAAACTCCAGTATTTTGGCCACCTCATGCGAAGAGTTGACTCATTGGAGAAGACTCTGATGCTGGGAGGGATTGAGGGCAGGAGGAGAAGGGGACGACAGAGGATGAGATGGCTGGATGGCATCACTGACTTGATGGATGCGAGTATGAGTGACCTCCGGGAGCTGGTGATGGACAGGGAGGCCTGGCATGCTGCGGTTCATGGGGTCGCAAAGAGTCAGACACGACTGAGCGACTGATCTGATCTTGCTATACAAAACTTTGATTGGGTCTCATTTGTTTATTTTTCTTTTCTATTTCCTTAGGAGACTGACGTTAAGAAAACTTTAGTAAGATTTATGTCAGAGAACGTTTTGCCTGTGCTCTCATCTAGGAGTTTTATGGTATCTTATATTTAAGTCTTTAAGCCATTTTGAGTTTATTTTTGTGAATGGTGAGAGAGTGTGTTCTCAATAACTTCATTGATTTACATGTAGCTGTCCAGCTTTTTAAACACTTGTTGAAGACACTTTTTCCCACTTCCCGTATTCGTGCCTCCTTTGTCAAAGATTGATTTGTGTGGGTTTCTTTCTGGGTTCTGGGTTCTGTTCCATTGAGTCATATATCTTGTTTTTTGCCAGTGCCACACTGTTTTTATTACTGTAGCTTTGTAGTATTGTCTGAAGTCTGGAAGGGTTATGCCTCCTGTTTTGTTCTTTTTCCTCAGGTTTGCTGTGGCAATTCTGGGTCTTTTGTGGTTCCATATGAATTTCAGGATTACTTTGTTCTAGTTCTGTGAAAAGCTTCATGGGTAATTTGATAGAAATCACATTAAATCTGTAGATTGCTCCAAGTAATATGACCATTTTAACAATATTCTTCCAAACGAAGAACATGGGATATCTATTTCTTTGAATCATCTTTGATTCCCTTCATCAATGTTACAGGTCTCAGTGTGTAAGTCTTTCACCTCCTTGGTCAGGTTTATTCCCAAACACTTTACTGTGGGGAGTGCAGCTTTAAAAGATATTGTGGGACTTCCCTGGCAGTTCAGTGGTTAAGACTCTGCACTTCCATGACAAGGTGCATGGGTCTGATCCCTGGTCAGGGGACTAAGGTACTTGCATGCTGTGGCATGGCAAAACAAATGAGAAGTTAGTTTAAATACCCCTTCTGCTATTTCATTGTTGATGTGAAGAATGCAACCCATTTCTGTATGTTAATCTTGTATCCCGCCTACCTTGCTGAATTTGTTCATCAGTTCTAGTAGTTTTTGCGTGAAGTCTAGGGTTTTCAGTATCAGATCAGATCAGTCGCTCAGTCGTGTCCGACTCTTTGCGACCCCATCAACTGCAGCATGCCAGGCCTCCCTGTCCATCACGAACTCCCGGAGGTCACTCAGACTCACATCCATCGAGTCAGGGATGCCATCCAGCCATCTCATCCTCTGTCGTCCCCTTCTCCTCTTGCCCCCAATCCCTCCCAGCATCAGAGTCTTCTCCAATGAGTCAACTCTTCGCATGAGGTGGCCAAAATACTGGAGTTTCAGCTTTAGCATCATTCCTTCCAAAGAAATCCCAGGGCTGATCTCCTTCAGAATGGACTGGTTGGATCTCCTTGCAGTCCAAGGGACTCTCAAGAGTCTTCTCCAGCACCACAGTTCAAAAGCATCAATTCTTCGGCGCTCAGCCTTCTTCACAGTCCAGCTCTCACATCCACACATGACCACAGGAAAGACCATAGCCTTGACTAGGCGAACCTTTGTTGGCAAAGTAATGTCTCTGCTTTTGAATATGCTATGTAGGTTGGTCATAACTTTCCTTCCAAGGAGTAAGCGTCTTTTAATTTCATGGCTGCGGTCACCATCTGCAGTGATTTTGGAGCCCAGAAAAACAAAGTCTGACACTGTTTCCACTGTTTCTCCATCTATTTCCCATGTAGTGATGGGACCAGATGCCATGATCTTCGTTTTCTGAATGTTGAGCTTTAAGCCAACCTTTTCACTCTCCACTTTCACTTTCATCAAGAGGCTTTTGAGTTCCTCTTCACTTTCTGCCATAAGGGTGGTGTCATCTGCATATCTGAGGTTATTGATATTTCTCCCAGCAATCTTGATTCCAACTTGTGTTTCTTCCAGTCCAGCATTTCTCATGATGTACTCTGCATATAAGTTAAATAAACATGGTGACAATATACAGCCTTGACGTACTCCTTTTCCTATTTGGAACCAGTCTGTTGTTCCATGACCAGTTCTAACTGTTGCTTCCTGACCTGCATACAGATTTCTCAAGAGGCAGATCAGTGGTCTGGTATTCCCATCTCTTTCAGAATTTTCCACAGTTTATTGTGATCTACACAGTCAAAGGCTTTGGCATAGTCAATAAAACAGAAATAGATGTTTTTCTGGAACTCTCTTGCTTTTTCCATGATCCAGCGGATGCTGGCAATTTGATCTCTGGTTCCTCTGCCTTTTCTAAAACCAGCTTGAACATCAGGAAGTTCACGGTTCACATATTGCTGAAGCCTGGCTTGGAGAATTTTGAGCATTACTTTACTCGCGTGTGATATGAGTGCAATTGTGCAGTAGTTTGAGCACTCTTTGGCATTGCCTTTCTTTGGGATTGGGATGAAAACTGACCTTTTCCAATCCAGTAACATATTATATGCATATAGTGAATTTTACCTCTTCCCTTCCAGTTTGGGTACCTTTTCTTTCTTTTTCTTATATTATTGCTGTAGTTAGGATGTCCAGTCTTCTGTGTTGAATAGAAGAGGTGACAGTGGGCATCCTTATTTTGCTCCAGATTTCAGTGGGAACTCTTCCAGCTTTTCACCATTATTATGTTCACTGTGGGTTTGTCATCAGTTCAGTCGCTCTGTCTGTCCGACTCTTTGTGACCCCATGAACCGCAGCACGCCAAGCCTCCCTGTCCATCACCAACTCCCAGAGTCCACCGAAACCCATGTCCATTGAGTTGGTGATGCCATACAACCATCTCATCCTCTGTCGTCCCCTTCTCCTCCTGCCCTCAATCATTCCCAGCATCAGGGTCTTTTCAAATGAGTCAGCTGTTTGCATCAGGTGACCAAAGTATTGGTGTTTCAGCTTCAGCATCAGTCCTTCCAATGAATATTTAAGACTGATCTCCTGTAGGACGGAGACGGACTGGATGCATCTCCTTGCAGTCCAAGGGACTGTCAAGAGTCTTCTCCAACACCACAGTTCAAAAGCATCAATTCTTCGGCGCTCAGCTTTCTTCACAGTCCGACTCTCACATCCATACATGACCACTGGAAAAACCATAGGCTTGATTAGACGGACTTTTGTTGACAAAGTGATGTGTCTGCTTTTTAATATGCTATCTAGGTTGGTCATAACTTTCCTTCCAAGGAGTAAGCGTCTTTTAATTTCATGGCTGCAGTCACCATCTGTAGTGATTTTGGAGCCCAGAAAAATAAAGTCTGACACTGTTTCCCCATCTATTTCCCATGAAGTGATGGGACCGGATGCCATGATCTTCGTTTTCTGAACGTTAAGCTTTAAGCCAACCTTTTCACTCTCCACTTTCACTTTCATCAAGAGGCTTTTGAGTTCCTCTTCACTTTCTGCCATAAGGGTGGTGTCATCTGCATATCTGAGATTATTGATATTTCTCCCAGCAATCTTGATTCCAACTTGTTTCTTCCAGTCCAGTATTTCTCATGATGTACTCTGCATATAAGTTAAATAAACATGGTGACAATATACAGCCTTGACGTACTCCTTTTCCTATTTGGAACCAGTCTGTTGTTCCATGTCCAGTTCTAACTGTTGCTTCCTGACCTGCATACAGGTTTCTCAAGAGGCAGATCAGGTGGTCTGGTAGTCCCATCTCTTTCAGAATTTTCCACAGTTTATTGTCATAAATGCCTTTAAAAAATACATATATTTTTGTTGTTGTTGTTACGCTGGGTCTTTGTGGCTGTGCACAGGCTTCTCATTGTGATGGCTTCTCTTGTTGCGGAGCAGGGGCTTTAGCTGTGCAGGCTTCAGTGGTTGTGACACACGGGCTTAGTTCCCCTGAGGCATGTGTATGTGGAATCTTCCTGGACCAGGGGTCAAACCAGTGTCCCCTTCATTGCAAAGTGGATTCTTAACCACTGGACCATCAAGGAAGGCTCATACATAGCATTTATTATATTGAGGTATGTTCCCCCCATACGCACTTTGCTAAGTCTTTGTCATGAGTGGATGTTGAATTGTGTCAGACGCCTTCTGCATCTGTTGAGGTGATTGTGTGTCTTTTCTGTGGTGTGTCACATTGACTGATTTACCTATATTGAACCATCCTTAAGAACCTGCGATGAATCTCACTTAGTTTTGGTTTGTTCTTTTTATGTGTTGTTCGATTTGGTTTGCTCATTTTGTTAAGGATTTTTCCATCTTTGTAAAAAGACATTGGCCTGTAATTGTGTTTGTCTGGTTTTGGTATCAGGGTTTTGGTGGCTTCATAGCATGTCTTTGAGAGTGTTCCCTCTTCTTTTTTGGGGGAAAGAGTTTGAGAAGAATCAGTGTAAGTTCTTTATATGTTTGGTAGAATTCACCTCTGGAGCCATCTGGTTCTGGACTGACATTTGTAGGGTTTTTTTTTTTTTTTTTAATTGGGCAGTGCTGGATCTTTGTTGCTGCATAGAGCTACTCTCTAATTGTGGTATTTGGGCTTCTCGCTACGGCACATGGGCTAAACATTGTGGCTCCTGGCCTCTGGAGCACAGGCTCAGTAGCTGTGGCTTAATTGCTCCAAGGCATGTGGGATCTTTCCGAATCAGAGGTCAAACCCATGTCTCCTGCATTGGCAGGTGGGTTATTTGTTACTGAGCCACCAAGGAAGCCTGGGAATTTTTTTTTTTTTTTTAATTACAGACTCTTTTTCACTTCAAATGATTGGTCTCTTCAAATTATGTTTCTTCTTCAGTTTTGGTGGACTGTGTATTTCTAGAAACGTGTCCGTTTCTCTTAGGTTGTCAAATTTGTTAGCATATAATTGCACGTAGTATCTCCTTGCGGTTTCTCTGTTTCTGTGGTAGGAACTGTTATGCTTCTGCTTTTGTTCATTTGGGTCCTCTCTTTTCTCGGTGCGCCTGGTCAGAGCTGTCAGTCTTATTTATCCTTAAAGAAAAACAACTCTTGTTCTATTGATTATTTTACTGTTTTTTTAAATACCTACTTCCTCTCTGATGTTTATTTTCTTCCTTGTGCTGACTTTAGTTTTTGTTTGTTCTTCTAATTCTTTTAAGTGGTAGGTTAGATTGTTTAAGATCTTTCTTGTTTTGGGAGGAAGGCCAATATCACTATGAACTTCCTTCTAAGAACTTCTTTTACTACATCCTGTAGCTTTTGTATGGTTGTATTTTCATTTTTCTCAAGGTATTTTAAAATTTCCTCTGATTTCATCATTGACCTATTTTTTTTTTTAACTATTTATTTGTGGCTGTGCGGGGCTGTTGCTGCTGTGTGTGGGCTTTCTCTAGTTGCAGTGAGTGGGAGCTGCACACACAGTTGTGGTGTGCTGGCCTCTCACGCAGTGGCTGCTGCTCCTGTGGGGTGCAGGCTCTGGGCCTTGGGCTCAGTAGCTGCAGTGTGTGGGCTCAGTATCTGTGGTACACGGGCTTAGCTGCGCCACAGCATGTGGGATCTTCTTGGACTGGGGATCAAACCTGAGTGCCCTGCGTTGGCCGGCGGAGTCTTAACCACTCAAGGTCCTGACCCATTGGTTTTCCAGCAGCATGTTGTTTAGCCTCCATGTGATTCCCCCCCCCCCCCGCCCCCCCGCAACCCTTTCTTTTGTTCCTGATGTCTGAGCTTATTTATTTGTTACTCTTAGAATATCTCATTTTTGACTGGACTCAGGTAGACACCATCAGAGAGGACAGCCTCCTCCTCTTGGCAGTCTACTCCTGGCATTTTTCTTTGGCCTCCTTCATCCTCTTGGCCAAGAACTTAGCACATTCTGCAGCCTCTCATTTTCCAATATGCTGATGTGCTGCAGAATAGAGTGGAGTAGAAAGACACTGAACCTCGGGTGCGTTGATGGTTTCTTACCTTCTCTGTTTAGGAGCTTTCTCAGTGTCCTGGGGGACATCACGTTACTTAGAGATTGAAAATTCTGTAGATTGTGCAGCTTTGGGGGCCCCAGGCAGTGAGGTACAGTAGTGTCAGGGATTCCAGGAATATTCTCTACCCCTCCTTTTTTTAACAATGACCAAATTGAGAACACTCAGGTTGGCATCCAGAAAGCAACTTGGTACAGACTGGGACAGGAACGCCCCTCACTCAGTGGCAGGCAGACTCAGAAGCCTCGTTTGTCATCCCCATCACTGACTCAGACCACATGACCTTCCTGTGTTCTTCACCTAGAAGGTCAGCAGCAACTTCTTTGGCCACACGTTTTTCATAAAAGGTGCAAAGTGTTATCATCATCCACCAGGAAAGAGATGTTCAGCTTCGTCCTGAAATGCCTCCAAAGTGCCACAGAAGAGTGGTCATTTATTTTTCTGTGGTCAATTCGAGTTTCATGCCATTGTGGTCAGGAAAGATGCTTGGGGATAATTTCTGTCCTCTTAAATGTGCTGAGGCTTGTTTTATGCCCTGGTATGTGGTCCTAGCAGCTTTCCAGGTGGGGCTAGTGGTAAAGAATCTGTCTGCCAATGCAGGAGGTGCAAGAGACATGGGTTTGCTCCGAGTCGGGAATATCGGGAGAAGGGCAAAGCAATCCACTCCAGTATTCTTGCTGGGGAAATCCTATGGACAGAGGAGCCTGACGGGCAATAGTCCTGCAAAGAGTTGGACACGACTGAAGAGACTCAGCACAGCATGGCACATGCAGTACTACAGATTGTTCCGTGTGTGCACTTGAATGTGTATTCAGGGTTTGGGGATGTAATGTCCTGAAAAGATCAACTAAAGTCTGTTTTCTTGTGTCATTTGGGATCTCTACTGCTTCACTGATTCTCTCTTGAGGATTTATCCATTGGTGTAAATGGGGGTGTTAAAGTTTCCTACTATTACTGTATTCCTCTCGATTTCTCCCTTTATGTGTTAGTACCATTGTTGTTCAGTCACTAAGTTGTGTCCGACTCTTTGCAACCCCATGAACTGCAACAGGCCGGGCTTCCCTGTCCTTCACTATCTCCCGAAGTTTGCTCAAACTCATGTCCATTGAGTTGGTGATAGCATTCAACCATCTTGTCCTCTGTTGTCCCCTTCTCCTCTCACCTTCAGTCATTCCCAGCATCAGGGCCTTTTTCAGTGAGTCAGCTCTTAGCACCAGGTGGGCAAAGTATTGGAGCCTGAGCTTCAGCATTGGTGTTCCAACAAATATTCAGGGTTGATTTCCTTTAAAAGGATTGACTGGTTTGATCTCCTTGCAGTCCAAGGGACTCTCAAGAGTCTTCTCCAATACCACAGTTCAAAAGCATCAATTCTTTGGTGCTCAGATTTCTTTATGCTCCAACTCTCACATCCATACATGACTATAAACCATAGTTTTGAGTTGATGGAACTTTGTTGGCAAAGTAATGTCTCTGCTTTTTAATAGTAATGTCACTGCTTTTAATGGTGACTGTAGTCACCACCCGCAGTGATTTTGGAGCCCAGGAAAATAAAGTGTGTCATATTTTGTCTGATTTTGACTACTCATAAGTATATCATATAAGTGAAATTGTCCAGTATTTGTCTTATTTCATTTAGTATATGTCCTTAAGGTTCATCCATCGTACCTCATTCTTTTCTTTTTAAAGGCTGGAAAACTACTCCACCTTTTCCTTATCCATCCGTCTGTCAGTGGACAGTTCGGGCTGACTCCATGTTGTAGCTGTTTTGAATAGTGCTGTAGTCAACACTGGGGTGTAGACATGTCTTTGAAACCCTGCTTTCAGTTCCTGCAGCGTATGTTCCTAGAAGTTGGATCACTGGATATGTTACATTTCTTGAAGAACTCCAGTGTTCTCCATCACGGCTGCACCATTTTTCATTCCCACCAGCAGTGGAGGAGGATCCCACTTTCTGCACATCCTCACCAGCACCTGCTGTTTTCTGTTTTGTTGCTGTGTTGTTAGCAGCCATCCTGATGGGTGTGAGGGGGTATCTCATCGTGGTTCTCATTTGCTTTTCCCCAGGGATTAGTCATGTTGAGCATTTGTTCATGTGTTTATTGACCATCTGTTCATCTTCTTTGGAGATAGGATTGTTCAAGTCTTTTGCCCATTTTTTAATAGAATTTTTTTTTTTTTTTAATGGTTAAGTGTTACAGCTTCTCTACACATCCTGAAATTTAATTCCTTTTTGTTCTCTGGGTCCCGCCTGTGCACAGGCATGCAGATGACAGCATCTGTGACGTTTGTCTTTTGTGGCCGGGAGTCATGTCATTGTGGTTCAGACATGCCAGAACATGGGGTGCACTTCTGCACAGGCTCATTGGTGCAGAACCTGCACCTGCAGCAGGTGGGACCGACATCAGGTGTGGGCTCCGCCAGGTGCAGGATCTCCATGAGGGTGGCCTGAAGGTGCTGAGGCCAGGATGGGCCAGGTGAACAGGTGTGGCATAATTCCTGATGTTGAGAAAGGTGCTGGGCGATGAGGGGGAACACAAAGTTGGGGGGCTGGTGAGAGCTTAGGCCAGGGAGCCCACAAAGAGGAAACTGAGGTCGTGTCTGCAGCTCCCACCCCTACCAGGTATAGAAAAGCACGGGAGTGGGCATCAAGGTGCCCAAGGATATGCCCAAAGGCCAGGCTGACCCCAGCTCGGCCCTGTGGCCTACACCCGTTGCCTTCCACCTTGGGCCAGCCATTGGACAAGGCATTGTGAACTGAGTGGGCAGGGCACCTCTGCTCAGAAGACACCCCTGGTCTGAGAGGAGCACAGACCCCAAGATGTAATGAGCTCAGATCTCTGACTCAGAGAGATCAGAGTATGTGATTTCAGGCGGGACCCGTGTCCTAGGTGGGCACCCTGCATGATGGGGTCTCATGGGGAGCTGGAAGATCAGGGATCCATGTTTGCACCGCCCAGGGCACCAGCTGTCCCATGGCTCACGCCTCGCCCGTCTCTTCCCGCTCTGATGGGCCCTGGGGACACAGCCTCTGGGTGACCCCCACCCTCAAAGCCACCTAGTTGTAAGCAGAGGACAGCCCCTTGGGTCCCAGTAAGGGCAGGAAAGGAGGTGCAAGTATAATTTGTTTCAAAAGGAAAAAGGTTAAGGCATTCGGGTTTCCAGGGAGGGACCCCTCCCCTCACAGCCACATCTGCCCTCCTGAGAGGGGTTGTGTACAAAGAGCATGTAATTAATTTATTTATTTCTTTACACATAACTGAAGTGATGTTACAGTACATAAGTTATTTACAACTGTGCAGTAATGTGTTGCAAAATAAATTATCTAGAAGGCAGCAAAAGTACATTGTGAACGTGTATAAAACTGTACAGCGTTTACGGGTACACTTTTTATATGATTATTGGCTCTGTAGTGTTTCAAGTTATGTTCTCAGAAAGAGAAACAAAATGCCCAAGATTAAAGGAAAAAATATACAAACCACGTGGATTTGACTCCATTAAAAACACAACTGAGTGTCCTGCCTCCGTGTCCCTGTGAGGCAGGCGGGCGGGCGGCGCAGCCAGGCCCTCGCCCGGCCCAGCGTCCTGGCCCTGGTCCGAGGCCCGAGCCATCGGCAGCTTCATGACAGGATGGCAGCCAGCCCGGTGCTCTCCCCGCCCTCTGACCAGAGACCGCTGTTGCTGAGGGGTAGACACCTTAGTTTTATTCTCGAGTCGATCAAAAATGGAACCAGGAATTTAAAGACTGCTCTCCATCCTACAGCTCCTGAGATGCCTGCGTAGCCGCTGGAGAAGAGCCCGAGGCCACTGCGCCCACACCTGTGCCCCCGGCTCCGCGTCCTCCCGCGGGGGCCCGTGGGAAGGAGGCGCACCAGGGACCCAGTGCGGTTTCTCCCTAGGCGTCCCCACTGGGGACATGGTCTCCTCCCGCCGCCTGGACTCGGCAGCAGACGTCAGGGGGCTCGCCTGTGTCCTGTGCAGCTGTCCCTGCGCATCAGGCTGGCAGGAGCACAAAGTCGTCGTTGACATCGACCATGGGCACGTAGAAGGACGGCACCTCGTTCACGCACAGGGACTTGTGCCCGGCGGGGTCCAGCTCCTGGACCTTCAGCTGCCACTCCATCCTCTGCACAGCGTTGAGAGCTGCCGCCTCGTGCTGCTGCCGCATCAGGAGACATGTCTGCATGGGAAACGTGGCAGGTGAGGAGGGAGGAGAGACCCTGCCGCCCACTCCCCCTGCCGCAGCACTTCTGCGAGGTCGGGGCGGGGGACCCTTTTAAGCTCTGGCCTTGGGACGGCCTCTCGCATCTGGGTCTCATCCTGCCCAGTGAGTGGCCTTGCTGAGCACACAGGCGTCTGTCCATCCCTGCTTCATGCCCCTGCGCCTGGGGGTTTCGCCTCTAGTCAGAACTTGTAGCAATTTTGCTTTTCTGTTTTCATTTTACAATTACTTTATTTATGGCTGGTGAGATTGGCTTAACATTTGCATTCTCAGTATTAGAAATAGGTACCAAGGCAAACAGACTAATAAAAAGTCTGTGCTGTGTATTTCATGTTAAGAATGCAGACTGTTGGAATGAGGACAGTACCTGGGTTACCCAGATGGGTCATAACCCGAGGCAGCATATGTGGACTGTGGGGGGAGGTGTGAGGGAGTCGGGGTGCGGGGCATGTTTCGGGAACACATGGGAGATAGAAGCATGGTGGGTGGGAACACAGACTCGGGTTAACAGACTTAACGATGTGACAGTGATCGTGCAGGAAGCTCATCTTGTTTTCTCAGATGAGCACATAAACATTTAGGGCAGGATATCACAATCTCTAAATTGCTTTAAAATAATTCAGTTTAAACTATTTCAGAACTAAGCCCTGTGTGCACCAGCAGGCCAGGCGTCCTCGGCACGCAGTCACTCATGACCCTCCGAGTCGCGCTGCTCTTACTTAATTTAAGGTACTACGTAGTGTCTCCATCTCTGGGTGCTCCCGAGCCTGAGCTACTCCTGGGCTTCTGAACTGCTGTACAGTCCGAGTTTTCAGTGACTGAAATGAAACTGTTAGGCTGAAACCCCATGACACCCCACAGACACGCCTGTTTACCCAGAAAACTGCCCTGAAGATGCAGGACCTGAGGAGGGCAGCCTGTCTCCTAGTGGGACCTCGTCCACCCTGTGGTCCCAATTAAGCGGCCACGTGCAAGGAGCCCGTTCCACGGGGGTATGGCCATTTCGTGCTCCTGCACTCTCTATACCTCACCAGTTTCTTTTTCTGTCCATTATTTTTTAAGTTCTTGGCACATTAAGGAAATTTAGACTCACGTGGTCTTTTTAATGTACCAAGTCTCATTTTACTTTGGTCAAAAAGTATCTCCCTATAAGAAAGTTTTCCAGGCAGCTCCCTTCAGGCAGGCTGGTGGTGGGAGGACTGACCATGTGACCTCCACGCCTTGGAGCTTGTCAGAAACGCGGCCTTAGCCAAGCCTGAACGCCTTGTAAGCTGTTGCCTCTCTGCTCTGGGCCCCTGGCCACCCCCTTGGGTATGGTGCTGGGGGCAGGGGTCACCGAGGTAAGGTTGGGGTGAGGCTGGTAGCCCAGCGTGGAACCTGGGTCTCGCCTCCATCAATTCCACACTCAGCAAGCCCTGCCTCATGGGCGCTACTCTGTAGCAGGCGTGTCACTGCCGGTGTGTGTTCACGCGCCTACAGAGGAGGACGTGCTTCTTACTTGCTAAGCTCTCTATCTCCCCCCTGTCCTCTGCCTGCTGCACTGGTCAGCACATCCAGGGCAGGGCTGCTGGTGGATGCTGTGACCTTTGAGGAGGGTCAAGGTGGGGTCCCACAGAGGTCTGACCGCCAGCTGGTGACAGGAGCTGCTCCCCGCACACCTGGACAGGAGGGAAGACACTCTAAGAGGCAACATGGGGGCGGGGAGGCCTCGCTCGCTTGCTGCCAGCTGGGCTCAGAGCCAGTATGAAGCTGCCTCCTCCACACACAGCTCCACAGCAGCCACCCCCCACCCGGAAAGCCCAGCCCGCCACTGCCGCTCAGGGAGGGGGGCTCACCTTCATGCGGTCGTACTTGTCGTCCACGTCCTGCAGCCAGGATATGAATTGGCGGGCATTGAACCTGTCCCGCACTGACTTGTTCTCATCACCCTGCAAGGAGAACCACGTGCACGTGAGTGTCCGGGAGGGGCAGCTTCCTGGCGGCCAAGCTCCGCCCCCTACCTGGGGTGCAGGTTCTGGAACCCCTACAGTGTCCCCACATCAAGGGCCAACCAGCAGGACACCCCCCACCCTCCTTATGGGCCCAGGCAGCTGCCCCCCAACACTGTCCAGGGTGGAGCCGCCCTGCAAGTGACACTGGACCCCCTCAGGGTGGGCCCACGATGGCATCTGTCCAGTTTCTTCTTTGTGAAAACTGCAAGTGGTTTTTTCTTTGAAAAGGACATTTGGGAGGCCTGAGGTGGCTGAGGGCCCCGGTGGTGGACAGTGGTTTAGGAGTGGACCAGGTGTCCCCACCGGCTCCTGGCGGCTGCGTGAGCGGGGCCTCTCTCCAGAGCCGCAGGCAGCCATCTGCCTGAGGGGCCCCGGCCCAAGACCTCCCGTCTCTGGACCTTCAAAAGGAAGCCCAACAACGCCCTTTCAAGGTCAGGAGATCCTTTTTCCTTTTAGATGCAAAAAGCAAAACTTCTATCTAATTAATGCTTTTTTGTTTTACGAAAAACGTGTCACTGCTAGCACATTTTAAAGTTTTGTATCCTTAAAGATAACCACTGTTACGTCACGTGTGGCCAGCCTCCATGTGTGCCAGTGATTGGGGGATGGGAGCCTGTTAGGGAACTTGGTGCTGAGGCCTGAACAGGGACAGAGGCAGAAAGCAGGCCCAAAAGGACACTCTGGCTGTTTTCAGAGTTGCAGTGGCTGATGAGAGTAGGTCAGGGTGCACACAAGTCAGCTTGCTTTTTGCACGTTAGATCTCTGATGTGTCCATGCATAGATAGGGTAGGGGCCCTGAGGGGCACAGGCTCCACCTACTGGGACAGAGGCGGGCTGGACCCTTGGAGTGGACACACGGGGCCACTCTAGAGGACAGACGAGGCAGACCATGTGTTCTGACAGGTGGCACCCTGGGCCCTGCCCCAGACCGGCGAGTCACTGGTAATGGCCCTTGGGCCTGCCTTCTATCAGTGGCAGCACCGCGTCCCCAGGGCGACAGTCTCTCTTGGTCCTCTGCTCAGGAGCTCGGGAGCCCCAGGGCAGCAGCTCTGGCTGCTCGTGTCCGAAATTCATGTGAGCTTCAGAGGAAATGTGCAGCAGACGCCCAGCCCACGCCCCACCTGGCTCTCCAGCGGCATGTTGTACACCTCTGAGTCCAGCAGCATGGTGCAAGCACTGAACGGCACCGCCTGGTTCGCGATGGTCCTCGCCGCCCGGCAGTGGACCCGCAGGATCTCCTGTTCGCAGGAGACGATCAGCTTTTCCTGAAGAAGAGGGGCCGGTGAGCTGAGAGGGTGGGAGCTGGGTGCCCCGGGCCCACGGCTGCACACTCACCCGCTCGATGCTGTGCTGCAGGCGAAGCTTCCCCCGGACGGCCTCCTGCTGCTTGAACAGTTCCTTCAGGGGCTCCGCCAGTGAGGGTGGGGGCGCGATCTGTGGTCACAGGAGAGATGGGCTCACCAGGGGCCAGGAGCTGCCCCAGCTCCACTCACCACGGCCCCATGATACCAAGCCAGGAGCCCACAGCATCTGGATGCTTGTCCCTGAGAGCAGGTGAGTGAGCCCCCCCGCCCCAAGGGAGCTGCAGGCACCTGTGAGGAGGGCGGGGGAGGAGGAGGCAAGGGAAGCCAAGAACTGTGTGTCTGTACCACTATTGTGGTACGGTCAGGGGACAGAGGACCAGCAGGGTCCTCTGTTTACCACAGGCTTCACCCACCCTGAGCAATGTGAGGCGTACTGGGACGCAGCTGCCCGGAGGCAACACAAACAGAAGAGCGGGCCTGCCCGTCTGCCCAGGGTGTAGGGCTTGCCTGGCCACTTTTGAAGAGACACCGCCAGACCAGAGAAGCCCATGGACGCTGGCAGCCACCCTCCAGGGAGAAGCCAGTGCTTCTGAGTCACACAGGAAACGTGCGGCCATGACCATGGGCTGGAGGCGGCAGGAGGGAGGAACAGCCCCCACCTGCAGACAGACCGTCTAAAGGGCTGCACTTGAGGCCCACACTTGAGGTATTTGCTGTCTTCCAATCTTTTGGTTTAATATTAGCTCAAAACTTGAAGAGGGAAACCCCAGCTGGGTCTCTTCAGCTGCCAGCCTGCCCCCTCAGGGCCCAGGGCACCTGGCAGATGTCTCCGTCAGGGTCTTGGCCATGAGAACCCCTCCTCCTGCTCCTGAGGGTGGAAGCCCAGGCCCACCTGTGGAGCGGCCTGCCGTAACCCCGAGCCCGGCACCCCAGATAGGGTTGAGCCTGGCACACACGCAGGCTGCTGTGGGTGAACTCGAGTGGCAGGGGCACAGCACCCTCGGCTGTTGCCTGGTTTCTAGTTCCAAGTGTTCTATAGACAATCAGCAGAAAGTCCCTCTCCCTGAACAGAGATCCCAGGACAGGTTCCTGAACCTAGTGCCTCAGGCCCCGTCTGTCTGGGGACAGGCCGCACATGTGGGACACAGCCCGCCCTGAGCCTGATGGACAAAACAAGAGGACAGCTGGGTTTTTCACAGAGAAGGGGATGGTGTCGAAAAGCGAGGTGAGGTAGTGCACACGTGTGAACAGGTGGCGCCTGGGGAGCGTCATGAAGCTCAAGCAGCCAGGCTCTGGCTACGGGTGGAGAGAGGTAGCCCAGGTGGGCTCTCCTGGCCATGAGCCCTGTGCCTGCTCCCAGGTGGCGGGTGGGGGCCAGCCGAACGTGGAGAACACGCTTCCCCAGAGATCCACATGGCAGGACCTGCCCACGGCCAAGATGCAAGTATGAGATGGGACAAGGGGTATGCACAGCGGGGCTTGGATGGTCACAGCTGCACGAATGTGGGGTGAACGACGGCGCAAGGGGGCAGGGTGGGGGCCTGTGTCTGGCAGGCCTGCTGGTTGGGGACCTGCTTCAAGGAGGCAGGAGCAGCGCCCTCCGGCCCCTGGGGAAGAGGGGTGTAGAGGCCTCGTGCTGTGGGAAGGGGAGCAGAGGGGGCTGGGCATGCCTGAGGCAGGTGGGCTGGGGTCCAAGCTCAAGGTGACCCAGCGGCTGCGGGGCGGGAGGTGACACTGGACAGTGTCGTGGGCAGATGGCGAGTGGCAGAGGCCAGCACGGAGGGGGCTGCTTCTCGCCTCTGGGGCGGGCACTCACCACGGGGATGTGCAGCTTGCTGAGTGGCTTGCCGTCCAGGAGGTAGGAGCCGGTGTAGGTGACGTACTCGGCGTAGCACTGTGGCGCCTGCGGGCTGATGTAGCACAGGATTTTGCGCTTCTCCTCGATCTTCTTCCGGATCTGCAGGTACTCGAAGTATGGGTTGGACCTGTCGCTGTGGTAAGGCTCGATGGCGTCCAGCTTGATGGCGTCCACGATGGCGGCCAGCGTTTGCTGGATCACCTCGCGTGTCTGCCGCGTGGACGTGTGCATCTGCTGGGCCAGCTGCTGGCTGGAGCGCTGGAAGCGGCGTTTGCGTGGGTGCTGGGCCTGGGGGTCGTCGTCCTCAGAGCTGCGACCCTTGGCTCTGGGGGTGGGCGTGGGTGTGGGCTCCTTTTCGGTGGGCGGTGAGCTCTGCTTGTGCTGGTTGGCCAGCATCTGGGCACGGGTCCTAGTCATGCGCTGAGGGATCTCCTCCACTTTGGGTGCCTTCGGGGCCTCAGCCGTTGGTTTAGGTTCTGGTTCGGTGGATTCAGGCTGGACGCTATCCGGGGGCCCATTGAGCCCGGCACTGTCCTGAGGGCCGGCCCCATCTGCCACGTGGGCCTGAGCCGAGCCATCCACGGGGGCATCAGGGGTGCCGTGGGGCGAGGCCGAGGGGTCTTGGCCCTCGGCCTCCTCATCTCCACTCCCTGGTGGACGCTGCTCTGAGAGGGCTGGTGTGAGCCCTGAGCCGGGGTGGGAGTCCTCAGGGGCTCTCCTGTCTGGCCCGGACCCTGCCTCCGCTGTGGCCTCAGGCAGCGCTGCTGGCTTTGGCTCCTCCGGGGGCTCTGGTGCAGCTTCGGTGGGGAGCCGGGCGGCCGCCTGGTCAGAAGGCGACACCAGCTGTTGGTCAGCAGCTGCACCAGCAGCCTCCCCACTGCCCGGGAGCACAGGGGCCCCCAAGGGGGTGTTCTCTGGAGGAACAAGAGGACTCTCTTCCACAGGCTCTGCTTCCACGTCAGGAACATCCTTGGTCTGGAGAGGGAGCTCTGGCAGTGAGAAAGGCCCCAGGTCGAGGTCGTCCTCGGCAGCAGGGAAGGCACCAGGCCAGGGCACCGGCTCCACCTGGCCGAGCGCCGACAGGTTGTGACCACCTTCCAGGAAATTATTCTCCAGGGGCCCCAGTGCCTCCACCTGAGCCACGGCCGTCACACACGCAGGCTCTGCGGGTGCGTCAGAGGGCGCGTCCGGAAGGGACTTGCAGTTACTGAAGAAGGACTCCAGCCGGGAGGGAGGGGCGAATGGGGCCGACTCCTCGGAAGCAGAGACTGCAGCTGGGACTGCTCCCTCGGCCTTGTCCTTAGCTTCCAGTCCCGGCTCAGGGACCGGCAGAGGGTATGAGACAGGGGACCCTGGGTAAGGGGGCTCAGGATGGAGTGACTCGGCTGGGCAGAAATGTTTCGGGGACTCTGGGAACCTCTGTGGGGACTTCAGTAGGAGGTCCGACCCCACAGGCCAACCGGCCGTGTCACCAGGAGCACCCCCAATAAGGCCAGGGGGCAGGCCCTGCTCTGCAGCAGCAGGATGCGCCCATTCGACCGGCTCCTCTGTGATGACTGTGCTGAAGGGGCCCTCGTCCAGGGGCTCCAGGAAGCTGGGCTCCGGGGGGATGATGGCTGCAGTGGCCTGCTGGTCCTCCGTGGCATCCAGGGGGATACCAAGATCGGGGGGGAGGGCCCCCTCCATGGACGGGGCCAAAAGCTCATCTCTGTGTGAAGAGGGGGACTTGGCTTGTAAACCAGCGAAGGCGCCCTCTGGGGAGGGGGTAAGGTTGACTGTGGCCGCAGGCGGGCAGTGCAAGGTGTCGACTTTTGGGGAGGGCATGCCATAGTCCGGGGAATAATACCCTGGAGACAGGCAGGCGAACTTCTCCGCGGGTGCTGGAGGGCCAGGGGCCTTGTCCTCGGGGTGCTGCCCTGGTGAGCTGTAGCTGGGTGCAGCGGGGACGCTCTGCTGTCTGAACAGCTTGTCCCCGAGGCCAAACTCCTCCTCGGGGGTCCTCCTGACGTCCACGGAGACCGAGCGGTAAAGGTTCGTGCACAGTGGCCTCGTTGGTGTCTGGCCTGGGGTCTCTGAAATCCCACTTGTGGCCACGGAGAACCTGTCAAAGAAAGAGGGTGAGCAGGCGCTGGCAGAGGTGCTGGACATCGGCTGGGGGTCCGTGCAGTCAAACATGAGGTCGGGGTAGTCGTCAGCGCTGCAGGACGGGGTCCGGGGCGTGTGCATGGCCTCCTCGTAGCTGGGGCAGGACACCACCGAGGCGGGGGTGGGGACCCCAGTGGGCCGGCCATGGTCAGGCCTGGGGGACGCAGGCAAGACCTCTTTCATGTGGGGTCCTGCCAGCCAGTCCCGGGGATCCACTGCTAGTCCCGGGTGGGGCTTGTTCTCAGTGGCGGGGGCAGGAGGAGCAGACTCCTTAGGTTTTCTGTCCTTTGGGATGAGGTCGGGCCCAGGCGGCTTCTTGGGCGGGCCATCCAGACTCTTCTTGCGTGCGTCCTCTGCGGGCCGCGCCTTCTCCTTGAGCTTGGGGTCCCCGGAGCGGTGCCGCAGCTTCTCCATCTGCCTCATCCTCTCCTTGTGCCGCTTGTGCCGCTCCTCAATCTCCAGGTCCTTCTGGGACAGCATCCGCTCGAAGCTGGTCATCATCAGGTCCCCGTCGCCCAGAAGCTTCTCCCGAGGCCGCACGTCTTTCTTGCCTGGGTCTCTGGTCGGGAGCAGCTTGTCATTTCCGTTGCTGAGCTTTGCGGGGTCGCCCTTCTCCTTCTCGGGATTCTCCTTGATCTTCTCCTTCAGCCTGGCCTCGCCGAGCTTCCCGCCCTCATCCTTGGCCTTGTCTCGGAAGGCGCCGGGGGCGGTGTCTCTGGCCGGGGGCTTGGGCTCCTCGCGATGGTGCCGGTGCCGCTCCTTGTCCTCCCGCCACCGCTCGCGGTGCTTCTCCCGCCGCCGCTTCTCCTTCAGGAGGCTGAGGGCGCTGGAGCCATAAGGCCGCAGCTCCTTCTCCACCTTCTTGGGGGGCTCTCGTTCAGGATCATTTTTCTCCTTCTTTTCGGTAGAAAACAACTCGAGAGCTTTATCCAGCTCATCCTCTGCGTCAGCCTTGGAGCCGTAGGAGGCGCCGTAAGCGTCGCTGTCCAGGAGCTCCTTCTCGTACTGGCTGGCGTCCTTCCGGCTGCCTGCGTCCTTGTAGTCGTCATTCTTGTCCTTCTTCTCCAGCTTCTCCTTCTTGCCCCGCTCTCGATCGTGGCTCTTCTTGGAGGAGGACGAGGCATGCCGGTGCCGCTCCCTCTCCCGCACCCGCTCCTCTGGGGGCTCCGGGAAGGACACGTCCAGGAGGGCGCTGAGGCTGGGGTCCTGGCCGCGGTCGGGGAAGCCGTCGGAGGATGCCTCACTGGCCTTGTCGTTGGAGTCCTCGCGGAAGTCCTGCAGGGCCTCCTCCTCCAGCCGCTCCAGCAGGCTCTTCTCCGCCTCGGCGCCCTTGCTGGCCTTCCTCTCGCGGCCCTGCTCGCGGTCCGGCCTCTCCCTGTGCCTGGTCTTGGCCTTGTCCTCCGCAGGGGGCCTTTTCTCCCCCTTCTCGGGTGGCTTCTGCTTGCTCCTCTTGTCCTGCACAGAGTCCACAGATGTGCGGTCCTTCCTGTCCTTTTTCTCCTTGTGCTTCTCAAAGGTCTTCTCCCTCCTGTCCTTCCCCCCATCCGCGGCCCCCTTCTCCTTCTTCTTCTCCCTCGTCTCTTTGTCCTTCTGCTTCTCAGTGTGGGCTTGCCTGTCGGCTGAGTGCTTCCGGTGCCGGTCAGGGGGGTGCAGCTCCCGCCCGTCCTCTCTCTCCGGGGGGCCGTCCCCCCGCCCCTCACTCGCCTCCCCAACTTTGAATCCGCTTGCTGTGTAGTCGTCTTTTTCATCTTCACTTTCATCTGTGAAGATATCTGCAATATACCAGCTTTTCTCTTTGCCCTTTTTCTCGTCTTTTTTTTCGGAGAAGTCCTCGGAGAGGATTCCAGGGAAGGCCTTCTCCCGTTTGTCTCTGCCTTGGTCAAGGGATGCCTTCCTCTCCTTGTCTTTGCTGTGCACGTCTTTATGCTTTTCCTTGGCATCCTTTTTCTCTTTAAAACACTTATCAAACTCTCTGTCCCTCTGACATTTCTCAAGGATGAGTTTTTCGCTTTTGTCCTTGTCGCTGGACTTCTCCTTGTGCTTCTCCAGCTTCAGCTTCTCCTTCTTCTCCTTCTCCCTCCCCGGGTGGTGCCTCTCCCAGGGCTCCAGGCTCTTCCCAAAGTCACAGCCATACTCCTTCAGGTCTTCCCTGTGCGCCTCCTCGGGCTTCACGCGCCCATCTCTCCGCTCCTTAGCAGCCTCGGGGGGCTCCTTCCGGTCCCGGCTGCCCTCTGTGGACTCGCGCCGCCGTTTGTCCTTCTCACAGAGAAAGCTGGGGACGGCCCTGTGCCTGTCGGCCACGTGCTCTCGCCGCCGCTCCAGGCTGTCCCTGTCCTTCTTCCGAGAGAAGATGTCCCTGTCACCGCGCTTCTCCCGGGCCTTGCTCTCCCTCCTTTTCTCCTTGCTGTCCTCCTTCACCGTCTCCAGGATCAGCCTGGCCACAGAGTCGCTCTTCATGTCCCTGTAGTCTGTCACTGGGGAGTCCCAGCTGTCTTCTCCTTTGAAATCGAAGGAGGAATCTGACAGGTCCGAGAACCAGCGATCCTGCTGGTCATCAGAGAGACTGAACTTGGTGTCTTCGTTTTCCAGAAACTGACTTTTGTTACAGTACTCATCAAAAGCAGAGTCCTCCCGATACCCTTTTTCTTTTCTGAGTTTTTCTTTATCCTCCTTGAAGATCTTCTCCTTCTCTTTGGGAATTTTTTCCTCCTTAAAGTCATTCTTTTTCTCTAACTTTGACGGCCTGTCTTTGGACTTCTTCTTTCTTTCCTCTTTGTAGAGCCGCAGCTTCTCCTCTTTAGGAGACTTTTCCTTCAGCAGCCTCTCCTTCTCAGCCTTGTTTGAACGGTCCTTCTCCTCCCGGAAGGCCCTGCCCCCATCCTTGTTCAGGTCCCTGATTCTCTTCAGCGACTTCTCCTCTCTGGAGACCTTGATCATCTCGTCCTTAAAGAGCCAGTCTTTCTCTTCCGACTTCATCTTGCTGAGCTTCTCCTCTTTCTTGCAGTGGTCTCGCTCATGCTTCAGGCCCTTCAGCTTGTTCTCAGCGGGCACATCATCCAGGAGGATGGCCTTGTCCGCCCTCTGCTTCGAGTCCTCGTACTCGTAGGTAAAGCTCTTCAGCTTCAGTTCCTGGCTGACAGAGCACAACCCCTTCTCCTTGCTTTTGTGTTTATGTTTAGTCTTGTGTTTCTTGACGACTTTGCCCTCCTTGTCCAGCTTGGGGATGGCGCCGTCCCCGCTTGGGTGGAAGGAGTTCTTCCTGTCAGGTAGCGTGCCCTGCAGGCTGGCCCTCTTTTTGTGCTCCTGTCTCTTCCTGACTGGCTTCAGTGACTCCACACTGGAGCCTTCGGAGGAGCCATCAGACTCACTGCTCAGTCTTGTCCTGGTGGAGTCTGATAAGGAGCTGACCTCGGACCAGGCAGGAGAGGAAATGGTTTTCCAATTGTCTGTCCGCCAGTGCTTGGTGTGTGGGTCCGCGTGGCCGGTATTATGCTTCTGGGCGGTGGAGCTGCCGTGGGATGAGGTGGAGGAGGCAGACAGGGAGCTGAACAGGGCAGGGTCCTTCAGCACCAGCGGGGACTCCTTGAGGCTGCCCGCTGAGTCCCCGCCATCCTCGCCACTCTCTGAGGACTCGCTCTCAGACTCGGACGAGCAGAACGTGTCGCCCCTCTTCCCAAACCGCACTTCTTTGCCCTTTATTTCTTTCTTTCGCTTCTTTTTCACTTTATTTCTTTCCTTCTGCTGCTTGCAGTTCGAAGGCTCCCGGGTCTTGTTGCCGGGCAGCATGGTGTGGGCTGAGAGCCTCAGCTTCTCCCCCGCCCCCACGGCGACGCCGACGTCCTCCTCGTCGGACGTGTCCGACAGGATGCGATGAGACGCCTTCTTTGGTGCAATCGTGCTGTTTTTAGTGTAGCTTTTCACTTCCATTTTGGGTATAGAAATAAAACTATTTGACTTGGCTTCTCTTCTGTAGTCCTTTTTCAGTAAGTGTTTGTCGTCCACTGGGGGGGTTCTGTCCTGCTCGTCATCCTCGTCAAACTCATACTCGTCCTTGACCGGGGTCACGGTTTTCTGCGGCTCTGGATTCTTGGCCTTGTGCTTTAGGCCCTTCTCAAACTCAGAGTCTGTGTTATTGCCATCGACCGAGCTGGAAGGTGCGAACGACGGGGCGTCCTCCTCCTCCTCCTCGGAGCTCTCTGCAGGAACAGGGAGAAAGGAGTCAGGAGCTGTTCAGGCAGGGCAGTGGCAGACAAGCCCAGAACTTGAATAACGACTGAGGCTGGCCCTGGGCCGAGTGGCCAGATAGGGGTCCACACAGACATGGGGCTAGAGGCCTTGCACCAGAGCCCCCATCCAGGGTGGGGTGCCCTCACAGTCTGGAAAATCTCATCAGCGCCGGGCATCCAAGCAGGCTGCCTGCAGTGAGACCACCTGTCCTGCCCCCCGCCTGCCCCGCTCCCCACCCCAGCACTGACCAGCTGAGCTCTCCTCGCTAGACGTGTAGGTGCCCTTGCCCAGAAGCAGGTTCACCATGGTCGGGGAGCTGGCCACCTTCAGCGGTGTCTCGCCCTTCCTGTTGCTCTGCTGAGGGTTCCCTCCGTACCGGAGCAGCAGCTTCACCACCTGTGTAGCAGTGAGAGGCACGTCAGGGACGTGAGGAACGTGGAGCAGCCACCGCACCAGTGCCTGCTCATAGGGTCTGAGCGTGCTGCCACCGGGCCTCTCCCCACCACAGACCCATCACACAGGTGCCTGGTATTTGGTCCAAAGTTTTGTACTGGGTAAGGGTGGGGGTGGGAGGGCTGTTACAGAGTAGGGAAAACAAAGACCAAGCTTCCACAAGCAGGTGTATTTCCTGTTTTTTATTTTAAAAGTAAGATTGCCTGTTTCTAGTTTGTGCCCAGGACAGCTGAACCCAAGGACAGGTGGACCTTGATGTGTCATACTTTATAGAGATGAAGGTCTGTGATGACCCTGTACCCAGCAAGTCTATCGGCACCATTTCCCTGCTTGGTGTCTCTGTGTTACGTTTTTAGTAATAATGTATTTTTCTTCTTTCTTTCAGGCCCTGCCATGCCTCATTTGGGATCTTAGTTCCCTGACTCGGGGTGGAACTCAGTGCCTCCTGCCGAGTAAGCATGGAGTCCTAAGCACTTGACCTCTAGGCAAGTCATGAAATAACATTTTTTAAGTGGGGTGTAACGTTTTACACTCTTTTGATGTGGTCCATTTTTAAAGTCTTTATTCGTTAAGATTTGCTTCTGTTTCTGTTTTTCTAGGCTGTGAGGCACGTGGAATCTTCACTCCCTGACCAGGGCCTGAAGTGCGTCCCCTACATTGGAAAGTGAAGTCTTGACCACAGGCAAGTCCCCTAGTTGATGTGTCTGTCTTGACAAACAAGTACAGGCTGTTCACAGACACTACTATTGCACACCCGACAGCGACCACCCAGTGCATCAGGAAACCACTGCTCCGCTGCAATCCTCACTTCGCTCCGGTGGCCTCCCCTTGATGGCCGGCAGACTGGACAGGGGAGAGCAGTAACTGCATCTCCACTACGGAAGCTCCCCTGCCCTCAGGCACCACCGTGGACAGCCCTGGGGCCAGAGGCTGGGCTCCAGGGCCGTGTCCTTGCTGTCTGTCAGCTGAGGGCCAGCCACCCCAGCCGCTGAAGGCCACCATGTTCCTAGCGCTATGGGCCCTCCCTCTAGGACTAGCGATGCAGGCCAGTCCTCTTCACATGGAGAAAGGGTCTCTGCTGTACACACCCTTGTCCACCTGTACAGTCCAGGGTCACTTCCCATCTCCTGGTCTTCCAGCTCCCCTCTGCAGAGGCCCCCGTCCTGAGGCCCCGTGTCCACAGGCCTCTGACTGCTCTCTCACAACAAGTTTAAAGATGAGCTTACAAACGCAGGCCTTGTTTCATGTATACCTGCCCACTGCCCCGGGGATATTTTTAGCAAATCCTGGATATTTCATGAATTTTTCAGCCTATTTCTCTAAAAGGGCTCTTAAGAAAGAAAAACAAAACCCCTCTCATCTTCTCTAAAAAGTTGCCTAATTCCTGACGTCAGCACTCAGGTGTCTGCAGGAGCTTTGGCATCTCGAGCCCTTCCCAACCTCTCCCAGCACCCATGTGTCATTGTCCCATTGTGCCCACCCCCCTGGCCGAGCTGCTGGTTCCCTGGCACCTGCCAGCAGGGCCACCACCAAAGACTAGATGTCATACGGTCACCACGCTTGCCTCCCGTCTCTAGACAAGGGCCTTTTCAGGACACTGTGCTGTGGAAGTGGCGAGACCCTCACCTACACGTGTATCTGCAGTGTTGGGCCGGCACCCCAGGTGCTCATAGCTCCTGGGCTGGTGACACGGGTCACCCTGTGTGGCTGCACCCGTCCAAGGTGCCTGGTCTGACAGCGCAGGGATGAGGACAGATAGAGCTCCCGTTCTGGGGCTGGCCACTCCACCTTCTAACATCCAGCCATACCTGTGTGGCCAGAGCAGGACCCTGACACACAAGCCATGGCAGGTGTGCAGAAAGCTGGGCTGAGCTGGGGTCAGGGGTGGTCAAAGACTCACTTCCTGGTCGCCCTGCCACCAGGAAGGAGAGAGACCCGGAAGCTGCAGCAGGCCCACCCAGGGGTCTGTGGGGAGGCACCCACCTTGTAGTGCCCGTTGTTGGCGGCATCATGCAAGGGTGTGTCATCATCCAGGCCCTTGGTGTTCACCTCCGCGCCCGCAGCCAGCAGCTGCTTCGCAACATCATAGTAGCCTCGGTTACAGGCCTCATGCAATGCCGTCCAGCCTGGAAACAGACACTCAGCACGTATGTGACTTAACCCTCAAGGCCACTTCCACCTTGGGCAGCACAGGAAAGTCTAAGGACGGGCGCCCAGCCTGGGTGTTCTTTCCTGGGGCACCTCTGGGTTGCCCATGACTGCTAGCAGTTAACCCTACAGACTAGGAAGCTGTGAAGGGTCCAGACAGGTGAGCAGCATCATCACACAGGAAAGCAGAGCAGGCCGTGGGTTTGGACAGGCCTCTGTGCAGCAAGCGCCGAGGCCTCCCAGGGAGTGACCACTCCATGGACTTGGAAAAATTCAAGGTACCACCTCTTAAAATATCAGTATTTCTAAGTTAGGTTTGGATCAGACATGTGGGGATCGTGCTCAGCAGGTGTTCTGGGGTCCCAGACCTCCTGAAGAGGCAGCTCTGGGCACACAGGCAAGAGAAGAGGGTGCTGTGTCAGAGAGTCTGCCCTGGTCCTACCCTCAAGTGCTCACCCGCAAAGTCCTTGACGTTGACGTCTGCCCCCTCGCTGATAAGCTCCTTGATGCGCCGGGCGTCCCCCCGGATGGCCGCCCGGTGCAGGCGGGTTTCCCCACGCTCATTCCTCTTGTTCACTTTATCTTTGGTTTTTGAGGCAGAGTTGGGCGTCCCCTTCTGACACACTGTCGACTGGGAGGGGTGCTTTGGTGTCATGTCCACTGCAGGCCAAGGAGAGGAGGCAGAAGTTAGCAGGTGGGATCCACCACCGTCCAAGGGACGGCCGCCCCCAGCCCTGGACCTCCTGGGCTCACCTGGGCTATTGGCGGATTCCTCAGCCGTCATCTGCATGAGCAGAGCCACCTGCTGGCGCTCGGAGAGAGGGTAGCCAGCGCGGATCCCAGACAGCCCCATGCCGAAGAGCAGCCCGGCCTTGCGGGTGACGGGCTCCTTCCTGATCCGCTTCCGCTCAGGACCCTGCTTCTCTGTGAGGCGTGGGGGAAAGAGGGGACACTTCATGCCACGGAGCCCTCAACCCTGGAGCCTCACCTGGCCGCGCGGGAAGGGAAGGGGACAGCTGGCGGCACGCAGGCCGCCCGGCATCACCTCTTCCAGCAGTAACCGTGCTGGGGACACGATTCCAACACCTTGTCACCAGCCACTGAAGCCAAGCCTGGCCCCCACCGACCATCCACTGCTCCAGGTGCCTCCCCAGACCGTTCCCTGCACGCCAGGCGGCGGGACGGCCGACCCGAGTCCCCGCTCACACAGGACGGGCCTCGGTCTAGCAACTGCTTGTGCCTGTGGTCCAGGGCCTCCGCCCCACCCGCCTCCAAGACAGTTCAAATGTAAAATGCAAACACAGTTTAGAGACCCATGGAGAGGTCAAGGCTGACTGGGCGGTACTGTACCTTTCTTCTTGCTTCTAGGAGCCTCCATCTCATGCCATGGCGCTTCGAGGAGCGAACCAGCCTTGCAGTACCACGGCGTGGACTGAGCTGGAGGCATCTAAAGGCATCAACACAGAGCACTAACAAGATACGGGGCCAGCCCGGCGCCCCTCAGCCTCCTCACAACAAGCACGCTGCGCTCCTCGGGCCCCTCACACACACCCTGTTGGCCGCAGACAGCCACAGTGCCCGTGTCTTTCACGGGGCAGGGGTGATGGAGAGAAAAGCACTCCAACTCCTGGGATCAGGAGCCCAAAAAAAGCTCATGGGAACCGGGGATCCACCAAGTCTCAGATCCCTCCCCTGCATCCCTGTGCGTTTTGGGGGAGCCCCTGTGTGGGGTGTCCTAGGCCATGGGGTGCAGACCACAGGGTCGCCATGGGGGGCCACGCTTGAGAGGTTCTCCCTGCACCCCTGGGCTGGGTCAGACCCCAGGGAGAGGCAACGTCGCCACTCCCAGAACCACATACCTTTACCGCTCACCACCTCAGGCCCCGCAAGTATACCACTTTCCATTTTCTTTTAAGAGTTTTCACTGCTACTTCCTTAAACTGCTTGTTTATAAAAACTACAGCTGTGACTTGCTGACAGTGCTCCTCTGTGTCTCATGTGATCACCCCCCAGGCCACCCCACCGACTACTGATTTTTAACCAACCCACAAGGCAGAGGCCCAAGAAAGGAAATTCAGAAAAGATGCTCCTTATCGTTGACCAAGAGCCTTGCTCCCCCACAAGCTGTGAAGGCATGGAGGAGGGAGCAGCGCAGGGGCCCCGGCCTTGCACCGGACATGGCTGGCAGAGCAGGGACCTGGTGGCTCCGAGGAGTCCTGAGAAATGAAGCCATGATGGATAGCAGTCAAGCCACAGGGCCTGGCCCAGAAGCTACGCCACAGCTAAGCGGTCCCCAGGATCTGTCTGGGCACAGTTTCACACCTTGGAAGGGCGGCCGTGGGTATCAGAACCCCTGTGCCCCACCCCCCTGGGAAGGGCCTCAGACAATTGGGGGCGGGGGGTGGGGGTGTGTGGCCTCCCAAGGGCTGCTGCCGGGGGACAATGCAGACACGAATTCCCCAGAGACAAGGACGGAAGCACAGCCTCCCACCAGGCTGCCCTGCCAAGTCCACGAGGTCGCCCTGGAAGCAAACAGACCACTCTCCTCTTGCGTTGCACAGAGGCCTTCAGGACAGACACCATGCCCATGATTGTACGACACCAGAGGAACCTGGCAGAAGGGCCACAGCCGACTCTGTCTTCAAGTGGCTGTGCAGGCAGTGACACCCAGGGCCAGGGGTGCGCCTCAAGGGCTCCACCTGCACAGCTGTTAGTGGCAGCTGAGAAGCACCTGCTGCCCAGACACTGACCCCAGCTGCAAGGCAGGGCCCTGGGGACCCAGGTCTGCAGTCTCAGTAAGAACGAAGGCCACCCAAAGGTACACCGAGCACATGGCAGGTAGGCCCCCCACCCTCAGGGATGGGAGAGCTGGAGGGCTGAGGCACCCCCAGCAGAAGTCCTCACGTGCCTTGGTGGAGGTTTCCCAAGGCTTAACACAAAGGAACCCCTAAATGTAATCCTATCTCCTGAGATGCCGGCTTCTCCAGACTGAAGTGCGGTTTTTTTTCTACAGGCGCGGCGGATGCCAGTATCTAGTGGAGCCCATGTCTGGCTGGGCTGCGAGTCCTGGATGGAGTGGGCACCCCCGGAAGCTTGGCCACAGAGGAGTGGAGGCTGGGGTGCTGGCGCTGTAGGAGGGCCCACCTGCCTGACCCGCCGTGTCCTGTCAGCATGCGCCCACCCCAGAAAGACCTGCAGAGCCTCCTTCCTGCCCTGTGTGACGACCAAGGACACGGCAGAGGAAGTATCCCAGGCAGTGGGCCACTCCCCTTGGTGTTCTGCTAAGGTTTTGTTTCTTACATCCACCCAGAAGCAAAACAGAACCTACAGAAGCCCAGACGGAAGGTGCCAAGACATGGATACTGACAGGTGCGTGTGAGCAGCAAAAGCAGGCTAGGGGGTGATGTGCGGGGGCTGGAGGCGCCGTGCCCCCCTTCTCTGGAGACATGCCCCTTCCCAGGCTGATAAAGGAGTGGTCTCGTGAGCTGACCGTCCCCTCACCACTAGGAAAACGTGACTATGTGACTTGCCACCCTAATTCTCAAGCTTGGTCATCTTGCTGGTTCTCTGTGAAGTTGGTGCAGATTTATCATCTCTTCCTGGGACGTGGTCACCCAGCCGCAGCTGCAAGGATTCCAGCAGCCCTCAGGCCTTCACTGGTGTCCCCCCCAAGAGGCCTCTGGAAGATGGCTCTGCTCCCCCCACAACTGCCCAGCTGGGGCTGTGGAGAGAGCAGCCCCGAGCACCTCTGTTTCAGAACCTGGCATGCAGAGTTGTGCCCCCTGACCCCAGCAGAACTGACAGCATGGAGAAGAACCCCTGAGTCAGCGGATCCTGGCAGCAAGGACGCAGAGTGAGTTTCGGGGAGAAGACCTCCTTGTGAAACCAGGGCCACCTCTGGCTTTCGGGCGAGCTCTGCAGATGCCTCCCCCTCCACACCCCCTGGTTCTACCTGACACTCTGAGTGGGGCCCGCTCTCACACCCGCACAGCCGCTGGGCTACCATGTACTCTCTCCAGGGCCGGGCTGCACTGCCCTCTCCAGCTCCCTTCTGCACCTCAGCAAGGGTGCCAGCACCGTGAGGGTTCACACCCTGCTGCCTGTGTTGCTTCCCAATGCGGGAGCCCCATCCTCTTGGGGACACCGTGTGATGTCCTTGAGCCGGCTTCCCCATGCAGCCCCTCCCGCTGCTGCCACCTGGGGATCTGTCCTCACTTCCACCTCTCCAGACAGAGTGGACGACAGCTGTTTCCAGCAGAGGCCATCCCACAGGGGCAGGATAGCACGAGCCTGGGAGACCTCGCGGCCCCTGAGCGAAGGACAGCATCCTCTGGCCCAAGGTATCATACGGCAGGCAGACTGTCCTTGGCCTGTCGCTGCCACCAGAAGCCTGTGTCTGGGGCACAGGGTGAGTACCCATCATCACACAGTCCTAGGCTTCCCAGCAGAGGGGTCTCTCTGGAGACTGGTTTGGCACAAAAGTGGGGAATCGATGACCCCCTCAAGATGTCACCACTGCCTACACTCTGCCCTGAAGGGTGGGTGGGCATCTACAGTCCCCACAAAGTCACAGGGCTCCGTCGCATCAGGCAGGAGGTGGGGTCAGTGCCAGGCCCTGCCATCCTGACACTGTCCTATCTCTTGGTCTCAGGAGCACACAGTGCATCACGCAGCACAGAGTCACAGCCAGGCTTCTGATCCAGAAGCCCGCCTGGGCACCGTCCTCACATGGCGGACCCCCTGGCCCCCATTACACTCCGGCCTCAGGCCTGTCACCCGGCTGCAGCGAGGACCTGCTTCCGTCCGGTTTCCTGCTGCCTCCTCCTCTGTTTAAAGCAAATGACCATCACTGACCAGCGAGAGAGATCTGTGTGGCCTTCAGCAAGTCCCTGACCCGAGGCGGGGCGTGAGGGGCAGTCTTTCTCCTCCCCATTCCCGACTAAGGCTTCAGCGCCTGGTGAGGGCGACAGAGCGTATTACACAGGACCAGATGGGAGGCCAGAATCTATGAGGTAAGGTCAGCATGAAGGGACCAAACAACAGGGCTTCCCAACCACTGACCCCAGCTTTCACTTCAGCAACCCCTGCAAACTGAAACCAGGACTCCAGCAACACATGGACGGGTCACCCACTCTGCTGGTCCAGCCCATCTGGAGGCCTCCAAACACCTCTCAGGCCCCATCCCCAAACCCTGGTGACCAGTAGGCAGAGCAGCCACCTGACCCAGACCAAGTGGGCCCAGCCACACCCTCCAGACTCAGCCCGAGATGGAGCTGGCCAGCACCCCACACCAGTCCTGCTCTCACTGGGATCCTGAGGACTCCAGGGTCATGGCATGGGTGGCTCACAGAGTGTTACTCTGTTTTGGTCCATGCCCAGCAGGTGGCCAAGCACCTGTGGTCACACAAGTGGTCTCCAGCACTCAGCAGGGCATGTTCTCAAAACTCCAGAGCCCAGCACATCCCTCCAGAACAGGCCCTGCTCCTCAGGGAAGCCACGTGCAGCCACCTCTGTCCCCAGGTGGAGGTAGTGAGATTGTCGTGAGACTAAGCAGGAAGCCTGGTGTGGGGTGGTCAGGTAGGTGTGTCTAAGCTCTGGGGGAAAAAAAGGCAGAATAATCGGAAGCAGGTCCCAGTCCCACCAAGACTAGCACTGGGCAACGGCAGCAGGCATGAGGATGCCCCTTCCGGGGGGGTGCATGTTCTCAGCAGGCCGGCCCCCAGGGCAGGGGGCAGAGGTCTGGGACACAGCTGAGGAGACACCACTGGTGGCTCGGAACCAGGCTGCATCTCCCAGCAGGGGGCGCCGGAGGGATGCAGGCACTCGCCAGGGAGCCGCCGCTGCAGTGGGGGAGGGATGGGGATGACTGCAGCCCCTGGCCTCTTGGGGAGGACTTAATCCCGCCCAGATGGCTGGTCACCAGGAAAGGCAGACAGGGGTCAGTGACCAGGGCTGCAGGTGAGGTGCCTAGTACTGACCTGAAGGACATGAAGCTCCCCGTTACTGGAGTCTGATTTGCCCCATGAACAAACCAAACGGGTAAGAGAGCTGCGCTGTGGGGCCCTGGGGGTCACAGTCACCCCCTGCTCCAGCAGGCAGCTCATACCCTGCTGTTGAAGGACCTGTCCCCAAAGGGGCAATGATGACCAGGAGGATAGTGAGTGCTCTGTGTTGGGCCTCTGCACAGTCACCCCACAGGCCTTGTGCTGAGGTGCTCCCAGTCCCCGGCCGCCCCCTCCTTGGGCAGCAGTCTAACTGTGAGTGACAGGAAGGCCTTGCAGGAGGACAATGACCTGCAGATGCCCAGCCTCCAAGAAGCCTGAACCCAAACAGCAACACTGTGCCCTGCACAAACCAGGCCTGGCCAAGGCGCTCAAGCCTGAGCACGTGTCTGGGCTGGCCTGTGTCCTCTGCATCAGACCTGACCCAGAGGGTCCCTGGAAGGATGCCCACGACTCTCCTTGTGAAGGATCCCATGGAGACTGGACCACCTTCGAAGTAAAGAGTTGTATCCCAGCTGGCACCACCAACCCCACCACCCTGTACCACCCACCTGCAGCACATGAGCCCATGTGCTTACTCAGGGCTGGGAGCCCAGGGGTCACACGCCGGGGGACACCTGTGCAGGAGCTCGAGGAGGAAATAGACTCCTTCCAGGCTTCTCCCTTTGCCACTTCTCACGTCTGTCTCATTTCTGTGCCTGTACTTGTCCTGTGACCTGACGCAAATTCTCACACAGCAGGGCCTGCATCCCACTTCATGCTCGCAGGACCTCTGCTCCTTCCCCCGTGGCTGCATCCTGGGGGAAGCAGGACCCACTCGCGGTGCCATGGATTTGCCCATGCTTGCCCCTGGCTCAGACTGGCAGGCTGGGAAGGCTCCAGCCCCAGGGCCAAGAGGAGGGGAGTGAGCTGGCCAGCAGGGGGGCCAGGTTCTTGCCTGGACCCAGCTCGTCACTGTGAGCAGCTCAAGATGGAACAGCCCTGGGAGCACAGGCACCCATGGCCGTCTCCGGTCCTCCTGCACGCACTCCACCACACGTGAGGGAAGACGGCACTCACTTCTGCCCGTTTCACAGTACCCTTTGGCTTTTACTCCAAACTACTGGGTTTATTTATGTGCGTCGGAAGCCCTGAGGGGAACCCGTTTATCCTCCCATGTAAATTAGCTCTCCGGAGGCTGAACAGAGTGCGGGTGCCTGGGAGCTCAGAGGAAGAGAAGAAGAGGAGCTGGTGGTCACACACACACGGTGGACAACACAGGAGGCCCCTGGGCCAGGCGATTCTCTGCAGGAAACCTTCCCTATCGGCTCCCAGTCACCCCGCCATCAGTAAAGAGCCTCGCCCAGCACCCATCCCAGGCCTTCAAGAAGGACCCCCTGGAGTCAGCACAGATCCCAGGCTGCGAGGGTGGGCGAGAGTGGTACCTGTGTCCGAGTCCTTCTGCTCTCCATTGGCCCCCACGGTGAAGGGCAGCTTCCTCTTGGGCGCGCGCTCTCTCACCTCCTTCCCACCATCACTGCGGTCCAGCTTTGGGGTCTTGGTTAGAGAAACTTTATCTTTGTCCTGGAAAAGAAAGTTAACACCTTCAGACACCATCCCCAAATTAAAGTTTTAACGTCTTTACAAGGACATCTACAGGGACTTCACTTCCTGTGTCAGGAGAACACACCTCAGACTTGGTAATGGAGCCTTCTACCCGCCAGCCGTGGCACTGCTCCTGGGACTGAGTCGGAGGTGAGCAAACATGCCTTCAGAGAGGCTTGACCAGTGGCGCCCACTGTGCACTGTAAAGCCTCCCGTTGGACAGGAGCATGTCTGCCCAAGACAGTGGGCTCCTCTTTCCATGAAGCCTGGTCTCCCCTCCTTCCCATAGGCAGCCCCCTGCCTGCTCCATGCTCCAGTCGTGTCTGCCCCTCGCTTCAGGCCTGTGACCCTGCAGGCGGCCCCAGGGTGGGCAGCCCACCCCAGCGCAGGAGCAGGCCTGGACGGTGGTGGGGTGTGACAATCACTCCCAGCCCTGCTGGCCTCTCGGCAGGTTAAGGACCCAGAGGCCCACATTCTAGCCCCATCCGGGGAAGTCCAGTCACGTGTCTGCCTTGGTGTCACTGTCTGCAGAACCGGAGGTGATGCCTGCCTCGCGGGAGGGGTAGAGGGCTCAGACTCCCCAAGGCCCCACCCAGAAAGAGCAGCAAGCAGAGCCCTGCAAATGGGGTGGGACAGGGCACACTCGGTGGCACCTCCAACTACGCAGTGCCTGGCTCACCGGCCCACAGGGCACCACACAGGCCCTTGGGCTCACGCTGACATGGAAGACAGCACTGCTACCGCCATGCGGCTCCCTTCCCCAGCAGCAAGCTTTCTTTCTGGAATCCTCCCCACACACACCACCCTCACAACACCGAGGCCCTCTGGTGACCCTGGGAAGGGACACTGAGGCCTGAACGCAGCACAGCCCTGTCTCCTGGGGCCCCAACAGCCCTCTGGTCTTGGGAGGTAACAAGACACCCTCGGTGACCAGGGGTCCCACCAAAGCACACCACAAGCTGCAGGGGCATCTGGAGTGTGCAGAGGGGCCAGCTAGGCAAGGCCCGACACAGGCCCGCCTGTCCCCACCTGCACCCTACCCCTGCAGGACAAGAGACCCACCAGCTAAGCCCCAGAAGCCTCATCACCTTCCCACCAAGAAAACTCCTGGCCCAGCCGATGACTCTGATCTTTAGACAGAAAAAAGATAATCCAAATCAAAATGTCAGAAATGCCAAACATTTGAAAAAATCAATGTAATTCACATTAAGAAAATAAAGTACAGAAATCATGACCCTCTCAACTGCAGAAATGGCCTGAGTCGTCCTGACACCACCCCCCAGGACACTGTGAGAAGGGTGTCCCCACTTGACACAGGCTCCGCTGCAAAAGATGGGGTTCAAGGCAAGAATACCTATAATCACAACTACTGAAAAACAAAACCACTTTTTAATGAGCAAAAGAATACAAGCGTGCACTTAAGAAAGTGCCTCCACTCCAGCACAGTCATGGGTGGGGGCGCCCACCCAGACAACAGCCTCAGGGGGTGGCTCCTCCAGTCAGAGCAGGGCCCCCCGCCAACCCTGATCTTCCTGAGGGATGGCAGGATTGGACACCTGGAACAATCATGAGGAATATACAGTCCAACTCTTCAGACTGTATATTGCATGAGGGAGGCTGCTGGACAGAAAGTGGGCGGTTCCTACATGCTACAGACAACTAGGAAGTCACACGGAAGCATGCCATGTTAGTATCAAGAGACATCAAACACATAAGAATAAACCTAACAAAAGATGCTCAACGCCTCTATGCAGACAACAAATATCCCTGAGAACAGAAACAGGACTGATAAAATGGAGGCCACCTGTGTTCATCACTGTTAACCCAGTAAATCTCCCAAACGCAAATCTCCCAAACACATCTTCGCATTCAGAGCAGTCAAAGCCCAGCAGATCAACCTTTTCCAAAATGTACATGGAAACCAAAGGAGCAAGAATAACAAGGAAAATTCTGGAGAACAATGAAAGCGGACAAGTTAAATTACCAGGTACCAAGATTACACAACAGGTGGCCTTAAGCTAAAGGCCAAAGGTCCAGAGCAAAGAGGAGAAGTGAGCCCCACGTGACCGCCACAACCCAGGAGGAACGGACAGCCTTCCAGTGACAGTGACCAGGTGGACATCCATGGGAAGAAAATAAACAATGACCCTCCTTCACAGCTCAAAACAAAACTGAGTCCACACGGATCACAGAGAGCCTGTAGACAACAGGAAAACACCTGTCTGTCTATAGACGTCACTGAGTGTCAGCATGGATCCCGTCCACCTCAACCAGGTTCTGGGGTGCAGAACTGTGCAGTCACTTTGCAAAGTGAAAGTGAAGTTGCTTAGTCATATCCAATTCTGCGACCCCATGGACTGTAGCCTACCAGGCTCCTCCATCCATGGGATTCTCCAGGCAAGAGTACTGGAGTGGGTTGCCATTTCCTTCTCCAGGAGATCTTCCCAACCCAGGGATTGAACCCAGGTCTCCCGCATTGCAGGCAGACACTTTACCATCTGAGCCCCAAGAGGAGCAGTCATTTTGACCAACTAGTAAACTCTATCTGTCACCTCTGCAGAAAACCCCCCAATGTACGTGTGCTCATATCCCAGACCTGCATCCGCACAACAGAGGTGGAGATGAACATCCACACAGTGGACACCACACAACCCCAGAGGGAGAACCTCCTTCTTGACATCAAGAGCCTATCCACGGGAAAGCAGGAGAAATCCCTGCTGTGGGTCCACATGCCCTGTGGGCAGGGAGGCATGGTTAGCGCAGAGGCTTGAGGAGGGCGGGATGGCCCCCAAGGACACTGGCAGTGCTGTGAAACCAGGTCTCGATCATGATGCTCCCAGGTTCTAGAAATGAAAGGTGCATTTCTACTTCAATAAAATGAGTGCCCAGCAGCTGGCGAACTGTGCACACTGCTTTGGGATGTGCGCTTGCCTCCTCACGCCCACTGCCCACAGCTTCCTGCACACCCCTGGGCGCTCCTCCACAGACATCCCCCCACCCCAAGTCTGGGTGCTCATCGCTTTCAAGGTTGGACCCATCCCTTCCCTCACGGAGTCCGCGGTGGGCACGTGTGGCTGTCACACAGCTGTGCCTGGTGAGCACAGGGAGCTACAGCCCAGGTCCTGCAGAGTGGGGCGGGGTGCAGGCTGGACTGGGAGCAGAAGGGGCTAACACTCGGCACAGTTTGTTCCTTGAGGCTTTTTCTCTATTCCTTCTGTGCCCTCACAGACAAGCAGCGGTCCCCAGGTGACACCTGCCTCGCAGGTCACGGGGACCACAGGAGTCCATCCAGGATGGCAAAACCCTGTCCCTTTGCTGCCACCAGAAAGCCTGTCTGGGGACCTCCCTGGTGTCCAGAGGTTAAATTAACACTGCGCTTCCACTGGAGGGGGCACAGGCTCAACCCCTGGACAGGGAACTAAGATCTGGCAGACCCCTGCCCCGCCGCCCTTCCTGGGCTTCAGCACCTGCACGTGGATCCTGAGAGTTCAGCGCTCCTACAGTTTCCGAGCATTCAGAGGAGCAGGGAGTCCGAGGCCTCGTCCAAGACCTGCTCGAAAACCACACGACGAAGCAGCACCAAGCCACACCCAGCTTCCACATGAGGTCATCTGTGTACCACCCCCTCTTCCTGGACAGGAGCCAGAGCACGGGCCACAGACCGCCTCTGCGGGTGGCGCTCCCTCGGGAAGGCTGCAAGTCTGGGATTCTGCAGACCAGCCTGGAGGGGACACTGGGGTCACAGTGCGTGCAGCACACGGCACACACACTGCACAGCCCTGAGCCCAGGGCACCAGCACGTTAACAGGACACAGGGTGGCGGTTGACATCCCATTTCCTGTTCACACTGGGTCGAGCAAAACTGGGAGTCCAGTTGCCCAACAGTGTCTCGGTTAGGACTGCTCACATGGCCACCATCACATTTGGCCTGCTCACAGCTGAGGTCAGAACCTGGGGTCCTGGGGTCTCTCAGACAGGCACCAGCTTCTGTCCATGGACCTCGTGCTGAAAACACTCTGCTGCCAAACGACAAACACATCCTTTAGAGGAAGCTGGTGCTGTTGTCCACAGCCACCCAGAGCACGGCAGCTCCTCCCACGCTGGCTCCAGAGCAGGCCGGACACCAGCACCCTGCACTGGGACAAGCAGAGCAACCTGGGCAGGCAGGCGGGCGACACCCGGGTCTGACCCCGTGCGGATGTGGGAGCTCACCTTTTTCCGGGCTGCTTCTCCACCATGTCGCTGCTCAGGGAACGCTCTTCCTGCTGTGGGGTTCTAGAACACCCACCCTTGGGCATCGTTTCTCCTCACTGGGCCTTCATTCACGCCGCCATCGCTTCATCATCAACCGTCTGCTTCAAAACAGAGGACATGGGATTAAGGTTCAGTGACCCCACAGGAAACCCAAGCACCTCCAGTCAGCGTCGCACAATGCATGGGTGCAGTGGCTCTTCTGAAGGGGTCCCCTCCCCTGTCAGGGTCCAGAACAGGGCTTCTCCTGACGCGCCACCCAGTGGCCAGCCCGGCAGGGCACTGTCTACACTCCACGACAGAGAACACGGTGGGGCCTTGGGGTTCACGTGGGAGTCCAGCTACCAGGCAACTAGAGACCCCACTGCATCCCAGGCAACTAGAGTCTCTGCCCAGCTCGACACTCTCTACCGCTTGCCGCTCCCTGGCCGCCTGGCACGCGCCAGCCTCTCTCTGCACCTGTTTACGAGTCTCTTCTGCCTGCGGCCGCACTGACCCAACCCAAGCAGACAGTGCCACACATCCCGTCCATCACGCCCAGGCTGTTCACTGTGTTTGGCAGAAGGAACAGGGAAAAGAAGCACTGCTCTGTCTTCCTGGCAGTGCCCTCCTCAGCCCTCATCCTCACAGTCAGAGAAAGCGTGTCACACCAACCAGATCACACCCCTGGGGCCTGCCGTGCTGGACGAGGGTCTCACACAGCTCACCAGAATTAGAATCAGAATTAGAAATCAGAATCAGCCTCTGCTCTGAACAGCTTTTCAAACACACTGTTTGGAAGCATCTGGAGTGGGAGCTCCAACCTGCCCTTCACCAGCCTCCAAAGAACCTGTCTTCTGTCTCCACGTCAACTGATAAGAGTTCACAAAGGACCCTCAGCTCATAACTGGCTGACACAATCTGGTGGCACAGTACCACACGAGGGCCCAGGTTCACCTCCGCACATCCCAGGGCTGAGGCTGGAAATGGCATTTCCTGTCTATAACTGAAACTGGGAATTCCCAGCTTTCTTCTACTTTCCTACTACAAAACTGGACCATCTCAGAACCTGACTCAGGACAGTAGCTGAAGCTCCATACTACCTCGGAACTCATCAGTAATGTTTCCATAAAAACTTAAAAGATTATGCAAAAGATAAATTTTTTAAAAAACTGACTGCCTAGTCTCAAGATGAGGAAAAGTGAGCCGAGGAGCCCAGGGACACTCGCCCCTCTTGCTCCAAGACATGGGTACCTCCGAGTGTGCGTGGCCGCCTCACAGACCCATGAGTCCTGGACCCTGATCTCACGGTGTCCAGGCCAGGAGGGCATGCAGAGGCCAGTCCACACTTTCAAAACTCGTCTTAGTACATGCCCTGTGGATCTGAGTTGCACAAAGCCAGGCCACTCTTCACTAATCTTGTTTCCTTTTATATAATAGGGTTGCCATTTCCTTCTCCATATAAAATAGTTACTTTTCAGTAAAGGTCTACTGTGGCAAACCCTCAGGCATGTGAGGATTCGGGCCCGGCCACTGAGCACCTGTGTGGTGACCCCGGGCACAGGGAGGAGCGGGAGGACTTGCTGTCGGGAGCATAGTCAAGAAACCACACAGTGATCCCTGTGCAGAAGCCCATGACGACAGGAGTAAAGTAGGGAAAAATCTTGTAGAAAAGAAAGAAAGAACCCTGCTAATAAACCTAAGAAGGAAAGCAGAGAACCTCAAGTTCCATAAATAAATATTAATTTAAAAAATTAATGTCACAGTTTTTTTAAAACTGCCGAACAGTGCTGACACAGGCCCCCACAGGCCAAGCCCAGTGAGGGTGAGCTGCACTCCCACTGAGGACTCTGCCACCAGCAAAGTCCACGTGCAGAAATGGCAGTGGTTCCCCCCACCCCACCCCCGCCACAGAACCCACAGACCGGCAAGAACATGCATGGACGACAGAGAACGTCTCCGCAGTCTCAAGGTAAAGACGACGCCTGCAGAGCCAGAACATTGACCACAGTGGCCAAGTCTGCAAATTCTGACACCTGGAAAGCAGCATGTTTTGTTCATTAAAGGTCGCCATCCCACAGGAGAAGAGGGAGCTTCCTACACACGCACCTGCCAGCAAGCCCTTAGGCAGGCTCTGCAGAGAGCACCCACAAACCGGCAAGCCAGAGAGTGGACGTCCGCTGCAGACATGGACGTAAGACTTCAATAGGCCCTTCACGAGAGAGGAAATCCAGATGAGAAATATGAACAAAAACCAAAACATCAGCAAGGACACAGAGCAGAACTGACATCCTGACAGGAGTGCGGACAGAGCCACGCACACAGCCCCACCACACAGGCACCAGCAGCCCCAGGGGCAACTGAGTCACACAGGCCGAACCATCTCACAAGTCACGGGGGAAAAAGGGCATACTGTCTGTCTGCCTAACTGAGGCGACAGGACAACTAAGACATCGAGTGGTGATCGCTGTACAAGTGTAGAGGGGAGTCACGCCCTAGAGTGTGACAGGAGTTTTCTACACAAAGGCCACACCCATGTGCACTTTGTGAGAATGAAATTCTACATTTTTATCCATACTTTTCAGATTTTTAGATGTTATGTTACATTTCACAGTAATAAAGTTTAAAATGCTGGTTATGGACAGACTGCACCCTAGGAGGTGATCAGAAAGTGGGGGGCTGGTTGCCAAGCTCTGTTCCAGGACCATCTGGGGCCCCATGCCTCGTACAGAAAGGCAGGTCACTGGACACAGGGCACAGCAGCTCAGGGCTCCCAGGCTGCAGGGAGACCCTCCCCTTGCACAGAGCACACGACAAGCCACTGTAACTGCAGCCAGAATGGAAATGAAAACCTGATCAATTAAAGGTGAACACACAGCTCTGAAAATGGGGGTGAAGGGGCTGGAAACACAGGAGGAAAAACAGCCATCTTACACAGAAGGGACCAAGATGCACAGGAAATGCAGAAGATAGGGACAGGCTGCCACCCGCCTGAGAACGCAGGTGATCAAGAGCACAGGAGGCAAGTCCACACACCTCCACAGCTGATCCACGGAGAAGGAGTGTGACAGAGATGACCAAGAGACAAAAGCACAAGCCAGAGGAAGACCAGACTGAAGACCCAGAGGAGGACAGCTCTGGGGAGAGACAGGACAGCGAAAGTGGCCCTGGGTGACCCTGCAGCACTGCCAAAAGCCAGGGACACAAAGCCCACCCACTAGGCGGCTGCAGGACAAATGGGGAGAAGAGCCAGCACCAGGTCCAGAGTAACCCCCACAGGGTCACCACGTGGAGAAGGTGACCAGAGAGGTTGGGCTAGCAACGCTGGTGTTAGAAACCTGCAAACCTGGTTCAGTGCTCAAAAACTAATCAACATAACCCACCACATCAACAGCTCAGAGAAGAAGAATCACCCAATCCTAACAACTGATGCAGAAAATGTGTCTGGCATTCAAAGCCCAAGACTTTGAGGCCCAAACTCTCAGCACCACAGGGTCCAGGAACCTCTCAGAGAGAGGAGGGGTGTGGACAGCACCTCAGCCAACATCGCCCTGACAGTGAGACATGGGACACGCCTCCCTCCCACTCCCGCTTCTGGAAATCGTCCTTGAAGCACCAGTCAGAGAATGAGGAAGAAAAGGGGGAAGAGACAAACTAATTGTGACGGAAAATAAAACATTCTACTTGATAATGACATGACTGTCTATCTAAAAAACTGCAAGGAATCAACCAAAAACTCCACGATACAGTGAGCTCAAAGAGGTTGCAAAATAGCAGACCAACATACAGAAATCCACCCTATGTCTACTAACTAGCAAGAACATGTAAAAACAACAAAAACACAGTGTCATTAACAAGTGCTCCAAATAATAATGGGATACTCAGGTATACATCTTAAAAACTATAAAAACCTGTACAAATTTTAGGAAAAACAGTAGGAGAAATCTTTTGAGACTTTAGATAGGCAGCGATCTTAGACACGACACCAGCAGAGCCATTCATTCAAAAAGGGAAACACCGGTCCTCTGCATCTCAACCAAACTGAAAGCCGCCCAGTGAAGACCTGATTTACAGGATGAAGAGACAGACTGCCCACCACCAGTCAGACCAACGACAAACCTTCAGACAGAAAATGGACAAAAGACACAAGCAGCCTCTTCACCAAAGGAGAAACACGAGCATGAGAGGGACTCTGGGGGTGCACCCGGAGAGGCAGCTCACCTCCTGCGGGCTTCCTGACCGTACTTGGCCCCCCACTGCTGCAGCATGTTCAGCAGCCATGTTTTAGAAAGTGGAGTAACACACAACACAGAGCACCAGAGGCACCACACTCACAGCTCATGGAAGTCACCTGTGAGCATGTTCCCAGGGTATGTTAAGGGCAAAGACAGAAACAGACTGTTTTCCTCACAATGAGAAGCTGTCAGGACATTTCAGAAACACTGGCCTAAGTGGGTAAGGACAGAAATCTGTTGCTTTTCTATACACTAATAATGAGCTGTCAAAAAGAAAAAAATCCCATTTTGAATGGCATGAAAGAATACCTAGGAATAAAACTTATCTCCAGAGATGAAAGATCTATACTGTAAAAACTATAAACACTGGTAAAAGAAATTTGAAGGTGATATAAAAAAATGGAAAGATATCTTATGCTCTTGAGTTGGACAAATTAATACTGTTAAGGTGGCCAGATGACCCAAAGCAATCTACCGGTTTAATGCAATCTCTATCATAATATCTATGACATTTTCCACAGAACTAAAACAAATAACCATAAAATTTACACAGAAGCACAATTTTTGCCAAATTGCCAAAGCAGTCTTTTTTTTTTTTTTTTTTTTTTTTAAGGCTGCTTTGTATGGCCTGCAGGAGCATGGTTCTCCAACCAGGGATCACACCTGTGCCCCTTATCCCGGGAGCACAGAATCTTAACCACTGGATGGTGACGGTGTTACTGCCAAACCAGCCCTAAGGCAAAGAGACAAAGCTGGAGGAATCATGCTCCCTGACTTGAGACTAGATTCTAGAGCTCCAAAAGTCAGAACAGTATGGCGCTGACAGAGAGACAGACATTTAGATCACAGATCAATGTAACAGGACAGAGACCCAAAAACCTATGGCAATCAATCTATGACGAAAAATACACATGGAGAAAAGACAGTCTCTTCAATAAGTGGTCCTGGGAAAACTAGACAGCTATATGTCAAAGATTACAGATTAGAACATTTTCCTACACCATATACAAAAAATAAATTAAAATGGATTAAACACCTAAATGTAAGACCACAAACCATACAACTCCTAGAAGAAAACATAGGCAGAACTTTCTTTGACGTAAGTCACAGAAATGTTTTTTTGGATCTATCTCTAAAGGCAAAAGAAATGAAAGCAAAAATAAACAAAGGGTATCTAAGTAAATTTTAAACTTTTGCACAACAAAATAAATCATAAAAAGGACAACTTACTGAGTGGAAGAAAACACCTGCAGATGATATAACCAAAAGGGGTTAATATCCAAATGATATAAACATCAATCTCCTGGCAGTCTAGGGGTTAGGACTCCACACTTTCACTGCTAAGGACATAGGTTCAGTCCCTGGTCGAGGAATTAAGATCCCACGAGCCTCATACTGTGGCCCTATATGTGTGTATATATACAGATATATATGTATATTACATGTAAATATGTATACAACACAAAGAATTTAGACACTGAAACATTTAAAAAAAAAATCAGAAAACGGGCAAGAGACCTGAATAGACATTTTTTCCAAAGAAGACACACATATGACCAACAGGCACATGAGAAGATGCTTCACGCGGCTAATGATGAGAGAATGTAAGTGAGAACCACAGTGTGGCGCCACCTCACACTGTTCAGAATGGCCATCATTAAAGTGCACAGATACCAAACGCTGGGGAGGATGTGGAGAAGAGAGCCCTCACGCACTGCTGGTGGGAATGTGGACTGGTGCGGCCACTGTGGAGAACAGTGTGAGGTTCCTTAAAAAACTAAAGACAGAACTATCGTATGACCCAGCAACTCCACTCTGGAATATGTCTGGAAAAAACAAAAATACTAATTCAAGATGATACACGCACCCCAGTGTACACAGCAGCACTAGTCAGAATAGCCAAGACTCAGAGACAACCTAAATGGCCAAATGCAGATGACTGGATAAAGATGTGATGCACATGCACACATACACACACACACACACACACACACACACACACACACACACACACACACACTGGACTACACACACACACACACACACACAATGGACTATTAATCAGCCATAAAAAATGAAATTTTGCAGCAACACAGATGGATTTGGAGAGCATTACACAAAGCCAAGTAGGTCAGACAGGCAGAGACACACGCCGCATGACACCACTTCTGTAGAATCTAAAACACACAACAGACTGGTGACCAGACTCACAGATGTCGAGGACAAACCAGCGGCCACAAGCAAGCAGATGTAAGGCAGAGGGGCAGGAGAGAGGTGTGGACTTAACAGATAAACTCCTACGTATAACAGAAATAAGCTGCAAGGACTGTACAGCACAGGGAATTATAAACAGCACCTTACAGTAACCGTATTGGAGTCTATTTTATAAAAGCATCGAATCACTACCTTGTAGACTTGAAACATACGTAACAACATGGCAGATCAAGTATGCTTCAATGAAGGAAAACAAAGCAGCGTAGTTTTGTGACTGGGCAGAAGGGTCTGTGCTGGAGACCCTGGGACCCAGCGACCTCACGGCGGCTCACCCAGGCCCCCAGCCACCCCAGGTTGTCACATGCAGAGCATGGGCAGCAAGACCCAAGTCAGCGGGCGGCTGGACGTTGCGTCTGCTGTGATCACTTTATCACAACATGGACATGCCCTGCCGCCCCCAATGACACCCTTGGGTAGACCTTTCATCAATTTCTAAATTAAGACGTGACGGGAGCTTCACAGGAAACTCAACACTCTTCCAGCCAGCTGGTTCGAAAAAGCCTTAATTGTGATTTTGACAATCGGTTTCCGGCCACGTGACCAGGCAGCAAAGCAGCTTGAGGACTTGGCACCGCCATCCTCAGGCGTGGGCAAGGCCCAGGGTCGAGACGAGGACACTGCCTCCACCAGCCTGCCTGATCACACACACACATGAGCACACAACACACAACCTTACAGTCTGGGCCACCAGCCCCGTGTGAAAGTGCTAACACCTTCCCCTGTCCTGGCATTTTCCCACAAGGCTCGGATAACAGCCATCACCACCGTGGGAACCAAGCCCCCAGGAGCCCTGAGGCACCCGGCCTACAAAAGGTGCCTTCTGAGGAAGAGGAGGGGCCGCCTGCCCAGAGCTGGGGCCTCTGGGGGCCCTCCCGCTCTGCCCGGCCCTCAACACCTCCCTGTGCCCCCAGGATGGCCTACGCCACTGGACAAACCACAGGATGGCTGACAGAAGAATTCTATACAAGCCTGACATTTTGGACATAAAGGGACATCTCCCTGTCAGGAAACTAGGCAGAGGGATGGACATGGAGCAGAGTGCCAGGGCGGGAGGCGCTGGCCAGCCTTGCGTGGCCAGCGTGTGGTGATCACAGGCCTCCCAGGGCAGAGCGGGGTGCCATCTGGGCAAGCCCAGGAGGAGGACCCGCTGTCTGTACCCACCTCCTCCAGGGGGCCCAGCGCCCACGCACAGGTGACTGAGCAGGGGTCTCTGAGGGGGCCTGGTCCTACAGCCCACGCGCCCCACGGTGCATTCCCGCAGCGTGTCCTCACTGAGGACATGTGTCGCCCAGTCCCCTACTCTTGTAGAAGTGCTTTTTAAAAAGGCCGTTCACATCAGCCTGCTGGGCCATGTGCTCTGACAGTGCGCTCACCCCTTGTGCCCGGCGGTGCTTCAGCTGGTTGTCTGCTAGGCCTGTGTGGACTTGAAAAATTTTACGGAGAAGACTGCAGGTTGGCCTCTGAGCAAGCCTAGGAGGGTGCCTTGCTTTTTGGTAGCCTTTTTCTACAAAACACTTTCTGTTTTAGGAAGCAGAGTGTACGTGGACGCAGTGTTTCCAGCACAGGTAGGTCCTGTCCAGGCTGCTGTGAGTCTTGGCAGCAGTGTCCCCTCTGACAGATGGCTGGACCAGGGTGGCCTTGGCCCCGGGAAAACCTCAGCAGCACGTGACAGGGGCAGCAGCCTCGGCGGTGCCTGGCTTGGACAGGTGGACATGCAGGGCTGTAGGCGTGTCATCGTGGGGCCCAGCGGAGGACGCGTCTGGGGAGTGCTCATGCCTGTCCTGTGACACCGTGAGAAATGGTGATGCTGCTGCACCAGGAGGCACTCACAGCTGCATTTCATGTGTCTCACAGCAGAGGAGCCTTGGAGACGGGTTCACTAGGTCTGGGCTCCCGCTGCAGGCTGAGAACAAAGGCAGGAGGAGGAAGCTTCTTGGTAGGTTTGTCCATGTCACTGGACAGATGTGAGCACCCACCTTGCTGCCCATCTGTTGGGCAATGCCCCCAGACGCGTCCTCCGCTGGGCCCCATGACGACACCCCTGTGCCCTGAACATCCACTTGTCCAAGCTGGGCACCGTCAAGGCTGCTGCCCCTGTCATGTGCTGCTGAGGTTTTCCTGGGACCAAGGCCACCCTGGCCCAGCCATCTGTCAAAGAGGACACTACTGCCAGACTCACAGCAGCCTAGAAGGGACCTATCTGTCCTACCTTTCCAGCACAGATAGGTCCCTTCTAGGCTGCCATGTCCACATACGCTCTGCTTCCTAAAACAGAAAGGTTTTTGTAGAAATAGAAAAAGGCTACCAAGAAAACAATCATCTCTGCTTTCCTTACATTTAAATAATCGGCTGGTTATTTCCCTCTTTTAATAGCAAGGTTTGCCAGGGGGATGCATGGAATAAAACAAGCCTATGAGCTAACAAATAAGTCATCCAGAAATAAACCCATAATGAATCCACCTCTTTTGCCCCAAAAGCCATCAGCCAGCCTTGGGGATAAGGGACCAAGGAGGGACGCAGAGTCCTCAGTTCCCGACGTGTCACTGTGGAACTTGAGCAAGGAGACACTGGCTGACCTCTCAGAGCAACTGCACTGGCCAAGACCTTCTAAACACAGGTCTAGCACCACAGACAGGAGCTGTAAGCGCACACCCAAGCCTCAAGCCCTACTCGTAGTGACCCTGTGCTTTTGTGACACTGGCGGCGTGGCCTCTGCCTCCCCCGAGGGCCCTTCCTGGGCACTGGCACCGCTCACTCGGAGCAGGACATGTGCTGACCATGGCAAATGCTCACCCAGACTCAACCTCCTCCCTGGAGAGACGGCTTTGGCAAAACCCAAGAGAAAGCCACTCCTGGGTGGGGCAGCAGAGCTCACAGAGAAATAGTGATCGTTCCTTAGTGAGAGGGCACTGAGAATACAGGGGAAATGCATCAGCCCAAACATCCCACTTCCTGTGGGAAGGGTCCTCGTGCATGACAGCTGGAAACTGCAAACAAAGCGGGTCCACGACTCAGTGAGCAGCTGGGAGCACCCGGCACATGGAGCACCCACAGTGGTCCCTGCAGGTCACGAAGAACTCCTCGATGGGCTGAGTCCCAGGTGAGCACACTGACGCCGCACACCCAAAACCTGTGTGTTTACAAGAGAAAAACTCCACGTTTCCCTCTGGGAGACACTGCAAGGGGCTGAATGGCAGACCCCAAAGGTCCCTCCATGTGGCACTTGTGAGCGTGACCTGACCAGGCAAGAGGGAACCAAGTGAGGGACTCGAGGTGCTCCGAGCACACCCTCGCCCCAGCGCAGGCATCCTGGTGAGAGAAAGGGGACGGCGCCATGGCTACAAGCCTAGGAAACCGGGGGTGGCCAGGGCCTCTGCCGGGCCTGGGCGTCCCACCAGCACCCCCACTCCCGAGTCTGGCTTCAGAACTGAGGACGCACTTGTGCCACGCCTGCTGCCGTCAGCACACCCAGGGACTCACACAACATCTACGCAACAGCAGCCCGCCGCTCACTCCCCAAGCTTCTCCCCGAGGCCTCGGCACCGTGGCCCCGCAGACCCCTGGCTTCAGGGTCACCTCCACCTGAGAAAAGCCCCAGGCATGGCTCTCTGGCTGCTCCCCTCACCTGGGGAAAGGGACTCTGAGTGTGGCTAGTCCGAGCCAGGGAGTGGTCATCACAGAACCTGGGGTTTGTTTACAGCAGATTAACAACATTCTCAGTTTAGCCCAAAGCAAGAGGCTGGTCATTTGAAAAGACCCTGATGCTGGGAAAGATTGAAGGCAGGAAGAGAAGGGGACGACAGAGGATGAGATGATTGGATGGCATTACCGATGCAATGGACATGAGTTTGAGTAAACTCGGGGAGCTGGTGATGGACAGGGAAGCCTGGCATGCTGCAGTCCACGGGGTTGCAAAGAGTTGGACACAACTAAGCAACTGAACTGAACTGAAGGGGCTAGTGGGCACATACTGCTCCCTCCCTGGAGAAAATGGACGGCTGGAAGGGGACCCAGCAAGGACTTCTGACAGCCCTCCCATTGCCAGGGCAGGCTTTCCTCCCCACCAGATCCTCCTTGGAGTCACCAGCACGTCAATACCTGTAAATAGTGGTCCTAGTACCTCTTAGGCGGCAAAGCCTGAGGTATTTCCCCTAGCCCTATAAGAAAAAGAGGGCCAATCCTGTGCCAGCTCTGACAGACACGCTGAAGGGCAGGATGCAGCTGCTCTGAGGTCTGAGACGGAAAGGCAGAGGCCGCTGGATGAGAAAGCAGCAGTTATAAGATAGTTGGATCTCGTTTTTGCTAAAATGCAACAGGTAATAATAAAATATAATTAATCCACAAAGCAAGAATCCAGAAAAGCAAGTAACAATGGGATCCCAGGGGGAATGTGTTTCTGGTCTTATTTGTATTTTATAATCTTCCACTATGCACATACAGTGCCTCTGTCATCCAGTTGACAAAATCAAGCTGATGGAACTGCAAACTGCCTCCACAAACCTCATTTAAGATTCTGTGTTTTACTAATCATTTTACCTACATAATATGGAGAAACTCTACAAGTCTGGCCCTAGGACAGTTATTTCACAGGCACTGTGGGAATGAGTGTCCCAAGTGAGCAAGTGAGAAGCTCCGGGAGTCCAGAGTGGAACCATGTCCCACCCAGAAACCCCTCCAGGCCAGGAAGCTGGAGGCTTCCAGGGGACTCTGCCTGTCAAAAGTCCCATTCAGGTGGGACAGGGACACGAAGTGAGGTCTAAGCACTGCACTGAGAGCTGGAGCTGGGTCATGACACGACCTGGGGGCTCCCCTGGACACAAGCCAAGGTGTGCCGAAGTGGCCGGCTTGGTTCAAACTGCACCACCTGCCAGTTAAAAACAAAACATAGGTACCTCCCTGGTGGTCTAGCACCTCCGAGCTCCCTACGCAGGAGGCTGGGGTTCAGTCCCTGGTCAGGGAACCAGATCCTGCATGCTGCAACTAAAACTTCCCTCAAGCTGCAACTAAGACCTGGTGCAACCAAAAGGAATGAATAAATAAATATTAAAAAAAAAAAAAACAATCACAAAAAACCTAAGAAACTTTAATTTAAAAAATTACAGGCTGGGCAAGCCAGTCAACAGCAGCAACTGAGGTCAATTCTGCATCCTCAAAGTCCACAGCACCACTGTCTGACGCACATGTTCACAGTGTTGAGGTTTAGTTCTTTCCCAAACCATTCCAGGAATCTGGAGGGCCGTGAACATGCTTAAATCGGGTTGGTTCCTTTCGTGATCTCCTCACAGGAAGGATTTTCTATGCTTGTCATCTTACAACAAAGTAACAACGTAGAAGCAAAGAGAAAAGCATGAGGCGTGATTAAAGGAGCACTGACGCGTCCATCCTGTTCATTTTGCCATATTTGGTCTGGAATGTATTATATAAAATAATACATGCGTAGCTGCAGCCCCAATGAGTCCCGCTGTTTCCTCCTCTCTTCTCTGAAGATTTGGGATTCTGAGGCTAATCCTCACCATACATGCCTTCACACTCGTGTTAATGCTGCACTGTCAGCCTCTACACATGACATGTGGTATTCTTACAGGAAACATGTTGCGCAGATCCTCATACACCTTGCCCTCCAGAATGCTTTGGGGATTCATCGAGGCCTATTAAATGAAGTTCTCCTTTATTATGACTGCAGTGTGGTGTTTATTTTCTCTTGTTGACTGGCATTTGTGTTGTTCCAACTCTGGCAATACGAACAGTGCTACAGTGAGCACCCGTCTACACTTCTGTATGCATATACCTAAAAGTTTAAGGCTTACCACTAGAAATCAAACTACAAGAAACTAAATCCTTGTAAAAACCTGATGCAGGACTTACCTACTGGCTCAGTGGTAAAGAATTTGCCTGCCAATGCAGGAGACACGGGTTCGATCCCTGATCCAGGAAGACCCCACATGGTGCCCGGTAGTTACCAAACTAAGCCCGTGTGCCACAACTACTGAGCCGCAACTACTGAAGCCCGCATGCCCTAGAGCCTGTGCTCCACAATGTAAGTCACTGCGATGAGAGGCCTGAGCACTGCAACTTACCCCCGCTCATCACAACTAAAGGAAAGCCCGTGCAGCAACCAAGACCCAGCACAGTTAATAAATAAATATTTTTTAAAAACCTGATGCAGCTTCACACTGGCACAGTCATTCACACTACTCTCTGTCACTTCTGGTGGTGGCCTATGTCTTCAGTTGTAAAACTATCAAGAGAGCTTGACTGAGAAAGGGGAAAAGGAATTCTGCATGTACGAGAGTCTTCTGTGGAATAAGACCAGGTTCCACCCAAAGTCACTAATCAGGAACTTGCATCTAAACAGAGACTGAATTCAAAGCTCTGAGACCAAGTTCAGGGCCAGCAGCGGTGACAGCACGAGGGTCAGGGGAGCCCTGAGGCCCCAGAAACTCTGAAGGAACAGTGAGAGGACCCACATACAGCTCTGCCCCAGTCCTCAGAGGGTTCAGGACCCAAACACGGTTGATGTTTCCTGTTCCTGAAAGTGCAGTGAAGTGGCAGGTGAACAGAAGGCCCCAAATGACACACGAGTATACTTGACTGTTCAAACAGCCTTCAGAGAGGCGGACTGGAGGAGCAGCACTGTAATATACACAACTTCAGACTCCTTTAACCCAGGGAAAAACCTGTAAGTCATAACCCAGGTCATGACTAAAGTTGCTTATATGCAATATTTTTAAATGTTTAAATGGATATTTCCACTGACAAACACATGAAGCCCAAGTCACTTGTGTATTTCCAACGAAGTCGGCTGAAAACAACCACAGAGGCAACGTGGGTCCCCTTCGCTCCATGGGAAACGCATCACAGGATTTTTTTTTAAAGTTATCAGGGAAAGCAGTCGAGCCATCAAGCTACAAGGGGGCAGCCTGTGGACCTCTTAGTGAACAGACCCCGCCAGGCAGCCCCTCCCAGCAGGACTGTGTGGGCGGTGAGAGGAGGCTCGTCACCTTGGCAACAGCTCTGAACATATGTGTAGTGACACCAGACGATTCCTGAAAGCTGTAAATAGAGGATAATGTCACAGAAATTCCAGATTAAAGGAATTCCAGATTAAAGGAGCACGCATCCCCTCTCCTTATTACCCTGCCCACTGCTTAAATCTCACTGGTACCAGTGAAAGCAATTCCGTGTATGCAAACGTGCTTCCAATCCCCGAACACTGCAAAATTATATACCTGCAGAAGCAAAATAAAGCCCCAGGATGAACCATCTTTGTGCAAACTCGTGTACAGACATGAGGTGGCCACGAGACGGCAGCCTCGTGGCACAGGGTGTTGAGCCACCTCAGAGGTGTCCAGTCCTCCTTCCTATACATCACCTAAGCCTCCCCAGGCCCATGGGTCCAAGGTTCCCAGGACTGGCTCCGCACCTGGCTTCACAGGCGACCGGGAAGTCCCAGAAGAGAGGGGGGCGGGGGGGGCAGCCGCAACCTGAGGAAGGGCCCAGACCAGACCATCTAAGGTTCGAGCCTCAGAACCCAGTTCCAACTTTGTTTGGAAAACAGAGGCCATTTCATCTTTGGAGAGTTTGAGACCTTGGAGCCAAACCATTCAGTCCAGGATAAACCAGCGGTATAAACAGGGGAGCTCCTGACAGGCTTGCAGAGAGATGGCCCAACAAGAACCAAACAGCACAGAAGGGAAGCAGGCGTGCCCTGGCGTGACTCCAGCACCGTCTCCGTGGATCAGAAGCATCTGCCCTGTCCCCTTTGGTCTTCCAGTCTGCGATGTGGTGCAGAGAAACACATTTTTCTATCTTCTTCCTACCATATTTTTAAGCCACTGTACAGAGAAAAAGGCAAATAAACCCCTGGATCATGAGGGTTAAGCCCCTTTTTATTAATAAACCCCTTTTATTAAGAGAAAAAAACAAACTTGATATTTCATGTTGCAAAAATCTATTTATGGGCCCTACAGATACACTTCTCAGTATAATCATTAGAATCAAATACTAAATATTCCAAGGAAGAAAAAATTGCATGGTAAAATGGAGTTGTTAAAAATGTTCTGAGAAATTGTTTTTATAAAATTGTTTTGGTTTTATAGAATAACCAAACTTTCATTTCCTCAGTGTCTTCTTCAGTAATTCCTCCACATGGCGAAGGGGTGGAAGACAGACAGGAAGTGCGGACAGGGGCCTGGGCAGGTCCTGGACTCAGGAGGACCTCTAGTCACGACCACTCACAAACCTAACTTCCTGAACAGACATACAAATCAAAAGCTAAAAACTCCAGTGCTTTGTTTTAAAGATTCCGCTATTTAAACTGCATCTGTGGCAAATTCTTTCAAAGCGTGCATCTTTGAATACAGGTGTGTGATCTTCTGTGTAAGTCACAGCACACAGGTGTTCCCATGCACGAGGCTGGCGCGGGGCGGGGTGGGGGCGGTGCAGCAAGCAAGCCCCATGGTCTCCTGTCAGCAGCTGCTCCAGAGACAGGACCTGGTCCCGAGTCCACTCCAGGGAGGAAACACACGTGAGCGAGCGTGCGTCCAGCACCAGGTTCACTGCAAGCACTCACTGCTCCTGCTTCCTGGTGTTCACACGAGTGCCTTGGGCCCTGAGAGAGAATCCCAGGACCATGGAAGGCTCCCTCCCCTGTTCTGGTTCCAACCCGGATGGAGCAGAGGGAGTGAGGCCTTCACGACAGACTGCTTCAGGCCAGGGCTTCAGGAAGTCGGGCCCCTCACCGCCTGCGGGGTGGCTGTGGCCATGGCACACACTTCATGCTCACGGGCTGAAGTCATGAGCAAGCCATTCAACCCGCCACTCTGTCTCCCTGTCTATAAATGAAGACAAGCATCACTGCCCTGTGGGGCCACATGGACCCTAAGCGACTATCAACGACAACGACAGCGCCCACTCCTCAGGGGACATGTGGGGCTTGACGATCCATTTCAATTGCATTTGCACAGAGCTGTACTCGCAAGTGTTATTTTATTTACAGCCCCTGACAAGTTTCAGCTGAATAGATGGTACTGTCTGAGCTCAGGTAATCACAGGGGTACTGACCAGGCCTCTGTGCAGGGAGGGCATCCAAGGACCAGTTCTAAGGACCGTGGCCGCTGGGTCAGCAGCTCCAAGTGAACCGACCAACACAGACTTGAGAGGATAAAATAATTCCATCTTCCAAAATTATGCTGAATCAAGGAGTCTTGGGGACAAATGCAAGCACTCCTCTGTAGCCTGGAGAAGGCATCTGGGAGTAGGAGAACCAGGGGCAAGAGCAAGGTTCGCATTGCAGGCAGGCAGAAGCCCAGCTGAGCCCTGCACAGGTCAGGGCCGGCTCTCCCCTCTGTCTTCACCTTCAGGAAACACTGAAGTGCACTTCTCTGGTTTCATTATGAAGCTTCAGTAAAGATCATTTGGAAGAAGTGCAAGTTGCAGGTGAAAATACATAAACACACACACAGGACAGGAAACGAGGAGATGAGAACTGTGAGGAAAGGCAAGAGGGTCAAAGAGTCAGGGGGTCATTTCCCTACATCTCACACTGAACTTCTTCAAAGCCGTCCATACAAGTTTCAAAATCTTCAAAAGCTGTACAGCCACCAGGAAACCAAGAGAAAGGCTGGTTTGTCACACATCACTAACTTCCAAGGTGACCATGAAAATGCATAATTCCCAAACTTGTAGAGAAAAAAACTAAGAAGGCAAAATAGGAAAGAAAAAAGAAAGAGAAGTCAAGTATAACAGTGTGAAAGAACTAAACGTTTATTAAGTACCAAAGTGAGAGGACTAAGAGACACAGCTGAAGATGAAGTATGTCAGACTGGAACGGAAAATGCATCTACCCAGCTCAGGATGAGCAAGGGATGGCGAGAACGTAACAACCCAGAGAGACTGAGAGGGCAGAAAAGACACCCGGGTTAAACAGCAAGCAGAGAACCCTGGACACAACCAAGGAGGAAGCAGCCACCCCTGCAGAGCAGAGGCTCCCTTCAGGAGATGGGAGGATGCCCTGGAGTCAAGAGCAAACCCTGATACAAGGACAGAACAGACGCTCCAGCACCGTGCAAGGGCTGGCGGGCCATGGACATCAGCCCAGCAAACATCAGAACACAGGAGACTGCAACACAGTAGCCAGTCTGACCCAGTGAGCACACACGACACCCCAGCCAGTCATCACACAACGCCCTTGCTCTTCAAGGACACGGGACAAGCAGTCACACAAACTGTCCACACGAGGCCCACAGAGCAAGTCTAACAAACCTGAAAGCACTAACCTCTTAACACCGGAGTGCAGCGCGGTGGGGTGGGGAGACCACAGGCACCTTAAGTCTGAGAACCAAGAACAAGGATCAGAGAAATAGGAAACTACACTGGGAATTAAGTCTTTAAAACCGGGGATGACAAAATGCTACACAGTTAACTGGGAGACACCGATAACAGTGATTCTTAAAGGAAAAAGTGTTTACTTTCAAAAAATATCTCAATAAAGAGGCTTTTCAAATCAGAATATATCTAACAGCATAGAAGAAACGTGATGAAGTTAGTAACACAAAACCAATAAAAAGCAGACATGTAACAGAGCCTAAACAGTCAAAAGTGGACTTTCATTTTAATGACCCATAAAACAGGCAAGCTGAAAGGCACAGCCAAGGCACTAGTGCAGAAGGGCAGAGGCAGAAGGAGGGCTTGGTGGGCAGGGCGGGAACTGTGTCAGGGAAAGGCCAGGAACGAGGCCCTGCACCCTGGAGGCCTCTCCACAGTCCCACAGTAGACCAGACAGAGCTCGCTGACACACACGCAATAATCACCGACTGTAAAAACAGGACTGTAAAATTTATAAATACATATTATACACTACCAGCCAGGGTTCCATCAGAAACACAGATATGCATAGTAAGAGGTTTATTGCAAGGAATTGGCTCCCAGGGCTTGAGTGCAGCCCTGAGTAGGAGCCTTCCCCCAGATGCAATCAGGCCACTCCTGCACTCCAGCCGCTGACCACTGACCACAGGGCTGTCCACACAGCTGCCAACATTCCAGAGCAGTACCGGGACCACTAGACCATTCAGGTATGACCTAAATCAAATCCCTTATGATTATACAGTGGAAGTGAGAAATATATTTAAGGGCCTAGATCTGATAGATAGAGTGCCTGATGAACTATGGAATGAGGTTCGTGACACTGTACAGGAGACAGGGATCAAGACCATCCCCATGGAAAAGAAATGCAAAAAAGCAAAATGGCTGTCTGGGGAGGCCTTGCAAATAGCTGCAAAAAGAAGAGAAGCGAAAAGCAAAGGAGAAAAGGAAAGACATAAACATCTGAATGCAGAGTTCCAAAGAATAGCAAGAAGAGATAAGAAAGCCTTCTTCAGCGATCAATGCAAAGAAATAGAAGAAAACAACAGAATGGGAAAGACTAAGGATCTATTCAAGAAAATCAGAGATACCAAAGGAACATTTCATGCAAAGATGGCCTCGATAAAGGACAGAAATGGTGTGGACCTAACAGAAGCAGAAGATATTAAGAAGAGGTGGCAAGAATACACAGAAGAACTGTACAAAAAAGAGCTTCACGACCCAGATAATCATGATGGTGTGATCACTGACCTAGAGCCAGACATCCTGGAATGTGAAGTCAAGTGGGCCTTAGAAAGCATCACTACGAACAAAGCTAGTGGAGGTGATGGAATTCCAGTGGAGCTATTCCAAGTCCTGAAAGATGATGCTGTGAAAGTGCTGCACTCAATATGCCGGCAAATTTGGAAAACTCAGCAGTGGCCACAAGATTGGAAAAGGTCAGTTTTCATCCCAATCCCAAAGAAAGGCAATGCCAAAGAATGTTCAAACTACCACACAATTGCACTCATCTCACACGCTAGTAAAGTAATGCTCAAAATTCTCCAAGCCAGGCTTCAGCAATATGTGAACCGTGAACTTCCTGATGTTCAAGCTGGATTTAGAAAAGGCAGAGGAACCAGAGATCAAATTGCCAACATCCGCTGGATCATGGAAAAAGCAAGAGAGTTCCAGAAAAACATCTATTTCTGCTTTATTGACTATGCCAAAGCCTTTGACTGTGTAGATCACAATAAACTGTGGAAAATTCTGAAAGAGATGGGAATACCAGACCACCTGATCTGCCTCTTGAGAAATCTGTATGCAGGTCAGGAAGCAACAGTTAGAACTGGTCATGGAACAACAGACTGGTTCCAAATAGGAAAAGGAGTACGTCAAGGCTGCATATTGTCACCATGTTTATTTAACTTATATGCAGAGTACATCATGAGAAATGCTGGACTGGAGGAAACACAAGCTGGAATCAAGATTGCTGGGAGAAATATCAATAACCTCAGATATGCAGATGATACCACCCTTATGGCAGAAAGTGAAGAGGAACTAAAAAGCCTCTTGATGAAAGTGAAAGTAGAGAGTGAAAAGGTTGGCTTAAAGCTCAACATTCAGAAAACGAAGATCATGGCATCTGGTCCCATCACTACATGGGAAATAGATGGGAGAAACAGTGGAAACAGTGTCAGACTTTATTTTTCTGGGCTCCAAAATCACTGCAGATGGTGACTGCAGCCATGAAATTAAAAGACACTTACTCCTTGGAAGGAAGGTTATGACCAACCTAGACAGCATATTCAAAAGCAGAGACATCACTTTGCCAACAAAGGTTCGCCTAGTCAAGGCTATGGTCTTTCCTGTGGTCATGTATGGATGTGAGAGCTGGACTGTGAAGAAGGCTGAGCGCCGAAGAATTGATGCTTTTGAACTGTGGTGATGGAGAAGACTCGAGAGTCCCTTGGACTGCAAGGAGATCCAACCGGTCCATTCTGAAGATCAGCCCTGGGATTTCTTTGGAAGGAGTGATGCTCAAGCTGAAACTCCAGTATTTTGGCCACCTCATGCGAAGAGTTGACTCATTGGAGAAGACTCTGATGCTGGGAGGGATTGAGGGCAGGAGGAGAAGGGGACGACAGAGGATGAGATGGCTGGATGGCATCACTGACTCGATGAATGTGAGTCTGAGTGACCTCCGAGAGCTGGTGATGGATAGGGAGGCCTGGCGTGCTGCAGTTCATGGGGTCGCAAAGAGTCGGACACGACTGAGTGACTGATCTGATCTGACCGGGACCAGTGCAGGAACACCTGGACCCTGCAGCCTTACACACACAATACATGCATTGTTGTTGTTTGCTGTTGTTCAGTCACTCAGTTGTGTTCAACTCTTTGCGACCCCATGGACTGCAGCACACCAGGCTTCCCGTCCTTCACCATCTCCCGGAGCTTGCTCAAACTCACGTCCATTGAATCACTAATACCATCCAACCATCTCGTCCTCTGTCATCCCCTTCTTCTCCTGCCTTCAATCTTTCCCACCGTCAGGGTCTTTTCTAATGAGTCAGCTCTTTGCATCAGGTGGCCCAAGTATTGGAGCTTACTGGTTTGATCTCCTTGCAGTCCAAGGGACTCTCAAGAGTTTTCTCCAGCACCACAGTTCAAAAGCATCGATTCCTCAGCACTCAGCCTTCTTTATAGTCCAACTCTCACATCCATACATGACCACTGGAAAAACCATAGCTTTGACTAGAAGGACCTTGGTCGGCAAAGTGATGTCTCTGCTTTTTAATATGCTGTCCAGGTTTCTCACAGCTTTTCATTCCAGGAGCAAGCATTTTTTAATTTCATGGCTGCAGTCACCATCTGCAGTGATTTTGGAGCCCAAGAAAATAAAGTCTGTCACTGTTTCCATTGTTTCCCCATCTATTTGCCATGAAGTGATGGGACCAGATGCCATGATCTTTGTTTTCTGAATGTTGAGTTTTAAGCCAGCTTTTTCACTCTCTTCTTTCACCTTCATCAAGAGGTTCTTTAGTTCCTCTTAGTTTTTTGCCATAAGGGTGGTGTCATCTGCATATCTGAGGTTATTGATATTTCTCCCAGCAATCTTGATTCCAGCTTGTGCTTCATCCAGCCTGGCATTTCTCATGATATACTATGCATATGCTAAATAAGCAGGATGACAATATACAGCCTTGATGTATTCCTTTCCCAATTTTGAACCAGTCTATTGTTCCATGTCCAGTATTAACTGTTACTTCTTGACCTGCATACAGGTTTCACAGGAAGCAGATAAGATGGTCTGGTCTTCCCATTTCTGTAGGAGTTTTCCACAGATTGTTGGGAACCACACAGTCAAAGGCTTTAGTGTAGTCAATGAAGCAGAAGTAGATGTTTTTCTGGAATTCTGCTGCTTTTTCTATGATCCAACGGATGTTGGCAATTTGATCTCTGGTCCTCTGCCTTTTCTAAATCCAGCTTGAACATCTCAAAGTTCTCAGTTCACGTACTATTGAAGCCTAGCTTGAAGAATTTTGAGCATTACTTTGCTAGCATGTGAGATGAGTGCAATTGTGGGGTAGGTAGAACATTCTTTGGCATTGCCTTTCTTTGGGACTAGAATGAAAACTGACCTTTTCCAGTCCTGTGGCTACTGCTGAGTTTTCCAAATTTGCTGGCATACTGTGTGCAGCCCTTTTACAGCATCATCTTTTCAGATTTGAAACAGCTCAGCTGGATTTCCATCACCTCCACTAGCTTTGTACATAGTGATGCTTCCTAAGGCCCACATGACTGTGCACTCCAAGATGTCTGTCTCTAGGTGAGTGATCACACCATCACTTTAAGATCTTTTTTGTATAGTTCATTAAGATCTTTTTTGTACAGTTCTTCTGTGTATTCTTGCCACCTCTTCTTAATCTCTTCTACTTCTATTAGGTCCACACCTTTTCTGTCCTTTATTGTGCCCATCTCTGCATGTATGCACACATGTAAACACACACGCACACACACACAAGATCTCTTCTCCAGATGATGAAAATATGGTATTTTATGCTTTATCATTCCTTATTACTATTCCCTAATTTTCCACAATGCAGAGTATTGCTTCAGCAATAAGGTTATTTTTATTTTTAAGAAGAGAACAAAAGAGGTACCCGCAGCAGCCCACTTTCACCTGGTCTCAGGAGAGGACTCAACCAAGCTATTCACAGGTAAGTGCACCGAGCCACGGCAGGGCCCCCAGCTGCTCAGCAGAAGGAAGGAGGCCTTCTGAACTTGGCATGAAGGGATATGGGGTTTTGTCACTTTATTTTCTTTGCATCTTTCGAGATGATCTCCCAGTTTTTCTTTTTTAGGTGTCAGTCTGGCATGTTACAGTGACTGACTTTTGAATGTTAAATCCAATATGAGCTGCTGAGATAAATCCTGCCTGCATCACTATCCTTTTAAATCGCTAATCTACTTTGCTTCAAAGTCAGGGTCTTCACAGCCACATTCATGTGGGAACTGGCTTGTGGCTTTTCAGCACGACCTTCTCTGATTATAGAACCCAGGTAACCCTGCCTCAAGGACAGAGGGGAAGCCTGTGTATGACGGATGCTCCCCACTCTTTAAGGGATGGTAGAAATCACCAGAGAGGACACCAGGGACTGAAGCCTTCTTTGTGTCAAGATTTTAATTAAAAATCCAATTTCTTTAATAGACACAGGGTTACTCAGGCGATCCATTTCTTCTTCAGTGAGCTTAGGTAATTTGTGTCTTTTAAGGAATTTGTCCATCTTATCTAAGTTGCCAAATTTATTGGCATAAAAGTGTTCATATGCCAGTTGAACTGTTGTTTCCAGAACAACACTGCAGATTCAAGTGTCAGTTCTGTGAAAAAGGTAGAGTGTAATTTTGGGGATTCCCCTAAAAGGACATGGTGGTGCAGAGGTTAAGACTCCGCACTCCTGACACAGGGCCCAGGTCCCACCCCTGGTCAGGACACTAGATCCCACATGCTGCAACTGAAGATCCTGTATGCCACAACTAAGACCCAGTGCAGCCAAATAATTTTTTTTTTTTTTAAAAAAGGACATCACACATAATAGATGTCAACAGAAGCCAGGCTGTTGCCTGCAAGGGCTGATCCTAGGCCCTTCAGCCATCACCTCCAAGGCCCAGGACCAGCTATTGGCAGGGGTGGCTCCTGGACCCATGGTGCGCTGTGGGGAGAATGTAAGACGCCACAGCCACTGGGAGGGTCCACAAAAAGCCCAGCTCCTAATTACCATGTGACCCCGCAAGTCCACTCCTGAGCACATACCCTCCCCGCAAATGAGAGCAGGGTTCCAGAGTTATTTGCTCTTTCACATTCACAGGAGCGCTACTCATAAGAGTCAAAACATGGACACAACCCAAGTGTCCATCAACAAATGAATGGATGACAAAATGTGGTTTATCTATACAATAGAATATTCATCATTCAGCCTTAAAAAAGAAGGAAATTCTGCAATATGCTACCACCCAGGATTTTGAGGAACAGAGAACATTGAGGACATTATGCTCAGTGAGGCAGCCAGTCACAGACAAATGCTGTAAGATTCCACGGATATGAGGTCCTTGGAAGAGTCAAAGCCACAGAGAGACACAGTAGATGGGATGACAAAGGGCCGTTTTTAACTCTGGCATCATAGTCCCTCCCAGCCCACCTCCTTCCCCGGCAGGATGGCCCTTCTCCCTGGACAAGGAGGCGCACAAAGAGGTCCTGCCCAAGGCCACCCCTGCAAGGGAGCTGGGAAGGGGCTGTCCCCAGCTGCTCCTTCTGTGCTGGGACCTGGGGTGGGGGTGGGGGGGGAGTGGGGGCGACAGAGCCAGGAGCAAGCTGGGTGCTCTGCGTGAGGGAAGGACCTTGGGGAGGGGCCGACGACACCCTGCCCTCCCCCAGCACACCTCCTCTGCTCCATTCCATTTGTGAAGAACACTGCACTGAGAGCAGTGAGAAGCAGCAAGCCCTTTACAACGCGAGGCAGGCGTAATTTCTATGCTGACTGCTGACATCTGGTCCTTTTCCTTCTGGGAGGCCACACCCACTTCTCACAACCACAGCGCCCAGGCTCCTCCAGGGGCACACAGTCCTCACATGCCACCAGCACCAAGCACATCCATAACCTTGGGTCCCAAAGACCCCTCCACACCCCCCACACACAGGAACACTCCCCACACACACCCTCACACCCCACATACCCCACACCCACCCACCCCCTCACATAAACACAACACACACACATCCACAAACATACCTTCACATAAACACACACACATCCACACACACACCTTCACATGACACACACACACACACATCCACACACTCCCTCCATACACACACACCTTCACATAAACACACCCCACCCCCATACCCACAGCCCGCTGCTGGGTTTAATGAAGGAGAGACTGTGGGTCTCGCTGCAACTTCCAGCCCCATGTCACAGATCCCTGTGAACAGCGGGGCTGCAGCCTCTGGGCTCTTGCCCACGTCACAAGGGCTTCACACCCACATCCACTCCCCGTGTCTACACATGTGCAGGTCTGTGACAACACAGGCAGCAGTGTACATGTGCCTCAGTCCTGGGACCAGCTTTCCAGGCCAGGCTGGCATTGGGCCCCTGGGAGCAACCTGGGTGAGACCTTTCCCTCATGGCCCTCCCCACGGGCCTCACACAGAGGCTCTGCTTCAACCAAGCGGGTGTTCTGTTCAGAAAGGTCAGAGTGCAGCAGCTGGAGGTTCAGCTCTGCTGTGTGACCAGTGGGGGCCTGTGTGGACATTCTCTGAACTTCATCTCTCAAAGCCAAGAGCAGCCAGGCCCAGAAGCTTCTGTGCTGGGGATAGGCCCCACACCCACTCACTCCACTCAGGTCTCAGAAGGTGATGCTCTGAAAGCCCAAAAGGTGAAGAAAAAAGGATGCCTTGAACACAGAGAATCAGACCACCCAACACCTAGGCATCTTCTTGATGAATCACCACCATAACTACTGTGACACAGGCCATCGCCTGCAGCCAACTTAACAACCATCAAAAGTGCTAGACTTTCCATGTGTGCGCTGAGGGGCCAAGCAGAACAGGGGAGAAGAATTAATCCACCAAGAGCTCTAAGTGGAGTGAAACACTTCAGGATAATTATTTAAAAAAAAAAAAAAAAATCAAATGTCAACGAACAGTGAACGGGGATCTTGGTCTGCCCTGGAAACTGAACATGGGGTTAGGAGGCTGCTGGGCTGGAGCAACATGGCCTGGACGCGGGCGGCAGAGGCCAGCCATGCCCAATGCCCAGCCTCAGCAGCTGCTGTGCAGTGCTGGGCTAGGTCCCGGGGATGTGCGGTGCGCACCCTCACGCTAACAGAAGTGGGAACCGAGGCAGAGGGCAAACGAGGCAGCAACTCCATTCACGTCATTGTTTTCATCGAAGATTCTTGTAAATAGAAAAACAAAAAATTTAGAAGGAAATGACCTGCTACAAACACTTGCCATTTCAGTTTCCTCATCGCGCAAAAATAAACACTTTCACCTTTATTTACCAAACATTCCATTTTCTGCATCTCCAAATTACTCAATCCAGGTCCAAAGATAAATGGGTATATAAAAGCACCTCCTTCCTACTAAGCAATTCATTGTGAAGAGATGATTATTTCTGGCCACTAAGTACAGAATACCAATACGATTTTAACTCCTTTGCTCCCAAGTTGGCTAAGCCACAGGCTCCACTAGGGCCCCTGGTGGCCACACCTGCGTTCTCGGAGGCCCCAGTGGGAGGTGCTCTGGCTGGTGGATAGTCTCCGTCTGCACGGGAAGCCACAGCTGCCTCTGCTGAAAAGCAACAACCCAGAGCAAACAGGCTCAAGGGCCAAGAGAAGACACGCAGGCACCGGCAAGTGCACTTGCCAGTCTCCATGTGAATGATCCACACGAGGCCTGGTGTCTACAGGAGGGGAGAGGCTGAGTGGGTCTTGCCTGAAATGTAGCCCTGATAACAAACGTCATGCCAGGCATGGCCCCAACAGGTCCCAGGGCCCAACCCTGAGAGGAGAGCAAGTTACTGACCCACACAGCCACACAGGCCTGGGTGACCGAGGGAGGGAGCGCTGCAGGAAGAAACCACAACACCCCTGGGCGGGCAGTCCAAACGAGCAGCAGCTCTCCTGTGGCCTGCCCCTCAATCGTATGCCATCAACAAAGAGCCACACGGGACAAGCATTCCGTCCAAAAACCCGGTGAGGCAACTCCATGGGACAGCCCACTCTCAGCTCTCACAAGCAGGTGGACTTGCTCCTGCACCGAGGACCATGGGGCAGTCACACGGAGGAGCCAGTGCACAGCCCTGCCTGCCGCCCCTTTGCCACAAACAAGTGCCGGTCGCAGTCGCCTCATCTCCAGGGTCTGCATTGGCAGCTGGTTCCACATGAAGCCGTCTCGGGATGCATCCAGAAGCAGCCTTTTGTGCAAAGGGGAAGCCACACCTGAATCAGACCTGCGGAGTTGGACTCTCAAACGCCCAACAGGGATGCCCTGAAGCACTGCCAGCAGGACCCGAGCGTGGCCCCAGTTCCAGAGCAGGGGCCCAGGGCCTGCCCTATAGCCCAGGCCCCTGTCCTGGCCAGACAGAACCCTGTCCACAGGCTCATCAGGACACATGAGCCACAGAACCAAACCTTCAGAACTCTCTTCGCAAGAAAGCAATGTTCCGTGACTACTCAGATCCTGCCTGGAGAGTATCTGTTGGTGGACATGTTTGTGTACACACACACAGACACACACCCTGAAGTTACTCACTTCACCATCCAGTGTGGGTAAACATCTTCAGCCCCAGGAATGGATGCCAGGCAGGGGGAAGACGGCTGGGCCTGGCTTGGCTCACCCTGTCCCTGGCCTGGCTCACCCACTGGGTGACACAGCACAGCCAGGGCAGCTCTCTGGGCTGTGGCCTCCCAGCACTGTTCAGACTATGTGTGCTCCCCCCTTAGACCACTGGGGACCCTTCGAGTCCAGGTGCTGTGTGGCCATACTGTGGAGGCCAGGAAGGCAGCAGGGGGCAAAGACCCCTGCTCAGACCTACCTCCTCCTTCCCCGGAGCCCAGAAAGCCAAGGTAGATGTGTCAGACCATGCCCAGTGCAGGGGCCAAGGCAGAGCTGAAAGCAATCATTACTGCAGCCTCCACTGCACCTGGCTCTCCAGAACTAGAGATCAACAGTTTGTCCCAGCCTTATAGCCTAACCCAAAAATACAAGTGCAATCTTTAAAACACAAGGCCATTTATTTATTCAACTACGCTCTGTCAAATAACTTTTTTGTCTGGATTTTCAACTTTCATACCACCGTCAATTATCTTAAAACAGTTAATGTTGTTCAGTTGCTAAGTCATGTCCAACCTTTTGCGACCCCACGGACTACAGCACGCCGGGTTTCTCTGTCCTTCACAATCTCCCAGAGCTTACTCAAACTCACATCCACTAAGTCAGTGATGCCATCCAACCATCTGGTCCTCTGTCGTCCCCTTCTCTTCTCACCTTCAATCTTCCCAGCAATCCTTTCCAGTGAGTCGGCTCTTTGCATCAGGAGGCCAAAGTACTGGAGTTCAGCATCAGTCCTTTCAGTGAATATTCAGGGTTGATTTCCTTTAGGATTGACTGGTTTGATCTCCTGGCTGCCCAAGGGACTCTCAAGAGTCTTATCCAGCACCAGTTCGAAAGCATCAATTCTTCGGTGCTCAGCCTTGTTTATGGTCCAACTCTCACAACCATACATGACTATTGGAAAAACCATAGCTTTGACTAGATGGAGTTTTATCAGCAAAGTAATGTCTCTGCTTTTTAATATGCTGTCTGCTGCTGCTAAGTCGCTTCAGTCGTGTCCGACTCTGTGCGACCCCATAGACGGCAGCCCACCAGGCTCCCCCGTCCCTGGGATTCTCCAGGCAAGAACACTGGAGTGGGTTGCCATTTCCTCCTCCAATGCATGAAAGCGAAAAGTGAAAGTGAAGTCGCTCAGTCGTGTCCGACTCCTAGCGACCCTATGGACTGGAGCCTACCAGGATCTTCCGTCCATGGGATTTTCCAGGCAAAAGTACTGGGGTGGGGTGCCATTGCCTTCCCCGAATATGCTGTCTAGGCTTGTCATAGTTTTTATTCCAAGGACTCAGGCCCCCAACCCCTCACAACACAGTCCAGTTGCTAGGCTCAGGGCTTAAGACAGTAAGAGAGGTGAGGAAGGGTCTGTCTTCATTGTAAAAAATTTGGATAATACTGATATACTAAAAGAAAACTAAAGACAAATCCCCCACCTTCAAGTCTCCAGCAAAACACTCAATCAATATTTTCCCCTCTCCACTTAAGATTACAAGTGTTACTCACAAGCAACCTTCCCTAAAGTAACACAGAAACACACCCTAAAGTGACACAGAAACATACGGTTGAGTCCCAGATCTGCAGGGCTCCACACCAACCTGTAAAACTGCCAGGACCAGTCATCAGGCCCCGCTGCTCTGTGCAAGAACAGAAAAGTGGGGAGCAATGCGTGCGTCCCAGGCTGTGGGGCGCACTCCCTTCACCCGGAGTACAACCTCAGGAAACAGCCCCTCTCAAGCCCCATCCCCCTCCTCGGACCACCAATGCCTGGTTCTCCAGGAGCCTCCTGACACTTGGAAATGCCCACCTGTGACCTAAGGCAAAAGAAGATGCTCGGTGCTAAGGCCCAGACAGGTGTGAGGACCAAGGTCACCTGGGGTAGGAGTGGGAGGAGCCACAGAGGAGAGGATGAGCCTGTGGACCAAAGTTCCAACAGGACAGAAACCTGCCAGGAGCCAGCCCTGAGGAAGCACGGACATCCCACCTCTGCTGGAACAGCAGGGACAGGCCCTTCCTGAGGCTGCTTTCTGTCTGACTTTAAGCCTCCCCGTCCCGCTATGTGGACATCTGCCATTTAACCTGTGTCTGCAGTGACAGAGCTGTACCAGAAGCAGCGGGGGCGCAGTGCTCCACACAGTCCAGATACAGCGGGTGGATAGCCCATGGAAAAGAGTCAAGAAGCAGACACAAAGTGCACCCGTGCAGGCCCCATTGACCCTGGAGAGAAGCCTCCACCCACCCGCTTTCCCACCTCCCCCACAGCACGCCCACAAGGGGAGTTGATGGTGGTCATACTCACCAGAGCTCTGTTTCCACAGAGAGAGATGCTCTAAGAGCCACAGGTGAGATAAAGAACCTAAAACACCTCACCTGTCCTGAGTCCCGAAATTCCCCCGGAAGGAGAACATTCCCTAAGCTGAAGCCTGTCCCAGACTCCACCCTCAGACCCTGGGACGGGGCACGCCAAAGGGACTGGCCAGCTTCTTGACACGCCTGCAAGTCTAGCCCTGAGCCAAACCCAGAGCCTGCCTGGAGGGTCAGGGAGTCACTGACCACAGCCTGCTCGCCTGCACAGAAGGTCAAGCACATCTCAGGAAGCAGGTGAGACCTGTCTGCAACCTCCCCCCATCGTGCGCAGGAGCCACCTGCCCTGAAGTTGTTGTGAGACAAAGGCATGTGCCTCAGCTCCATACAGACACTGATGCAGAACACAACAGCGATCGACACACACACAGGGCTGAGAGGGAGCCCACAAGAGGCAGCTGGCAGAGAGAGTCAGGTGTAGTGGAGGAGGGAGATGGCAGAGAGGGCAGCGCGGTCTTACAAGGTCTCATCACAAGGAACAACATTTACCGCTGTGTGAGGTGACAGAAGATGACTAGATCCATGGGGTCATTTCTCTGCACACCTGAAACTTATACAAGGTGAAATGTCAATTGTGTCTCAATAACACTGGGGGATGGGGGCGGAATAAAACATAAAAAAATTTTAAACTTAGGGACAGGGAATGATCTTTTCCTTCCTTTTGCCTCAAACACATGTCCTTTGGTCTGACAACATTTTACAGCAGCCCACATTTAGTATATGCAGAATTCAATCCTAACGACAGTCCCATTGGTGTCTGCATCATGGAATGTCAGTGAGGAGTTTGCTGGTGCCACACGTGAGAGCTTGTGTGTGTGTGCACATGCATGAGCACAGACATAAGCACGCACCAAGAAGCCACTTTCCACAGCAGAGGTGGTTAGAGAGGCAAGAGCTCCCAGGCCATAAAAAGGAAACGAGATCTATCCTCCAGCACAGGGCAGCGTGTGGCACAGAGCACCCCACACAGAGAGAACCCCTCCCAGGAAGCCTGGCTGGATTCCAGCCAGAGATGAGCCACAAAGAGAAGGCACCCAGCAGCATCCAAGCCACCGCCAGCTCTGCTGCAGAAATGCAGCTAAACCCCACATCCCGAACAACCGACAGATGTTGTATGCCACCTGTAACCTCTACCCTCTTCATGACTTTCTAGTTGGACAACTAAATGCTTTCTAGGCAGCCCCGAAGCCAACACCTAACGAACAAAACCTACTGCTCCTCTACTCTAGCTTCTCTGAACACAGGCTCAGAGAGAAGGTTCAAAGAAACACCAATTCTCCATGGCCGGGACCCAGAACATCTGAGTAAATGCACTCCCCAGACAGCTACAGCGCCCGTGGTGCTGGCATCTTGAGACCTCGGCCCAGGAGCCTCCCCGCCTGCCCCCTCCCTGCTGGAGATGGAGACACCCCGGTCCACAGGAGGGAGGCTCGGACGGGCTCCCGTGTCCTAGGCTGGCCAAGGGCTGCCCTCTATGGCAAGAAAGAGTGTGAAGAAATTGGTCCCAACAAGAAAACAGAACCAAAGGACTACACCTTCACTTGTCAGAAATTATATTCACTGGGGATTCCCTGGTGACTCAGTGGCAAAGAATCCACCTGCCAATGCAGGAGACATGGGTTTGATAGCCCTGGTCTGGGAAGACCCCACATACAGTAGAGCAACTAAGCCTGTGTGCCACAACTACTAGGCCAGGGTGCCCTGGAGGCCGTGTTCCCACCAAGAGAAGCCACTGTAATGAGAAGCCCGCGCACCACAACTAGAGAGCAGCCCCCACTCGCTGCAACGGGCAAAAGCCCCCGTTGGGCTGGATGAGTCACAAGCTGGAATCAAGACTGCTGGGGAGAAATATCAGCAACCTCAAATATGCAGATGATATCACTCTCATAATAGAAAACAAATAGAAACTAAAGAGCCTGTTGATGAAAGTGAAAGAAGAGAGTGAAAAAGCTGGCTTAAAACTCAACTTTCAAAAAACTTAAGAACATGACATCCAGTCCCACATTTCACAGAATACAGAAGGGGAAAAAGTGGAAACAGTGACAGACTTTACTTTCTTGGGCTCCAAAATCACTGCAGACAGTGACCACAGCCATGAAATTAAAAGATGTTTGCTCCTTCATTGTAAGGACTATTGCTGAAGCTCCAGTACTTTGGCCACCTGATGCAAAGAACCACCTCATCAGAAAAGACCCTGATGCTGGGCAATATTGAAGGCAAAAAAGAGAAGGGGGCGGCAGAGGACGATGGTTAGTCAGCATCACTGACTCAAGGGACATGAATTTGAGCAAACTCCAGGAGATAACGGAGGACAGGGAAGCCAGGCATTATGCAATCCAGGAGGTCACAGACACAACCTAACAACTGAACAACATCACACAGAACTCCAAGCCAGCAACTGTATACCAATATGTTTTGAGTCATCACAATCCAGATCATCTTAAAAGATCTGCAAAATCTGGAAAAACAAAGACAAATTTTTAGATCAAGTGACAAGGCTGAACCACAAAAGACAAAACTTCAGTCAGTCAAGTGTGAGCTACATGGTTCACGACCAAGAGAATCAGTGTCTAAAGCTGTGAGGCACACAGCCAGTCTGGAGACAGCTTCTGCGCAGGTAGAACTGTGCAAGGAAACCGGCTGAGGCCCAGGCAGGGGCGGCGCTGCTTGAGGACGGCAGGAGGTGCCCAGCAACCTGTCCCGGGAGCAGCTGCCCGGGAGCAGAGGCACGCGGGGTGCCTGGCCTTCGGCCTTCTGCTGCCTTTCTGCTGCCAGTCTGCAGAGAAAGGGGAGGCCAGAGGAAGGGAAAGCAGCTGAGGGGACTGACCCACAGCTGAGAATGTGAGCTCGCCAAAAGATCAACCCGGGAGACACACAGACACCTACTCTAAAGGGGGCCAATGTTCATGTCCCCTTGACAACTACAGGAGGGGACTTACTACCAAGGTGCTACCGAATCAGGAGCCTTCTGAAAATGCACACAGGCTCAAGCACTGATGCACTGGGGAGAAGTAATGCACACTCTGGGAGTTTCCTGAGGCTGTCACATTCTGAGTGACCAACAAGCATGTAGGCTGACTTGATTTGTTAAACTACGATTTCTCATACAGGCTGAAGAGCTCAGTATAGCTGTTTATAAAATGTAGTCCAAGGACCAGAAGGAATTTTGGCAACCCAATTTGGAAACTTTTTTCATAGCAACACTGCCTCTTTGGCTGGGGGTGGTATTTGCACTCATGATGCAAAGGTGATGGTCCAATTGCTTAAGAACCTCCATAATGAAGTAGTAACTTAATTTCATTAAATAACAGGCCTTTCCATACTTGTCTTTTTCATATTCTATGTGACAAAATATGAAATGCACATGAAACATTTATCCTGTGTACCAATAATAGTTGCCTCCAGCAAAAGCATTTTGTCAGGGAACACCATTTTTATATGGAAGAAATGACTGACAGGCTCTAGAGACACAGGAATTTGGCAGACTGCTTCTAGAAAATGATCAAAATGAGACTGCCACTTCCAGGAAAACACCTGAACTTTGGTTTTAATTCTACTTTTTATTTTTGGCCGCACTGCTTGAGAGATCTTATTTCCCCACACTGGGATTGAACCCAGGCCCCCAGTATCAGAAGCTCAGGGTCCTAACCACTGGGAATTTGCGAATGCTAAAATTCGAGTATTTGATCAAATACCAGAATTTTGGAAAACTCTATGAACAGACAGCTTCTGGTGGCTTAAAGGCTCCTCTGATGAGAGAGCTAACAAGAAAAACAAAAGCAGCAAAATAAAATATGTTAGCATCTGAAAGATGGAAAGAACTGAGTACACCACAGCTGACCAACTGCCCACAGGCGCCGCTGCAGGACTCAAGACAGGTAAGAGGTCTGGTCACAGCACAAAAAAGACCAAAGGGTCAAACACGGCCGAGAAGAACTAACTGGGACCAGAGCAGGACCCCCGCACTTCCTCTGAACTTTCACCACGTGGCCATTCATTAGGTTTCAGTATCGTATCAAACACCACCTCCAAAACTGTACCAGAAAGCTATTAAAGGAAATTCCCTGGTATCCAGTGGTTAGAAGTTGGTGCTTTCACTGCCAGGGCCTGAGTTCAATCCCTGGTCAGGGAACAAAGACTCCGCAAGCTACAGGGTGTGGCCCCCAAAAAAGCTATTCAAATGTTCTTCCCTATTCCAACTACATTTTTTCTGGTATACTTTATCCAAAGGAACATATGACAGTTTTTCATTTTGGAAAATACAGTGGTTTTTGAGTCAAGCTGTGCTATTTAGACTAATGTACAATGGGTTTATTACTCCTACTTTTTAAACGAAATGAGTAACTGAAAGTTTTAATTGATAGATGTCCCAGACAGGGACACAGACAGGACTCATATGGGCCCCTCGGTGCTCCCAACATGAAGAGTTCCCAAAATGACAGGGTCCAGGAACACGGGCGGACAGGAAAGATGCCTACTCCAGGCCCCATTCCATCACAGACCCTCCCAAGACCGCACCTACAACGTGACTCTTTAATACATGTGTGTGAGAAGAAGTAAAAGATGAACATACAAAAATCTGAGCACATCTCTCCAGGAAGCGCTGGCTTTCTGTGTCCCAGGGCCGTGTGGACGGAGGAGACTGGAGCAGGGAAGCGGGCCTGTTGGTTCTCCTCCCCCTGATATGAGGGAGGCCCCTGTGCCCCGGGCAGGCAGGACTGGGCCTGCGTGCTTCCTGCTCAGCAGTCTGAATAGCAAGCAGCCCTGTGCAGACCCGGTACTCAGTACTCTGAGGGTCAGGATGCAAGGGTCCAGAATCTCGTCGTTTACAGATGGGGATGAAGGCCTTGCAGTGAAGCTGCAGAACAAGGGTGGATGGACAGTCCCTAAGCTGGCTACCCGAACCACCTGGCAGACCTGCTTCAGAACAGGGCTCAGGCCCCGAGCATCAACCCCACTGCTGAGTCTGGGAGCAGAGCCCAGTCTCGAAAACGCAGCGTGTGGGTTGAGTCTGGAGACTGGGAGCACGCAAATGGCTACAGACCTCATGACTCTACATATTCAAGCCCAGGCTAAATACTGATGGTCTAGTCTCTGAAAGGAAAGTTAAGTGGTGTAGCCCAAAGCACATTGACTGGACAGGCACACAGGCTCCCTTGGGCCCAGTGAGGGGCCTGCACCACCTCTGGACTGGGGTGCGCGCCCTCAGACCCCTGGAGACCAGGGCCTGAGGCCATCCTTCTCCCTGTTGCCCATCACCGGCTTCACACTGTTGGGGGAATGGCTTCCCCGAGAGGCATCTCAGGAGTCCCCTGGACAGAGGGCTGCAGTGTTCTGGAGCAACATCCCGCACAGTCCAGGGCTCTCGGAAATGGAGAACAGAATAGGACAAGTGTCCAGGGGGCAACGCCCCTTTTCCAAGCAGTTCACAGAGAGGTCAGAACTGAGTTCAGAGGTCAGCAGCGGACTTTGTTTACTGTCTACTTTGTTTACTGTCTACTTCTCATCCAAGACCAGAGAGACAATAAAGTGATCCAAGATGCCTTTCAGTAGCTGAATGGATAAATAAACTGTGGAACATTTAGACAATGGGCTATTATTATTATCCAGCACTAAAAAAGAAAAAGAAAAATGAGCTATCAAGCCTTTAAAGGACACGGAAGCCCCTTAAATGCAAGTTACTAAGTGGCAGGAGCCAACCTGAGAAGGCAGTATGAGCCTGACCACAGGATGCTCTGGAGAAGGCAAGAGTGCAGACAGGGGAGGTAGGGAGAGACACCGCAGCACACACTGAGCCACCAGCACCCAGAGGGAGGCCGGACGCAGCCTGCGGACCCTGAGGACACTGAGTCTGTGCAGCATCATCTCAACTGCAGGCGCCTGGTGGCACAGAGGATAGGAATCTGCCTGCCAATGCAAGGGGCATGGCCAGGACGGGGCAGCTTAGCCCATGCCCACAGCAACCGAGTCTGCACTGCAGAGGCTGCGCTCCGCACACCACAGCTAGAGAGGACTCCCCTCCCGCTGCAACCAGAGAAAGCCCGAGCAGCAGCGAACAGTGCAGCCAAAAATAAATAAAATTTTAATAAATAAATACACAGATCAATCCCTCCTCTGGGGTGAGTGAGTGGGCGCTGAGTGTGTATGGGAAATCTCTACACCTTGCTGACTGATTCTGTTGTGAGCCTGAAAGAGAGGAACAGAGCACCGGGCTTCCAAAAGAGAGGTAGCCCAACAGGCTGGTTCCGCCCCCCCCCCCCCCCCCCGCCACCAGCCCAGCCTCCCGTCTCACCTGCTCCCCACCCAGTGCCCAGGCTCTGCCCTCCTCAGGCTCAAGGGGCCCCTCTGCTGTGGGAGGGCAGAAAGGGTATACGACTCCATCTTTGGCCAAGGTGACAAATGATCAGGTCAAGAACGAGGACGCCGGCAGCAGTGTGGGATCAGCCACCCCAGCAGGGCCCCGGGCGCTGCCCCATTCCACACAGGCAGCCGCGCACCCCCAGGGGCCGACAGCTGGGCGGTCTCCACCTGCCACCCTCTCAGGGGGGCTGCAGATGCCACTGACTCCTTTGAGGCCACTGACCTGGGGACATGAACCAAGGTTCACTTAAGCCTCAGGACAAAGAGCAAAAGGCTCAGAGTGAACAGAACAGCAGCTTCTTCCCTGGAAAGAAACGGACCACGACGGCAGGCACAGGGCCTCTAGAACAGAGCTCTGCCGTCAACCTAGTGCGCAGGCTTGGCCCTGCCTGCCCCGCGCCCAGGCCTCAGCCTGCACTGCGCACATCCAGGCACGTGACCCCCACGCCAGGGCTGAGCACTGTGTGACGGCCCAAGACACCACACACACACACACACACAGCACCCTCCACGCCACAAACCCACACATACACACACACACACACACACACACAGAGTATCCCCCCACCACAGACACTCCCACACACACCACAAACCCACACATACATACACACACACAACACCCCCTGCCAGACACCCCACACATACCACAAACCCACACATACATACACACATGCACACACAACACCCCACCACTACAGACACCCATAACACACACCACAAACCCACACATGCACACACAACACCCCACCACACAGACACCCCACACACACCACAAACCCACACATACACACACCCCACCACCAGACACCCCACACACACCACAAACTCACACACACAGTATCCCCCCACCACAGACACTCCCACACATACCACAAACCCACACATACACACACACAAACACCCCACCACAGACACCCCACACACACCACAAACCCACACATACACACAAACACCCCACCACCACAGACACCCCACACACACCACAAACCCACACATACACACACACAAACACCCCACCACCACAGACACCCCACACACACCACAAACCCACACATACACACACACAAACACCCCACCACCACAGACACCCCACACACACCACAAACCCACACACACACACAACACCCCACCACAGACACCCCACACACACCACAAACCCACATACTCCCACCAGACACCCCCACACACAAACCCACACATACATACACACACACAAACACCCCACCACCACAGACAACCATAACACCCACCACAAACCCACACATACACACACACAACACCCTACCACAGACACCCCACACACACACACCACAAACCCACACATACATACATACACACACATACAACACCCCACCACCAGACACCCCCCCCCACACAAACCCCCCCACACAACACCCCAGCACAGACACCCCCCCCCACACACAAGCCCACACATACATACACACACACAAAGCACCCCACTACCAGACACCCCACACGCACCACAAATCCACACATACATACATACATACACACACAACACCCCACCACCACAGATACCCCCCACACACACCACAAACCCACACATATGCACACAGCACCCCACCATCAGACACCACACACACCACAAACCCACACATACATACACACACAGCACCCACCACCACAGACACCCCACACATACAGACACACACAAACACCCCACCACCACAGATACCCCCCCACACACACAAACCCACACATACATACACACACAGCACCCCACCACATATCCCCCACCACGGATATGCCACACAGCCACCACAAACCTACATATACAGCACCACACATTTCCCCCACCAGATATACGTTATACACGTCACAAGCCCAAACCCACATACATACACACACACAGCACCCATCACATACACCACACAAACACCACAAACCCACACACACAGCACCCCACCACCACGTATCCCCTACCACAGATATCCCACACAGCCATCACAAACCCACACCCACTCCCACCACACACACTGTGGCACAATCATGGCACAAATGTAAAGAGGGGCCCCTGCATTCACTCCCTGCCCCTCCCCTCAAGGCAGACGCCTGCATGGTGACCTCTCTCTTTAGTGTAACAAGGACTCCAGGACGCACTCAGTTTGCTGCTGATGGCTATGGAACTTTGAAAACCCTACTATTCAGCATCTTTGAGGGCTACAGCCTTATGATAAAAATGTGGGGAATGGGGAAGAAATACAAAAGTGAAGGTATCTGGACAGTCGGTGCTGCTCACAGCCCTTTGGGGTTCCTGGAAGAATAGGACCCCTCCCACATTAGCCTTGGGAGATGGAGACCCCACCCAGAGACCTGAAGAACAGCTGTCACCAGATGGAGGATGCCAGGGAGATGCCAAAGAAAAGGGATATTTTTTCTTCTAAAAAAGTGAAGTATTAGCTAAAGGAGATTAGAGGAGCTTACACATCTGATCATAGCTTTTCCCATAAAAAATGCCCACAACAGGGTTTCTCCAGCTGTGCCCCGCCCCCCGGCAGGGCTGCAAACCTGTTCTTCCCCTGACCCACTCATGCCATGGGCCTCAAGCCAAGACAGCATCTGACATGCTAGCTGTGAGGCTGGGCTACAGCAGCGCCGACTCCACAGGCTCCAGCACCCAATTCACAGAGACTCTAGAGACCCACACACACACACACAAACGCAGCCCAGGCTTCCTGCGGCTCCTCCCTACGTCCGCCGCTCTGCCCGAGGCCAAGATTAAAACACGCAGGGGTGCCAGGCGCAGGGGAGGTGAGCTTCACAGTAAACTTTTCAAAAGAACATAAAAATTAAAAAAGTAAAAAATCCTTGCCTAAAAAATTAACAAGAACAAATTTTAAACCCAGGCTGACCCTAACTAGGAGATGGAGAAAATGGACAAGGAGGAGGTTCCTGGAGGAGGCTGAAGTGGACAGTCGGCTGGGAACCAGTTGCAGATGCACTGCCCGTGAGACCCCACCCACCCAGACAGCCAGGACCCTCCAAGGTGCTCAAGGGCCCCAGGTTTACTTGTGATAAACCACCCATTCACAAAAGGTCCACAGAGTCCAAGGTGGTAAGTGCCACATGACATCCCAAGAGCTGGTTCCCACCCCCTCCTCCCTCCCAGTGCTCCAGCCCTGCCCCAGGGCCTCTGCCTGGACAGAAGCAGGGAGCGGGCAGGCGCTGAGACAGCGGGCACACGAGCACTGCCTGCCCCGCCTTCCTGATGGCAACCCGGGGGCCCACGCTGCCCTCAGCCACGGCCCTGCACTGCTGTTGGCTCTGCTCTGCTTCCCTTCCTCGCCTCCTGGTCAGCCCTCAGTCCACCTGCAGCACCCCCAGCAGGCAACTCTGCGGATCAAATATGGCATCCTCACCCTCAGAGCACAGCACACCGAGAACCTCACCACCATCCCTTTTCTTGACGCTAATACCCAAATCCCTATTCCCCAGGGGCAACACAAATGTCTGGCTTCCCTGGTGGCTCAGTGGTAAAGAATTCTCCTGCCAATGCAGGAGACACAGATCGATCCTTGGGTCAGGAAGATCCCCTGGAGAAGGGAATGGCAACCCACTCCAGTATTCTTGCCTGGAGAATCCCATGGACAGAGAAGCCTGGTGGGCTACAGTCCAAAGGGTCACAAAGAGATACAACTGAGTGACTAAACAACAACACAAGTGGCAATCAAGGTACCAATTCCATGACATATAAGCACTACTATGTATAGAACTGATAACTCTAGGAAACCCTATCAATACTCTGTAATGACCTATATGGAAACAGAATCTAAAGAAGAGTGGAAACATGTATAACTGAGCCACTTTGCTGTATGGCAGAAACTAACACAACACTGCACATCAACCAGATACCAACAAAAATTAATTTTTAAAAAAAGGCATCTATTCTAGAGTAAACACCGTCCAGCCACAAAGGCACCTCCCCACCTCCACCCACACCCTCCTCCCCACCTCCATCTGGTCAGCCCCCAGACAGCCCACCAGCCCACAGCACCTCCACCACCTTACCCGACCTCCTCCTCCCACTGAGGTCCAAGTGGACTCAGGAATGACCTCAGAAACACCGGCCTGCAGAAACCTCGAAAGTCTCACAGAGCCCGATCCTGAGGGGCGGCAGGAAAGAGGAGGGACTCCATGCTGGCCCCACAGGCCAGTTCAGCTCGGGTTTCACAGAAGCTGTGCAGCTCTGCTCTGAAGCAGACGCAGGCCATCTCTTCACCCTCCAACATAACACTTGGAGGAAATCCCTTTAGCCAGCTTTTAAAATCTGATGGCTCAAAAAATAAAATAAGGAGTTCCCTGGTGGTCCCTGGTGTTTAGGACTCCACACTTTCACTGCCGAAGCCTGGGTTCAAGCCCTGGTCGGGGAACTCAGATTCCACAAGTGACACAGTAGAGTCAAAAAAATATAAATAAATACAAAGAACACTGGTTCTGTCAGAATCCCTGTTGCTAACAATGGAGGGAAAATGACTGCAATATTATAAGCAACAGATGAGCTGCTACTAACAGCCCACAAGCCCTTCCAGCTCCTTCCTGCCCAGCACAGCTGTGTGGAACCAGAGTCCTGAGGCTGCTGCAGCCAGAAACACCCGGACGGACTAGGGTGAAAGCTGGGCCCAGACGCCCTGTTTCTCTCACCTGCCTGCTTCCCAAACCCCCTCCTTGGCCACACGAGTTTTCCCAGCACCTCAAACGTCTTGGCATAAGAGAACCAATGTTCTACTGACCACCAAGACCTGTGGTGGGCAAGAGTGAGAACTTTTCTGGGAAAGCATGTAAACACAATGGCTATTTTTTATAGGAACAAATGCACGCATTTAATGAAACCTATTTAAATGACATCTAATATTCCGTACTTTGTATGTATTTTAAGAGAATCTAGAGCAGCCAGAACTCTAAAATTATAATAAAAAATTATTATACTAAAAAATCTAGAATACATAAGTTTTACTTGTATAATTAGCTATGCATATTTCTTTGAGAAAGAAGCAAAAAGTGTGCTTTGTTATCTATTTTTAAATCCTAACAAATATCTCTGTTAAACAGGCAAATGTATTATTAGCACACTATGATCTATGAGCTTCTCACCAACTGCAAATCCACCCGCCACCACCCTGCAGCCAAGGCACATCGCGTGTGCTGTGATGTGAAGGGCCACAGCCATCAGTGGCCGAATGCTGCTCAGGTGGCGGCAGGGTCAATAACTGTAACACAGTATGACCTTCAAACCATGTGATACAAAAAAAAAAAAAAAAAACCCTGCAAATCCAATCAGCCCGCCCCGTCATGGACCCCAGAGCCACAGTCACTACAGGCCAGCCCAGAGTCTATCCAAACTGGGCCCTAAAGGATGCTGGGGAGGGACATGCGCACAGATGGAAACACGCAGCCACCTCTGTTGGAAAAGGTGACCTCAGATGGGACCTCAGTGGTTCACATTCCACCTTATGTGGTCAGAATGAAAATTAAGAACAATGAATGATATGAATAACAATGAAAAAGCATTACAAAGCCTGCAAAATTACTGTGTTTTTAAACTTGTGCCTTCAGATGCCAGGAAAGGTCACGGAATGTAGACCCTTCCACCAGTGTTCACACCCACAGTCACACCCTTATCTCTATCCCATCCAAACAGTGGATTTCTGAAGACAATTATAATCAGTGTAATCAGTATTGACTGAATATTTATGGTTCACAAAAGTGATCAACAGCATTAGATACCATGGATTACCTGTGTGATGTACTGTCAAAATGACAACAGCTTCCATCTCAGACAACATTCCAAACAGGAACACGCCCACTGCTTGAAATCCACTAGAGCCATCAAGCTAGCCCCGGAACCTGTCAGCAGCCTGGCTGGTAAATTGTTTTCTTTTCATCAAGAATCACCACATGCTTACTAATTACCTCATTTAGGCAGCATCTTGTTTTTTCTTGTCATAAATTAAGGCCAACCTTCCAGTCTCCAAACAAAGGCCAGGCTCAAGCCTGCAGGTGTGGGTGGGCCTGGCTCCCCTCTGCCTCCCACCCCAGGGCAGAGGCTCTCAGTGGCTGCCCTGAGGTCCAAGACAGTCCAAGACAGCCCAGGAATGCATGGGTTCATCCTGGAAGACCGCGCTGGGGGCCTCCCAGGTGCAACAGAGCCCACCAGAGCCCCACCCCGCACCACCCACCAGCGGCCGGGCCGGCTGCTCTCCCACTCCAGACCACCCTGCAAACTCAGAGTTCTTCATTGCACTCAACTCCATTTCCAAGGAAACACTTCGGTCATCGGGGAGGCCGGCCAGGTGCATCTCAAAGTGGCCCACACAGGACAGCTGAGGCAGGGTTGGGTCCGTGGGGTTGAGCAGCAGGAAAGGCTTCTTCCCTGTCTGCTAGAAACAGCACAAAATGCAGAGAATATACTCTGGGGCTGTTGGCTTTAAAACCCTAATACCAGATCAAGGTATGAAACACTGAAAGGAGCCAACAGTTTTCTTTCCAACTGTTATCAATCCACAGATCAGAAGACACGAGGAACTGCCCCTGGGACGTGTGCCCTAAGGGAGGAGGACTCTGTCCTAGAGCAGAGTGTCCAGCCAGGCTGAGGCTGCACCAGGACTCCCAGGAGAAGGCAAGCTCAAGGCAACCCAGCCAAGAGCCCACCTCACACCCACCAATCACACACGCGGGCCTCAAACCTAAGGAAATTAACGTGTGCCTACTCGCCGGCCCGCACACAGAGCAGCATAGGCCACCCCGCTTCCCCCGCGGAGGGATGACAATGCTCAGGTGGCGCAAGCGCGACAGGCCCAGAGCACCAGACAGGTACAGCAAGTGGGTCCGAGGGCCCCAGGTCACTTGGGGACAGAGCCACTAAGACAAAACGTTGATAAGAAGTCAACTTTCTGCACAGACCAGGCTGCCCAGTGACTTCATGTGTCCACAGGCACCTCTCCCTGGGACACCAGGGAAGCTACCTACTGACCCACAGGGCTCACCACCACCCTGCAGCTCCTTGTTTCCCTGAAATCCAAGACAAAACTCAGATACTGAGACAAAACTCTATCAGGCCCAAGAAAACCAGCAAGGAGACCTAAGAATGACTGTAATACTTCTTTTTACGAACCAATGAAAACCATACAAACTGTTGAGAGAGAGCAGGTGCAATAAAATTCTTACCGAGTCCATCGCTGAAAGCCGTGGTTGATGACTGTAAATTAAATCCAACAGAGGCGTGTCCCAGAGCAGCAGTGAGGAGATTCTGAAACAAGAGGATCCAGTGAGCGCCTATAAATACTAATTTCCCCTCAGTTCTTTTCGTAATGTCACCTCTCTCTGTGTGGACTACACCATGGCCCTTCCTTCACTTTGGGTCACTCCGACAACCCCAAGGTTTTAGGGTGTCTGGCTGTACAGGAGAGGCACTCACGCCCAGGACTCAGGGAGGGCACCCCAAGCAGACACCTCTGTCTGGACTCCGCTCCTGGAGAGCAGTGCTCAGAAAGGCCAGTTAAGGAGAGAATGCCGGAACGGGCCAGTCATCCTGCCCAGAGCAGGCACCTGAGGCCCAGGGCCCTGGAAGGGCCATCTGCAGACGTTCTCCTTTCAGGAGTTTGACAGTAAGCCTCTGCGAGGGTTACTGATTTTGTAGCTTCTACAGACTGTCACACTCAAGAGTAAAATTGGAACTCACCCATCGTTGACAAAACCTGCACGCCAGCCGCGCCTGCCCCTCAGACAGGCCAGTCCCGCGACACTGTCCCCTCCCCCACTTCCTCCCTCCACCTACCCAGGGACCTGCCTGCAAAGACAAAGGACAATGATTCAAACCAAATGAGCTCCCAGGATCCAAGGTCAGAGACGTGCCCCTAGGTCCAGCTCAGGAGAAGCCAGAGGGCCTGGGCGACCCCACATGGACCAGCATGTGTCATCAATGTCTCTAAGAAATATCACACAGAGGGGCCTCGTGGGCAGGCCAGCCATAGGCAAACAGCCCCCTTACTCATAAGTAAGCTGTAGCTACACATTAGAAACGAATCTCAAAAATCTTACCAATGAATGAAAAAATGTCTTGGAGGGATATATTGAATGTATCTGGGTCTTTCAAAAACACAGGAAACTTGAGACTTCCCCGGCAGTTCAGTGGCTATCTACCTGCCAATGCAAAGTGCACGGGTTTGAGCCCTGGTCTGGGATGATTTCACATGCTACGGGACAAGCAAGCCCATGTGCCCCCACTGCTGAAGCCTACCCGCTCAAGGACAGGTGCTCTGTGATGAGAAGCCACCGCAACGAGAAGCCTGTGTGCCGCAACGAAGAGCAGCCCCTCCCCACCACAACCAGAGGAAGCCACCACATTGCAACAAAGACCCAGCAAAGCCAAAAATAAAATAATAATAAAAAATTTAGGTACATGAAATAATACATTTGATTTATAATGTATTCATTCAAAACTAGAGTTTAAAGGTACGGAGACCACTAAAAACATCTTTCCATTCATCAAATATTTTTACATCAAAACACAGCAACTTCAACTATTTGAAAGTAAACTCAAAATCTAGTATCAAAAGAAGAGCAAATGGCACCATCTATGATCCTCCAAAATCACTATTAAAAAAAAAAAAAAAACCCACAGATTTTATTGAGAAGCCTCTCCAAACACCTATGCCAGAAATCAAATCAGTGGACACTGTGGCCTGGCTGTATGAACAAGCAACACTGCCGAAGGGAAGAGGAGGTGACACTGCAGGGTCACAGCAACAATGCCCTTCCGAGAGAGCTGTGCGGTCTCAGGAATATACAAACCCAGTTTCCACAATCCCATCAAGCACCCTCCCATCTCCACACACACCAGTGGTGCCATGTCAGGATGGGACGCGCAGACAGGAACCGGGCACGGCTGGCGAGACAAGCGCTCGTGGACAGTGGACTCCCAGGGTCTGCACACGAGCTACACGTGTGTGTACACAGCTGGGTCAGGACTTTTTTGTCCTGTTGCTGGCACAGGATTTCTGAAGTTGACGTTAAGCACAAGGACTAGAAAAGCAGCTTCCAACCACACCTTGGTTTTCTTGAAAAGCACAAGCTGCTCACTAAGTGTCTTGATTCTCCTATAAAGACAGTAACAGGATAACACAGTGTTTATGATGAAGTCGACACCTAGAATACAGCAAATAACAACTACTATGCACTCTCTGAAACCAGCACACTGTCACTTGGGACACACCACCCGCCACCACCCTGGGCACTTCCTGGGCCTAGAGTGCTAAGCGCCCACGCCCCTTCCACACAACAAGCCACACAGAACACGGTCACTCAGACATCACAGACACACTGGAGACCCTGACCACCAAGACAGGAGACAGCTTTCCTGGGGGTCTAAGTCAGGAAATAGACTACCAGTGTTTAGCTCCCAGCAAACTCAGAATTCCCAGTCAGCACCCCGCTCTCCACAGAGAGGACACTGTCCCCTGCCGTGGCCGGGAGCACTGGCGCCTGGCCCTACAGACACCCTGTCTCAGAAGCCAGGGCTGCGACCGTGACACTTGTGTCCAGAATCACAGCCCGCAGCAGCCCCTCTGCTGTCAGCGCTCCTGCTCCTGTGGGCCTGCCAGGGGCAATCAGACCAGTCCTCTGTTAGACCCCATTCCCGATCTCCAGCTCAGAGCTCCCCACTGAACTCACAAAGCTCACCACACCAGAGACACGCCACATCACACACACGCACAGATGAGCCCCAAGGTAATTACGACTGTATTCCCTGCCCTAGTTCAGGGCACTCCTGTCTAGAAGATCCTCCAAGTTCAAACCTGCTGTGCCCAGCTCATGACCAAAACCCAGACAGAAGCCTGGAGTCATCCAGCTCCAAACCTCTGCTCTCTCAGCCCCCACCATCCGGCCAGACTCCTGACTCAGCAGCCCCGGTGCTTCCCCACCTGTGTCATCACAACTCCCACCACGCTGCTGAGAAGGGGACGTGCCGTGTCTGGTTTACCCCCTACACACCCCACTCTGCCCACAGGAGTCACTGGGCTCATGAGGGGTGGATTCAAGTCTAAACTTCAGACGCCACCCTGATGACGCACATGCGTATGTGCACACATGTACATGCACACACGTACACACACACACAGAGCAAAGGAGCTCCCACTTTCCTGCTGGGAGGGCGGGTTCCCACTGCAGGCACCCCATTAAAGGTGAGCGCCCCGGGGACACAGGCACCCCAGCAACTCCAGACTGCTTCCAGTTTCTGGAAGACACCCTGTTTCCCTCACAGGAGACGCCTCCCCTCTGCTCCCTTGTCCCGGGGCTGTTCTCCAGGCCCTCTCTCTGGTTCTCCGTCAGGTGGCCATCATGCTGGAAGACAACGGTTGTGCTCAATTCCCGGGGCTGCACACTGCGTCCTGGGCACTAGCAAGCACGGCATGAGGCCCAGCATTGGCCTCGGAGCAGGAGAACACAACTGACCCCTGGGAGAGCGGGTGCGGAGAGGAGGCCACTTCCTAGGGTCACAGTCAAGTGCCCGGCTCCAGACCTCCGAGCATCCATGCCCTTACAATCCACCCAGCTCCCAATCATCCTTTGACCCAAGTAAAAATTCACCCCAAATACACGCGATTAGTGGGCAAAATTAATCAGAGGTAAAAACACAGTAAGTAAGATGCCCTCCCCGGCTAGTGCGTCCCTCTAGCCCAGCCAAGCGATGGTGCCCGGTGGGCTCCTGAGCAGCTCTAGAGGTCACAGGCCCAGCATGCCGTCTCCCAGAAGCGCCAGGGGCTGCCTCACCTCCAAGTCAGCGCGTGTCCAGAAACAAAGTGTCCTTGGTCTTCTTTCTGGACTCACCAGTTCCAAGAGCTGCGACAGTCCTCGCCGCACCCACCTGCACACTGTGCTCCTCCTCCACCTCGCTCCCGCCACAGAGCTTTCAAGCCAGAGTATGGAATGCAAACCAAGGTATGTTCACCAGCCCCATTCAAGCCAGCTTAAGTGCTCAGACTGGAAACATTTCCTCAGCCTGCAGAGACTGGGTGAGGAAAGCTGCATGACATACACATGTGCTCTTCTTTAACCACAGAAACCGAGCCAACGACACAGACAGGACACTGGCCTCCCAGTCTCTGGCTCCCACCAGGAATTTCAGACTCCATTGCCAGCCAGGACTTTCCACGCTCCAGGTGGAAACAAGTGTCTCGGAAGAAACAACAGGTTGCTCAGAAGACATGCCCTTGTATTTCAAAGACTTCAGTCTTGAGTGATTTGTTCCCGGATCATTCCCACTCCTGACGATGCTTCGGATTCTGTGTGTCTCGGGGTGAGTATTGCAAAACTATTTTAATATTTTCCAAGCAAATCTAATACATAATCACTGCTCTAGTCCCATTTGCCTACCCAAACTCCTAAACACAAAACCTTGAGAATCCTTACCACCCTCACCCTCTAAATACGTTGGAGAGGGTTGGTTTGAAATGGAAGACCACAGAAATGAGAGGGTTCCACGAAGTCACTGGAGCAGGACTAGCTTCACGTTCAGAGGGGACCCAAAGTCCACCTGTCAACACAAGGACATAGGGACGCCAGCTACCGGTCCACTGACCATGCTCCAGCCCAGCTGCTTGGCCACCAAATGAAAGCCTACCCAACAGCCTGACACAATACCTGCCAAAACACACGCCTCCTGGGTCCAAAATCTGCTCTGAGGGGCAGGACCCAAGCCTTCCTAGTAAAGCGAAGAGTGTGGACCAGCTAGGCCGCGCCACTCATAGGAAGTCAGGGCTCAGGTCAAGATCGTCTTTGGGCTATCAGTGATCTAATGTGTCGTGAGTGATCTGTGCTGTGATCCTGGGTGTGAGAGGGCTCCCCACCCTGAAGACTACACAAACACATAATCACAGCAAAGCACCCTGAAATGCCTCATGCAAAGGGCTACAGGGTGGGGTGCGGCCTAACCTGCAGGTGTGCTCAGAAGGGTGACCGGCCTGCTGGGAGCCCGACGCCCAACCACCAGCCCTCGATCGCAGTCGCCCTGCCTGCACAAACGTGCTTTCAACTTGTCAAGTCAAGGAAGGAGAGATCTTTATTTTAAATTTCTGTGTTTAACCCAATGTGCTGGTGCTGCACTTCATTTCTAAACCACCTCAAATTTCCAGAAGACACTCTGTTGCAATGACAGTGCTAGACTGTTAGAATGACAAGCACACCAGCCGACAGGTTCTGCCGCCAAGCAAGGAGACGCCCACCGGTCCACATGCGTCCCCTCTGCCTAGTTTTCCAGGAGACCCCTCAAGCAAAGAATCTCCATTCTGAAAAGTGAGTAAATTCTTCTTCTATTAAAACATTAAAATCCAAATTTCTTTCCTGGCAGATGACCCTCAGCAGGAAGAGAAACTCCAGTAGAAAAGGCACACTGTTTCCTTACAGCAAGTATTACTAGGAAATCTCAAACCCTGGGTGTGAGAAGAGAACAAAGCAGAATGATCATTCTCACAATTCAGACCAAAGCGCACAAGAGCATCAGGACAGCCCTTGCCTCCTGGAGCCACTGTCTACTTCCTTCAGACTTAAATACATCAACAGCACACTGTAGGACACGTGCAAACAAAACATCCTGACTGTAGACTTTTCTCTTTTTTATTATTTTTTTAAAATAATTTTATCTATTTGTTTCTGGCTATGCTGAGTCTTCGTGGCTTTCTCTAGTCCCAGTGAGCAGGGGCTCCTCTTTGCTGTGGTGCGCAGGCTCCACACTGCGGTCGGGGCTTCCCTCACCACAGGGCACAGCTCCTCGGGCACACAGGCTCAGTAGTTGCAGCTCCCAGGCTCTGGAGCACAGCTCACTCGTTGTGGCACTGTGGGCGCAGTTGCTCTGCAGCATGTGGAATCTTCCCACACCAGGGATCGAACCCATGTCTCCTGCATTGACAGACGAATTCCTTACCACTAAGCCACCAGGGAAGCCCTAATTACATATTTTTCAGTACTTATAATTACGAGAGTAAACTAACCAATTATCAGCTGAGACATCTTGAAGTAAGGATCAGGGGCTTCCCTGGTGGCTCAGACAGTAAAGAGTCTGCCTGAAATGCAGGAGACCCTGGTTCAATCCCTGGGTCAGAAAGATCCCCTGGAGAAGGGAATGGCACCCCACTCCAGTACTTTCATCTGGAAAATTCCATGGACAGAGAGGCCTGGTGGGCTACAGTCTGTGGGGTCACAAAGACTTGGACATGACTGAGTGATTAACACTCACTTTTCAATGATACTTTTTTTTTTTTAATATTAGTAACATTTAGCTCTTAGATGGAGAAGGCAATGGCACCCCACTCCAGTACTCTTGCCTGGAAAATTCCATGGATGGAGGAGCCTGGTGGGCTGCAGTCCATGAGGTCGCTAAGAGTTGGACACAACTAAGCGACTTCACTTTGACTTTTCACTTTCATGCATTGGAGAAGGAAATGGCAACCCACTCCAGTATTATTTCCTGGCGAATCCCAGTGACAGGGGAGCCTGGTGGGCTGCCATCTACGGGGTCGCACAGAGTCGGACACGACTGAAGCGACTTAGCAGCAGCAGCAGCAGCAGCAGCAGCAGCAGCAGCTCTTAGATGGACTGACCCACTTACCCCAAGTTAGTGAAATTCTGAATTTAATATACATTTATCAATGGTATGATCTGATCTTATCTTTAAAAAGATGGGAGGGGGCCTCACAACTCAGCACAGACTGTCCCCAATCTCCTAAAAGCTGACAAGAAAGGAGAATTGTGAAGAAAAATCATACTCACCCAAACCTAACTTGACATGTATGCTACCATTTTCAGAAAAATGACATTAGCACTAAGTTAGATTCCTGAGAAGAGGCCCACAATGAAAACACAGGACAGGTCTCTAAGTGAAGTAATGTCAATGTATAAGGTGCAAGGGGACAGGACATGGCTCTCATTCCATGAGTCAAAAATGACACTTTAGGGCTTCCCTGACGGCTCAGTGGTGATCAATTCGCCTGCCAATGCAGGAGACATGGGTTCGATCTCTGGTCTGGGAAGACCCCACATGCTGTGGAGCAACTAAGCCCGTGCACCACAAATACTGAGCCTGTGCTCTAGAGCCCGGGAGCCGCAGCTACTGAAGCCTGCGTGGCCCCGAGGGCGTGCTCCACAAGAAGAGAAGTCACCACAGTGAGAAGCCCTCGCACCACAACTAGAGAGCAGCCCCGCTCACTGCAACCAGAGAAAAGCCCACGCAGCAACAAAGATCCAGCCCAGCGAATAAATGAAAAAATAAATAAACTTTAAAAAAAGACACTTATGTATTCTATGACTGAGAATACAAGACAGAAGTCACACAAAGTTTTCAATATACACCAAAAACAGAGCACTGTCTGCCTCGGCACCTGAGCTCCTCCCAGCAGCAGGCAGGCCACAGTGAGGCCCTGCCCCTAGGGGCTCCTTCTGAGAGGGCTGCACACTCCACTGACTTTGCCATCACAGACCCTGCGCCTGGGCACAGCTCTCCTGCCCCTGATGCATCTGTGAGTGCCAGCTCACCACCTTCACAAGTAGCCAGGTTAATTTCCTGAAGATCAATATGGGGCCATGCATGCAAACTCAGATCAGTCAGTGGCGTCTAATGGCCATTGTTAAAATTCTGACCATGCCACTGTATTGGCAGTGACCCTGGGTATATTCTAACAGCCTATATCACTCTTAAGTTTTCTCATCTATAGAAAAAGAAATTCCTGGATACAAAATACAGATGAACACATACAAGCCAGTTGCATTTCAAGACATCAGCACAGTTACAACCTACAATGAAAAATGAGACAGTGTCACCAGGACAGACAAGGCGACCAATGAGACACACACAAGCTCCATCACCGCGTGGGCACACACAGGGAGACCCCATTCATGACAGCAAGCACTCCAGATCAGCAAGCAAAGGACAGTCCACTCATGGACGAAGCTATGAGCAATCAGCTCGTGCACAGACATCAGTCTGGGACAGAGTACAGGCTCAAACATAAACAGCAGAAGTACAACATTTTCAGACAGTACAGAAAGCTGTGTCTATGTCCTTGGGGCAGGGAGGTTTTCTTAACTAAGAATGACGGGTCATGATTCACATTTTGGAAGACACTGTCCTAGAGGATCTCGCACAGATCCTTCAAAATAAGAGGACTCAATCTCAAGCATCAAATGTAACTACATCCTTCTGATCATCTCACAGGTGACTATCATGACAGAGCATCACCTTCATGCACGGCAGATGTTGTTCAAAATGCACATATGTACACAACAACAACAAAACTCTTACCATTCCTACTTAGCACTGAAGGTTAATAAGTTCCACTGTCTTCGGTAAAAACAAAAGATTTCTGAAAGATGGACGATATTTAGGTAAAAGCAGCTCTATGTATGAATCATGAGCACAATTTATTGGGTTAGCCAAAAACTTCACTCTGTTTTTTCCATAAGATGGCTCTCTCCAGTTGTGCTTAGATGTCTTTAACTTGATTCAGAACAATTTTGTTAGATTATATTGTGACGGCTGTCACATCAGCACACATTCTCTAAAAACTCAAAAATGGTGAATTTGTGTGTGTGCATTTTAATATTGAGTATGGGGAAAAAGCAACATTTTCAGTATATTATGCTTTACTATTTCAAGAAAGGTAAAATCACAACTGAAATGCAAAGAAAAGTTTTGTGCTGTGTATGGACACGGGGCTGTGACTGACCAAACGTGTCGAAAGTGGTTTGCAAAATTTCGTGCTAGAGGTTTCTCCCTGGACGATTCTCCAGAGTCAGGTCAACTAGTTGAAGCTGGCAGCGATCAAATCAGGATATTAACTGGGAATAATCAACGTTACATTACGAGGGAGAGCCGACACACTTAAAATATCCAAATCAAGCAGTGAAAATAATTTGCACCATCTAGATTATGTTCATCACTTTGATGTTAAGGTTCCACATAAAGTTAAGCAAAAAAAAAAAAAACTTATTGACCATATTCTCCCATGCAATTCTCTTCTTAAATGTAAACAAAAATGTTCCAATTTTAAAACAAATTGTGACAGACGATGAAAAGTGGATACTGCACAATAATATGGAACAGAAGAGATCTTGGGGCAAGCAAAATGAGCCACCACTAACCTCACCAAAGGCCGGTGGTGGTGTGCATACAGCAGGATTGGAAGGGAGTCCTCTATTATGAGCTCCTTCTAGAAAACCAAATGATTAATTCAGTAATGCTCCCAATCACACCAACTGAAAGCAGCACTCCACGAAAAGCAGCCAGAATTAGCCAACAGAAAACACATAATCTTCCATCAGGATACACAAGAATGCATGTTGCTTTGATGACCAGGCAGTAACTATTACAGCTTGGCTGGGAAGTTCTGATACATCTGCCATAGTCAGCAGACATTGCACCTTCAGATTTCCATTTACTTGAATCTTTACAAAATTCTCTTAATGGAAAAAATTTCAATTCCCTGAAAGACTGTAAAAGGCACCAGAAACAGTTCTTTGCTCAAAAAGATAAAAAGCTTTGGGAAGGCAGATTTTTATGAAATTACCTGAAAAATGGCAGAAGGTAGTGGAACAAAACAGTGAATACATTGTTCAATAAAGTTCTTGGTGAAAATGAAAAATGTATCTTATTTTTACTTTAAAACTGAAGGAATTTTTTGGCCAACCCAATATGTGACCTCTGAATGTGTAACACAAAGTTAACGGTTTTACTTTTAAGAAAATGAAATCAAATATATATGCCCTTTTAGTGCTAAAAACTGCATCAAAAGGAAAAACAAGTGACAACGGTCTCCATGTAAAACAGTGATGAAGGGGTGTGAGTGACGGGATTCCCTGCAGTCCAGTGGTTAGGACTGGGCGTCCACTGCCAGGGGCCTGCGCTCAGCCCCTGCTCAGGGAACTAAGATCCCACAAGCTGCGCAGTGTCTAGGCTGCTGCTGGCCTGAGTTCACATGATTGTTAAATTGCTACTAGTAAAAATTTTGTGCGGGATGGTTTGTATAAGAAAATTTATCTAAAATGCAAAGCAATATTCAAGATGAAGTTGAAACACAGAGGACAGACCTCAGGACTGAGGCCTGTGAAAATGGCCACATTGTCCACAAATGAACACTGGTCCCACGGCAACAGCCTCATGAGCCATACGCAGCTCCACAGGCAAACCCAGCCCAGCACAGCGCCACTCCACATGTTCACACACGGACCCCGGGCAGGCTGTGCAGTCACCACAGCAGAGGTCAGCCAAGTCTGGACCCACGGCCTGCCTGAGGCAGAGTGCTCTGCAGCATCAAGGCCCCCACCCTCTGCTTGCCCTTGCTTTGGGAGCTGAGTCAAGCCCACCTTTTCAACTCTGTGATCTGTGACTCTGCTCTCAGAAGAAGAGCTGCAGAGGGATTCACTGCAGTTCTGAAACATACAGTGCCCTCGCTTCCAGCTCTGCACTCTTTCTACTCCATCACTCTCCCTGCCTCTTTCTCCTCTCCGGTCTTCAAGGGGACAATAGAACGATTCACACCACAGGCGTCCTCCAAAGAGCCCAGGGTGCTGCAGCTGAACAATGGACAGCTAACACACACATCGGGATAAAGTGTCTATGGTCCCCGCGCGGAGGGGCGCATGGGAACCAGAGCATTAAGAGAGACAAGCCCAACCAAGGGTCCAGAAAAGTACGACCCAACAGCCAAAGGGCTGGAGCCCTGGAGAGGGCTGTGGGCCAGAAAGAGGGACACCCACTCTGGGGGTTGCAAGTCCTGCTGGCGCCTCCTCCAGTCTCCCCACAGCACTGCACATGTGCTCAAACTCTGGGAGACAAGTCTTAAAATATTTAAGTGAATTTTCATTCTGAAAAGACTGAAGAAATTTACACAACAGTCTATTACAGATTTTTCTTTTAATTTCGCAAATCCAGTGTCAGAATATATTATGCTACCCAATAACAAATGTAATAGAAAAAAATCAATCTTCAAAAGAATGATTTCAAAGATGTGCAAACCTGATTTTAAAAATTAAACCTATCCTGCATAATTAAACAGAAGCTGCACGCAGCAGTCCACGTAACCCAGTGTTGCCATAGTGACCTCATGGTGTTGGCCAATGACTGCCACTCCTGGAAACCTACCTTCCCACACCCTCCCTGGGTGACTTTAGCACTTTTTGAAGTCACCAGAGAGTTCAACCTGGCATTGCATTTGTTGGGAGATTTCAAAACAATTTATTCCAGTTTAAATAGCTCCTAGTTAAAAGTCTGTCAGTTAAAAATGCTTGCTTAGACAGCAAAATCAAGGTGAACTGTGACTAAAACCCTAGAAATATAATATTTTTTTAGTAGAGTAATAAGCATTAATTCAATGATCTGTGAAGGGTTTAGGTAGGCCTGAACATCCCTCATGGACACCAGGCCCACATGGACAGGACAAGGGGTGCAGAAACCATAAAGGACAGAGCAGGGAGGGGGCAGCCAGGCGGACACCAGTCCCTGGGAGAGGCAACAGGCCTGGCCTCCTTCCTTCTTACTGGGGCTTAATCTCAACAGTCCGCATCCTAACTCTTCAAAACATAATTAAGACTATGTTTTCGGACATGATGAATCTTGTGCAAACAAACTTTGGAAACTTTTCAGAAAGCCACCTGTTAACAAGGGACAAAGACTGTTCCTTTTCCTTTCCCTAGAGTTGTGTTCAAAACAGATGCTGAACAAAGATAATTCTAGGGAATTCCCTGGTGGTCCAGTGGTTAGGACTCAGCACTTTCACTGTCAAGGCCTGGGTTCAATCCCTTGTTGGGGGACAAGATCCTGCAAGCTTGTCTTTCTCTCTCTCTCTCAGTACCTCTAGGTTCTGGGCCAAAACAAATCCATTTTACTGAGCTGGAGGATGTCATTCAGGAGTAGTCTTACACATCCTAACACTGGTTTCCAAAAGATGTCCATAAACAGCTTGTGGAGAAGCCTGCATCCTTAAGAAGGCAGACTCGGGTTGGTTCAGGCTCCCCAGACCCTCACAGGAGACCCCACTCCCCCAACAGCAGGAAGGCCTGGGCTCCCAGCTGCCTGCAACCCTGTCCCAGCCCCTCGGCCCCGGCCAGCCTCCAGGCTGTCACCCTCACTCTCCCAGCTGGCTCACGGCCACTCTTAGAAGCACTTCACCACAAGAGCCGGTCTCTCCCTCTTTCACTAGAAAGATAAATAGGAATTTTTATTCTAGCCAAGAAACCTGTCAAATGTGAAGTATTTGATGCTAGGCCTGTTCTCAGCAAAAACAAACAGGCACCTGCACTCACGGCATCAGGAGCCCTCCAGTCGGGGGGTGATATGCAGAGGAGGCACACTCCCCAGGCAGACGCCCTGCACACCTGTGAGGGTGCCAGTCACACACATCACCTGCCCACGACACGTGGACACTGTGGGAGCGACACCCTCCCCACCCAGGGCCAAACAGACCTGTTAATCCCTTTCAACAGGTTTTACAAGCAACAGAAATGAATTAAGGACATTGTAGGGACAAGTAAGGAACACCCTTTTATACATGTAAAGAGATACACGAACAGGACGAATTAAGCAGGGGCACAAAACAATGACCTATGACCAAGCCAGGCTCAGAAGGACGCACCTTGAGAACAAAGAGGTCTGTCCCTGGAGGGCGGCAGGAGCCGAGCCTGTGCTAACGTGCACCTGTGAGACAGGACACAGTCAGGCACACGGCTTCAGGGAGCATTCACACGCACCAGCGCTGGGATAAAAGCTGATGGAAAGTTTCAATCTGAAATCAACAATAACTGGCTGAGATGTTTTACCAAGGAAAGTATTTACATGAGTTCTATTCTCCTGTGTAAAACAGTAACAGGATTCAACACAGATAAACAGGGCTGTGCAACTTTCAAACAACACACTACACTGCAAGCCTCCACATCAAACAGCAGTGAGCACAAGACTTTATCAGCAAGAACAGTTTTCATGCTCAGAGACGCTCTAGTTATACCTTCCATCTGAAGTGGAACCGAACAGATGGAAAACTGCAAGTGGCTGCTCGCCCAAGATCTGCTGTGCATTAAAGGCTTTCTGCTGGGAAGAGTAGCTGAGCGTGAAAACACATTTTCTCAGACAGCCTCCTTTTGGTAGAGAGGTGCAGGGGGGCCAGCTGTCAGCATCAGTCGCTTTACCCACCTACGGAGGCCTGGATCTCGGTCCCAGGAACTCCGTCCATCCCTGGACAGCACCAGAAATCCGACAGATCAAGAGCACCAGAGGAGCCAAGCAAACAACTTCTGTCCACTGCCTCTTCTCCCAGACGTGGGAAGGGATGGATGCCAATGCACATGGGCCACCAGGGGGCTTAGCGGCACACAAGCCCACTTTCCCCAATTCTAACAAACAGAAACCAACCATAAGTACCAACCAAAGACCAGGCAGGGCTCCACTCACAAGGTGCGAGGGGGCCAGCTGGGCAGCAGGGGTCTGGAGGCATCCACGGCACCCATCAGGCATGATCCAAATCCAAGGCCGAGACTGGCACAGGGCACCCAGGCACAAGCTTCCCGAAGCCCAGATCTCTGCACAGCAGGCCAGAGGTGACTGCAAACAGCTGACTCGTCCCTGGAAGGCTAAGCCCTGGCTTAAGGTTGCTCATCAAAGGACATCAGACTGTGTGGAGACGGCGAGGAGCACCACCATCCATCAGACAGCCCAGCACTCGCTCTGCCTCAAGCGTTCCAGCCCCAACAACTCTAGCCTGGAGCACCATCTGACCACCCCACACATGTGTGCACACACATGGCCAGACTACCGCCCACGCCTACCCCCACCCCCTGCCCACAGGGGACACGTCTCCCCACACGTTGAGCGGTGAGAGCAGAGCCTCTTCTGTGGAACACATGAACAGGCAGGGACCCAGGTTTTCAGGACACAGACAAATGTCGGAGAACAACACTGGGGTCACTGAGGGAAGCACCGCAGGAGAAGGGCTCCAGGGCCCCAGGCCATTCTCGACCCCATGAACCCAGGACAAGCCTGCCAGCTCTTCAGAGCCCAGAATGCTGCCCCTGGGAGCCACACCCCTACCCCCTCATGGCACCCCTAAACCCCTCCTCTCCCCGGGACCAGTGCTGAGTACCCAGAAATCACCCCAAATCCTCCAAATGCCAGAAACCAAGGGGAACATCATCACAGATGCGGTGACCACACCCTCCTTCATCCATCCCTCCTCTGACTTTGATATCCTGACAGCCTCGGGTTTTTAAAAAGGGAGAATTAGCCTAGCCTAGCATATGTCCTGCAACAAGTAAACAGCAAAGAGAACATGAAGTTTTGCTTTTGAGAAGAATCCACCTAAAACCACTCTCCTGAAGAGCAGTGCCTGCACAGTCTATTTACAGTTATATTTCCAAGGTAATTTTCAAAGAGCCTCCTAACTGCATTTGTGTAGGATGTAAGAAATGCACACATGATCAGCTCCTAGTTAGATGTGATAATGCACTACAGTGAGGATGAGCCAAGCCCTGTTGGCAGAGGCCCCAGGGGTGCCCGGACCCTGGCAGGGACAGAAGGGGCACCGGAAGCCAGAAAAGGTTCCGGTGTAGAAAAGGTCTTCACCCCCTGAAGCTTAGACCAAACTCCTGAGTGTCAAGAATACGCAAAAGAAGCCAGGTTTTCCTTGGTTCTCACACCTAAAAGAAGCATAAGACAAAATCAACCAGGTCAGCAAGTCGCAAGGGACCTGGAGGTGAGACCATGAAATCCCCAGCAGGAGCCTGGACACACAGAGGGCGCCCAAGAAGCTTGGCCCAGGCGGGGCCCCCACCCCTGCACTCTGCACCTGCTTAAGGCTTCCAGGACTCTGGGCCAGAGTCCAGCTGCTGCCAAAGACAGTGCCCTCTCGGCCTGCGCCAGCCCCAGGAGGACACAGCCCGCTGCAGGAATGACACGTAAGCGCAGGCTGCGGTGTCCACACCGTGCAGGACCCATTCTCCAGGCCTCCAGACCTCAGGATCCCCTCACAAGTCCCCTCTGTGGCCCAGGCGCTCTTGCTTCTGCCCAACTTGTTCAGTCGTTCAAGGGTATCCCTCTTTGCAACCCCATGGACTGTTCCCTGCAGGCTCCTGTGTCCATGGGATTCTCCAGGCAAGAACACTGGAGTGTGTTGCCATTTCCTACTCCAGGGGATCTTCCCAACCCAAGGATCGAACCCACATCTCTGGCATCTCCTGCATTGGCAAGCGGGTTCTTTACCACTGAGCCACCAAAGAAGCCTGCCCAGAATGACTACTTATGTACTTTAATAGAAATTCAAGTATAAATAAAAATGGATCATGTTCATCACATCATCTTCTTCCTGGAGTTCCTTTCTTAGACACAAGAAATTATTAGAAGAGAAAAATTAAAATATTTGAACTACACCAGAATATAACTAAATTCTGCCCCCAGAAAAGTCCCAGAAAATCCCAAAGCAGTCTCAATTCTACAGCACACAGGCAACTGACCCAAGTCCCACTGGATGTTGCATTATGCATGAAAAAGCAGAAACAAATACAAGTCAGAAGCCACCCACAACTCCAGTCACAAAGTGGAAGCCACCTTACACAGGGCTCCCCACTGCTAGTGATACCTGGATACGCGTGACTCCTGCAAACGCCACGTTAAGAACAAAGGCCACAGGCCAGAACCCTAACGCTTGGAACAATCGGGTGGGGGATCTCCCTTCACTTCCGCCTTTGTTGAAAGATGGCTCAGCAAAGAACTCCCTCAGGAAGAGGCTGCAAAGGGCCCAGCACCCAAGGAAGCGTACGCACAGTCGTTTCCCCATGGCCTCTGTGTCCTGGGAGCCACCAGGCAGGGGTGGGAGGACCACAGGGCACGGGAGGTCCCCTCAGGGACCCGGCTCCCTGCAAGTAGGGGTCGCTGCCCAGCACTTGCGGGGAGACACCTGTGAAGGGAAGAGGGGCACATGGGTGCCATGACTAAAAAAAAAAAGTCACCTGTTTTTAATGCTATCCTGAGAAACTTCTGTATTCTTTCCTCAGATTCCAAATGAACATCCAGCAATTCAAGAAGTGAAGAGATGTGCACAATGTAGTAAGAGAAAAAGAGAAGACTATATGTCTTAGTGTACAAAGGCCTCTAACTTTCACTCACATTTCTAACTTTCATTTCAATATATATACACACCTATTCTCACAGGCCCAGGACAGGCACTCAGCCTCCAGAGGAAGATACAACCAACCAACCCACCCTCCCACCTCCTCCCTCTGTGATGGGACCACACATGTGCATGGCCAGTCTGTTTTGCACCTTTACCAACTGGAGGAGGGAATTTTTCCATTTTTGTAAAGAAGTAAATAAAAACTGAAGACTCTGACAAGGAGTCTATTTTTTCCTTGGGCTCCAAATCACTGCAGATGGTGACTGCAGCCATGAAATTAAAAGATGTTTGCTCCTTAAAAGAAAAACTATGAAAAACCTAGACAGCACATTAAAAAGCACAGACATTACTTTGCTGACAAAGGTCCATTTAGTCAAAGCTATGATTTTTCCAGTAGTCATGTATGGATGTGAGAGTTAGACCATAAAGAAAGCTGAGCACTCAAGAATTGATGCTTTTGAACTGTGGTGTTGGAGAAGACTCTTGAGAGTCCCTTGGACTGCAAGGACATCCAACCTGTCAATCCTAAAGGAAATCAGTCCTGAATATTCATTGGAGGGACTGATGCTGAAGCTGAAGCTCCAATACTTTTGGCCACCTGATACAAAGAACTTACACATTTGAAAGACCACGATGCTGGGAAAGATTGAAGGTATGAGGAGAAGGGGACGACAGAGGATGAGATGGTTGGATGGCATCTCTGACTCAATGGACATGAGTTTGAGCAAGCTCCAGGAGTTAGTGACGGACAGGGAAGCCTGGTGTGCTACAGTCATTGGGGTGGCAAAGAGTCAAACATGACTGAGCGGCTGAACTGAACTGACACAGAGTAAGACAGAGCACAGACAGCTGGAGGGGCAACTCCCACAATAACCACCACTTTCCCAGGGAAGAGGGGCGGCAGGCCAAACCCGTACCTCACGGTGCAGGAGGCCTTGTTCTCCCAGTTAAATGTGACGGATCCATATTTACAGTCACCAAGTTTGGGGGATTTCCTTGGCAGTCCAGTGGTTAACACTCCATGTTAACTGCAGGGGGCAGGGGTTCGATCCCTGGTCAAGGAATTAAGACCCTAGAAGTCACGAGCTGCAGCCAATAAATTAGTTAATGAAACAAGCTGCAAGTCCCAAATCTACTCATTTTCATATTTACTGCTGCTGAGTGCCTGTTTATGATCCTACAAAACCCAAATCCTTTCTCATGATTACCATTCCCAAACCCTTTCTAAAACTTACTACTATGCATGCACTCCTAAATTCCTCATTTCTCTGAATCACCAGGGTCATCTAAATTTTAGCTTTATTTTCCCAGATATCTTCACATTTTATATGACTTCACATATCCCCCAGAAATTAAGTAAGTATGTTCTCCATCAGCCATCAACATGTCATACCCCTGGATAAAGGGCCAGGAAGTCCGCAAGAGGCCCACTCCTCACAGGACCTGTAGCCACAACCAGAGGAGCCAAGGGCTAGTTCTGTGAAGGGCTCCCCTGATTCCTTCCCATCCCCACCGCTATTCTCATGGTTCAACAGCAAAGCTGGATACCTCTGACAGACACCTGTGGCCCACAGAGTCCAAAATACTGAGCACCTCGTCCTCTTATGGCAGACCGCAAGGTTTTACTCAAAGGTAAAGTGTGCCTTCATACAGATGAGTAAGGAAGGTGCTTCTGCTGCCTTTAAAGGTGTTTAAGGGCTTGTATGTTAAAGTTAATTATCTATAAAGGGAAATCTACAGAAATGTAAGCAGATGAGCAAGTGGCTGGGTTGAGTGCAGAAATAGGAACTAACTGGAATTAGGTTAAGAGGGATCTTACACAGTAAACCTTGGAAAAATCACTAAATTACACACATTAGATAAGTCCATTTGGGCTTCCCAAGTGGTGCTCAGTGGTAAAGGATCTCCATGCCAACGTCTGATCCCTGGGTCAGGCAGATCCCCTAGAGGAGCAAACAGCAAGCCAATCCAGTATTCTTGCCTGGAGAATCCCATAGATAGAGGAGCCTGGCAGGTTACAGTCCATGGTGTCGCAGAGAGATGGACATCAATGAGCAACTAAGCACGCATGCATGAGTCCATTTTTGCTATAAAAATTAAACGTCAATAAATTCTAAAAATACTTAAGTTTGTTATCTGTATAACTCGGCTTTTGTCATCTAAGACCAAAGCTGAGGGTACAACTCACAGTAATGCTCTACAGATCCCTCTGACACATGTATCCTAAATCTTTAACCCTGTGATCTGTGACAGCAGATAGCTCAGTGTGGCTGGAGGATGTACACCGTGAGGCCAGGCAGTCTGTGCATGGCCCACCCACATCTCCAGTGCCACCGCCAACCCCCATCTCTCCACCCTCTACCCACCAAAGTCCTCAAAGGCGAGGGTGTCCACATTCTGGATTTGGGGTAACCAAATAACGCCTTGCACTTAATAACCGCAGAGGTGAACACATTCACCTGTCACAAGTCAAGAATACTTTATGAGGAGAAACACAGACAGAGGGGCCTCAAGAGGACAGAGCTGCTCCAGGCAGGCTCACAAGCAACCTGCACAGACACCAAGGGCCAAGGAGTGGGAACACCTGCCCTGGACTGACCACTGCTCTGGTCCCATCCAGCAAAGCTGCAAATAAAGAACTGAAAGAAGCCACTGGTTCAAAGGACCTTGACTATCCCCAAGAACAAAGCCCAGGGATGTTTACAGTAACATAAAAATATCCAGCCACAACACGGTACAATGAACAATGCCTGGCACACAATCAGAAATGACCAACACGCAGAGAAGCAGGAGTGTGGGTAACAACAGGGAACTTGTCAGACAGACTTGGACTCAGACGCTGAAGACTCACCTGCTGATCAGACAGATGAAGATCTGAAGGACTCAAATCAAACTACTGACAAATTAAAATTTCTATAACCTATGATGTAAAATTTTCTCAGACAAAAATGTCTGGCAGACATCAAAGAATTAAGAGTGGTGCGCTGAGAGACACAACAATAAGAAGTGTCCAAAACATGGACTAGAAGACACAGGGCTACTGTGCTGGGTGACATTCAGGCAATCGCCACACACACACACAAGTGGAGTCTCCAAAAGGGAAAGGGAGGAAGAGAAAATTATTTGAAAACAATAACGGCCAAGACCTGAGAGACACTGCAAACCCACAGACCCATCAGATCAAATCAGATCAGTCGCTCAGTCATGTCCGACTCTTTGCGACCCCATATTGCAGCACGCCAGGCCTCCCTGTCCATCACCAACTCCCGGAGTTCACTCAGACTCATGTCCATCGAGTCAGTGATGCCATCCAGCCATCTCATCCTCTGTCGTCCCCTTCTCCTCCTGCCCCCAATCCCTCCCAGCATCAGAGTTTTCTCCAATGGGTCAACTCTTGGCATGAGGTGGCCAAAGTACTGGAGTTTCGGCTTCAGCATCATTCCTTCCAAAGAAATCCTAGGGCTGATCTCCTTCAGAATGGACTGCTTGGATCTCCTTGCAGTCCAAGGGACTCTCAAGAGTCTTCTCCAACACCACAGTTCAAAAGCATCAATTCTTCGGCGCTCAGCCTTCTTCACAGTCCAACTCTCACATCCATACATAACCACAGGAAAAACCATAGCCTTGACTAGACAAACCTTTGCTGGCAAAGTAATGTCTCTGCTTTTGAATATGCTATCTAGGTTGGTCATAACTTTCCTTCCAAGGAGTAAGCGTCTTTTAATTTCATGAAGCTCAACAAACGCCAAGCACAAGCAACATGAATAAAACCACTCCATATTGGGCTCCCTGGCAGTTCCAATGGTTAAGAATCCATCTGCCTAAGGCAGGGGACACCAGTCTGACCCCTGGTGTGGGAAGATTCTACATGTCTCAGGGCAACGAAGCCTGTGCGCCACATCTACGGAAGCCAGCTCACTCTAGAGCCTGTGCTTGGCAGCAAGAAAGAGAAGCCACCACAGTGAGAAGGCCAAGCACCGCAAAACAAGCAAGCAGCTGCCGCTCACCACAACTAGAGAAAGCCTGCACAGTAACCAAGACCCAGCATAGCCGTAAGTAAAATAAACAAATAAAAATGCTTTTAATAATAAAGGAAATAGGAAAATTTTTAAAAGATACTATGCTGCATTATAAGCCAAGTTACCTGAACTCTCAGCTTTCAGAGGAAAAGGCCTGTTCCACACAGAGGGCTGAGGCAAGCAGGACAGATTTCTGGTGGAGACAGCGCACATCAGAACCAGTGGTGCAATGCCGACAAAAAGCACCTGGAGAACGGGGCCAGCCTGCAGATTGCCTCTCAAACAACGGCAGAAGAAACACACAGTGAGGCAGACAGAAGCTGGAAAAACTCAAACCTGAGTCCACAGTGAGCACATCACAGGGAGGGATGGAGAACGAAAACAGCAACCACCCAGCTTCTCCGCAGTTTTAACTTCTAAATCTTCCAGAACTGCTAACTATACCATATAATTTGGTGACCTAAAAAATTCTTCAAGTCTAGGTTTTAAAACCTTTTAACTTTTTTATTTAAATCTTCTTTAGAAGTAGCCATTTAAAGCAAAAATAACACAGCATGCATTCTATAACATGTAGAGGATGTATCAGAGCGACAAGACAACCCTTGCCGGGAGGATGGAGCACAATGCACAGAGCAGCAGGCGTGCAGCGTGCTGCTCACAACTCCGGCCCCACTACCACCGACAACAACACACACTCCCCGTGGCCCAGACACACGAGGAATAGCGTCATAGTCTTGATAAACCTTAAGACAGGACACTCAGTGAGGTGCTGCGCTCAGTCACTCAGTCCTGCCCAGCTCTTTGCGACCCCATGGACAGTAGCTCACTAGGCTCCTCTGTCGGTGTGATTCTCCAGGCAAGAATATCGAAGTGGGTGGCCATGCCCTCCGCCAGGGGGTCTTCCCAACCCAGTGAGGTGAGCAGACACAAAAGAACAATGCTGTCCGACTCCATCACACATCCCTAGGGAAGTCACATTCACAGACAAAGATCAGCAGCATGGGGTGCTGGGGCCGCAAGAGTTTCCTGGGAAGAGCGCTTCAGTCAGGGATGACGAGCAAGTTCCGGGAACGGATGGTGGTGGTGAGGGCTGCACAATAACGTTAACGTGATGCCACAGAATCATACTCTAAAATAGCTTCTTTGTATTTTACCATAATAAAAAGAACACTCAAGTTGGCAATAATCCAGCTTGAATGTAGTTTTACTAAACAAGGAAAAATTCACAGAACCACAAACTATATCATTCTATTTTACTTACCTAAATTTTCCAAACTTTTTCTCCTAATCTAGGAAAATAAGGACAAACGCCTCCTGATTAATTTCCACTGTCATTTCCACTACGCTGTGAAGCTGTATCACGAGGGCTCTCCTCTGAGCCACACTGACCAGCAGCACAGCTCCCACCCCCAATCCCCAGTCATGAGGAGTCCCCAGGACATGCAAAGGCCCCTCAGCATCCCTTCAATCAACAAGATACTACTCTTGTTACAGCTTCATTTCACAAACAGCCTCATTATAAATACTCATCAATCATCATAAATACTCTATCCCAATGTGCTACTCCACAAAGTGTTCAGTTCACAACTCAAAATTAATTCCTTAAACTGGCATATGCACATGATGTTAACTATTAAAGTTTAATATTCCCACAGCTTTCAACACTAGGAAAAAATCTGTCTCTTCTGTACCAGTCAAAACATGCTTGGAGAAACAAAGTACTTCCTGTTCAGAGTGCAACTATGTTTACAAAGGTAACCTAAGGATCACTAAGAAGCCATGGAACCTTCCAGAAGTTCCACATTAGCTTAGGACCTGGGATCGGGGAGCAGGCACAGGTCAGTGGAAAGGGAGATCTCCACAGTTAAATAGCGCCATAGCAAGGGGGAGTCTTTCCACTCTCTGGGCCTCAGGCTGCCCATCTTTAAAATGGGGACATGATTCAGCTGATGTCTGCGGTTCAGGCCCACTGCCAACAGCTGGGGTTCCCCGAGGTTTGCAGAGGGGTCGGCAGGGAGAACCCTGTGGGATCCCTGAGCCCTGGGAAATGGTGTCTTTCCCAGGCAGTCAGTCTTGCCTGGAAAATCCCATGGATGGATAAGCCTGGTGGGCTGCAATCCATGGGTTCGCGAAGAGTCAGACATGACTGAGCGACTTCACTTTCTCTTTTCACTTTCATGCATTGGAGAAGGAAATGGCAACCCACTCCAGTGTTCGTGCCTGGAGAATCCCCAGGGACGGGGGAGCCTGGTGGGCTGCCGTCTATGGGGTCGCACAGAGTTGGACACGACTGAAGCGACTTAGCAGCAGTAGCAGTACATTACAATAATGGACTATATTCCTCAGTCTAAAATTTCTTAAATATGGCAAACATCTTAGAAAAAATAAATCTACAACAGCACTGAGAACCAGACCAATGTGTCAGTAGCTGATCAGATCAGACAGATCAATTACCACATCCAGGGAAACCACACAACGAACTCAGTTCAGTTCAGTTACTCAATCATGTCCAACTCTTTGCAACGCTATGGACTGCAGCACACCAGGCCTCCCTGTTCATCACCAATTCCCAGAGTTCACTCAAACTCACGTCCATAGAGTCAGTGATGCCATCCAAACATCTCATCCTCTGTGGTCCCCTTCTCCTGCCTTCAATCTTTCCCAGCATCAGGGTCTTTTCAAATGAGTAAGTTCTTCCCATCAGGTGGCCAAAGTACTGGAATTTTAGCTTCAGCATTAGTCCTTCCAATGAATACTCAGGACTGATTTTCTTTAGGATTGACTAGTTGGATCTCCCTGCAGTCGAAGGGACTCTCAAGAGTCTTCCCCAACACCACAGTTCAAAAGCATCAATTCTTCAGTGCTCAGCTTTCTTCATAGTCCAACTCTCACATCCATACATGACTACTGGAAAAACCACAGCTTTGACTAGACAAACTTTTGTTGGCAAAGTAATGTCTTTGCTTTTTAATATGCTTTCTAGACTGGTCACAGCTTTTCTTCCGATCTATTAGAAGGCCCGAAGTCAAGGCTGCTACAGTTAAAAGAAAGCTGCAAGGACAAAAATCAATGAACTGATACACTTCCAAATTTGTCCAATGTGTCAGGGTTCAGCAAGCGGGGGTCAGGGGGCAAGCCTGTCCCACTGCTGTTTTTGACACAGTCCACAATCTAAGAATGGTTTTATATGTGCATCTGATCCAAAAATAAAGAATATTTTGTGACAAAGATTACATGAAACTCAGTTTCAATAAATAAAGTTTCACTGGAACACAGCTAGGCTCCTTTGTTACATATGGGGCCTCCATGGCAGAGCTGAGCAGGTGCAATGGAGGCCATGCACCCCAAAGTCTACAACAGTTACTACCTGGCCCCTTATAGGAAACCTTTGAGAGATGAATTTTAAAAAAAGACAAGTTTGCATGCTCGAAGAGCTACTAAATACTGATGAGAAAGTCAAATACCAAGATGAGAAAGTCAAATCCAAATCAGACGCCCACAAAAGGCAAAAACCCTACAAGTTACCATGAAGTCCTAAGAGATGACCTACACAGAATCATTAATCAAACTGCTGTCAGATGCCATGTGACACAGAACAGGGTTCTGGAAAACGCTGATGTTCAGGGCGCCGGTGCTAGAACCACTTGAGCAGCACAGCTGTGCGCTGGCCGGAGAACAGCTGTCCCCTGCTCCCTCTCAGTGCACACACCCCAGTCTGCCTGTGTCCAGAAACAAACACAGGGTTCTTGGTGACTCCCAAGAAGTCACAGCCACAGCTCCAATCACCAATCACACGTTCAGAAATGGCAGGATGCTGATGGCAACAGGGACTGTGAGAACGAGGCTGTATCTGAACCTGGCAGGATGCCGTGGGGTGGCCACCTCACACCACTACTACTTTTTCTGTAACAGGACCAACTTTGCTGGCAGTTCAACTGTCTGAACAAGAAATGACTCTCACATTTATCTAAAACCTAAGAACCTGACTCCTTAACCTCTCACTAAGCCTCAGTTTGGCCATCAGTCAAGCAGAAACCATCCTGCCAACCACGCAAGATCGCCAAGGGATGATGAGTGGCACACAAACAGCTAAGCACCTGACAAATGTTAGCATTACATGTTGGCTAAAAACTAAGTAAACTTTGGAAGAAAATCACACTGACATCAAAGGGAATAAACAAAGCTTAACTGCTCCCTAAGCTTAGGAGAGCTAGGCCAAGCCCCTCAACGAACAGTCTGACCTCATAAACTCAGGGTCAAAGGAGCTGTCGGATCAGAAGGAAGAGTGCACCGTGCACAGGGCCATGAACAGCACTTGCCCCATCAGCCCACCTGCACGCACACACGTGTGTACATACACAAATCCACACAGACATATAGTCAATCAAGATATCACAAGATAACACTGAATTTACAAAAGTCACACACAATAACTCAATTAATTGCTACCGTTCTTTTGGCCTTGACTCACAGCTTGTAGGAACTTAGTTCTCTGACCAGGGATTGAACCCAGGCCCTGGCAGTGACAGTACAGAGTCCTAACCACTGGACCACCAAGGAATTCCCACTCCCCAAGTTATTTAACACTCCTGACACTGCAGTCAGGATCTACTAGTTTAGTGTTAACTTGAAAAGGAAAACCAAAACAGAAAACCAGAAGGTAGTCAGAGTAACTACAGCAAGAGCAAGAAGATCCAGGGTGTGCTGTAGAACGCCTGTGCCCCCAGATGACCATGGAAAGGCATCTTCCCTGCCATGTCATCCACATGGGCAGACTGCAAGGCAAGCAGCCACCTTTGTTTCACACCCCTTCAACATAGGCTGACCCCACAACATGCTCTGCATGGCAGGATGGGACAGAAGTGACATTATGCAGCTCAGGCCTCGGGGGTCACATGGCACCTGCCCTCTGGTTCACTGTCCAGGAAGTGTGTCGAGGGGCGCACGCCCTGCCACCTGTCAGCCAGCCACCAAGACAGTCAATTAGCCCATGGAACTAAGGGTTTAACTCTCAAAAACAAGACTGGTTTCATACTCAAAACACAATCCATGTAATTCACAGATTTTACAAACTAGAAAAGCAAAATCATACAATCAACTCAAATAGGTGCAAAAAATGTGGGTTCCGTTTTGTTTTGTTTAACATTTATTTGGCTGTGCTGGGCCTTAGCTGTGGCATGTGGGATCTCTCCTTGCAGCACGTGGATTCTCTAGTTGTGGCCCATGGGCTCCACAGCTGCAGTGTGCAGGCTTATCTGCAGCATGTGGGATCTTAGTTCCCAGACCAGGGTTAGAACCCGAGTCCCCAGCACTGCAAGGTGAATTCTTAACAACTGTACCACCAGGGAAGTCCCGCAAAAAGTTTTTGATAAAATCCAACATCCATTCCTGATAAAGGGAAAGAAAAAAAAATAACTGAGCATATCTAGAATAAAAGGGAACCTCCTCAACCTATAAAAATCCTACAGTTAGTTAATGGCGAGTCCCAGTTAATGGTGAAAAGTGAAGGCTTCCCCATAGTCAGGAACAAGTCTCTGACAGGTGGCTACTGCCCCTGCTTCTTTCCATCCCTGCACTGAAGGGTCTGGTCAGGGCAGTCAGATCAAGAGGAGACAAAAAGGCACCAGAGTAAAGGAAGAAGTAAAGCTGCCTTCCCGTGTGGGAGGCACCGTCATCTTCGAGACAAGACAACCAAACCAAGTAGAGCCACCAGAACCAGCCATTGAGTTTAGCATGGTGGGAGGATCCAAGGTTAATAAAAAATTCTGACCTATTAGCACAAAATAATAGTAATTTTGGGAATTTCCCTGTGAGCCAGTGGTTAGGACTGGGAGCTTTTGCTTCTGAGGGCCTGGGTTCAATCCCTGGTTGGGGAACTAAGATGCCACAACCCACACAGTGCAGTTTTAAAAAAAGGAAATTTTTTAAAAATATCATTTACAACAGCATCAAAACATGAACTACTTTAGAGGAAAATGTGACAAAAGATGTAGAAGACTCTAAGCCTGACAAGTGAAACCCCACTGAGGGAGAACACAGGACACAGAGTCGGCAGAGACCCAGCGTCCATGGCCAGGAGGCTCCAGCCTGCTCAACTTAAGAGTCAGTGCGACCCCAACCAAAACCCCAGTCAGCTTCTCTGTGCAATGTGACAAAGTGAAAGTGAAGTCACTCAGTGGTGTCCGACTCTTTGCGACCCCGTGGACTGTAGCCCACCAGGCTCCTCCATCCATGGGATTCTCCAAGCAAGAATACTGGAGTGGGGTGCCCGTGCCTTCTCCGGGGGATCTTCCAGACCCAGGGATCGAACTCAGGTCTCCCTCATTGCAGGCAGACGCTTTAACCTCTGAGCCAAAAAGCAGGAAATAAGAGTCCGAGAAAGAAAACTGAGTCTGCAGGCCTCTCTGCACAGTTCCAGGAACCGTGAGGGTGCTGCAGTCAGAGACAGGGAAAGAGACAAATGACAGAGGCACGTGCCCAAACAGACACAGCTGAGTCTCCACCAAGCACAAGGGCTATGGAGAGGAAAGCAGATCCCATCTATATAAAGTTCTGGAAAACACAAAGTACTCTGCAGCAAGTCAGAAGCAAGACAGGGGTGGGGTGGGGGAGGGGCCCTGGACTCTGGGGGTGAAAGATACATTCACTTTCTTAAGTGTGTTAAAACCACACACTTTAATAGTAAGTACAGTCTACTGCATGTCAGTAACACCTGAGTAAAGCTGGAACAAAACAACACTTAGCTGGCATCAAAGGTCACCCTTTAGCCAAGTGAAACAGGTGAGGAAAGATAAGCAAGATTATCATAATATTTAGGGCTTGTGTGGTGGCTGCTTTAATAGTCATCAGCTCATGGCGGAGGGGGGGGGGCGCCAGGGCAGGCAGCGCTGAGAGGCAGATATAATCCCAATTCTAATCAGAACAACAAGAGATGCAATGACCCACGCTCGGTCCTGGCTCTGACCCCACCTAACCTCTGCAGAGGAAGACCAAGGTGCCACAGAGCAGTCTCAGGACAGGGTGCCCAGTGGCCAGGCTGCGGATGCAGACAGGTGACCATGGGCTTTGTGGGCAGATGTGGTAGAAAAACTGACGAAGGAAGCTAACAGATTAAAGGAGAAGCAGAGCGTCAGCCTCAGGAAGGGTAAAAATCAATCTCTTCTACTCAATATCCTAAACTGAAAAGCACCACTGAACTGCAAACTCTGGAATTTCCAATAATTTCCCTGCCACAGTCTTTGAGCAACTGAGCACAAAAATCAAAGGACTAGTAACCTTAGCCCCTGAGCACCCAGATTTCACACCCTCAGAAACACAAATCTGAGCCAGTTGATGACAGCAAGTCAAGGAAGGCTCACAACACAGCAAGCACACACCAAACTGCCCCGGAGGCCTGGTGCCCCACAGGAAGGTCTCTGCAGAGGCCACCCCGAGCAAAACCGTGCAGCCACGGTCAGGAGGAAGCACGACACAGCGGGTTTAAGGTACGACCCACCACCCAAATCATACCCTCAGGTCCCATACAGCAATGGACAGAAGAGGGAAAAGGAACCCTTCTCTAGCTATGTATTTGCTTCAGGCCCTTAGTACCCTAACTGCCAGGCCCTGCCCACCACAAATGGGGCAGCTTAGCGGTGTCCGCAGCTGCGCGGAGCACCATAGCACTCACTTTATCTTAGTTTTTACACTATATTCACCCTCTGCCATAAGGGTCCATGAGGGATAAACAGTATAATTAGCACTTTTCCCCATGTACCAAGCATACATCATCAACTCACAGACAGACAAAGATCTGTAAACAAATAAGAGGCCTCTCCAGAGTGCCACCACACAGGTTCCACCACACAGGAGCAGGCAGAGGTGGGGACAGACAAGGAAAAGGGCAGGTGGTGGACGCTCCAGATCAAACGGCAGGCATCCCACCTTCTCTCTGAGATGGAGCTGCCACGTGTACGCCCAGGGCCAGGGCGCAAAAAGGCACAGCTCAGCAGGAGGCAGAAGAGCAGGGGCCAAGCAGAATAGCCGAGCACCCTCTCCACACACCAAGGCTGAGCACAACACATTCTTATTTTTGCACAAAAGTGGAAAGAGGGTGCCAAAATCTGTAAGTTGGGTGTGATGTTTAGGCGATACAGACAGTAGCTGAAAAGAAATCACTTCAGACTCCCACAACAAACCCAAGCCATGAAACCCAGCCACAGAGATGGACACAGAAGCAAAGGAGATGCAGTGGGGTCCAGACAGCCATAGCCGATGGCTGCCACAACACCTGCTCCAGAGGGGCCACCAAGCACCAAAACAGCTTCATGGGTGGGAAGACAGTTCACTGAAGGACAACTGTTACACAGAACAGGAACCCATGACCAGAGAAGGGAGCGGGGACGTCCCCTGGAGACGGAGGATGAGAATCCACCAAGGGGGTGCCAACCGCACAGCCAACAGAGGAGCAGTCGTGACATAGAGAAGGCTGACTGGGGAGCGGAGGCCTGAGGGTGAGCGGTGGCACCAGACACGGGGCAACGGGGGGAGAAGGCACTCCCAGGCAGGAAGCATCCCATTTAAGACCTGGAAGAGGGCCATCTCCTTAAGGAAAAGAGCAATGGAGTCAGAGCTCCATTTCAGAAAATCACTTTGGTAACTGTGTGGAAGCATCAGGGACCCAGAGAAGGACCAGCAGTAAGGGAGGGACGATGAGGAGAGAGCTGAGAGGAGAGACAGGAAGGAGGGTGCTTATGGGAAAACACGGAGAGAGACCTCAAAGAATGCCCCACACAGAGGCTGAGCCCAGCTGGAGGAGCGAGAGGCTTGAGAGCTGCAGTCAGGATCACCCTCTACTGCCTCCTGCAAGAGGAGCCTGGAGTATGGAGGGGGGTTCAGCCCAGAGCCCCGTCCGGGGTTCCCTGACACACCCATCACCGCCCGGGCAGGTACACACTTGAGCCTCAAGAACCCACATGTGCGAGCAGGCCCAAGAGGGCGGGGAGCATGGGCACCACGCAGCCAGATCCAGGAGCCAGAGTTCTCAGAGGCCCCATCCCAGGAGCCACCCAGGGCAGACGCTCAGCGCGTGTCTGGGCCTGGGAGGGGCCCCTGCTAGAAGAAGGGTGGCTGGCGTGAGGCTCAAGATGCAAGTCGAGCCCGAGAAGGGGCTCCTGGGCCAGAAGGGGCAGAAGCAGACCCCGAGGGCATGAGGAGGGGAAGACTCTCCTGATGCCTGGCCATGAGCCCAAGCGAGGACCCCAGACTCCACACAGCGGGCGCTCAAGCCTCCATGGTCACCTGTGAAGTGTCATGCGCACCCACCAGCCCCTCCTGCTCCACCTCCTCACATAAACAAGTAACGACAGGGGACACATTGCCAAAAGGGTGTACAGGCCTCTTGGACACAAAGTTCAAAGGAAGAACACCAGAACAGAAAGTGTTCTGTCACTCAAAGGGAGGCTGAGCCACACTGCGCTGAACTGCCGAGAGCCCGTCAGGAGGCCTGGTAGCTCAGCCAAGACCAGCACTCACCACCACACGGGACTGTTTCCACAGCAACCAGAAAGGAAATACAAGGCAATCAGTTTTACGTGAAAATTATTCTCCATTACAATAAAATGCTACAGTCAGGAAAAACATTCTGACAAAGAACCAGGTAAACAACATCCATAATGTTAATGCTAATTATTTATTCACCAACCATACAACTTTTCCTTATGTTCTAAAATACTTTGTTATTATATTACTCACCCCAGAAATTTAAAGGCTATTTCATGAGCACTAAATATTACTGTCAATAAAGCATGCTGGGTCTTCCATCTTTAAACGAGAAAAAAAGTGGCAGATGACATCACAAAAGCAAGTCAACAAGTACAAAAATCACAATCAAATCAAACTTATCTTTTCTCCAGTATCTACATGGATCAAGAAATGGCCTCAGAAGTCTAAAGAAAGGTCAGACATAAAAACAGCTGAGCAAGACAAAGATGAAAAAACAGAAATATACAAATTCTAAGAACAAAACCATCTTAGCCAATGCCTTCTCACATCAAAACCACCAAGTTACAAACACAATTCAGGCACATCAACCAATTCTCAAAAACCAGAATCAAATTCAAAAGTCCCTGTCTTCCACACCCCTAAGGCTGCCTCTATCTTGCCACAGGCCTTAGGAGCTCAGTCTCATGCCGCGACAGAGCTCCAAGCTCTGAGGAAAAGTACAGCACACAGCAAACCTGGCACATGCAGAAAGGTGCGAGGCTCACGGGGCCACACCCGCCTCCTAGCAGCCCCACAGGTCCTGACTCGCGGACGCGGCTTTCCCCACAGCAGCGATGGCTGACGCGGGCACTGGGCTGCCCCCTCTCCTGCCTGACCAGGGGTGACTGGTTCTTCCACAGAGAGGCTCCAGCATCTCGCCTGCCAACAGCACTGTGATCACTGCCGTCCTCACACAGGCCAGAGAAAAAGGCCTGGGCCAGAAACTTACCCCATGACCAACACAAGGCCCATCCCTGCACCTTGACTGGTATTCCTTCCCCAAACCAGTTTCCAGTTATGTCTGGAAACTCTACAACCCGAAGAGAAGAAAGATAGCCTGCGAGATGCCATCCCCTCCCCTCCTGACCCACAGGCTGATCTAAAGGTGACTGAGTCTGGAGGGGCGGGCACTCACCATGGTTACGCGCTCTCTGTGGTCCAAAAGGACCTTCACGATCTAATAAACGTGCGGATGCTGCCAGCTTTAACTACAAACTAAAACCATGACAAATTTTAGTAAGACTAACTCTCTAACCAATGTCTTTTTCAGCCTTTTCTAAAGAGAAATCTCTAAAATACAAACACCCACCAAATACCAGTCCCTCAATGTATGGAAGTTTTCACCTGTTCAGAAAGCCTGGCCATCCTGACAAACCTCTCAAAGGTCAGAACTGCGCTGCTTCTAAAACAAATCAAAAGCACTCAGATCCCACTGGTGGGCCGTGAGCCAACACAGTCTCAGCAAAGCCCTGACCTCACAATCCTAGGAACGGAACCCACAGCTGACACTCATACCAGAAGGGTGCACAAAGCTGTCATTCTGTCACAGTGAGATGCTGGAAACAAGAAAATGTCCATCAGCAACAGGCAAGCTAGGTAAGTTGTGGCACATACACGTTACCACAATGGAAAACATGAAGCAGCTCCACAGGTATTAACACAGAACAAACTCAAAGTGGAAAAAAAAACAAAGTACAGAAAAGCATCTATCCGCACAAACTCACACACATGAGGCCACCCAAGGGATGTGAAGGAAGCGCCCTGGAGCTCAGCACTGAGGGACAGGAACCAAGGCTTCCTGTGCCAGCCCACAGAGCAAACCTTGTTTTCAACAGAAACTCGAGCATAAAGACTAAAGTGGAAAAAAAAAACTGTGGGAAGACAAGACAGTACAGCTTTGGCCATCACAGCAGGGGTGATCTACCTCATCACCACAGCTCTAAACAGTCCAAAGCAGAGGAATTTTAGCTTTCTATTTGATCTGAAAACCCTAGGCCAGCAAGGCCCACACACACACACACCTGTCCAGCTGCTGGGGTTACTTCCATGTTCCCTCCGATCACGTGACGCATGTCCTGGAAGTGTCCCCTGGAAGCAGTCCTCGCTGTGCTCACAGCATAGCAGACCTCAAGTCCTGAGAAGCTGGGCTCTCTGAGGGCATCAGAAGTGCTGAGTGGGGACCAGACACACTGTGCACTTCAGCGTTCCCTCTGAGCAGAGAACACACAAACACGGGTGCACAGGCGGGCACCTGGACCACACACAGGTGGTCAAACGTGTGAAAGTCCGCCCACGAGCAGCCTCTGTGGCCTCTCCACCAAGAAATCACTCTTAAACCTGAGCAAATTAACAATGACTCACCAATACCACCTGACACCTGGTTCACATTTAAATGTCCATGTGTCCTCAAAACACTTTAATTGAGGTGTAACTGACACGTAGTTCAAAACACTTTTTTTAAAGCTCTTCTGTCCTCTCCCTGCAAACCAGGGCCCAAGCAAGGCTTCCTCATTGCCTGTGGTCACTAACACAGGTTACACATCAGCACAGGACTTCCTTGGAAGTCCAGGGGTTGGGAGTCCACCTGCCAGTGCGGGGGACACAGGTTCAACCCCTGGTCCAGGAAGATCCCTACAAGCCATGGGGCAATTAAGCCCATGGGTCACAACTACTGAAGCCCAAGCTCCTAGGATCCGTGATCCACAGCAATGGAAGCCACCACGATGAAAAGCCTGTGCACCTCAACCAGAGAGTAGTTCCTGCTCGCCACAGCTAGAGAAAGCCCATATGCAGCAACAAACACCCAGTGCAGCCATAAATAAATAAAAATTCTAAAAAACATCAGCACAGCTCACAGACAATACCAAGCACGGCATCGGTGACACTGAGTTTCATCACCGGGCTAAGGTGGGACCACAAGGTCTTTCTACTAGAATGACACACGAGTCATTCTGCAACCTAGAAGTCATCAGTGGGGTGATTTTTTGTCAGTACTTGAGTATCTTTACCCAAAAAGGTAAAAATGTTTAACCCAACTCTAATCCTGATGACCATTATATCTACTACTGCGGGCAGGAATCCCTCAGAAGAAATGGAGTAGCCATGATGGTCAACAAGAGTCCGAAATGCAGTACTTGGATGCAATCTCAAAAACGACAGAATGATCTCTGTTCGTTTCCAAGGCAAACCATTCAATATCACGGTAATCCAAGTCTATGCCCCAACCAGTAATGCTGAAGAAGCTGAAGTTGAATGGTTCTATGAAGACCTACAAGACCTTTTAGAACTAACACCCAAAAAAGATGTCCTTTTCATTACAGGGGACTGGAATGCAAAAGTAGGAAGTCAAGAAACACCTGGAGTAACAGGCAAATTTAGCCTTGGAATATGGAATGAAGCAGGGCAAAGACTAAGAGTTCTGCCAAGACAACGCACTGGTCATAGCAAACACCCTCTTCCAACAATACAAGAGAAGACTTTACACATGGACATCACCAGATGGTCAACACCGAAATCAGATCGATTATATTCTTTTCAGCCAAAGATGGAGAAGCTCTATACAGTTAGCAAAAACAAGACCAGGAGCTGACTGTGGCTCAGACCATGAACTCCTTATTGCCAAATACAAACTGAAATTGAAGAAAGTAGGGAAAACCACTAGACCATTCAGATACGACCTAAATCAAATCCCTTATGATTATACAGTGGAAATGAGAAATAGACTTAAGGGATTAGATCTGATAGACAGAATGCCTGATGAACTATGGAATGAGGTTCGTGACATTTTAAGGAGACAGGGACCAAGACCATCCCCATGGAAAAGAAATGCAAAAAAGCAAAATGGCTGTCTGGGAAGGCCTTACAAATAGCTGTGAAAACAAGAGAAGCGAAAAGCAAAGGAGAAAAGCCAAGGAGAAAAGCCAAGATATAAGCATCTGAATGCAGAGTTCCAAAGAATAGCAAAGAGAGATAAGAAAGCCTTCCTCATCGATCAATGCAAAGAAATAGAGGAAAACAACAGAATGGGAAAGACTAGAGATCTCTTCAAGAAAATCAGAGATACCAAAGGAACATTTCATGCAAAGATGGGCTCGATAAAGGACAGAAATGGTATGGACCTAACAGAGGCAGAAGATATTAAGAAGAGGTGGCAAGAACACACAGAACTACAAAAAAGATTTTCACGACCCAGATAATCATGATGGTGTGATCACTCACCTAGAGCCAGACATCCTGGAATGTGAAGTCAAGTGGGTCTTAGAAAGCATCACTATGAACAAAGCTAGTGGAGGTGATGGAATTCCAGTTGAGCTATTCCAAGTCCTGAAAGATGATGCTGCGAAAGTGCTACACTCAATATGCCAGCAAATTTGGAAAACTCAGCAGTGGCCACAGGACTGGAACAGGTCAGTTTTCATTCCAATCCCAAAGAAAGGCAATGCCAAAGAATGCTCAAACTACCGCACAATTGCACTCATCTCACATGCTAGTAAAGTAATGCTCAAAATTCTCCAAGCCAGGCTTCAGCCATACGTGAACCGTGAACTTCCTGATGTTCAAGCTGGTTTTAGAAAAGGCAGAGGATCCAGAGATCAAATTGCCAACATCCACTGGATCATGGAGAAAGCAAGAGTTCAGAAAAACATCTATTTCTGTTTTATTGACTATGCCAAAGCCTTTGACTGTGTGGATCACAATAAACTGTGGAAAATTCTGAAAGAGATGGGAATACCAGACCACCTAATCTGCCTCTTGAGAAACCTATATCCAGGTCAGGAAGCAACAGTTAAAACTGGACATGGAACAACAGACTGGTTCCAAATAGGAAAAGGAGTAGGTTAAGGCTGTATATTGTCACCCTGCTTATTTAACTTCTATGCAGAGTACATCATGAGAAACACTGGGCTGGAAGAAGCACAAGCTGGAATCAAGATTGCCGGGAGAAATATCAATAACCTCAGATATGCAGATGACACCACCCTTATGGCAGAAAGTGAAGAGGAACTCAAAAGCCTCTTGATGAAAGTGAAAAAGGAGTGTGAAAAAGTTGGCTTAAAGCTCAACATTCAGAAAACGAAGATCATGGCATCTGGTCCCATCACTTCATGGGAAATAGATGGGGAAACAGTGTCAGACTTTATTTTGGGGGGCTCCAAAATCACTATACATGGTGACTGCAGCCATGAAATTAAAAGACGCTTACTCCTTGGAAGGAAAGTTATGACTAACCTGGATAGCACATTGAAAAGCAGAGACATTACTTTGCCAACAAAGGTCCATCTAGTCAAGGCTATGGTTTTTCCAGTGGTGATGTATGGATGTTGAGATTGGACTGTGAAGAAAGCTGAGCACCAAAGAATTGATGCTTTTGAACTGTGGTGTTGGAGAAGACTCTTAAGAGTCCCTTGGACTGCAAGGAGATCCAACCAGTCCATTCTGAAGGAGATCAGCCCTGGGATTTCTTTGGAAGGAATGAGGCTGAAGCTGAAACTCCAGTACTTTGGCCACCTCATGCGAAGAGTTGACTCATTGGAGAAGACTCTGATGCTGGGAGGGATTGGGGGCAGGAGGAGAAGGGGACGACAGAGGATGAGATGGCTGGATGGCATCACTGACTCGATGGACATGAGTTTGAGTGAACTCCAGGAGTTGGTGATGGACAGGGAGGCCTGACATGCTACAATTCATGGGGTCCCAAAGAGTCGGACACAACTGAGGGACTGAACTTAACTGAACTGCATCCAGACTTTCAACCAGTTAACAGGAAACACAGGACAGAGGAAGAACAAGTCAGACCCCAGAGCTAGACAACTCAAGGATGTTCTTCCATCTATGAGTGACTGATCTGGCTTCAGGAGTAAGAAACAAACAGGGTGCCTAATGCTAAAGACCCTAAAGGAAAGGTGTAAACACGGCTTGGGGTCAGCTAGGACCTAAGCAGGGCCCCCACAAGCTGTGCTATAGCCCACAGCACTAAACAGCTCAAGATATTGGTGAGGGTGAGATGTCAGAAGGTCTACCTCTTGTTTCCAAATTGCCAGGCAGTGTACACACCCCCCAGACAGCAAACAGGGCAAACTATTAACAAGAGTTGAATCTAGATGGTAGCTCATGGGTGATCACTGTACTCTTCCTGACTCTGTATATTTCTGAAAATTTTCATACTAAAAAATTGGAGAAATGGACTCCCTAGTGGTCCAGTGGCTAAGATTCTGTGCTCCCAATTCAGGGGGCGTGGGTTCAATCCCTGGTCAGGGAACTAGATCCCACATGCTGCAACTACAGCCCAGTGCTACCAAATAAATAAATAAATAATTTTAATTGAAGGAAAAATTTAAAACACTTTTTTTTTTTTCACTCAAGTTTGCTGAACTTAATAATAGGTACTTACAAAATCAACTAAAAGTACTCGTTAAACTGGGTATCAGATGATAGGGAATTATTGTTTATTCCGTTAAGTATGACAAAGGTAACGTGATTGTGTGAGCAACTGGCCTACATGAAGTTTTTATGGACCTGTAGTTTGCTTTAAAATACTTCAACAACATAATAATTAAGCAAATATGGCAAAATGCTAACTGTTAAATCTAAATGATACATACAGGATGTTTATTTTACCATTCTGTCCTCCTTTAAAAAAAAAGGGATTCTTAAAAAAAAAAAAAGTGTTACTGGTGTAGCTGCTGTGGAAAACACTGGCAGTTCCTCAAAAGTTAGACACAGAACCACCGTGTGATCCACCAATCCCACTTCTGGGTGTGCACCCAAAAGAACTGAAAGCAGAACCTAAACCAGTATTTGCACACGCATGTTCACAGCAGCACTATTCAGAGCAGCCAAAACATGGAAACCTAACCATCAACAGACAAACAGAGAAACAAAACATGCTCTATACACAATTCAGCCTTTACCAGGGAGAAAATGACACCACGACAGGGATGAACCATGCAAACATCATGCCAAGGAGAAGAAGCCGGGCACACAGGGTTAAGTATGCAGAACCCACGTCCAGGGCCTCTAGACAAGTCAGTTTCATAGAGATGGGGGAAGGGAGGCTGAGACAGTCTCCGTGAGCAGACGTGAAGGAGTTCTGAAACAGTAGTGATGGTCAAATGACACTGTTGATGTACTTAATGCCACTGAATTGGACATCTGAAGTGGTTAAAATGGTCAATTTTATGTCATTTTATCACAGTAAGTGAAGTGAAGTTGCTCAGTTGGGTCCAACTCTTTGTGACCCCATGGACTGTAGTCTACCACGCTCCTCTGACTGTGGGATTTTCCAGGCAAGAATACTTGCAGTGGGTTGACATTTCCTTCTCCAGAGGATCTTCCCAACCCAGGGATCGAACCTGGGTCTCCCGCATTGTAGACAGACGCTTTACCACCTGAGCCACTAGGGAAGTCTTATCACGATAAAATTTTTTTAAAAGCCAAAGGATGAGAATACTTTGGCCACCTGATGCAAAGAGCTGACTCACTGGAAAAGACCCTGATGCTGGGAAACATTGAGGGCAGGAGGAGAAGGGGGCAACAGAAGATGAGATGGTTGGATGGCATCACCAACTCAATGGACGTGTATTTGAGCAAACTCCAGGAAATAGTGAAGGACAGGGAAGCCTAGCGTGCTGCAGTCCATGGGATCATGAAGAGCTAGATACAACTTAGCAACTGAACAACAACAAAAGACGAGAAAAGTTTAAGAACATACAGAAGGAGATAAGAGGCCCCACCTCTATACCAACGAGTGCCTAGAGAGGACTCCATCTAAAAATGAACAAGTCAAAGGCAAAACCAACGGAGCAGGCAAGAGCTTTCTAAGCTGCTTCCAGGAAGCACGGGTCAGCGTCAAGGCACCTAAGATGAGGGGCCCCCTGCCTAATGAGCCTGTTTCTACTACATCTTCCCTGAGCCCACACACAGAACACAAAGGTCTCACCCACGAGTAAGAAGCTTTCTCAACGGTGAGGGCCTGGACTGACTGGCTTCCCAGATGTGGGAGACTGTGGGGACAGAGCTAGAATTCCCTTCTCGCTCCAGCCTGCATTTCTCTTGTTTCACCCACGTGCTGTCAGAGCACTGGTGACCATATATCTTAGAATATTATTAGCTGTGCTCCATGGGAAAACAGGTCCCATGACTGATAAATTCCAAATCTGAAAAATTAGACCTTGTATTTGTTCTCTGGTGTGTTTTCTTCTATCTCCAACTTATTACGGCTTCAAGAGAAACCAAGGGAAGAGGGAAATGGCTTACTGCGGGGAGTGCTCAGTAAGTTGGTTCTGCACCCACCTCTACAGGAACAGTCTCCATCGGGACACCACAGACAGGGCACAGAAGCAGTGACAGGGTGCTTGCCCACCCAGCCTGGACGTGGGTTCTGGGGAGTAGCATACACGGGGCCCTCCGGGTTGGCAGTCCCCAAGCCTTGAGGACCTTACCTTTACAGTCATGTCTGACAAAACTGGAGGGCACGTGTGAACAAACACCCTAACGGACACTGCAAAAATGAGAGAGAGGGATAGACAAGAACTGGAGGGTAAGTAAAACCAAAGCGTTGGAGCTGGTTTTTCTTTTGAAATCCCTCAAATCTGTCTAAAAATAAGACATCCTATTCCAAACACCTCAGTAAAAAATAAAGGCCCTGCACCCTTAACCAACCTGATGCCTTCAGCCCACACGTGAACCTTCCCCACAAGTTTTCAGGGCCTTGGCTGCCACTGGAGGCAACCTGGACATCCTGCCCCAATGGGAAGCTCCCCAGCAGGGGAACAGGCACGCACTGGTGGGGCTGCTCCCTGCCTCACGCCCGCTCCACCACGGGCTGCTGGAGAGTGGTGCTCACATGCACCCACTCCTGGTAAAGTCTGCCAACCACCAGCAGCTGCTTCCTACCTTTGTCATCACCATTCTAGGTAAGTAATGAAAAGCCCTCGCTACAACGCTAACCTCGAAGCACCACCCCTCGGCAGAACGAAGCCTTGATTGTTCTGAAGTTCTCCAGGACGAGGGGATCTGGAAAGCTCACCACGCCTAAACTGAGACATCTCACGGTGACACACCTGGGCACCAACATCAACGATCCCAAGCAGGTAAACATCCCACCACTGGCACGGACACCACATCTCCTGCTCCCCATGTGTCCCCCACCCAACATTCAGTCCATGGAGACTCAGTCCTTAAGGGTTTCAGTGTCAGATAACTGACCTCGGCAAAGTGTAGAGTCACTAGAAGGCCGTTTTGTTCCTGCATAAAACAAATATGACCCGATATAAAAAATATCCTACTACTCAAAGTGACTTTTAATGAAACTGAAGGCTATTTAAAGCAGCTGACTTCCTAGATTCATCAGCACTTAATACTTGCTTCTGTATAACCTCAACTTATAAACTGTGTTTACCTTGTTATCTTTTTAAGCAAATGCAGGTACAGGTATACTAACAAGGACAGGCACAGAGTGGTCCCCAGGTGGGCAGTGGGCAGGCTCGCCCTCTGCATTCCCACAACTAGATCTTGTAGTCAACTTCGGTATTTTTTTCATTTTACTGAAAAATAACTTAGATTACTATATAAATTGAAGGTGCACAGCATGATGGTCTGATTAACAGACACTGTGAAATGATTACACTTGGTTCAGCTGATGTCCATCTTCTCATTAGACACAAACATACAAAATAAAAGGAAAATACCCTCTCTTTTCCCTGAAGACGCTCAGGCCTTCCCCTCCTGGGTGTGGCACACCACACCAGAACTCAGCTGTCTTACAGCTGGGTTTGTACCTCTCAACCACCTTCCTCGAGTTCTCCTCTCCCTTCCTTTTGCCTCTTTTCTATGACTTCAGTGTTTTGTTTTCTTTTTAGATTCCACACATAAGTGAGCTCATACAGCATTTGTCTTTCTCTGACTGATTTCACTTACATAATATCCTCAAGGTCCATACATGTTGTTGCAAACAACAGGCTTGCCTCATTTTTATGGCTGAGTGATACTCCACTGGATATCTGTACTACACTTCCCTTATTCATTTCTCTATCAACAGATTCTTAAGTTGTTTCTCTATCTTAGCTATTGAAAATAATGCTTCAATGAACATATATCTTTTCAAAGTAGCATTTCCATTCTCTTAGGATAAATACTTAGGTGTAGGCTGTAGGCTCATGCAACCGTTCTATTTTTCATTTTTTGAGGAGCCGTCACTGTTTCCACGGTGGCTGTACCAGTTTATATCCCACCAACACTTGTTAGCTGTCTTGTTGATAACAGCCCACTCTGACAGGTGTGAGGTGATAGCTCACTGTCATTTTGATTTGCATTTCCCTGATGATTCGTGATGCTGAGCACCTTTTCATGTACCTGTTGGTCGTTCATATACCTTCTTTGGGATAATCTCTACTCAGGTCCCTTGGCCATTTTTTAAATTGCATTATTTGGTTTTTTGCTATTGAGTTGTATGAGCTCTTTCTATATTTTGGATATTAACTCCCTATCAAATACATGGTTTACAAGTATTTTCTCCCAATTCCATACATTTTCTTTCCACTTTGGTAATAGTTTTCTTTTTAAATTAAACCAAATTATTAACATAAATTTGCTAACATCTAGAATTAACTTGACTTTTACATTTTACATCCCCAAAGAGTAGTTTTCATTACTTAATCAGTCTGTAACATTTGCAAAATAGGCCCCTAGGGATGAAACCAGCCAGCACCACCTCACCCACACAGCACAGGGAGCCTTTGGGCAAGGAATCTGATGTGCTCTCCCTACAAGGGCCAGGACAGCCTTTTCTCCCCTCTGATGCAGGGACAATACCCAGAGAATCTACTTACTAGACAACATCAACTATTAACAATGAGGGCTTACTTCTCTGAACTACAGGCTAGGTTTCCAAGTCAAAATGGAAATTCATTTAATTCAAGGGGGAAAAGTCTCATGAGCAAAGTCTCATCTGTGTGACTCAGCTCTAAATCTTACAGGTGACTAGCTGTATTTTCAGCAGTAAAGCTACAGTTTAGGGAAATGTAGCCACTAACGACAGTCATCTACATGAGAAGTTTAGAAGGTACCTTAGCTTTCGGTAAGGACATGGGTCCTAGCCAGCTCTCAGGTCACTGCCCTGTAAACACCCAGACGCCAGGCCACACAGGAAATAAACTGGTCAACATTAATCTGTTCGCTACAAATCTCTGCACCTCCTTTAGAGGCCCACAACCCACTTCCAGCCTCCACCGAGAAGACAGAAGCTGCCATTTCCAAGCTCGAAAAGCTTGGCCCCTTAGCAAAGACACCTGGCACCCCTGCAGCTGGTATTTGCTGCTGTGAGGACTTCAGCCTGCAAGTAGCTCAGTAAGAACAGAGTCTATGGACGGGGTTGAGGGGAGCACAGACTGCTTCCTTAGCTTAAAACCAACAACCCAAACATGGACTTCAGCCCCACTTGCAAACACTTGGAAACCAAGTAGCCTTTGCCTGTTTAGGAGCTTTTATAAATGAGGTGTAACAAATACCAACTTACAGGTGTCAGTAGAGCAAGTCACTAGCATGGTGTGCAGCTGCAGTGACACCAAGGCTGCAGCAGCTTGTGTGGCCTCGAGTCTCCAAGGACATTTACATCTTAAAATCACAGGATATTCCTTTCCTGTCTGCATTTTTTTTTTTTTTTTTTTTCAAGTTATTTTTACAGAACCCTCTTCGCTGAAAGCCCAACCCTCAAAAGCAGCCCTGGATAAACAAAGAAATAGTGCCAAGCCTGCCTCGGGGAGGGCGAGAAAAGGCCAGAGGGCACCAGCTGCCTGAGCCCCTGCCCGCCCCGGCCCCACTTCTGTGCTGCTGCGCAGTCATCATCACTAAAGTTAGTTCAGAAGCAATGATGAAGACTAGCTCTCTCCCTCCGGGAAGCAGAAGCTGTCAGCCGGCAGAGGTGAGATGTTCTACTGTCATGGAGAGGTGGTGACATGGGGACCTGGCAGAGCAGGGAGAGCATGAGTGAGAATGAACACAAAGCCAAGCACCTCGCAGCTGAGCAGCCCAAAATGTCCACTTCTGCATCTGCGATGAGACTGCAAGCAATTCAGGGCCCTGCCAGAAACAGTAGAGCCTACAGAGACCATCCCCCGCTGAAGGCCAGCAGCCAGACGCCCTGAGTGTCACTGCTGCCCCGCCCACGGTCAGACCAAAGGACGAAGTCCTTGTGACACGGCACATGACCAGCATGCTGTGACAGAGCAGGACAGAGGCTCTGTTCTGATGGCGTGAAGCCAACAAACCGCGCCTACTCTCACGCAAGCAGGCCCCCACAGAGCCTCAAAGCACAGGAGCTCCAAGCAGAACACTGATGCTCTCCTGCCAGGTGCCACTCCTTTCGCAGCCGAGAGCCTGTTAACATCGATCTTCTGGGCAAACACTGGCTAAGCATCTAATCCTATGTGCATACCATGTGCGCAGAACTATGAGAGACACAAAGCAGACAGCATCCAAGAGAAGCCTAAGATAGGGCGGTCTTTCTCCTCTAGATACATCCACTACCTCCACCACAGGCTGCTTCTCCAGCTCCTACTACTCAGAGCTACTCTGAGGACCCAGAGCTACTCTGCTGGGCCTGCAGTTGAATGTATGGGACAAAAGAGGTGTTTGAGCCAATCGCAGGCTCCTGGGAGTGGCCCACTCCTCCCTGCAGTGGGGCAAGCACCAGAGACGGAGCACGTGGGTCTGTCACAGCTCCACAGGCAGGGCACCTTCCATAAAACTGGTCATCCCTCTCAATCGACCCTCAGGTATGTACAACAACACTTGTCAGGAAACACCATCCTCCCCACACAGCCCACTTTCCAGATTCCCTGGACGCTCTGAGGACCGCTTTATGATGGGAGGCCCTCCCTGTCCCCTGAGCGGCCTCCAGCCAGGATCCAGCAGACACACTTGATTCCTCGGTCACTTTCCCAGGACAGCATCTCTGCCATGTACGTGAACTCAGGCATCATTCCTACAGCAAAATCTCAACCCTGTCATCTATCTCTTCCTGGTCGTCATCACATACTTTTCCCCATAAAATGGTGTTCCCACTTTCCCTAACAGTGTCTCTTCCATTGAGACCTTTTTAAACCCGATATTCATCCCAAAGCAAAGGACAACAGGGGGACAAGAACAGCCAGAAGATGAGGCAGGGCCTCTCATGAGCAGTGGCCACCTGGCCTGAGCGCTAGATGCTGCCTTCTCCCGGCCCCAGATCCAGGCGTGGGGCGCTCACTGCCAAGCCTTCTGCCCACCATGCACTGGCGTTCCTCTAACCTCTCTGACACCACCCATTCCATGTGTGGTCTCTGCCTCCTCATCCCCATCAGCAGGGCCCTCATTCCCAGAACACACACTCAGACCGCACTCTGCTTTCCTGGCTTCGGCCGCTACCGGCTCCTGCATGGGCTCCGGGCCGTCCTCATGTTACCACCGGTGCTGCCCGCCTTTGTCCAGAGCCTTCTGACTCTGCTGCTGCCCCTGCCCTGCGCACCACAGCGCCTCCTCCAGCACAACTCCCAGAGCTCGCATTGCCCTGGCCCCTGCGGGCAGCTCCGGCCCTACACCCTCCTTCCTCTCCCTGAGTCCACCACGCAGTCCTGCACACAGTGAGCAGCCAGTGAACATCTGACTACATCAGTGGAACGTGGGGAAAGCTGTCTGTCCAGTCTCAAGAGGCCCCTCCCTAAGACGTGTACTCACCCTAGTTCCCAAGTGTCCTCCCAACACACAGCAGGCCACATTCAGAAAAACCAGAAGTCAGCTACACAACTGCCGATACACAGTGGCTTTACACAGTGCCAAATGGGTGAATGGTTACGACGACAGAAAAAACAAAGACTGTACTCTTCACAACTGCCAAGGTCATGAAAAACAAGGAAAGCCGGGAAAACTGTTACAGACAGGAGACTAAGGAGACATACAACTAAATGCCATGTGAGATCCTGGAGAAGGAAAAGGACATTAGTGGGAAGTGAGTGAAATCTAAATGCATCAGGGGTTGAATTAACAGCATAACGTATCAATGCTAATTTCTCAGCTTTGCCAACCTTAACATTGATTGCTATGTAAGATATTAATAATAGAGGACCTGAATAAAGAATATAATGGAACTCTCTATTATTTTTGCAACTTTTCTGTATATCTAAAATTATTCCAAAAGAGAAAGTTTATTTAAAACAAAACCTTGAGACTTCCCAACAGTCCAGTGGTTAAGACCACGCTTTCACTGCAAGGGGGCACACATTGGATCCCTGGTCAGGAAACTAAAATACTGCATGCCAAGTGACGCAGCCAAAAAAATAATAAGACATTTAGTTTTTTAAATGAAATTAAAATTTTTAAATAAAATTTTAAAATAAAACTGTGTGCACATACAAAATGTGCATTTCCACCACACCCTGTCAATGCCAAACTACACTAGCTGACCAACGGTACTGCGTCTTCCAGGAATCAAGAGAGCTCTGAGGAACCGAAGCCAAGTGCCAGAGCCTACTGCACACTGACCTGACCCAACCTCACCTGTAAGGACAGCATCTAAGGACGCCAAGCCTAGTGCGGGCAACAGAGTAACTCCTCCAAAGAGATCCACATCCTGATCCCTGGCACCTCTAGATATCTCAGGCTAGTAATCAGCAGACAAGGGACTGATTACCATGGATCATTCTGGTGAGCCTAACATAATCACAGGGGTCTTTAAAAGTCGAAGACAGAGACAGAAGAGAGTCAAAGGAGGATGTGACTTTGGAATAATGTCAGAGGGATGCAAGGTTGCCAGCTTTAAAGACGGAGGAAGGGCCCATGTGAAGAGCCTCCAAAAGATGAAGAGGCAAGGAGATGAAGTCTCCCTGGAACTGGCAGAAGGAACCAGCCCTGGTCATTTGTTACACAGTCACAGAAAATAAGCAGTGACAGCACTGAAACGGAAAACTCCCAAGCGCTTCTCCAAACCCTTAGACCATGTTTCCCCACCCTTCACACCCGCCTGAGTCAGCCCCCACCCCTCCACCTCCCTTCCGGGTCCCACCTCCAACAGACTTGGAGGCTTAGAAGAAAAACATCAAGGAAAAGGAGATGCGATGGGTTAAATTCTAAGAGATTTTCTCTCCAACTTTCTAAAATTTCACTGTGCCATTAAATAACTTTTTTAAAAAATTAGTTATTGCTTAAACATACTCTTTAAAAAGTCAGTCATCTGATGAGAACCCAGATTCAGCAGAATCAGATCTAATCACTTTACCAAAGAAAAACAAAGTTCACATGTACCTCATTAAGGTCATAGCTGCTGAAATCACTCAGGATATGAGTGAAAGCACATGTTACTTTTCTAAGTTTCATACTAAATGATAAGACACTTCAAAGATCACCTTTCCCAAGTATTAGGGAAAAAATTTCCCCATAAGAAAACATTCTGAGTTTAAGCATATTTCATATATTAACCTCTAAACTCAAAAACTTCAAATTCTAGATGGACTCTTCTAAAGATAATGGAAATATCTATGTAGGTAAGCTAAAGTTAAATATATTAGGAGCCAATCATACAACTCTGGCAAAGAAAGAATTCACAAAGTCTAGAAATTCCCTGAAAACATAATCACCTTGAGGGCTACAATTTCCAACCCCTAAGGCTGGCCGTTCTCCTCTGTAAGCATCCAAAAGGGTAGGATTTCTTATAAAATGTTCTGCACATCCTTTAATTAGGCGTTTTAGTAATTTTTTTGTTAGTTAATTCCTTCAAGAGTGGTGTCTTGGGGTTTTGTTGAGTTTTTATTTTTACTTCCTGTTTTACAGGATGTACAACCGCATTTAGAAACACACTAGCAAGGGCTTCATTTCTTAAGAGTAATAAGGTTCTCCACTGCATTTCTCACGCTCTCTGTTTTAGGTAAGTTTACACAATATAGCCATAATATCTTCAAGTCTACATTTTCACCCTGAATTAAATGAAAGTTTTACTTTGCTGGATATGAATGAAGTAAAAAGGAAAAAACAAAAACACTAACTTTAGCCCAAACCTTATGAACCAAGCACCTTCCCGCAACGTCCTCATTATTTAGAAACGTTCATTATTCCAGCACATTCACATTCTGGGTTTGAAGACGACCACTGGAAGGGGAAGAGGACGGGACACTCTCTACTGACGAGCTGAGGACCATCTACTTGCTGCATTTTAGATGAAAAATAATCTCTGATATCAGAAAGTTACTAAGCATTTACAAATTAAATTTCAATCCCAGCCTTTCTTAAAGGTCACCTTTTTTAGTTGAACAAGTGGCTGGAGAAGGAAGGATTTTATGAATTTTAGTTAACCTTGACCAAAAAAACACTTTTTTCAATCTAAGTGATCAAAAATGTTTTTAGTTGAGAAAAGGCCAACGTTATGTCATGATGAGGTGCACACTGGTTTCTTTACAAGTGGAAAAAGAACACCTACAGATTTTCAGGATAATAAATAATTCACTGCACAGATGCCAAGGGCAGGACTGGACATGCGGGTCTCGCCCAGCCAGCAGGTACTCTGTAACTCAGACAGCACTGCTCACCTCAATCCTGGCTGGGGTGGGCTTCCCAGAAGCCGTACCCCTGCAACAGGACTTTCAGTCATTTCAGCCTTTGAAATATCTGAGCTATATTAATAAGCCAGACTTCTTGTATTTTTACACTGAAAACCCCCTTAACTGTTTACTCAAAGGATCATAGTTGGAAATGATGGTTTTCTCAAGTTCTAGAATGATGTCTTTAGTTTCAAAAACAACCAATCCCCCTCACCTAAAATGTTAAAACCACACAAACCTAAACCTACTGTTATCTAAACCAAGAACTCAAGTCTTTATCACCCAAATTATGTCCACAATTTGGGTTTTCAATAACAACCTTTTCCCAAGTACATAATAGGTTCATTTTTTAAACTTTAGAAAACATAAACCACACACAACCCTATTTTCGTGAATTTCTCCCCAAAGAGATTTTTTTTTTCCATTAAAATACCAAAACTGAGCAGGGGGATAAGGGATAACCTAAAGGGGGCTGCCTCCATTCTGGAGAATGTATATTGCTTTGGCCTTTTTTATTACAACTGCTCAGGAAGTTAAAAACTAAATCAAAAAACGCTAAACCTTTCAAGGGACTCCACTATGACACTAACCCACTGTTGACACAACACACGACCAGCACCAGCAGCAAAGTACACCTGGCCAGCCTGACTGCGGCCCCAACACAGCAGTCCTACCAAAACTGTTTTCACAGAGAACATTCTTCTTCTTCCACAAAGAGAACCCGCCTTCAATTACAGACATTTTCTTTTCTCTCTTGTTTTGTGCCAAATGTAAAAGCCATGCCCCACACCTTCCTCTAAATTGTAAAGGTAAACTTGTAATGATAACAAATGGGAAAACAGCTAAAATGTACATAGCATAATTTCTAGTCAGTCAAATAAATGTTCATAATCCTAAGTTTGTCCTTTCAAAATTACTCAAATACTTCCATACAAAGTCTTTGAACAGTTCAACAAATACTTCTTGAGCCAATTCTATGACCATGGTCCTTCCCAGCCTGTAACTCGGATGACAAAGAGACCATGCCTACCTTTATTAAGTTTACAGCCCTGCTATTACGGGGCACATACAAACCAATCACATCTGATCAACTGTGTCAAGTTCTACATGGCTATTACAAGGTGGGGTTATAAGAAGACTCTATGAAGAAGCATATTTAACTAAGACCCAAAGGCTGAGCAGGGGTTATCTTAGAGGTTTTGGGGTGGGGGCAAGTAGGGAAGACTTGCAAGGTAGACAATAATGGATACTCAGCAAGATCCTAATCCAGGCAGAGGGTCACCTAGGAAATGAAAGGCCAATGGAGCCAAAGCATCAGGAGTTGAAAAGACTTGAGTGAAGTGTGTGTGTGGGCGGGTGGGGGGGGGGGCGGTCCACACAATCAGGGTTAGACTGATTAATAATCATCTGGGACACTTTTCTTAAAAATGCTTGTAGTTCTAGCATATACATAAAACACTATTTGGCCTTCCCTGGTGGCTCAGTGGTAAAAAATCGGGCTGTCAATGCAGGAGACATGTCATCCCTGGTCCAGAGAGATCCCAAGAGCCAAGGAGCAACTAAGCCCCTGCACCACAACTACTGAGCCCACACGCCGCAACTACTGAAGCCTGGGCACCTAAAGTCAGGGCCCCATAACAAGAGAAGCCAATGCAATGGGAAGTTCTTTAACTGCAACTGGAGAAAAAGTCCACATAGCAATGAAGATCCAGCACAGTCATATATTTAAAAAAAAAACAAAAAACTATTTGGTCCAAAGGTGAATTTGAAGAAAATTTTAAATATGGAGAGGGAAGAACAGGAGTTAAGAAAAGCACAGAAGAATGCTAACAAAAACATACATTTATGTACACAGCTGAGCCTGACTCTGGCTTAAAAGATATCAAGAGTTACATCCATCAAGCAACAACAACAAAACCACTTGGAACAGAAACATCCATATCAGAATTAACAAAGTAGGTGTTAAAGTGGATCCTTTCCTAAGCCTTTTTAAAAAGGCTTTCTAACTGCCTGCATTCCAGGTGCCGGGGATTGACCTTTTTTTTTTTTCTGTATAGCTTTAAGATAAAACTGGAAAAGTTGCACTGCAAAGAAATTCCATTTGAAATTCAAATTAAGAGAACACATATGAAAACATTTCAAGACAGTTTAACTTTCAGTTATTTGTGTTCACTTATTTTTTGCGTTAAGTTTACCAAATGGCCGAGCTCGATCCCCACAGAGCACTGACTGAACAACAACAGTGAACTGACCTGGTGCGCAGCCAGACAAGCAGCGCAGCCTCAGTCTCACCTATTAACTCGCAAGTATCTTGCTATTAAAGGAAGTTCATCCATTACACTTTCATTTGAGACATGAAGGGACTTACACAGGATAATGGACAGATCAAAACACTTATTTTGGCAACAAATGACGATTATGCCCTGAACCGGCATTTAGTGACACTCTCTAATTATGTTATTTAATTGATGATGGGCTCAGTGCCACCCTATGCAAAGTAACTCCTCTCTCATACTGGATGAAATGGAACCTTACTATGTCAAATGTACTTAAAAACTCAAGGATCACAAACCATCTTGACAAATACTCTTCAATACAAATAGCATAGTTTCTTTAAGTCCATGTGTAGAAAGTTCTACTTGTCACTGTATCAACACTGTAATTAGAGCTGAGATGACAGCCACTGGTCCCAAGCAGCCCATCTGGTTTGGAGAGATGAAAGGCCTGCTGTGCGGTGTGATTATCATGGCCGGGCCCACAGCACACCCAGAGAAAAACATCCAACAGTGGCAACCCAGAGGTACAACTGCAAAGGAGGAATTCACGATTACGTGACACCTTTAAAAACAAACTTCTGGTAAATCTTGTTACGCACATTTTCCCACAATTAAAAAAAAAAAACAACTTAGAAGAAAAAGACCTTTTCCAAATTCCAAATCTGGGTCAAATTTGGCACTATCTTTGGGCAGCTTTTTCACTAACTCAGTTTTCACTAACTCAGGAGGCACGCACAAAGAACAGAGGAAAATGTCACAGCAACTTGGTCTTTGTTTCCTCTGTCCAGAGAGCCAGCCTATCAAAGGCAAGCCTGCTCCTGAGCGTGACACCACAGAGGGCGGACAACAGCTGAATGGAGGGCGGGGGACCAAGGGTCACAATCTAGGTTGAGCAAGATGTGTTCCCTTTTTCTTCTCTAACGACAGTTTCAAAGTAATACCAGAGTACTTGTGCAATCATCCTCCAAAGACACAAACAGAACTCAGGTCCTCCAGGATGGCAACACCGAGGAAGAGCAATCAAGGTCCTCCAGAGAGCAAATGCAGTCTCAGGGTCTCTGATTTAGAACTATCCAAGTTATGCCATTGACTGGGTCTGCAGGAACCAAAAATAGTAACTGTTTCAATGGCACTTTTTCCACAAGCAGAATCATCTTACATCTTTTGGCTAAGAGCATTTCATCACCACCCCCACCACCACCAAAGCATCAGAATAGTCTTAAGTTTTGCAATTCAACAACTGCATACACTCTCACTCCTCAGTGGAGAAGGAATGTGAAGGATATTGCGCAAGTCACTTCAGAAGACCCTCTCACCATAAGAAAGTCTGAAATTTGACTATGGAGAAATTCTTGCAAACGAATATAAAGCTTCTCAAAGCCTACAGAAACCATGAAACCTAAGCCTGCTGCATCTCAACTGCTAGAAAGAAAATGGTTCTGAGAGCACGGAGCCCTCTTAGGCCAGCTTAATCTTCCAAAAGCCTCTTCCAAAACTCTTCGGAAGTTGGGATAGGAAACACAACAGAAGCAGAAAAGCTTGACAGGACACCAGGAAAAGAGCAGCCCCCAAGAAAAATTAAGACTCCCCGCAAAACGCCAGCGATACAAGACTCAACACAATCCCTCTTTGAGAGGGGACTGAAACCATGTGGCAGGGCCAACCCTACATACACACTCACACATACACACACACACATACACATACACACACACACTCTCACAGCTACCGCCCTGCCAGGGGATGATGAAATGAGGAACGGAAATTAACATTTCAGGCAACGTCTCACATTGTTCCTTGAGGCCAAGGGCTGCTGCTGGTGCAGCCGCCGCCGCCGCTTCCCTCCCACCCGCCCCCAGTCCCGCCTACCCTCCCCCCGAAACACCCCCGCGCCGCTGCCCCGCATTCCTGCCCCTCCGCGGGCCCACGCGCCTCCCGCGGCCCCAGCGCCCCCTCTCCCTCCAGGGCCCCGGCTCTCCCGCCCCCTCCGGCTTGGAGCCCGAAGCCGCCTGCTCCCATTTCAAAACAGCGATAATAATAGGGACGCTGGGAATAACAACTACAGCCCACACCGCGAATGCGCCCCTCCCGCGGGTCAGAGGTCGGCGCCCCGCTCTCCAGGTGCCCGGGGCCCTCCGCATCTCTGGGCCGGCTTTTCAAGGTTGCCTGGGCCCCTCAGGCCCGCCTGGAACGCCCAACGGCCCCCCATCTGCCCCTCGCGCTGCCCCGGGACCCCCAGGTCCCCAGGCCCAGCCGAAGCGCCCCGTCGACCCCTCGGGCTTCGCAGGCTCACCCAGAGCCCACCCTCAGCCACCTACGGCCCCCCCTCAGGCCTGCCCCGAACCCCAGTCTGCTCCTCAGAACCCCTGAAGACCCCCGTCGGCCCCTGCCCACCCACAGTCCATCTTCTACCCCTCAAGGCTGCCCGGGACTCCTGTAGCCACCCCCACCAAGGCTCCAGGCCCGCCAAGAGCCCCTCGTCGGCCCTCTGGGCCCTCCAGGCCCACCCCGAGACCACCCTAACCCTCGCCTGCCCCTCAGGTCAGCCTGGAGCCCCTCGTCGGCCCCCCGCCCCCAAGTCCGCCCGAAGACCACCGTCGACCCGCCCGACTGCCCCCCACAGGCCCACCTGAATCCCCCCACAAGTCCGCCCGGAGACCCAGAGCGCCGTCACCACTGCCCCGGACCCTGGACCCCAGGCCCGCAGGAGCCCGCCGCTCTGCTCCACTCGGCGCGCAAGGCCTGCAGGCCGCGAGGCCGCCCCACGCCCGCCCCGAGCCCTGCGCGGCCGCGGCTCTCACCGGCTCCGGCTCCGACTCCGGCTCTGGCCCGCGGCTCAGCGGCGGCGCGCGGGCGAGGCCATGCAGCCCCGGCCCGTCACCGGCCCGCGGCCCGAGCGGGAAGGCGGCGCGGGCTCCGAGCGCCGGCGAGGCGGGCGGAGACGAGCCCGCCCTCGGGCGGCGCCGCGGCAGTCTGGCTCTCACTGAGGGGGCGTCGGGCCGCGCGCTCGGCGGCGCCTCCCCGCTTGGGGCCCTCGCTTCATCGCGCTCCGGCTCGGGCGGCCTCTGGCTCCGGGACCCGGCGGCAGCTGCGGCGGCGCCGGCAGCATGAGACGTTACCTCCCATTGGCCCGCCGTATCCGCCACCACCATTGGTCCGCCGAGTTCGGGCACAGAGCTGCTCACGTCACGGCGTCGGGGAGGAAGTGCGCATGGGGCCAAGGGAGACGGCGAGATTGACAGTTTCTAGGACGGGCTGGGGCGGGACCAGAAGGACGTCCGGGGTCGGATTGGACAAGGTCGTGCGTCCAGGCGCAAGAGTCGCCAAGGTAGCGAGAAGCTGGATTGGCTACGTGTTTCGCACAGGGGGTGGGTCTTTTGGCCTCGAACATGACGATTGGCCTTTCCAAGTGCCGGAAGCGGCGAAGGGAACGGTTGGGAGCGGGTCTGGGCGGAAGGCGCTAGAAGGCGCGGCGTCGCGGAACGCCCACTGGTACGGAGGCGCGCCCGCGAGTTCAGGGCCGGGTAGGGGCGGTTGGTTCCCTGTCAGCTCACATCCAGACCATTCTGCTCTCGGTGCACCTGCCGCTCGCGCAGGGACGCTTGACCACCGTCCACCGACGGAGTCGCCTCTCACATCGGCTTTTTTAAAGGGAACGAAGATCCTTCAAGCCGCGCGGCGGGGCCAAAGAGAAAAACACTGACTTCAACCAAATAGGAAATTAAAATTAGGAAATATTAATAAGGAGGCAGTTTGCCTAGAAGTAATCTGAGAACATACTAAAGCAAAAACAAAGTGAAGTTCCACAGAAGCAGAAACTGGATAAAAATATACAGTAGCGAAAAGAAGTGCAGAGAAAAGGAAAGAATGAAACCTTTGAACACATTAATTCACAAATGTTTACTTATTGTCTGTTACCAGCCAGGCACTAAATCAGGCACTGGAAACGAACTGGAACAGCAACTCTATCTACTAGCATGTGGTTTCTCACCATGGAGGGAAGACACACCTTCGTTGAATACAAGTACCTAATTACAGGCTGTGATAAGTGCTTTGAAAGAAAAGTATAGGGAGTTATGAAGGAATACTGAGTGAAAATCAGGTCTAGTCTGAGCAGTGGCTTGACAATTAAGGTGCTGCCAGAAGGCTGAAGAAGTAGGAGTAAGACGTGGTGGAGAATATCCAGTAAGGTGGCTTCTGTGACAAGCACTAGAAATGTGGCAAGTCCAGGTTGACATGTGCTGTGAATATAAAATATCGAGTTTCGAAGGTGTGGTGTGAAGAAAAGAATGTAAAATGTAAAAAAACTAAATCTTTGTATTTTTTACGTGTGTGTGTGTGCTTAGTCACTCCCCCTTTGCAACGGTATGGACTGTAGCCCACCAGGCTCCTCAATCCATGGGATTATCCAGGCAAGAATACTGCAATGAGTTGCCATACTGTGCCCTGCTCCAAGGGATCTTCCCAACCTAGGGATAGAACCCACATCTGCATTACAGGCAGATTCTTTGAACAACCAGGGAAGCCCTACTACATATGAAAATGATAGTGTTTGGGACAATTGCACTAAAATATAGTGTTAATTAAATCTTTTTTCTTTTTAATTGTAGCCACTTTGTAATTTTAAATGACACCCTGGCTGCATTCCATTTCTGTTGGACCACCCTGGGCAAAGGGGCAGCCTAACCCATCTCCTTTAGATAGAGAGAGGCCTGGTGGCTTGAGGGACAGCACTCATTTATTCAAAGCACACTGAGGGCTTTTGAGTGCCTACTATGTGCCTGGAACAATTCTAAAAGTGAAAAAATGAATGTTAGTCCCTCAGTTGTGTCCAACTCTTTGTGACCCCATGGACTATATAGCCCACCAGGCTCCTCTGTCCATGGGATTCTCCAGGCAAGAATAATGGAGTGGGTTGCCTTGCCCTTCTCCAAGAGATCTTCCCGACCCAGGGATTAAACCTGTGTTTACCTTCATTGCAAATAGTTTCTTTACCTTATGAGCCATGAGGGAAGACCAACACAATTCTAAGGCCTGTATTAAATATGGGGTAGTGGGGAGCTCAGATTAGATCACCTTTGAGCTGAATCACAAAGGAAGGAAGGCATGTGGATTGGGGAAGAGCACCCCAGGACTCCAGGAAAGCGCCTCAGCAACCACAGAGCAAAGATGGAGCAAATGAGATGAGGCAAGTGGCTGGTAAGAGTCTCTATTCAGAGCTGAAATTTAACTCTGAATGAAAACTAAACCACAGAGACTCTCAGGAAGGTGAGAGGCCCCACTGTTGAAAGGGTCATTCTGAAGATGATGGGAGCATGGAGGAGGTGGCAGTGATGTCCAGACTGGTGAGACAGTGGCATCTGGGGTGTGTTTTGAAGATAGAGTAGGCATGATTTTGTGAGCTGTGAGAGAGGCAGGTCTGGAATGCAGTCAACATTGGCTGAAAAGAAGGGGAGGAATAGGTCTGGGTCACAAAACTGGGAATTTAATGTTATACAGTTAAGTCTGAGATGCTTGGGCCTCCTCATGGAATACTAGGGGGACAGCAGCAGAAGGGTGGCCAGAACTCTGGAGGTCTCCAGGCACAGGGCTGGATCTCAGCCTGCAAGTAGCACCTGCAGTGAAGGGCTCAGAGGCAGCAACTGCCAAAACAGTGCAAACTTGACAGGGGGATAGCAGGAAAGCTGTCGCAGTGGTTCCAGAGAAAAGAGACACAGGAGGAGTGATGGGGACCTAGAGAAGGTGGACAGTGGCAGGGTGGTGGGACAGGGGTCAGGAGCCAACAGCCTGCTGGGCTAGGGGGTTGGAAGGGGCCTGCCAGAGCCAGCACTGCCACATCTTCTAGTTTTTTATTGGAAAATAAATTTTGATTGGATGTTTCAAGAAGAGGACATTTCAATAACAGTTCAACAATTTGCCAAACATTGTGCAGCCAAGCAAAACATCAGATCTACAAATTCCCGACCTAGATCCCTAAAGGGCAGTTCTCCAGCCCTTGCCTGTGAAGTCTGCTTACCTTCAACAGTTACCTGGGCTCACCTCAAGGTTCTGGCCCAGAAGCTCTGGGAGAAGCCCAGAGCATCCCCAAGCCCAGTCAGGAAGGCCTGGCCCCAGCAGCACATGTGCTTGGCCATCTCGCATACTGCTGTCTGAGTATATGCACCAGAGCCCATACCCCCCACCCAAAGCTCCTAGGTTCACCTTGCAAACACTTATTCAGGCCTATGTTTGCCAGGAACTGACCTGGGAACTGTGTGCTGAGCCACGAATAAAAGCAGGTTCCTGCCAAAGGCACTCATGTTCCAGTGTGTCTATGTCTCTGGAACCCACTGGAGCTCATAGTTGACCAGACACAAGCCAGTCCGTGGCTCCCCCAGTAATGCCAGGTGCCCTCCCAGAGTAGAAGTGATGCATCCTACCTGGCTCTTCCTGAGTGAAGGTACCAATCACCTTTCCACACTCACCAGCCGCCCACACCCCATGCTATGTGTGGCCTGGGAGACTGGCGGGCTGCTGTGCCCAGTGAAACTCCTCCCTCCGTTGCAGAGTGGTCAGAGCGGGCCTACAGCCTGGCCCCTCCCTTCTTCTTTTTCCCTGGGGCCCTGTGTTAAGAACTGGCATCTGGGTATGGGCCCAGCTGGCCCAGCCTCAGCCCTGTGCTCGACCCCAGCTTGCTAGCATTCTGAGCATTAGAATCTGGAACCCAGGTTCATTTCACATTAAATTATTACACATTTCACTTTCCAGATACCATATCTCTGTGTTGCTCAGTTGTGTCCAACAATGGGATTTTCCAGACAAGTTTCCTAGAATGGGTTGCCATTTCGTTCTCCAAGCTTTATGTTGTATTGTCCCCCAGACCCCAAGAGGAGGAGGAACTGTGGCAGAAAGGAGGATTCAGATATTCCTGTGGCCCCTGAAATTGGAGCCATCATAACACCCCCTAATTTTTAAAACTCTCCACCCAATAATTGTCCAGTAGTCCTACAAGTTTTGATGTCATGTTAAGAGTCCAAACACCCTCTTCCAGCAACACAAGAGAAGACTCTATACATGGACATCACCAGATGGTCAACACCGAAATCAGATCGATTATATTCTTTGCAGCCAAAGATGGAGAAGCTCTATACAGTCAGCAAAAACAAGACCAGGAGCTGACTGTGGCTCAGACCATGAGCTCCTTATTGCCAAATTCAGACTTAAATTGAAGAAAGTAGGGAAAACCACTAAACCATTAAGACCAGATCAGATCAGATCAGTCGCTCAGTCATGTCTGACTCTTTGCAACCCCATGAATCACAGCACGCCAGACTTCCCTGTCCATCACCAACTCCCGGAGTTCACTCAGACTCACACCCATCGAGTCAGTGATGCCATCCAGCCATCTCATCCTCTGTCGTCCCCTTCTCCTCTTGCCCCCAATCCCTCCCAGCATCACAGGCTTCTCCAATGAGTCAACTCTTCATATGAAGTGGCCAAAGTATTGGAGATTCAGCTTTAGCCTCATTCCTTCCAAAGAAATCCCAGGGCTGATCTCCTTCAGAATAGACTGGTTGGATCTCCTTGCAGTCCAAGGGACTCTCAAGAGTCTTCTCCAACACCACACTTCAAAAGCATCAATTCTTTGGTGCTCAGCCTTCTTCACAGTCCAGCTCTCACATCAATACATAATCACAGGAAAAACCACAGCTTTGATTAGACGAACCTTTGTTGGCAAAGTAATGTCTCTGCTTTTGAATATGCTATCTAGGTTGGTCATAACTTTCCTTTCAAGGAGTAAGCGTCTTTTAATTTCATGGCTGCAGTCACCATCTGCAGTGATTTTTGAAGCCCAGAAAAAGAAAGTCTGACACTGTTTCCACTGTTTCCCCATCTATTTCCCATGAAGTGATGGAACCAGATGCCATGATCTTCGTTTTCTGAATGTTGAGCTTTAAGCCAACTTTTTCACTCTCCACTTTCACTTTCATCAAGAGGCTTTTGAGTTCCTCTTCACTTTCTGCCATAAGGGTGGTGTCATCTGCATATCTGAGGTTATTGATATTTCTCCCAGCAATCTTGATTCCAACTTGTGTTTCTTCCAGTCCAGGGTTTCTCATGATGTACTCTGCATATAAGTTAAATAAACAGGATGACAATATACCGCCTTGACGTACTCCTTTTCCTATTTGGAACCAGTTTGTTGTTCTATGTCCAGTTCTAACTGTTCCTTCCTGACCTGCATACAAATTTCTCAAGAGGCAGATCAGGTGGTCTGGTATTCTCATTTCTTTCAGAATTTTCCACAGTTTATTGTGATCCACACAGTCAAAGGCTTTGGCATAGTCAATAAAACAGAAATAGATGTTTTTCTGGAACTCTCTTGCTTTTTCCATGATCCAGCGGATGTTGGCAATTTGATCTCTGGTTCCTCTGCCTTTTCTAAAACCAGCTTGAACATCAGGAAGTTCACGGTTCACGTATGGCTGAAGCCTGGCTTGGAGAATTTTGAGCATTACTTTACTAGCGTGTGAGATGAGTGCAATTGTGTGGTAGTTTGAGCATTCTTTGGCATTGCCTTTCTTTGGGATTGGAATGAAAACTGACCTGTTCCAGTCCTGTGGCCACTGCTGAGTTTTCCAAATTTGCTGGTATATTGAGTGCAGCACTTTCACAGCATCATCTTTCAGGACTTGGAATAGCTCAACTGGAATTCCATCACCTCCACTAGCTTTGCTCGTAGTGATGCTTTCTAAGGCCCACTTGACTTCACATTCCAGAATGTCTGGCTCTAGGTCAGTGATCACACCATCGTGATTATCTGGGTCATGAAGATCTTTTTTGTACAGTTCTTCTGTGTATTCTTGCCACCTCTTCTTCATATCTTCTGCTTCTTTTAGGTCCATACCATTTCTGTCCTTTATTGAGCCCGTCTTTGCATGAAACGTTCCTTTGGTATCTCTGATTTTCTTGAAGAGATCCCTAGTCTTTCCCATTCTGTTGTTTTCCTCTATTTCTTTGCATTGATCGCTGAAGGAGGCTTTCTTATCTCTTCTTGCTATTCTTTGGAACTCTGCATTCAGATGCTTATATCTTTCCTTTTCTCCTTTGCTTTTTGCTTCTCTTCTTTTCACAGCTATTTGTAAGGCCTCCCCAGACAGCCATTTTGCTTTTTTGCATTTCTTTTCCATGGGGATTGGTCTTGATCCCTGTCTCCTGTACAGTGTCACGAACCTCATTCCATAGTTCATCAGGCACTCTATCTATCAGATCTAGGCCCTTAAATCTATTTCTCACTTCCACTGTATAATCATAAGGGATTTGATTTAGGTCATACCTGAATGGTCTAGTGGTTTTCCCTACTTTCTTCAATTTCAGTCTGAATTTGGCAATAAGGAGCTCATGGTCTGAGCCACAGTCAGCTCCTGGTCTTGTTTTTGCTGATTGTATAGAGCTTCTCCATCTTTGGCTGCAAAGAATATAATCGATCTGATTTCGGTGTTGACCATCTGGTGATGTCCATGTATAGAGTCTTCTCTTGTGTTGTTGGAAGAGGGTATTTGCTATGACCAGTGCATTTTCTTGGCAAAACTCTATTAGTCTTTGCCCTGCTTCATTGTGTATTCCAAGGCCAAATTTGCCTGTTACTCCAGGTGTTTCTTGACTTCCTACTTTTGCATTTCAGTCCCCTATGATGAAAAGGACATCTTTTTTGGGTGTTAGTTCTAAAAGGTCTTGTAGGTCTTCATAGAACCATTCAACTTCAGCTTCTTCAGCGTTACTGGTTGGGGCATAGACTTGGATTACTGTGACATTGAATGGTTTGCCTTGGAAATGAACAGAGATCATTCTGTCATTTTTGAGATTGCATCCAAGTACTGCATTTCGGACTTTTTTGTTGACCATGATGGCCACTCCATTTCTTCTGAGGGATTCCTGCTTGCAGTAGTAGATATAATGGTCATCTGAGTTAAATTCACCCATTCCAGTCCATTTGAGTTCGCTGATTCCTAGAATGTCAACATTCACTCTGGCCATCCTTTGTTTGACCACTTCCAATTTGCCCTGATTCATGGACCTGACATTCCAGGTTCCTATACAATATTGCTCTTTAGAGCATCGGACCTTGCTTCTATCATCCGTCACATCCACAGCTGGGTATTCTTTTGGCTTTGGCTCCATCCCTTCATTCTTTCTGGAGTTATTTCTCCACTGATCTCCAGTAGCATATTGGGCACCTACTGACCTGGGGAGTTTCTTTTTCAGTATCCTATCATTTTGCCTTTTCATACTGTTCATGGGGTTCTCAAGGCAAGAATACTGAAGTGGTTTGCCATTCCCTTCTCGAGTGGACCACATCCTGCCAGATCTCTCCACCATGACCCACCCATCTTGGGTTGCCCCACGGGCATGGCTTAGTTTCAATGAGTTAGACAAGACTGTGGTCCTAGTGTGATTAGATTGACTAGACCATTCAGGTATGATCTAAATCAAATCCCTTATGATTATACAATGGAAGTGAGAAATAGATTCAAGGGCCTAGATCTGATAGATAGAGTGCCTGATGAACTATGGAATGAGGTTCATGACATTGTACAAGAGACAGGGATCAAGACCAATCCCCATGGAAAAGAAATACAAAAAAACAAAATGGCTGTCTGGGGAGGCCTTACAAATAGCTGTGAAAAGAAGAGAAGCAAAAAGCAAAGGAGAAAAGGAAAGACATAAACATCTGAATGCAGAGTTCCAAAGAATAGCAAGAAGAGATAAGAAAGCCTCCTTCAGTGATCAATGCAAAGAAATAGAGGAAAACAACAGAATGGGAAAGACTAGGGATCTCTTCAAGAAAATCAGAGATACCAAAGGAACATTTCATGCAAAGATGGGCTCGATAAAGGACAGAAATGGTATGGACCTAACAGAAGCAGAAGATATTAAGAAGAGGTGGCAAGAATACACAGAAGAACTGTACAAAAAAGAGCTTCATGACCCAGATAATCATAATGGTGTGATCACTGACCTAGAGCCAGACATCCTGGAATGTGAAGTCCAGTGGGCCTTAGAAAGCATCACTACGAGCAAAGCTAGTGGAGGTGATGGAATTCCAGTTAAGCTATTCCAAGTCCTGAAAGATGATGCTGTGAAAGTGCTGCACTCAATATACCAGCAAATTTGGAAAACTCAGCAGTGGCCACAGGACTGGAACAGGTCAGTTTTCATTCCAATCCCAAAGAAAGGCAATGCCAAAGAATGCTCAAACTACCACACAATTGCACTCATCTCACACGCTAGTAAAGTAATGCTCAAAATTCTCCAAGCCAGGCTTCAGCCATACGTGAACCGTGAACTTCCTGATGTTCAAGCTGGTTTTAGAAAAGGCAGAGGAACCAGAGATCAAATTGCCAACATCCGCTGGATCATGGAAAAAGCAAGAGAGTTCCAGAAAAACATCTATTTCTGTTTTATTGACTATGCCAAAGCCTTTGACTGTGTGGATCACAATAAACTGTGGAAAATTCTGAAAGAGATGGGAATACCAGACCACCTGATCTGCCTCTTGAGAAATTTGTATGCAGGTCAGGAAGCAACAGTTAGAACTGGACATGGAACAACAGACTGGTTCCAAATAGGAAAAGGAGTACGTCAAGGCTGTATATTGTCATCCTGTTTATTTAACTTATATGCAGAGTGCATCATGAGAAATGCTGGACTGGAAGAAACACAAGTTGGAATCAAGATTGCTGGGAGAAATATCAATAACCTCAGATATGCAGATGACACCACCCTTATGGCAGAAAGTGAAGAGGAACTCAAAAGCCTCTTGATGAAAGTGAAAGTGGAGAGCGAAAATGCTGGCTTATAGCTCAACATTCAGAAAACGAAGATCATGGCATCTGGTCCCATCACTACATGGGAAATAGATGGAGAAACAGTGGAAACAGTGTCAGACTTTCTTTTTCTGGGCTCCAAAATCACTGCAGATGGTGACTGCAGCCATGGAATTAAAAGACGCTTACTCCTTGGAAGGAAAGTTATGACCAACCTAGATAGCATATTCAAAAGCAGAGACATCACTTTGCCAACAAGGGTTCGCCTAGTCAAGGCTACGGTCTTTCCTGTGGTCATGTATGGATGTGAGAGCTGGACTGTGAAGAAGGCTGAGCACCGAAGAATTGATGCTTTTGAACTGTGGTGTTGGAGAAGACTCTTGAGAGTCCCTTGGACTGCAAGGAGATCCAACCGGTCCATTCTGAAGGAGATCAGCCCTGGGATTTCTTTGGAAGGAATGATGCTAAAGCTGAAACTCCAGCATTTTGGCCACCTCATGCGAAGAGTTGACTCATTGGAGAAGACTCTGATGCTGGGAGGGATTGAGGGCAGGAGGAGAAGGGGACGACAGAGGATGAGATGGCTGGATGGCATCACTGACTCGATGAATTTGAGTCTGAGTTACCTCCGAGAGCTGGTGATGGATAGGGAGGCCTGTTGTGCTGCAGTTCATGGGGTCGCAAAGGGTCGGACACAACTGAGCGACTGATCTGATCTGAAGACATTCCCTAATCACACTCTCCTACACTTTCACAATGAATTTCCGCCTGCAGAAGGCGAGGGCCTTGTTCAGTTGGGAGATGGACTCATGCTCATTCAGCAAATGATTGGATGCTGGATATGTGTGCTGGACAACATTACAGCCTCAAAACACACACACACACACACACACAAATGTGTTGACACTTTCACAGTCAGATAGTCAGGACTTAACACACTATCTTGTGATAATGTAACTGGAGAAGGATGTGCCAGAAGCTTTCTCAGGCAGCCACATTCAGTCAGTGGCATGATACCCCCCTGCATCCCCCTCCTTGGACTTCTGAGAAAGCCACACACATCTCTGTGCTCCTCGCCATCCATGGAAAGCTGCCCCTGGGGACACAACTAAGCTCTGCTGCTGACAGTGGTTGGGACAGCAGTCTTCTGGCTAGTGCCAGTTATTCAACTAACTACAATGCCTTTTCTCCCAGATGGTAAATTCAGACCGTTTTACTAATGCTAAATTCAGTAAAGACTTTATATGAAAAACAAATTCCCCAAATTGTCCCTTGGTACTTAGCTGGAGAGAGGTCCAAAGGAACAATGTTCTTTAATGGTTTGTTTTTTTTTTCAATTGAAGTATAACTTATAATGTTTTGTTAGTTTCAAATGTACAGCAAAGTTATTCAAATATATATATATATGCATGTTATTTTTCAGATTCTTTTCCATTATAAGTTATTACAAGGTATTTTATACAGTAGTGTGTATATGTTAATCCCAAACTCCTAATTTGTCTCACCCTCCCCCCAAAGCCTTTGATAACCATAAGTCTGTTTCTCTATGTCTGTGAGTCTATTTCTGTTTTATAAATAAGTTCATTTGTGTCATATTTTACATTCCACATGTACATGGTATCATATATTTTTCTGTCTCTGACTTCACTTCATGAGATAGTCTCTAGGTCCATCCAAAGAATAATCTCGAATCCAAGTTCCCTTCTTAAATGTATGATGCTCATAGATGTGTCTGGTGGAAAATAATTCTAATTACATCAGAATTGCCATGTTTGACTTAGACCACTAGCTTGCAAGTGAGGTTCCAGAGAGTCCTGGGAGAGGTGCACAAGACCCTCTGTGGGTGTTGGCAAAGTTCAGCTCTCTTCCTGATGGTACTATATGTGGTGTCTCTGTTTCCCTCTCCTCCTGAGTGCACGTCCATGACACGGGACAACCATGTCCCTCTGACACTGACTAGTGTACTTTCTTGTATTTCTCAGTTCTGATAAGAATATGGTAAATATCTGTAGACACAACCCCACGTAAACAAAAACTTCAGATGTGCTTCCCCAGTGGTCCAGTGGTTAAGAATCCACCTGCCAATGCCGGGGATGCAGGTTCGATCCCTGGTCTGGGGAGACTCCATGTGCCTCGCAGCAACTAAGCCTGTGTGCCACAACTACTGAAGCCCTCTTGCCTAGAGTGTGTGCTCTGCAACAAGAGGAGCTGCTGCAATGAGAAACCCATGCAAGGCAACCAGAGATTAGATCCTACTCAACACAACTAGAGAAAGCCCTTGCGCAGCCACAAAGACCCAGCATGGTGAAAAGTAAAAATAAAGTATTGGGCTATTCCATAGAATCTACAAGGGCTTCCTAGGTGGCTCAGTGGGTAAAGAATCCTCCTGCCAATGCAGGAGACTTGGGTTTGATCCCTGGGTTGGGAAGATCCCTGGAGAAGGAAATGGCAACCCATTCCAGTATCCTTGCCTGGGAAATCCTACGGGCAGAGGAACCTGATGGGCTGCAGTTCAGGGGGTTGCAAGAGTTGGACATGACTAAGTGATAAACAGCAACACAGAATCTACATATTTAAGGGCTTAGCTGGAGCCAAAGGTGATGCAGCTGTGAGCATACCAGGCCTTCACCGACCAAGCACTAATCATGCCAAGGTCAAGTCCCAAAGGACACAGAGACATTTTAAAACAGTGCCTGTGAAACTTGCTCAGTCGTGTCCAACTCTGCGACAGTCCATGGAATTCTCTAGGCCAGAATACTGGAGTGGGAGGCCTTTCTCTTCTCCAGGGGATCTTATCAACCCAGGGATCAAACCGAGTGTCCCCTGCATCGTAGGCGGATTCCTTACCAGCTGAGCCATCAGGGAAGCCCCAAAGTAGTGCATGATGTGCATATAATACGTAAACAGTAAGATTGTGACTGCGGACTCTGGAGTGGGCTTGTGCTCAGTGTTTTGCAGACCCAGTCTCCACACATCCTCTCCTGCAGCAGTCATCAGGAAGGGCATGGGCTCTGGGACCAGTCTGTGTGGGTTCAGACCCCAAAACCACCCCTACTAACTGTGGTCCAGAGCAGCGGATTCACTCAGGGTCTTGGTTCCCCACCTATGGTGGGGGATGTGAGCACCTACCCAGTGTGCCCAACACAGCAGAAACCCACTGACTGTGACTGCAAACCTAAGGGAATGCCCACATTAGACCTGTGGGTGTCCTTCCGTATCTGATTTCTGGAGGTCCCCTGCCATCTTGCTCCAGTTCTGAAGGCCCATGGGAGCAAGCCTGGGGTGCACACAGGCCTCTGTGACAACAGATGTTCCGTAGCCTGGGGACTGAGGCTGGGCTGCAAGGGTGGGTGTTCTGGAAGAAGGAGCTGAGGGGTCACAGCGAGGAAGGAGAGAGAGCCAGAGGAGAGAGAGCCAGCCCTGGGGTTGCGGAAGATGGTGGGGGCAGTGTGTAAAGGTGGGGCTGGGCTGGTCCTCAGCATCTCCTGAGCTTGCACATGGCTCCGGGGCTGCCCCTTGTCACTTACACACCTGCTGATAAATTTGCTGTGGGGGCCGTGCCCTGACCAGGCCAGCTCTTGCCCTGAGTCGCTGCTGAGAATTGGCCCTGCGCCTGCTTCCACGAAGTCCTGGGTGGGGTTCCAAGCCTGCACCTACTCCCATGACACAGTCACCTGATGCCAGCAACAGTGTAGGTACTAAGTGTTGTAGGAATTAATAGTTTGTCATTGCAACCCAGCTTTACTGTACAACTTTCAAAGGTATCCAGAAACTAAAAAGACAGGTGTCACAGGAGTTAATGTAGAAACGCGCTGGCTGGCCCGCACTCCAGTGTCCAGGGCTGTGATCCATTTTGGGCCCTCAGGGTCCACCCAGGCCAGGTGCTCCCCATCCACCCTCACAAGTACTTCAGTTTTTCCCTCTGCCACAGACAGATTGTAAACACAGTCTATGGGACTTGCTTTATTTTGTTTATTATGTTTACAAAGCTGTAATCTCGTATAGGATCACCTTAAGACCCAAGTTCCAAATAAACTGTCAAAGGAAATAAAACATAAAGCAGCAAGGTGGCGATGGCAAAGCCCAAACTGCATACTGCAATCTGAAAGTCTATGAAACCCAAGCACCCTCTTGGCTCCAAGTAATCTCCAAATTAACCTGATCAACTTTCCACTACCCCCAACCAGGGCTGGCTGTGAATTCCAAAGACACAGGACCCCGTGGCAGAAGCTGCTGGGAGATGCTGGCACCCACCGCCTGTGCCCTGTGTTTTTCCCCCAACAATCCAGGGGGAGGGGGACTTAAGTGAGCATGGTTCAAATTCTCTGTGGAAGCAGCCACCTCTTCCTCTGTCAAACCAATTACAGAGAAAAGGAGATAGTGTCCCATTCCCCTTAGACCTGGGCCTCTGCCCCCGCAGCCTGTCCTGGAGGGAGGCCTGCCTGGGATTTCCTGAGACTTTCCTGGGGCTGTGGGGCAAGCTCAGTGGCACACCACTGGGGTAAACTGAAAGCTCCCCAGGTTTCCACTGCCTCCAGGAGACCAGCCCCTCTCACCCCACCTCCCCTTCCCCCATACAGGATCTTCCTGTCTTCCCGTTCCCCACGGCATTCTGTCTAGAGTCTGTTCTCCAGGAAGCAGTCCAAGTCATGCTTCTAAAACACACCAACTGGTTCTAGGCTCAGAATCCTTCAGTCCCTCCAACACAGAGGCAGGGTCCTGAGTAAGGCACATTCTACCACAATTTGTAAAACGTTTCCTTCTGTGCGCCCTTCTCTGTGTTTTGTCCGTCTCCAGGGAAAGCACTTTCCATGTGCTTTGTGGGCTCAGTTTACTGTTGTTCCTCCCTGGTCAGAAGAGGGGGAGCCACAGAGGCCAGGCATCACTTTGTTCGTGGCTGTGTCCTCCACACCCAGAACACAGCCATGCAGTGGACATCTGTCAAAGGCAATTCCAGTTTATCCCACAAAAATCTCCTTTGCCCCCCAGTTCCTTCCTTCTCTGTTTCAAGGGCCTCTCACCAATCCCCCCAAAACTCATCACGGAAGCTCCAGCCTCTCCCCATCAGCTATGTTCTGGGTGCCTTCTCCATGCCCTGCCTTGTTTGTCCTTTCTCCTTCTATTCTGCATTACAGCACATGGAGAATGGGCCAGCCATCTCTGAGTTTGAGGGAATAGGGCAGGAGGCTGGAGGAAGGCCGGCTGTCCTTAGTGGACTGGAGGAGAGCACTTGCCTGTCACTGTCTTTCCCCATTATGCCTGGGGCTGTCTGCCTTGGGTACAATCTCAAAAATGACAGAATGATCTCTATTCATTTCCATGGCAAACTATTCAATATCACAGTAATCCAAGTCTATGCCCCAACCACTAATGCCAAAGAAGCTGAAGTTGAACGGTTCTATGTAGACCTAAAAGACCTTCTAGAATTAACACCCAAAAAAGATGTCCTTTTCATCACAGGGGGCTGGAATGCAAAAATAGGAAGTCAAGAGATACCTGGAGTAGCAGGAAAGTTTGGCCTTGGAGTACAAAATCAAGTAGGGCAAAGGCTAACAGAGTTTTGCCAAAAGAACGCACTGGTCAGAGCAAACACCCTCTTCCAACAACAAAAGAGAAGACTCTACACATGACATCACCAGATTGTCAATACTGAAATCAGATGGATTATATTCTTTGCAGCCAAAGATGGAGAAGCTCTATACAGTCAGCAAAAAAAAGATTGGGAGCTGACTGTGGCTCAGATCATGAAATCATTATTGCCAAATTCAGACTTAACTTGAAGTACATAGGGAAAACCACTAGACCATTCAAGTATGACCTAAATCAAATCTCTTATGACTATACAGTGGAAGTGATGGATAGATCTAAGGGATTAGATCTGATAGAGTGCTGGAAGAACTGTGGACAGAGGTTTGTAACATTGTACAGGAGGCAGTAATCAAAACCATTCTCAAGAAGAAGAAATGTAAAAAGGCAAAATGGTTGTCTGAGGAGCAGAAGCGAAAGGCAAAAGAGAAAAGGAAAGATATATCCATGTGAATGCAGAGTTTCAAAGAATAGCAAGGAGAGATAAGAAAGCCTTCCTCAGTGATCAATGCAAAGAAATAGAGAAAAACAACAGAATGGGAAAGACTAGAGATCTCTTCAAGAAAATTAGAGATACCAAGGGAACATTTCATGCAAAGATGGGCTCAATAAAGGACAGAAATGGTATGGACCTAACAGAAGTAGAAAATATCAAGAAGAGGTGGCAAGAATACACTGAAGAAAAAAAAAAAAATTAAAAAAAAGAATACACTGAAGAATTATATAAAAAAGACCTCAATGACCCAGATAACTATGATGCTGTGATGACTTACATAGAGCAAGATATCCTGGAGTGCAAAGTCAAGTGGACTTTAGGAGGCATCACTGCAAACAAAGCTAACGGAGGTAATGGAATTCCAGTTGAGCTATTTTAAATCCTAAAAGATGATGCCATGAAAGTGCTGCACTCAATATACCAGCAAATTTGGAAAACTCAGCAATGGCCACAGGACTGGAAAAGGTCAGTTTTCATTTCAATCCCAAAGAAAGGCAATGCCAAATAATGTTCAAACTACCACATAATTGCACTCATCTCACACGCTAGCAAAGTAATGCTGAAAATTCTCCAAGCTAGGCTTCAACAGTTCATGAACCAAGAACTCACAGATGTTCAAGCTGGATTTAGAAAAGGCAAAGGAACCAGAGATCAAATTGCTAACATCCGCTGGATCATAGAAAAAGCAAGAGAATTTCATAAAAACATCTGCTTCATTGATTAAACTAAAGCCTTTGACTGTGTGGATCACAAAAAACTGGAAAATTCTTCAAGAGATTGGAACACCAGACCTCCTTACCTGTCTCCTAAGAAATCTGTATGCAAGTCAAGAAGCAACAATTGGAACTGGACATGGAACAATGGACTAGTTCCAAATTGGGAAAGGAGTATGTCAAGGCTGTATATTGTCACCCTGCTTATTTAACTTATATGCAGAGTATATCATGAGAAATACTGGGCAGGGATGAAGCACAAGTTGGAATCAAGATTGCTGGGAGAAATATCAGATATGCAGATATGCAGATGACACCACCCTTATAGCAGAAAGTGAAGAAGAACTGAAGAGCCTCTTATGAAAGTGAAAGAGGAGAGGGAAAAAGTTGGCTTAAAACTCAACATTCAAAAAACCAAATTCATGGAATCCGGTCCCATCACTTCATGGCAAAGAGATGGGGAAACAATGGAAACAGTGACAGACTTTATTTTCTTGGGCTCCAAAATCATTGCAGATGGTGACTGCAGCCATGAAATTAAAAGACACTTGCTGCTTAGAAGAAAAGCTATGATCAACCTAGACAGCATTTTAAAAAGCAAAGAGATTACTTTGCCAACAAAGGTCCATTGAATCAAAGTTATGGTTTTTCCAGTAGTCATGTATGGATGTGAGAGTTAGACTATAAAGAAAGTCATCAGATCAGATCAGATCAGTCACTCAGTCGTGTCCGATTCTTTGTGACCCCATGAATTGCAGCATACCAGGCCTCCCTGTCCATCACCAACTCCCAGAGTTCACTGAGACTCACATCCATCGAGTCAGGGATGCCATCCAGCCATCTCATCCTCTGTTGTCCCCTTCTCCTCTTGCCCCCAATCCCTCCCAGCATCAGAGTCTTCTCCAATGAGTCAACTCTTCGCATGAGGTGGCCAAAGTACTGGAGTTTCAGCTTTAGCATCATTCCTTCCAAAGAAATCCCAGGGCTGATCTCCTTCAGAATGGACTGGTTGGATCTCCTTGCAGTCCAAGGGACTCTCAAGAGTCTTCTCCAACACCACAGTTCAAAAGCATCAATTCTTCAGTGCTCTGCCTTCTTCACAGTCCAGCTCTCACATCCCTACATGACCACAGGAAAAACCATAGCCTTGACTAGACGAACCTTTGTTGGCAAAGTAATATCTCTGCTTTTGAATATGCTATCTAGATTGGTCATAACTTTCCTTCCAAGGACTAAGCGTCTTTTAATTTCATGGCTGCAGTCACCATCTGCAGTGATTTTGGAGCCCAGAAAAAGAAAGTCTGACACTGTTTCCACTGTTTACCCATCTATTTCCCATTAAGTGATGAGACCAGATGCCATGATCTTCGTTTTCTGAATGTTGAGCTTTAAGCCAACTTTTTCACTCTCCACTTTCACTTTCATCAAGAGGCTTTTGAGTTCCTCTTCACTTTCTGCCATAAGGGTGGTGTCATCTGCATATCTGAGGTTATTGATATTTCTCCCAGCAATCTTGATTCCAACTTGTGTTTCTTCCAGTCCAGCGTTTCTCATGATGTACTCTGCATATAAGTTAAATAAACAGGATGACAATATACAGCCTTGACGTACTCCTTTTCCTATTTGGAACCAGTCTGTTGTTCCATGTCCAGTTCTAACTGTTGCTTCCTGACCTGCATACAAATTTCTCAAGAGGCAGATCAGGTGGTCTGGTATTCCCATCTCTTTCAGAATTTTCCACAGTTTATTGTGATCCACACAGTCAAAGGCTTTGGCATAGTCAATAAAACAGAAATAGATGTTTTTCTGGAACTCTCTTGCTTTTTCCATGATCCAGCGGATGTTGGCAATTTGATCTCTGGTTCCTCTGCCTTTTCTAAAACCAGCTTGAACATCAGGAAGTTCACGGTTCACGTATGGCTGAAGCCTGGCTTGGAGAATTTTGAGCATTACTTTACTAGCGTGTGAGATGAGTGCAATTGTGTGGTAGTTTGAGCATTCTTTGGCATTGCCTTTCTTTGGGATTGGGATGAAAACTGACCTTTTCCAGTCCTGTGGCCACTGCTGAGTTTTCCAAATTTTCTGGCATATTGAGTGCAGCACTTTCACAGCATCATCTTTCAGGACTTGGAATAGCTCAACTGGAATTCCATCACCTCCACTAGCTTTGTTCATAGTGATGCTTTCTAAGGCCCACTGGACTTCACATTCCAGGATGTCTGGCTCTAGGTCAGTGATCACACCATCGTGATTATCTGGGTCATGAAGATCTTTTTTGTACAGTTCTTCTGTGTATTCCTGCCACCTCTTCTTCATATCTTCTGCTTCTGTTAGGTCCATACCATTTCTGTCCTTTATCGAGCCCATCTTTGCATGAAATGTTCCTTTGGTACCTCTGATTTTCTTGAAGAGATCCCTAGTCTTTCCCATTCTGTTGTTTTCCTCTATTTCTTTGCATTGATCACTGAAGGAGGCTTTCTTATCTCTTCTTGCTATTCTTTGGAACTCTGCATTCAGATGTTTATATCTTAAGAAATGAAGTGGCCATCATGGTCAACAAAAAGAGTCCGAAATGCAGTACTTGGATGCTATCTCAAAAACAACAGAATAATCTCTGTTCATTTCCAAGGCAAACCATTCAATGTCACAGAAATCCAAGTCTATGCCCCAGCGAGTAACACTGAAGAAGCTGAAGTTGAATGGTTCTATGAAGACCTACAAGACCTTTTAGAACTAACACCCAAAAAAGATGTCCTTTTCATTATAGGGGACTGGAATGCAAAAGTAGGAAGTCAAGAAACATCTGGAGTAACAGGCAAATTTGGCCTTGGAATACGGAATGAAGCAGGGCAAAAACTAATAGAGTTTTGCCAAGAAAATGCACTAGTCATAACAAATACCCTCTTCCAACAACACAAGAGAAGACTCTATACATGGACATCACCAGATGGTCAACACCGAAATCAGATCGATTATATTCTTTGCAGCCAAAGATGGAGAAGCTCTATACAGTCAGCAAAAACAAGACCAGGAGCTGACTGTGGCTCAGACCATGAACTCCTTATTGCCAAATTCAGACTGAAATTGAAGAAAGTAGGGAAAACCACTAGACCATTCAGGTATGACCTAAATCAAATCCCTTATGATTATACAGTGGAAGTGAGAAATAGATTTAAGGGCCTAGATCTGACAGATAGAGTGCCTGATCAACTATGGAATGAAGTTCGTGACATTGTACAGGAGACAGGGATCAAGACCATCCCCACGGAAAAGAAATGCAAAAAAGCAAAATGGCTGTCTGGGGAGGCCTTACAAATAGCTGTGAAAAGAAAGTAAAGCGCTAAAGAATTGATGTTTTGAACTGTGGTGTTGGAAAAGACTCTTGAGAGTCCCTTGGACTGCAAGGAGATCCAACCAGTCATTCCTAAAGGAAATCAGTCCCGAATATTCATTGGAAGGACTGAAGCTGAAGTGCCAATACTTGGGCCACCTAATGCAAAGAACTGACTCATTGGAAAAGACGCTGATGCTGGGCAAGACTGAAGGCAGGAGGAGAAGGGGATGACTTGGTTGAGATGGTTGGATGGTATCACTGACTTGATGGACATGAGTTTGAGCAAGTTCTGGGAGTTGATGATGGACAGGGAAGCCTTACATGCTGCAGTCCATGGTGTAGCAAAGAGTTGGACACAGCTGAGCAACTGAACTGTCCACCTTCAGCGTGGTTCATGGAACACCTACAGAGGCAAGCCTACTACTGATGTGTTGAAAAGTCATAATGGCCACAGACCTCTGGGATCCAGAACCAGCCAAGGAACACTCTGTCTTAGTACAGAAGGGCATAGAGGCCTATGACCATCCTTCTTCAGGGAGATGGTGTGCTCTGTGCTGCGGATGAAATGGAGGGGTGAAAGGGAACTGCTAGCTGGGTGTTGTGAGCACACAATCTGACCAGTGGCTACAGGACCCCAGAGCAATCTGTTGGCTGCAGCATATCCAACAGGAGCTCCTGGGAGACCAAACCCAGAGCAGCGAAGCCTTCTGTCTTCCCTTGTCTTATCATCTCCTTAACAAGTAACCCACAGGACCAGAGGGATATCAACCCAGTGAGTTTCAAGATATAGGCTATAAACTGCACATCTAAACAAGGTCCCTCTCTCCTGGTAACTGGACACAGTGCTTTGCAATGACGCCGGGGCACAGAGGTGAACCTCACTTGTCCGGCTGTGTCTCCCCAGCGGCTAAAGGACTGGACAGACAAACCCCAACTTGGACAGATGGAAAATCCACTGCAAACTCACACTGTAGGAAAACAGTTGGCTCGTAACAAGGGAATGCCCACTCCAACCACAGCCGGGACAGTGCTGGCAGCCCTGTCAACATACACATCTCCTCCATGACCCAAAGGCAAGGGCTGCTCCTCATCTTCACATACAAGTCCTGGAACTTGCCCGTGGTTAGAAACTCAGCACTTTCACTGCTAGGACACCGGTTCAGTCCCTTAGTTCACCGGAAACTAAGATCCCACAAGCCATGTGTCTCAGCCAAAAAAAAGGTTACAAGTCCTAAGGAAGGACTTGGGGAATGTCCATGAACTAACCAGTGTGGTGACTAGTGTGACAGAGGGCTAGGGCCACCAATGGGGACAGTGAGGAACCCAGCGGTCAGGCTTTGCAAGCAGGTATGAACAGCAGGCATCTCCAGTCATTACTGCGGGCAGCAGCCTCCAAGCTGGCCCTCGGTGACCATTGCCCCCTGGACTTCACACCCTTGGGTTGACCAGGCCACATGGCACCACGTCACCTGAGAAGCCCGTGGAGAGTCACATGGTGATCAGCTTTCACCGGCCGGCCAGGAGCCAGGCAAGGGCATCGCCTTGGCAGCTTGGCAAGTTTCAAATGACTGCTTCCCTGGGTGTGATGTGCACTGCATCTTGGTGAGACGCCCTGAGCCAGAGCCAGCCAAACACTCAGGAGCGGTGAGGCCTTGAACACTGGTTGCTCTAACTTGCTGAGTTTAGAGTAATCTGTTACATAGCAATAGGTAGCTAATACAATCAACAGAGCCAAGTGGTTACTTTAATGAATTTGGCATGTGCTGTTGACCTCTGAGAGGTAACGCAGACCTGTCCTTTCCAGGCCCTCCTACATACACATACTGAGAACCATTGAGGGACACGTAGCTACCTAGTCATGTGCAAACTCCTGGACAGGTTTTCTGCTGGTAATAATGGAGTCTTCCCCCTTTCTTTCAATAAATATTTATTTGGCTGCTCCAGGTCTTACTTGCAGTGGCACGCAGGTTGTTTGATCTTTGTTGTGACATGTGGAATTCTTTTTTTTTTTTTTTTTTTGTAGTTGCATCATGCAGAATCTTTAGTTGCAGATGCCAACTTTTAGTTTCATCAGGAACTAGGATCTTGAATCGAACCCAGGCCCTCTGCATGGGAAGAATGGAGTCTTAGCCACTGGACCACCAGGGAAGTCCCAAGGACTTTTCCCCTTCCGAGAACAAATTGAACATTACAAAATCTTGTTGTACCTGTGATATACAAAACTCAATAATGAGCCTTACGAAAAAGAATTGTTTCCTAAGAAAGATGTTCAGAACCAAAATTTACCAAAATTCAGAGAGATGACAATTTTAGTCAAACATTTAAACAGGGAAGTCTATTTTGTAAATGACATCCTAACATTGGCCAAAAACTCAGGTTGAGGCCAGGTCATTCAAAGCAGCAAGACAGCCTCAGCCAGAAGCTTGCCACTGTGGGCACAGGTACAGCCATGACCTTGTGCGACAGCCTACGGGCTCCAAGGTCAGGCCAAGTGTGGAGTCACTAGACCTTTTTCTAAAAACTTTGATTGAAATGTAGTTGATTTATAATGTATTAGTTGCAAATGTAGGGCCAACTGATTCAGCTATACATACATAGATATATGCATTCTTTTTCAGATTCTTTTCCATTATAAGTTATTATAAGATACTGAGCAGAGTTCCCTGTGCTATACAGTAGATCCCTGTCAGACCTGTGATTTTTAAAAAAAAAAGTTTAGCACTTTGCTTCAGTTGCTGCCAAGCTGCCTAAATTGGGAAGAAACAAATAATTATTTGCTCTGATATTAATAACGAAGTTAGATATTAATGCCAAAAATGGCCCCAAAGATCAACTTCTGTCCCCAGACTGCAAAACTATTATCTCTATTTTACAGACAAGGCAACAGTGTGACATCCCCTGAGAGCTTGCCTGAAGCCCCCAGGAATCCAACAAGCATGGGGAGGTGGAGTGCCCTGCCTGCTCCCTTGCCCTTCCTGCCACCACCACTCCCCAGACCCCCACCTCCCACCCCCCGCCAGGCCCTGCTTTGTGTGAGGTGTCTGGGAGGTGATACAGCAACCTCAACATGCCCTGGTCAGAGCCAGCTCACCATGAGATCACCTCTCACACAATTAAGGGGAGCAGAGCCCAAAGGTCCTGATGTGTACAGGGTTCAGAGGGCTGAGGAAGTCGAAATGAGTAAACAGAAGTCACAAGGTAGAGAAAGAACAGAGACAGCAGGTGAAGAACAGGAAGGGCTCAGGAAAATGATTAGGAGTTGGGCCTGGGAGGAGCCAGATAAGCTGAGGCCACCCCCACCCCCACCTCTTCCGGAGTCCAGGCCACAGGGCATGAGTCCTCAAACTAAACACCCGTCCCCAAGGCCACTGCAGAGGTGGGACTGAGCAGCACAGGGTTCAGAGTCAAGGTCCACCTCCTACCTGAAGCTGGGTCACAGCCAGCTCTCAAAGCACAGTTGTTCAGTAAATGTGTTTAGACGAGTGAATTAATATTTCCCAGCAACTCATTTCCCATGACAACCTGGATGCTTTCACTTCAGTTGCATTTTACCTTTACAACAAACTTGAGGGACATGCATTATCAGCCTGGCTCTGCAGATAATTTTATCTCCATTTTGCTAATGAGAAAATTGAGGCTCAGAAGGGCAAAAGCCAGCACGCTTTCTCCAGAGCTCAACTCCTGCAATCACCCTGCACTGCTTTCAGATGAATCTCCTGAAAAGAGCTTAGATTCCAATAAGGCTTTTTATTTCAAGCAATGTTAATGAGACTGCATCTTACACTATCCCCAAACACGTTCAAATTTGTTAGAGGCTCTGAGTCACACATTCTCTGGTCTGGGTGAGGAGGGAATCGGGGGAGGGTGGGGCTGGGTCACTTCCTGTCAGGGCGGCATTGCATAAGCTTCAATACGGTGCAAGGGTGCAAGAAACCACTCTCGGAAGCCTGGTCATGATCATGGTCATGCGACTGGTCTAGGGGGAGTGGACGGCAGAATGTGGGCGGGACAATTTAACCAGAGGAAAAAAAACAGTGAAGGAGAAAACCAGGGAGGATGGCTGGACTGTGAAAAAAGAGAAAGTGAGAAAGGCAAGCAGTCCAGATGTGCGGGTCAGGGGCAGTCCCTCTCCACACACAAGAACCTGGCTGCTGGAGCCGAGGATCAATAATCAAGACCCTGCATTTAAAACAATGTTCTTAAACCTTCTGAGCTTCAGGACTTTTACGTCATACATGTTACTGCTGCAACACACAAAGCCATAGGGCGGAGAGCACAGGCCCTGAAACCAGTTAGACCAGCTCTGAAACTCTGTGCATCAGTTCTTAGCTGTGACCTCGGAGAAATTACTTTAAAGTGCCCTGAGTCTGTTTTCTTATCTGTAAAACAGATGTAAAAGTATCTACTTCTCACATTTGTGAGGATTAAAAGTATGCCTGCTACAGAGCCAAGCCCTAGTTAGCACTCAGTAAGAACGGTTATTGCCTAATGACCTTAGGAATTTGGGGAATACAGAAAAACACAGAAACAAACTTAAGTTACCATACAGTCAGCAGTCTCAGGGCTAAGCTCTCCAGCACCAGACCTCAGGGAGCCTGGGGTCCGAAATCCCAGGGATAAAACCACAGACTCCTCCCTTTCTCCCAGAGATGGAGTGGACTACAGTCTCCTAGGCCATGATCCTGGTCTCCAGAGCTAGGCATGACTTCTAGAGGGAGTCGGCCTGTCTTCAGGAGAAAAGAATAGAGGAGCAGACGGTTACCTCTTCAAAATTAAACATCTGTAGGACAAGACTGCGGGCCGCTCGCGCCCGGGAGCTGGCTCAGCTACCCTGAAGTCCTTGCTCTTACCCTAAGCTCTTTCCTTTTCCTCTCCGTACACAGGGCCCTTGGGGCACCAGCTGGGCAGGCTCTGCGGCCAGAGCCCGGAAGAGCGAAACTCTCCCCTCCGCAGCACCCTCCTCGCGCCAAGACTGCGGCGGGGTAGGGGTCAGGGGCCCGGGTCTAGGTGGGAGTCAGATTCAGAGTCTGGATCCGAGGCGGGAGTCGGGGGGTCAGGATTCGGGCCCGAAGTCGGGATCAAGGCCTCAGGCGGGCCCCGCCATCTGCGCACGTCCGCTCCCTTCCGGCTCCCGGGCTCCCTCCGCAGCCCCGGACCCGCTGAGCCAAGTCCTCCCGGGAGCCGCGACCTGGAGCGGCGTCTGATGCCCGCACTCGGGGCCCCCCAGGCTGCAGTTCTACTCGCAGCGCTTGTACTCGCAGTACAGTGGCAGTTCAAACGCGCTAAAGAATCCCAGTCGGATTAGAGTTGCAGCAGATCGCTCGGTCTCGGAACCCGATCGCGGGGGACCGAGGCTTGACCAACAGGCCTGACTGGAAGAGGTCCGATCGCGCAGGCGCCGGGAGGACGCCCGACCGCGCAGGCGCCCCGCGGAGACACCCCACCCCCGCCCCCGCACCCCCAATAGCGCAGGCGCGGCTTCCGGGTCAACATGGCGGCCGCGTGGCTGCTGCTGCGCGCTCTCCGCCCGGGTCCAGGACCGGGTCCGGGGCGGCTGCGGTGCCCCTACTCGGGCTGGAGCCCAGGCTGCTCTTCCGGGGCCAAGTGGAGGTGGCCGAATGACGTCCACAGGCCTCCGATGGGCCCCATCGGGCCTGGAGGCCGAGCCCTGCAGGTAATGTACGGGCCTCCGGCAGCGACGTTTAGGATGGTAATGTGGAAGATGCTCTCCGCCGCTTCGGCTTCGTCTTCAGAGAGGCAGCTCCTGCCTGCAACTGGAGGAGAGGCGGGTGGCGAGGCCGGCGGGCAGCCCGAGGGAGAAATCAGGGGCGAAGCCGCACAGTTGGACTTCTCAAGCCCTTGTTCGGGCTTCCCTGGTGACTCAGTGGTAAAGAACCAGCCTGCCAATGCAGGATGGTACCCTGCATGGGTAAGATCTCTGGAGAAGGAACTGGCAACCCACTGTAGTATTCTTGCCTGGGAAATCCCATGGACAGAAGAGCCTAACGGGCTACAGTCCATGGGGTCGCAAAAGAGTCACACAGAATTTAGCGACTAAACAACAGCACTTGTTTCATATATTGATTTTTTTTGCGCATCTTCCAGGCGTTTTGAAATTGAATCGAGTAAGAGTTTCACTAATATCTAGCAGAGGATTATTTGCAGTCATATAGATCAGATCACTCCAGGATGAATTCTAGCGCCTTCCAATTGCTCTGACCTGTTTTTCGTGTGAGCATTGTAAGTGTATTTTACTCTTATCGTGTAGCTTCACATGTTATGGACACAAATTCATTGACCCTCTGTGTCAAGGCTGTGTTCCAGGCTCTGTAATGTTAACATTTCACTCTGGAAACAGACCCTAAGTGCTTTTTTCCCTGATTTTTTTTAGCCCTCTCTTAGGACCCCAACCCTCACATTTTAGGTTGTAATGTATTATATTTTACCATAAGCTGAGGACCAATTTCATATTATAATCCTATTCTACACCCTTTCTGAGTCTGTGGACAACTATAGATCATGGCATCCAGTTCCATCACTTCATGGTAGTAGATGGGGAAACAGTGGCAGACTTCATTTTTGGGGGGCTTCAAAATCACTGCAGATGATGACTGCAGCCATGATATTAAAAGACGCTTACTCCTTGGAAGAAAAGTTATGACTAACCTAGACAGCATATTCGGAGAAGGCAATGGCACCCCACTCCAGTAGTTTTGCCTAGAAAATCCCATGGATGGAGGAGCCTGGTAGGCTGCAGTCCATGGGGTTGCGAAGAGTCGGACACGACTGAGCAACTTCACTTTCACTTTGCACTTTCATGCATTGAAGAAGGAAATGGCAACCCACTCCAGTGTTCTTGCCTGGAGAATCCCAGGGACAGGGGAGCCAGGTGGGCTGCCATCTCTGGGGTCACAGAGAGTCGGACACAACTGAAGTGACTTAGCAGCAGTAGCAGACAGCACATTAAAAAGCAGAGACATTACTTTGCCAACAAAGGTCCGTCTCCTCAAGGCTATGGTTTTTCCAGTAGTGATGTTTGGATGTGAGAGTTGGACTATAAAGCTGAGTGTGGAAGAATTGGTACTTCTGAACTGTGGTGTTGGAGAAAACTCTTGAGAGTCCCTTGGACTGCAAGAAGATCCAACCAGTCCATCCTAAAAGAAATCAGTCCTGAATATTCATTGGAAGGACTGAAGCGGAAACTACAATACTCTGGCCACTTGATACAAAGAACTGACTCACTGGAAAAGACCCTGATGCTGGGCAAGACTGAAGGCAGGAGGAGAAGGGGATGACAGAGGATGAAATGGTTGGATGGCGTCACTGACTCAGTGGACATGAGTTTGAGTAAACTTTGGGAGTTGGTGATGGACAGGGAAGCCTTACGTGCTGCAGGTCATGGTGTGGCAAAGAGGAGTCAGACACGACTGAGCAACTGAACTGAACTGAATGGATATATTACACTTGTTTTTGTTTTTAGTTCTATTGAGAAGGAAAATCATAATTCATTAATTTTAGTCAGACTTGATTATTCTGTGAAAATAAATAAGGACTGAAGTAGGCAATTCACACATACTTCTGGATACTTAACAGATTACCTCACTAACAACTAGAAGAATAATAACATAATCTGGTTTAAACAAACAGCGTTTAGGGTTGACTTTGAAGAATGACTTTTGTGTGAGCTGTGCCTGACACACTGTTCCTTGTTTATGGTGCCCAGTCTGCCTCTCTGTGGTTCTCCCTTATATGCCTCCTGGCCATCACTGAACCAAGTATAGTAGTATTAATTAAACTGGATAATAATTGTATGTACTAGGAATTTTTAACTTGTTGCTAACAGGAAATTTCTCCACTGATCTCCAGTAGCATATTGGGCACCTACTGACCTGGGGAGTTTCTCTTTCAGTATCCTATCATTTTGCCTTTTCATAATGTTCATGGGGTTCTCAAGGCAAGAATACTGAAGTGGTTTGCCATTCCCTTTTCCAGTGGACCACATCCTGTCAGATCTCTCCACCATGACCCACCCATCTTGGGTTGCCCCATGGGCATGGCTTAGTTTCACTGAGTTAGACAAGGCTGTGGTCCTAGTGTGATTAGATTGACTAGTTTTCTGTGAGTATGGTTTCAGTGTGTTTGTAATGCTCAAAATTCTCCAAGCCAGGCTTCAGCAATATGTGAACCGTGAACTTCCTGATGTTCAAGCTAGTTTTAGAAAAAGCAGAGGAAACAGAGATCAAATTGCCAACATCCGCTGGATCATGGAAAAAGCAAGAGAGTTCCAGAAAAACATCTATTTCTGCTTTATTGACTATGCCAAAGCCTTTGACTGTGTGGATCACAATAAACTGTGGAAAATTCTGAAAGAAATGGGAATACCAGACCACCTGACCTGCCTCTTGAGAAATTTGTACGCAGGGCAGGAAGCAACAGTTAAAACTGGACATGGAACAACAGACTGGTTCCAAATAGGAAAAGGAGTACGTCAAGGCTGTATATTGTCATCCTGTTTATTTAACTTATATGCAGAGTACATCATGAGAAACGCTGGACTGGAAGAAACACAAGTTGGAATCAAGATTGCTGGGAGAAATATCAATAACCTCAGATATGCAGATGACACCACCCTTATGGCAGAAAGTGAAGAGGAACTCAAAAGCCTCTTGATGAAAGTGAAAGTGGAGAGTGAAAAAGTTGGCTTAAAGCTCAACATTCAGAAAACGAAGATCATGGCATCTGGTCCCATCACTTAATGGGAAATAGATGGGGAAACAGTGTCAGACTTTATTTTTCTGGGCTCCAAAATCACTACAGATGGTGACTGCAGCCATGAAATTAAAAGACACTTACTCCTTGGAAGGAAAGTTATGACCAACCTAGATAGCATATTCAAAAGCAGAGACATTACTTTGCCAGCAAGGGTTCGCCTAGTCAAGGCTGTGGTCTTTCCTGTGGTCATGTATGGATGTGAGAGCTGGACTGTGAAGAAGGCTGAGCGCCGAAGAATTGATGCTTTTGAACTGTGGTGTTGGAGAAGACTCTTGAGAGTCCCTTGGACTACAAGGAGATCCAACCAGTCCATTCTGAAGGAGATCAGCCCTGGGATTTCTTTGGAAGGAATAATGCTAAAGCTGAAACTCCAGTACTTTGGCCATCTCATGTGAAGAGTTGACTCATTGGAGAAGACTCTGATGCTGGGAGGGATTGGGGGCAGGAGGAGAAGGGGATGACAGAGGATGAGATGGCTGGATGGCATCACTGACTTGATGGATGTGAGTCTGAGTGACCTCCGGGAGTTGGTGATGGACAGGGAGGCGTGGCATGCTGCGATTCATGGGGTCCCAAAGAGTCGGACACGACTGAGCCACTGATCTGCTCTGATCTGAACAGGAAATTATATGTAGCATACTCCTTTGGTAAGGAGTTACTTTTCTTCATAATAGCAGCCGACCAGGGGAAGGCAATGGCACCCCACCCCAATACTCTTGCCTGGAAAATCCCATGGATGGAGGAGCCTGGCAGGCTCCAGTCCGTGGGGTCGCTAAGAGTCGGACACGACTGAGCGACTTCACTTTCATGCATTGGAGAAGGAAATGGCAACCCACTCCAGTGTTCTTGCCTGGAGAATCCCAGGGACGGAGCCTAGTGGGCTGCCGTCTATGGGGTCGCACAGAGTCGGACACGACTGAAGCGACTTAGCAGCAGCAGCAGCAGCAGGGATGAACTAAGGGAAAGAATTTAAAATAAATGTATGTATGTTAAGTGTGTTAGTCACTCAGTCATGTCCCAGTCTTTGGGACCTCATGGACTATGGTCCACTAGACTCCTCTGCCCCTGGAATTCTCCAGGCAAGAATACTGGAATAGGTAACCATTCCCTTCTCCTGGAAATCTTCCCAACCCAGCAATCGAACCCTGGTCTCCTGAATTACGGCCAGACTGTTTGTCATCTGAGCCACCAGGGAAGCCCTTACAATAAATAAGTCAATAAAAATGGAGAAATTGCTACCACTGAGATAGAAAAAGTTAAGTTGGACCATTGACCATAACATAAAATATATTCAAGTGGGAAACTGGACTTCCTGGGAATGTTCCACAAGGAATGGTTGTCTGGAGATGTTGGGAGCAAAAGGCCTGGACAACCAGTGAAGCCTTTGCTGCTTGTGTTCTGCAGGAGCCCTGGGGCACAGAATAGCAGCCAGTGTTCCGCATCTCCATTTCAGCGTTTCTTTGACTTGCTTGCTTGCTATTGACATTTAGAACTTTTTTTTCTTTTGATGTTATGGTAAAACTTTGAAATAATGCTCAGATTATTGGTTCATATCTCAGGGCAGTGTAAATATTACATAAATGAATCTTGGCACTTTTAGGAAAAATTTGTATCGGGGGTGAGTTTGCACTGCCAGCTGTGCGGTGGCGTCCGTGTGATTGAGGCTCTGTGACCTTCTTTTCTCTTCAGAGTTTCCAGTTGCGACTGCTAACCCCTACCTTTGAAGGAATCAGCAGATTGTTGGTGAAACAGCACATTGTACAGAATCCAGTTGGACTCTGGAAACTTCTAGGTTTGTATCTTTGAAAAGACAGAAGTGACCGGCAGAACATGTGGCATTTGTGAATAAATTCAGAGGACTGCTCTTTTGACATTGTCAGAAAAAAATGAAATCGCTAAGAGACCCTTCAGCTGCTACCTAGTGTGAGCCCTAAGGTGCTCTGAAGTGAAGTTTTTGAGAAGGAAATTTGTCTAAGGTCAGAACAGGCCATTTTGCTTATTTTGAGTTGTCTCTTCTTTTTTAAAAAATTCTGGCCATTATTCGGCTGCTCGTCAAAGGTTTTTCATGTTCTGTAGCCAGCTCCTGTAATGCTTACTAAGGAGCTACAAGCTTAGTAAGGGCTGCTTGACAAAGGTTTTTCATGTTCCTGGTGGCTCAGATAGTAAAGAATCTGTCTGCAATTCAGGAGAGTATGGGTTCCATCCCTAGGTTGGGAAGATCCCCTGAAGAAGGGAATGGCTACCCACTCCGGCATTCTTGCCTGGAGATTCCATCGGCAGAGGAGCCTGGTGGGCTCCAGTCCATGGGCAGTCACAAAGAGTCGGACATGACTGAGCAACTAACATTTTCATGTTCTGTAGTGAGCTCCGGCAATGGTAAGAAGTTACAAATTGTGTATAGTTTCTGTGCAGAAATTAAGTAACTCTGTTAACCACCTATATGGAGGAGCCTGGTAGGCTGTAGTCCATGTGGTCGCTAAGAGTCAGACATGACTGAGCGACTTCACTTTCACTTTTCACTTTCATGCATTGGAGAAGGAAATGGCAACCCACTCCAGTGTTCTTGCTTGGAGAATCCCAGGGACGGGGGAGCCTGGTGGGCTTCCGTCTTTGTGGTCGCACACAGTCGGACACGACTGAAGTGATTTAGCAGCAGCAGCAGTTAACCGCCTATACTCCAATATAAAATAAAATTTTTAAAAAAAAACAAAAACAAAAGAAATTAAGTAAACATAACTTGATTTTACACTAGAATTGCACCGTTTCATGACATCTTGTGATATCCTGCTGTCTCTCTCGCTCTATTTCTAAAAACTTTTGGCTGCACCCTGTAGTTTATGGGAGCTTAGTTCCCAGACCAGGGATGGAACCTGTGCCCTTGCATTGAAAGGGGGAATCTTAACCACTGGACCACAGAAGAAGCTCCCTACTGTCTCCTTTATCTTAGGTCAAAGGCCCGTAAGGATTGACACCTATGCTTTTACTCCCTGCTTTATTCATTTGGAACAGGAAAACAGTAGAGTCTCCCACTGCTGCAGACAAGCAGCCTTGTGCCTACCCAGTCCCAGCAGCCCACACATGCCCCCAGCAGCAAGCCCTCACCCTCCAACAGCCCTGTGTCTGGTGGACACAGAGGCGGTTTTATTTGTGATTTTGTTAGTATCTGTGAAGGAGGGTGCAGCCCAGTGGTTTTCTGAGGCGCTCTCCCCTGTTTTAAGCGCTGATGTGGACTAGCGAGAGCCTCCGTGTGTGGAGCGGGTGCTGCTGTGCCACAGCCGCTTGTGCTGCTCGTTTGTTTAATTCACTGCAGGCGGCTGTGTGTGTGGGGAGGGGTGGTTCTCCCACAGACCCATGACACTTTCTCAAGTTTATGGTTATAACTTGTATTCCATCACGTTGGCTATTTTAAATTATAAAAACACTTACCCTTCAGTTGAAGTAGTTTATCACTTATAGTGAGTAAAGATTGTACCAAAAACGATCATCCAAATTTCTAAATCCTGTGCAGGTAGGTTCTCGATAGTTTATGTTTTCTTGGTTGTCTGGAAGTGGCCTCATCTCCTGAGTGTGTGTGTTAGTGCTCAGTCATGTCCAACTCTTTGCAACCCCAAGGACTGTAGCTCGCCAGGCTCCTCTGTCCATGAAATTGCCCAGTCAAGAATACTACAGTGGGTTGCCATTCCTTTCTGGTCTCCAATGTGGCTCACATGGTAAAGAATTCTGCCTGCAGTGCAGGAGGCCCAGGTATGATCCCTGGGTCGGGAAGATCCCCTGGAGAAGGGAATGACAGCCCACTCCAGTATTCTTGCCTGGAAATCCCGTGGACAGAAGAGCCTGACGGGCTCCAAGGGGAAAAGTTAAGTCCATGTGGTCACAAAGAGTTGGATACGACTGAGTGGCTAAACACTTTCGCTCTCATTCCCTTCTTAAGAGGTTCTTTCCAACCCAGGGATTGAACCCAGGTCTCCTGCATTGCAAGCAGATTATTTACCGTTTGAGCCACCAGGGAAGCCCTTTGTCCTGAATGTCTCCCTGTAATTGCAGGTCTGGTTGCTGTTAAGCACTTTCCCCATTTCTTGTAGGAGGCACTTACTATTTTAACACTTCGAGGAGAAAGCAGAAGACCAAAGACAATGATAAAGCCAAGGGGAGGAGCCCTGAGGATGACGAAGGTATATCAGTCTAATTTTTTGGGCGGAGGGAGGGCTTCCCCTAGGAACCTGTGGGATGGAACTCTCGCCCCCTGCATTGGAAGGGCAGTCTTAGCCACAGGACTGCCAGGGAAGTACCCTGGGGAGGTTTTTTACTTTAAAAAGGGTTTCATGTTATCTAAGCAGATGGGACCTCAGTGAACAGGATTGTTCGTGACCTTGAACAGCTTGCAATTAGTCACTTTGTTGTAATATTTGCCAAGTGTAGACTGAGCAACTAAGCACAGAGGGTGCAGAGCCCTCCTGTGGGTGTAGGGTGGGGGTGGGGAGGGCCGCGGGGGCGGGGCGTGGGGGAGGCCCCCTTCGAACTCCGCCCTCCTCTCATGCCGGCTCCCCACATGGCAGAGGAGCGCAGGCGCAGGGAGCGCGAGGACCAGATGTACCGAGAGCGGCTGCGCACCCTGTTCGTCATCGCAGTGATCATGAGTCTGCTCAATGCTCTGGGCTCCAGCGGAGGCAACATCTCCTGGAATGACTTCGTGCACGAGATGCTGGCCAAGGGCGAGGTGCAGCGGGTGCAAGTGGTGCCCGAGAGTGACGTGGTGGAGGTGTACCTGCACCCTGGTGCTGTGGTGTTCGGGCGGCCTGTGAGTGCCGCGCCAGCGGGGGTTGCTTAGAGCCAGCCGTGAGTGTCTTGATTTAAGGAGGAGCCTGGAGGCTTTGAGAAGGGGGCAAGGCCGTGTGGTCCTCCGGAAGAGCTGGGAGAGTGGCAGCAAACGTCCAGGGTCCACATGGCATGTGAGCAGCAGGAGGGAGGTGGCGGAGCTGTCGAGGTGGAAACCCCTCAGGCTGGGACAGGTGGCGGAGAGACAGGTTGGCAAGGACTGGCCCTTGGAAGGAGCAGGAAAGAAAGGGGGCAGAGGAGAGGGACCCTGCTCCTCCCCACCACAGGTGGCCCCCTGCTGTGCGGGCAGGGGAGAGGCAAAAGGGTCCGTGGGCTTCACCCCAGTAGCGGATCTGGCATCAGGGAGCGGAGAGGTATCTCTGACAGCGCTGGAACCTGGCTGGGTGGACCCTGCTGTGAGGACCTGGCCTTTTAACCTCTGAAGTGGAGCCTGACCACTCATAATGATGGTCATCCCACTAGACTTTCAAGAGACTTCAGAGCAGAGGGAAATCTGGTTGTTCGATTTAAGTTCCAAGAGGTCTTAGAATCAGAGAGGACAGTTTCCTCTGGAAAGCATGGCTTCTGGAAAGATGATTGATGTGGGCTGGGGTGGCAATGATGAGACCTTCACACTAGAGAACTTAGAATCAGAGTGGACAGTTTCCTCTGGAAAGCGTGGCTACTGGAGAGATGATTGATGTGGGCCAGGGTGGCAGTGATGAGATCTTCCCGCTAGCCTCCGGGAAGCGGCACCCACTCCCTCTTCCTTAGCCTCTGGTCTCCCTGAGGACCAAGGAGCTGCCTCGGTTGACTGTCAGGCCCAGCCAACGGGCAAACAGTGAACTTTTGGAGGGTGACTGTGGGTCTGGATCCCACGCTTCAGGCTCCTTGCCAGGGTCTGCTTTGCCCTCCAGCGGAGTGCCAGCCCGGTGCTTAATTTCAGTCGAATGTGCTGCCCTGCATTTGCTCAAAACTTTCTGTTAGTGAACATTTCATTGTAATTGTGTTTGAGAAAACAAAAGCTTTCTAGATGTGAAGGAGGTTGCTGAGCAGCAGGCATCTGCTTCTGAAGCCCTGTAGCTGTCCTCAGTGTGGCGGGGGCACCATTCTCTGGCCTTGGGGTCAGTCGTCTGGCCTGTTTTTCACTCTCACATGCCTCTGCTCTCTGCCCCCAGCGGCTGGCACTGATGTACCGAATGCAGGTGGCAAACATCGACAAATTTGAAGAGAAGCTTCGAGCAGCGGAGGATGAGCTGAATATCGAAGGCAAGGACAGGATTCCAGTTTCCTACAAGCGGACAGGATTCTTTGGAAAGTAGGTTGGTCGTTTCTGGGGGCCTCTGAATTATACCAGGCTTCACTTTGTGACGTGAGAGACAAAAAGTCCAAACAGAGTCTCACACTGGCTGTGCCCACAGTGAACTGAGCCCCTGGTGGAGGCAGGCCTGGAGTGGGTGGCGTGGGGCGGGAAGCCTGGAGTTGCTTGGTCACTGCTCCAGTGGTCTGTGGTGCTTCTTGTTTAGCGCAAGGTGGGTTTGCTGCCATCTGCAAACAGGAAGGTGGGGCGGGGAAGGGAGAAGCAGATATCCCTGGGAACCTGTTGGTTCTGTGCAGGGCCTACAGGTGGCGGGATCTGCACCCTCCTGAGGGGGAGCCAGTTACTCAGTGGGCCTGGGTGTGTAGCTGGGCGCTGGGACCATGGTGTGCATAGGGCTGTGTCCCTTCATGGGGACTGGCGGCATCTGGGAAGTGCTGCGTGTCTGTCACAGCTCCAGCTCCTCAGGGGCCAGGGCCCCCAGGCAGCACCTCTGCTTGTTCTAGGGGGTTGGGGCACACCCCTCTTCATCTGGGGGTGAGGCCCCAGGGTTTGCTCTTTGTACTGTTACGCTGATTTCGCTTAGTGACCCAAAGCGATGGCCTACTTTTGAAAGCAAAATGCATGGATGGTGAAGAGCTGCTCTTGGTGGGCTGTCCAGGGCTCTGGACGGTGGGTGGTTGTTTTGGCTTCACGCCTGGTTGGTGCTGCCTGCTCAGCACCACGGTACCCAGACCTGGGCAACATATGAAGGAAGGGAGGTGGTGGGAACTGGACGAGATGCATTTCAGTGCTGGCTCCACAAGTTGGTCTCAGAGCGAGAGAGTCCTTTTCCTTCTGGGAGGTCTGGGCCCAGCCTGGGTGAGGCGTGTCTGGGGGCTGCCTGGAGCCGCGCCTGAGCCTCTGCCCGCCTGTCTCTCCTGCCAGTGCCCTCTACGCCCTGGGGATGACGGCCGTGGGCCTGGCCATCCTATGGTATGTTTTCCGTCTGGCTGGGATGACAGGACGGGAAGGCGGATTCAGTGCTTTTGTAAGTTGTGCAGACTGTTCTCCTGAACTTGTGCCATTGGGATTTTGTCCGTGTTTGGTTTGAACCCTCTCCCGCAAACGGCAGGATGGCTGCACAGTGGACGCTAGTCTGTCAAAGGCCGATCTGGATGTCGTCTGGCAGCTCCTCTTTCCTTCTGTTTGACTGACACGGGGGCTTGGCTCCCCACCTCTAGCCAAGGCCCCTTTTGTGACGTGGGAGGGGCTGAACCCAAGGGGGTCCATACTACAGTGCACTCTGCACTTCCCTCTCAGCCAGGCTTGACTTTTGGGGGTTTCATGTACTAGCTGAGACATCTTTGAAGGTTGTCTTCAAAAGAACAGCCTTAATACACTCCACAAGTATCCTCCTGTTCCAGTGGCATTCAGCGCAGTGTGCCGTCCCTGTCAAGTCGTACCTGGCTCATCAGGCACGTCAGCAGCAGGCCACAGAGGAGGCCCTCCTGGGAACCGGGTTGTGGGGATAGAGTGCCCCTGTCTCTCCCTGAATGGGCCCTTGGGAGCTCTGGATTTGCATCCACAGTGGGCAGCATGGTGTCTCCTGGGGTGCAGTATACCTGGCTCAACCAATGTGATAATTCTTGCACATTCTGGACTGTTTTTTTGTTATGCTTAAATAATGCTGTGACGAATTCTACACACTGCCTCTTTTGAGAGCTGAAGGAGATTCTGGCTGAGGTGAGCTGCTCACTGAGAGCTTATCTGTCCAGCCAGATTGCTTGCCAAAAATTGACGAGGTGACATTTTTACCAACACTTGCAGAATTGAGTGTCTTTAGGTAACTTTTAGGAAAAGGCAATGGCACCCCACTCCAGTATTCTTGCCTGGAAAATCCCATGGATGAAGGAGCCTGGTGGGCTGCAGTCCATGAGGTCGCTAAGAGTCGGACACGACTGAGTGACTTCACTTTTCACTTGCATGCATTGGAGAAGGAAATGGCAACCCACTCCAGTGTTCTTGCCTGGAGAATCCCAGGGACAGGGGAGCCTGGTGGGCTGCCATCTGTGGGGTCACGCAGAGTCAGACACAACTGAAGCAACTTAGCAGTAGCATCAGCAGGTAACTTTTATATAAATCAGTAAAAGAAGTCAGAGACTAATGGGGAAGTCACATAGAGAAATAAGAACACTCCCACACAGACTCTGTTAAATCACTGGGTTAACGTGGGAAGCATTTTCCTTTGGGGCAGATTGCTCAGTGCCAGGCAGCCTCTGTCACCGCCTTCATGTGTCTGGACTGTGCCCTTCCCTGCCATCTGAGCGAGTGGAGAGGTGGGAGGACGTGCGGGTCAACCGATCCCCTGGCTCCTTCGCCCTGCCCTGCTGGGCTGCATAGGGCTCCGCCCTCTATCTTTCTGCCCAGAATCAGCTGAAAATGGCTCGTTTCACGATTGTGGATGGCAAGATGGGGAAAGGAGTCAGCTTCAAAGATGTGGCAGGAATGCACGAAGCCAAGCTGGAGGTCAAGGAGTTCGTGGATTATCTGAAGGTGAGCACGCGGGGCATGGTGGGCGGGGGGACTGCCCGGCCTGATGTTGCGCTCCCGGTGCGTCCCCTACTCAGCCCAGACCAATGGTGCCCTGCGCGGCCCGTCACCTGGCAAGGCGGAGCACTCTGTTCTCCCTGATCCGTATGGACGGGACCAGTTCAAGACCCAAGCCTTCCAAGGGTCATGTCTGGATGATTCTCTGGAGCCCAGAGATCAGCCTGCATTCTGCTGCTCTCCTAGAGCCCGGAGCGCTTTCTTCAGCTTGGCGCCAAGGTCCCGAAGGGCGCACTGCTGCTCGGCCCCCCCGGCTGTGGGAAGACGCTGCTGGCCAAGGCAGTGGCCACGGAGGCCCAGGTGCCCTTCCTGGCAATGGCTGGCCCAGAGTTCGTGGAGGTCATTGGAGGTGGGCCCACCTGGCTGCGTGTCGGGGGCTTTGGGGGTGAAGGTGGAAACATGACACCCATGTCTGGGAGTCATGGGCATGGAAGGAGCAGGTGCTGACGTCCTGGGGAGTTCAGGAGGGAACGGGCCAGCCCATGTGTGCCAGAGGCCACCTACTGGGCTTTCCCTGAGAGCAGGGCTCGTGCCATGACCTGTCCACTTCCCTGTCCTCTGTGTCCTCAGGCCTCGGTGCTGCCCGTGTGCGGAGCCTCTTCAAGGAAGCCCGGGCCCGGGCCCCCTGCATCGTGTATATTGACGAGATCGACGCCGTGGGCAAGAAGCGTTCCACCGCCGTGTCCGGCTTCTCCAACACAGAGGAGGAGCAGACGCTCAACCAGCTGCTGGTGGAAATGGATGGTGAGCACCATGGGGCCGGGATCGGCGGGGATGTTCGTGGACAGTGAGGGTGTGTCAGCACCAGGAGCTCTTCTCCAGCAGGAGGTAACCAGAAACATAGCTTTCAATTTCCCAAAGTCAGGGCAGTAGTGAAACAAGGAAGAAAAGCTGGGAATATCAAGTGGAGTCAGGTCATGACAGTGGTCATCAGTCTCAGAGGGGGCCAGGGGTCATGCTGACAGGAGTCTCTGTGCCCAGCCTGGGTACAGTGGGTGCCTCAGGTACACTGCCAGGGACTCTGTGTCAGCTGTCCTTGAGATGACTTCTGGAACTGGCTGCCGCACAGTTTTTTAATGGAGGTGTTTTCTTTTCAGCTACTCCTGTAAGATCCTCTTTTGGGGGGTGTGTGTATAAATATTATGTGTTTGTGTTGTTTATAGTAAAATATACAAACCATAAAATTAAGCCATTTTCACCATTTTTAAGTGCAGAGTTTAATGGCTGTAAATACGTTCCCAGTGTTGTATAACCATCACCACAGTCCATCTCCAGAACTTTCTTATCTTCCCAAACACAAACCGTCCCCATTAAACATCAGCTCCACATTCTCCCCTCCCCATGCTCCAGCTGTGCAGGACCCATCTGTCAGATCAGATGAGTCCCTCAGTCGTGTCCGACTCTTTGCAACCCCATGAATTGCAGCATGCCAGGCCTCCCTGTCCATCACCAACTCCCGGAGTTCACTCAAACTCACATCCATCGGGTCAGTGATGCCATCCAGCCATCTCATCCTCTGTTGTCCCCTTCTCCTCTTGCCCTCAATCCCTCCCAGCATCAGAGTCTTCTCCAATGAGTCAACTCTTCACATGAGGTGGCCAAAGTACTGGAGTTTCAGCTTTAGCATCATTCCTTCCAAAGAAATCCTAGGGCTGATCTCCTTCAGAATGGACTAGTTGGATCTCCTTGCAGTCCAAGGGACTCTCAAGAGTCTTCTCCAACACCACAGTTCAAAAGCATCAATTCTTCGGCACTCAGCCTTCTTCACAGTCCAACTCTCACATCCATACGTGACCACAGGAAAAACCATAGCCTTGACTAGACGAACCTTTGTTGGCAAAGTAATGTCTCTGCTTTTGAATATGCTATCTAGGTTGGTCATAACTTTCCTTCCAAGGAGTAAGCGTCTTTTAATTTCATGGCTGCAGTCACCATCTGTAGTGATTTTGGAGCCCAGAAAAATAAAGTCTTGACACTGTTTCCACTGTTTCCCCATCTATTTCCCATGAAGTAATGGGACCGGATGCCATGATCTTCGTTTTCTGAATGTTGAGCTTTAAGCCAACTTTTTCACTCTCCACTTTCACTTTCATCAAGAGGCTTTTGAGTTCCTCTTCACTTTCTGCCATAAGGGTGGTGTCATCTGCATATCTGAGGTTATTGATATTTCTCCCAGCAATCTTGATTCCAGCTTGTGTTTCTTCCAGTCCAGCATTTCTCATGATGTACTCTGCATATAAGTTAAATAAGCAGGGTGACAATATACAGCCTTGACGTACTCCTTTTCCTATTTGGAACCAGTCTGTTGTTCCATGTTCAGTTCTAACTGTTGCTTCCTGCCCTGCGTACAAATTTCTCAAGAGGCAGGTCAGGTGGTCTGGTATTCCCATCTCTTTCAGAATTTTCCAGTTTATTGTGATCCACACAGTCAAAGGCTTTGGCATAGTCAATAAAGCAGAAATAGATGTTTTTCTGGAACTCTCTTGCTTTTTCCATGATCCAGCGGATGTTGGCAATTTGATCTCTGTTTCCTCTGCCTTTTCTAAAACCAGCTTAAACATCAGGAAGTTCACGGTTCACGTATGGCTGAAGCCTGGCTTGGAGAATTTTGAGCATTACTTTACTAGCGTGTGAGATGAGTACAATTGTGTGGTAGTTTGAGCATTCTTTGGCATTGCCTTTCTTTGGGATTGGGATGAAAACTGACCTTTTCCAGTCCTGTGGCCACTGCTGAGTTTTCCAAATGTGCTGGCATATTGAGTGTAGCACTTTCACAGCATCATCTTTCAGGACTTGGAATAGCTCAACTGGAATTCCATCACCTCTACTAGCTTTGTTCATAGTGATGCTTTCTAAGGCCCACTGGACTTCACATTCCAGGATGTCTGGCTCTAGGTCAGTGATCACACCATCGTGATTATCTGGGTCATGAAGATCTTTTTTGTACAGTTCTTCTGTGTATTCTTGCCACCTCTTCTTCATATCTTCTGCTTCTGTTAGGTCCATACCATTTCTGTCCTTTATCGAGCCCATTTTTTCATGAAATGTTCCCTTGATATCTCTGATTTTCTTGAAGAGATCCCTGGTCTTTACCATTCTATTGTTTTCCTCTATTTCTTTGCATTGATCGCTGAAGGAGGCTTTCTTATCTCTTCTTGCTATTCTTTGGAACTCTGCATTCAGATGTTTATATCTTTCCTTTTCTCCTTTGCTTTTTGCTTCTCTTCTTTTCACAGCTATTTGTAAGGCCTCCCCAGACAGCCATTTTGCTTTTTTGCATTTCTTTTCCATGGGGATGGTCTTGGTCCCTGTCTCCTGTACAGTGTCACGAACCTCATTCCATAGTTCATCAGGCACTCTATCAGATCTAGGCCCTTAAATCTATTTCACACTTCCACTGTATAATCATAAGGGATTTGATTTAGGTCATACCTGAATGGTCTAGTGGTTTTCTGTACTTTCTTCAATTTCAGTCTGAATTTGGCAATAGGGAGTTCATGATCTGAGCCACAGTCAGCTCCTGGTCTTGTTTTTGCTGACTGTATAGAGCTTCTCCATCTTTGGCTGCAAAGAATATAATCAATCTGATTTCGGTGTTGACCATCTGGTGATGTCCATGTATAGAGTCTTCTCTTGTGTTGTTGGAAGCAGGTGTTTGTTATGACTAGTGCATTTTCTTGGCAAAACTCTGTTAGTCTTTGCCCTGCTTCATTCCGTATTCCAAGGCCAAATTTGCCTGTTACTCCAGGTGTTTCTTGACTTCCTACTTTTGCATTCCAGCCTCCTATAATGAAAAGGACATCTTTTTTGGGTGTTAGTTCTAAAAGGTTTTGTAGGTCTTCATAGAACCGTTCAACTTCAGCTTCTTCAGCGTTACTGGTTGGGGCATAGACTCATCTGTAAGTTTTCTTTAATCAGAATTCTAGTTCTGTTCTAGGTCTTGTAGATGAGAAAGATGCTTTTTTCTCAAAGTAGTTTTGGTCCTAAGAGAGCCATTTATTGGTGTATTTATTTTCCTCTTTACAGTGTTCTTAGTGTTTGGGATGGTGGATCTTGTGACCAGTGTGTGGGGCAATGGTTTTTGGTTGTATGTGGCTAAAGGTGAAACTTTTTTTGGCCTCTTATTTTCAAAGTCTCAGACTTATAAAAGCACTGCAGCAGTCAGAATTCCTATAAGCGTCCTCTCTCGCCACCACCACAGCCTGAAGGCCGACATGGAAGAGGCGTGATGTAGGCGTCGGGCTGATGTGCGCTTCTGCAGGGCTGAGAGCAGGCTCATGTTGCCTAAGTGTCTTGTCTCCTTAGTCTTCTCCAGCCTGTGCCTAATTCCCCCTCCTTGCCCTTGTGGCTGTGACACTTCCTCCAGGTCAGGCCTGGGAAAGGACGTCCTCAGAGCGAGGTCCAGCCCGGGTGTTGGCAAGAGCCATGCAGCTAGTGGCGCCCACACTCCCTGACCCTGGTGCCGGGACTTGGGCCTGCAGCTGGGCAGGTCAGGGGCTGATACACAGGAGCGTTTCATCATGTGAAAGTCCCTCAGGTTCAAAACCAAAGTGATTTCTCACAAGGCGAGGAAAGGGCGGCCTCGTCAGGCTCGTCAGGGCCTGAGGACCGTTTGCATCTGGGGATGCCCCTACAGACCCATGTCCCTCTCTGCATCTGGGTGTGTCAGTCAGAATACCTCAGGGTCTCTGCCCCGTGGTCAAGGTCTGAGGGGCCGTCTTCCTGGGAGGACTTGCCCAAGAACTGTGGACCTGAGACATGGCTGTATGAGACGTTCCTTGGAGATGGGGTCCCCAGTGGGGTCTGCCTCCCACCCACCCCCGGCTCTGACCGGCCCCTCCCTGTGTGCTGGGCTATGAGTGGCTGGATCCTGAGTGTGCCGTCTGTTCGTGTACAAGTTAGACTCCTGCTCCCCAGATATCCTATCATAGGATGAGTCTGCTGTCAGAAGTGCAGACAGGACTGTGACCTCTGGCTCTCTTTAGAAAAAGATGGGCACTGTGGTGCTCCTGTGGGACATGGGCAGAGCATCTTGAAGCCACTGTTGTGGGGGCTGTGCAGGGACATGGTGGGGTGCCCCTCTCCTCTCGGAGCAGGGGTTTCCTGACATGTCGTCAGGCTAAAGCACAGCCTTGCGCCTAGTCGTGACCTTGTGTGGGTGACGGGAGGGCTCCCTTGTGGCCCTAGTGCAACAATCCCCCCACCCTGGTTCCTGTTGTTGTTTGCACTTGAAGCCAGAGACCAACCCTCCAGGCACCGTGCACCCCCAGGAAGCGTTCCCAGCTGGCGCCTTCTCTGGTCCTCTGTGCTGCTGGGAGGGGGTGACTTCTGCCAGCTCTGCTGCAGCCGTGGGAGCCCCTGCTCCCTCCCTGGACGCCCCCAGAAGCCCTGGCAAGGCTGGGCTGCTGCGAAGGGGCCTTTGTGCACAGAGACAGCTGAGCCCTTCCAACTGCAGGGGCAACTGAGGAGCCTTTGTCACCCCTCGGGGAGGAGTGGGCACTGGCCGTGGGAAGCCAGAGCTGGAGGAAGCCCACCACACAAGCGGAGGCCGGGCACCTGCCACCCCTCTCACAGCCTGATGGGCACAGAGAGGCCTTCGAGCTCAGTGCCCCACAGTGGACATTTCTGTCCACACCCCCGTGGACTTGATTCTGCCCAAGTTCGTGGAAAGGCCCAGATATCTAACCAGCAAGGACCTATAGTCAGTACCTTATAATGACCTGTGATGGAGGAAAACCTGTGAGAATGTACATCAATACATACGTATACCCAAACATAGTGGAGCCACTGTGTTGTGTACATGAACACTGTAAATAACATACACTTCAATAAAAAAATAGAAAGGAAACAAAGGGAGCCACGGGTAGCCCTCCCATGGCCTAATGTGGAAAAACATTAGCTTGTGACCCGTGTTGGCTGAATCTGCAGGAGGCATGCCGTTTGGTCCTGGCTCAGTGTGTGGATGCTGGCGGCTCCAGCACGTCTTACTGAAGCACCGTCCTGCGCTGAGCCTGCACCTCCTGGCGAGCGCAGCCAGTGCCTCTGCAGAGCCTGTTCTCGGCTCCCTAGCGGCTGGGCCGTGACTCTGTCCTCACACACGCGTCACTTGTCACTTAGCTGTGCACTCAGTTTTTGATCAAGGTAGTGGCAACAGTAGAAGTGGTGAGGATGAAGAGACTGGATCCCAGACCCCTGTGTGAATCCGGGCCCTCAAATGACTGAAGCAGCTGTGAAAAGGTGTCCGTGAAGCAAACCTGACCCCCTGCATCGGGGGTGGACAGCATGCAGCCTATTGGGCCGGCTCTGAACAGACTGAGCATGCCCGATCTGCACGCTGATCTGGTGTCCACAGAACATGGTGCTCCAGTGTTCCCTTGTGATAGCTGAACACCCTGGAAAGAGCTTCTGCGACCTCCAGTGGGTGCCTGGCTGAGCTCTGTGTGTGCTTACCTGGGCACAGTGCAGACACCAGATGTTGTCATGCAAGCCTGCCTGACTGGACCTCAGGATTTATGCCAAATGAGAGGGTCAACCTCAGAGGGTAGAAATCATCTGATCCAGTCATCTGAGATTGTGCAAATGACAGAATTCTAGAGAACAGACGGATGAGTAGTTGTGAGGGGCTGGCACAGTGAGGTTTTCGTGGTGATGGTAGTGGAGGGGCACATGCCCAGCCACTGGGGGCAGCATACGGCCTGTGCCTACAGCGTGGGCCCTGCACCGGAGTCAGCACTCAGCTGTGGGGACATCTGTACAGTGTCGCCCCCTCGTGCGTCCACAACTGTGAGTCCCTAAACCAGCCCTGTGGCGGCTTGCTGACAGAGGCCGTTCTGCAGGAGCGCCCTCCTGGAGCCCCTGGCATGGCTGCTGTTTTCTCCTGTACACTTTGTTTCTGACGTTTTTCAGTGTCTTTTCACTGTTACATAATCTCACAGTTTTGTGTTCATAGCCTTGGCCTGCGGCGGGCAGGCATTTGAGAAGCCCTAAGGGGAAGGCAATGGCACCCCACCCCAGTACTTTTGCCTGGAAAATCCCATGGATGGAGGATCCTGGTAGGCTCCAGTCCATGGGGTCGCTAAGAGTCAGACACGACTGAGCGACTTCTCTTTCACTTTTCACTTTCATGCATTGGAGAAGGAAATGGCAACCCACTCCAGTGTTTTGCCTGGAGAATCCCAGGGACGGGGGAGCCTGGTGAGCTTCCGTCTCTGGGGTCGCACAGAGTCAGACACGACTGGAGCGACTTAGCAGCAGCAGCAAGGGGAAGCCCAGGCAGGAGGCTGAGACAAGCTATGGGGGTGCCCCTCCATCCCCAGGTGGCCCAGGGAGTGGAGTCCGGTCTGTCCAGGGCCCTGGCCTCCAGCAAGCCTCTCGTTTCTGTGTGAGACTTTTGCTTTTCTGGCAGTGAAGCTGGTGCCTCTTGCACACTGGGTGACTCACTTTTTCTGGTGGTACTGCTATCGGTGGCAGTCTGGGGAAGCTGCCCGGTTGGGGTCCGCATCTTCACGGCCGCTGTCTGTCCCTCCAGGAATGGGTACCACTGACCACGTCATCGTCCTGGCGGCCACCAACCGAGCTGACATTTTGGACAACGCTCTGCTGAGGCCGGGCCGACTGGACAGGCACGTTTTCATCGACCTTCCCACGCTGCAGGTCAGTGCAACCCAGCTGGTTGGTCCATCCAGGCTCCCTGCCCTTCTTCTGGTTTTGACTCTCACTGACCTTTAGGATGAGACGTTTGGGCTGAGTTTGTTGGATAGCCTTTGCAGAGCCTCACGCCCATGTGCTGGTGGCTTTGGAGAGTGAGCTGCACAGTGGCCTTGCCAGGGTGGACGGCTGTGAGCCCTGGGACCACTTTGCCCTGCCGCCTCAGGCCGCAACTTGGACGCCCACCTCTGAGGGTGTCGGGCCTTCCTGGTAGCTCCCGAGGGAGCAGGAGACTCCGCAGGAGCAGGGAAGGGTCTGGAGGGTGAGTGTAGCAGGTGGCTGGCAGGTTAGTATTTCTGTGAAGACACGCGTGGAGGTATCGTCTGCAGCTCTTGAGTTGGTTTCTGAGAGTAGAAGCTGACCTCACAGCCAGTGGCTCCTGATCAGCAGGCAGGGAGCCGGCACCGTAGCCTTTGTCCCATGGCCTTTGACCTGTGGCCTTTGCGCTCTGTCCTTTAGGAAAGGAAGGAGATCTTTGAGCAGCACCTGAAGAGCCTGAAGCTGACGCGGGCCAGCAGCTTTTACTCCCAGCGGCTGGCGGAGCTGACGCCTGGCTTCAGTGGTAGGGCCGTAGGGGCGCTGGTCCTAGTCTGGGGTCAACGGGAGCGGGCCTCCCCAGGAACTCTCCAGCCCTGCTCTGGGCTCCTCGGCCAGCACAGCTGGGGTGGGAGTGTTATGTACCCAGCAGGCAGAGGTAGAGGGACTCCTCGCCAAGGTTCTGTCTCATGCCCCAGGGCGGCCCCAGCCTTGCTCCCTCCCACTGCTTCCCCACCAGAGGCAACCCTGCAAGGCCGTGTCCCTCCTTGCCACCTTCTCCATGTTATCACAAATCTAGATTTTCTATACAGTTCTCATTTCACAGGGTGATGTAAATAAAAACCCCTGTTATCCTGGTGTAAATCCTTGTTATCATGGTATAAGTTTCTTCCCTTTGGACCTTTAACACCCTGAACTAGAACCTCATGGGTGTCAAGAACCTTTCTCATCCCTCAGTGTGTGTGTGAAACAGTGGGTGGAAGGAAAGAGGGGATCCAGAGAGGCTGCTTGCTGAGCACAGCTGTGGGGCAGCTCGAGGGGACAGGGTGGCTCCCCTGCCACCCCCACACCTCTGCGTCTACTAACATCCCCCACCTCCGTGCTGACAGGCGCTGACATTGCCAACATCTGTAATGAGGCCGCGTTGCATGCGGCGCGGGAGGGGCACACGGCTGTGCACACATCCAACCTGGACTACGCTGTGGAGCGCGTCGTGGCCGGTACGTGGACTTGTCTCCGCAGGGCAGGAGGGGGCAGGCCTAGACATTGTGTTATGGCATTATTGCCCCAGAGGGAAGACAGGCCACCTGTTCCTGTTTCTCTGTCAGGTGTGACTTGTTCTCCTTAGTTTGAGATACTCTCTGTTGACCAGGAGCAGGCGGGCTCTTGAAACAGAGATGTAGAAGGATCTCGCAAACTCAGCGTCCTCGGCCCACCAGCTGATGGGCGGTGCCTGGATAGCCGCTGTCCACATGGGCAGGGGTTGGAGCCGCTGATCCTGAGGTCGAGGAGGTGGCCTTTTATGCCAGGGTCTTCATGCCCTGTCAGGGGGAAGGGAAGGGCGGCATCTGGGCAGTGCTTACCCACCGCTATTGGATGTGGAATGTGTGGACTTCTGTGAGGAGAGGAGGCCAGGGCTCCTGTAGCCCCTGTGGCAACACCAGACATGGTGTGTCTTGTCCTTAAACAGAATTCCAACCAAGGCACCAAGTGGGACGCCGAGGAGGCAGCGCCTTGCTCAGATGGCCCGTTCTCCTCAGTCTTTCAGACCTAGGACAGGACCCTCCACAGTGGGGACAGCGAGTGCATGAAGACAGAGGGGCTCGCCTCGAGGTTCCTCACTGTAGATCAGGGTTTACATAAGCCATTTGTTTTGCATAAAAAGTGATATGCTTTCAGCAAGTGTGTTCTAAGCAGGAAAGACTAGAGAAGAGCGCCCAGAATCCTGCCCGAGCGTGCAGCGCCTCAAGCAGGGTGCTCACGCGCGGCAGTCACCAGGGTCCGGGGGACAGCCTGACACTCCACAGCTAGCACGTAGGACGTGTCTTCTTGAAGCTGGCAGTATAGGTGGTCCCGGTCGCATCCCTGAACCCAGGGCTTACTCAGGGGTAACGACGAGTGGACAGTGGGTGAGGCCTCAGCAGTGACCTGAGCAGGGGATGTAATGAAAGGTTATGAGGCGAAGGGTCAGCGACTCAGGTAAGAGGACTGGACAGTTGCAGGCTGCAGCTGCCCTGCTAGGTCATGCTGTCAGCCCTGCAGCCCAGCGAGGGCCATGTTGAAGGAGCTGCAGTCCGCGGAGTTTTGAGTGGTGGGGTCAGTGGGCCGAGCGAGGCTCCTGCGGCATCCTCAGAGTCTGAGCAGCCGGGGAGAGGATGGGTGGCTGGGCTGGGGACACAGAGCTGAGAGTCCGGTGGCGACTTTGCGTTGGCACCTCAGGAATGTGCCTGCCATGTACTTGGGGTGCCTGAGCTCACCTTTCTGATCTTCTTTCAGGGACTGCCAAGAAGAGCAAAGTCCTTTCCAAGGAAGAGCAGAAGGTGGTTGCGTTCCACGAGTCGGGCCACGCCCTGGTGGGCTGGCTGCTGGAGCACACAGAGGCTGTGATGAAGGTGTGTGTGGGCAGCCCTGGCCTGGCTGTCCAGTTGGGCTCACTTTGGAAGGCCCACGTTTTGTGCCTGGAGGGGCAGGGGTGGGTGACCATGGGAAAGCCACATGATGACCTGCAGTCTCCCTCCCCATCTGCATGGTAAGTTGTGGAAATAAGAACTGCCGGGCGAACCATCAGCTCTGAGATGTGCTGACTTAGAAAGGAGGTCAGCACACGTTATGTACGTGGCAGAGCTAATGCCATGATGCCGCCCCTGGTGGTAACATTCTGACTGGGGGTCCCTGAGTGACCACCGGGGACAGTGCCTGTGTTGGGGACATGGGTGCCCCATGTTGAGGGTTGTAACTGCCTGCCACTTGGACCTGTCCCCCCTCACTCATTGTTCCCTAACCTCCAGACAGAGGGCTGTGCTGGCAGCTGCAACCTGGGTACAGGTGTCTCCCAGGGGCGTTGGCTACAGCCGAGCATTGCTGTCAGGCTGCCTTGGATGGTGCCCTGCTGCTCAGGCCGGTCTGTCATGTCCTCTGCAGAGGGCTGTGACTGAGACCCGTGTATGTGTGAAAAGACCCAGTAATTAAGATCAGTGTCTTCATGCAGTATCTGAAGAAAATTAATGTAGGACATTCATTTGGTGCCTGAGTTGTGCTGAGAAGGTCCTCTCGCCCGCACCCAGTCCCAGCCAGCCAGCATGGTGACATGCACTCCTCAAAGCCTTGGGGTGGCTTCTCACGGCTCTGACCCTCAGACCCGTACCTGCTCGGGGCCGGCCTCATCGCGTGGGCTCACCTCTCCTCGTCACCGTTGTTTCCTTCATGGACACATGGTCGTGTGTGGGGTTCTCATGCCCTTCTCTGCAAATGCTGTTTAGAAATAGGGGGCCTCGGATTGTCTTCCTTGCTTCGAACCCTCTGAGCAAAGACTATCTTGTGCCCCCTCGTCTCTGAAGCCTGGGTCCTGCCGGCTAACAGACCACCTCACTGTGCAGGTGTCCATCACTCCTCGGACCAATGCAGCCCTGGGCTTCGCTCAGATGCTCCCGAGAGACCAGCACCTCTTCACCAGGGAGGAGCTATTCGAGCGCATGTGCATGGCCCTGGGCGGCCGCGCATCCGAGTCCATCTCTTTCAACAGGGTCACTTCTGGTGAGCGGCAGCTCCCGCGCTGCTTCGGTGCCCTCAGCCCTTTCGAGAGGGAGGGGGAATCTGGGGAGGGGTCTGAGTAGTGGGATGCACATGCCATCTTGAATTTTATTAAGGGGTCTTTGTGTTTGGCTGCACTGGTCTTGGTTGCGGCGTGCAGGCTTTTCATTGTGGTGGCTTTTCTTGTTACTGAGCGTGGGCCCTGGGGGGGCATTTGGGCTTCAGTAGTTGTGGCCTGTGGGCTTAGTTGCTCCTCAGCACGTGGGATCTTCCTGGACCTGGGATTAAACCCATGCCTCCTACATTGGCAGGTGGATTCCCAATCACTGGACCACCAGGGAAACCCTGAGTTGTTTTTTTTTTTTTTCACAGAAAAGTAAACTTTTTTAAGTTTAAAGGACCAGCAACAGGGCAGAGTTGTTGCCTGGGTTCCCACCTCTGCTGCCTGGGTACAGTGGTCCCTGGGTACTGCCTCTGCTGTCAGGGCTGGTGGGATCCCTGACCTGCAGTTCCAGGGAAGAACCTCCTTTTCTGATCCCACTCTCCAGGGGCACAGGATGACCTGCGGAAGGTCACCCGCATCGCCTACTCCATGGTGAAGCAGTTTGGGATGGCGCCCAGCATCGGGCCCGTCTCCTTCCCCGAGGCCCAGGAGGGCGTCACAGGCATCGGACGGCGTCCATTCAGCCAGGGCCTCCAGCAGATGATGGACCACGTTAGTCTCTCCCAGCCCGAGCCATGTGTGTGGGGAGGGGGTGTGGTGTGCTGGCCCCGGGCCTGCAGGAGCTGAGGTTCTGGGTGAGGTTCTAGCTCCTGATGGAACTGTGGGTGCCACGGGGCCATCAGGGACAGCGAATAAATGCCTCTGGGGACAGAGCCAGTGCCTGTGATCTCTGCAGCCTGAGGAGACAGCCAGGCAGTACCACCACCCTCAGGCAGCTCTAGCAGCCTGGCGCACTGGCACGTAGGCAGCCTTGGGTGTGGAGGATGAAACAGGGTCCGAGGCTCCAGGAGCTGGCAGCCCCTTGCACAGGGGGTTCCCGGGGTGGGTGAGGGCAGGAGACTCTTGGCCGCCTTGCTCTCCCGTCCCCTGTGAGACACAAAAGACCGTGTTCTGAACTCGTGTTTCTGCCATGTGCCTTAGTGCTGGGCCAGGCCGTAGGGGACCCCGTGTGCAGTGGCAGCATCCTGACCCATCACACATCTTCTCCCTTTGCAGGAAGCGAGGCTGCTGGTGGCCACTGCCTATAGGCACACGGAACAGGTGCTTCGGGACAACCTGGACAAGCTCCACGCGGTGAGCCTCTGCTGTCCCCGGCCCCACGCCTGCCAGGAGCTGGGCCCGCTGTCACTTCACACGGACACAGCCACTCACCCGTCCCAGAAAACCACATGACCAGTGGACCCCATCCAGCTTAGCTGGATCCAGCATCTTCCTGCCTTGCTTAGCCTCATGTCACGCACCTGCCAGGCCAGGGCCAGTTCCTTCAGGGCAGACAGGAGGACACTGCCAGTCCTCGGGGCCCATTACCAGCTTCAGTGTGCAGTGGGTCTGGTTGATGTGGCTTAATCCCTTTCCAATTCAAACTTCTGGAAATTTTACACTAAATATTAAAGCTCAGAAGAGTTTCAGATGCACAGGGAGCTGCAAACATGGCACAGAGCCCTCAGCCCGTGAACAGTCCTCCCATCAGTCAGGCTTGATTTCCGCAGCCCAGTGATCACCACGCCCACACTTCACCCAGGTCACCTTCTGTTCTCGGTGCTCACGTCTGCCAGGCCCTCTTGGCTGGGATAGTCCCCCTCCTATTGCAGACAGCAGAGCATGAGGCCTGGTCTAGAGTGTGGGGAGCAACCCCGGTTGGGCTGTGTGTGATGTCCTCACAGTGATGCTGGGTGTCGGGTCTGCAGTGACCCCAGAGGCAGTGTCTCTGGACCTAGTGAAGGGGCGGCTCCTGGTGGATGGTCAGCTGTTTCTTCAAGACAACGTTGTGGGGACTGTGGTGTCACGTCCTCAAACCAGCAACACCTGCCTGCATGGAGCCGTGGGCAGTGCAGAACCTGCCAGGACCCTGTTGTGGGAGCTGAGTCTGTGCTGCTGCTGTGACCTGCCCGCACTGTCCTGGAGTTCCAGGACCGAGTGCCACACAACTTACCCTGGGCGCCGCCTTCAGGTCGGCCCTCCCTGCCCACAGTTCTGCATCGGTGGCTTGTAGGTCCCCAGTCCTGCAGTCAGGTTCATTGAAGAAAATCCCGAATGCGAGCAGAGCCTTGCAGTTCAAGCCCGTGTTATCCAAGGGCCAGCTGTCAGAGCAGCCAGTGTGGGGGTGACAGGAACCCATCACTGGGGGCTATATCTTGCACATCACCTCCACTGCCCGCCCCCCATGCTGACACTCACACGCATTTGCAGAAGAAATCCAAGTTGTCCAAAATAAACAGATTGGGAAGGGAAGTAGCAAAGTTAATGAGGCTGGCAGCTGGACTTGTCTCTAAGGTGGAGACAGGGAGCGATTCTCTGCGTGGGCTGCCCGCCTGTGCTGCATCCCTGGGAAGTGGCAGGTCTGGGAAGCCGGGCCCTCCCCCTTCCGCGCTCTGCTCTCAAAGGGCTCTTGTCTGGGCCCCCATCTGCCGCTCACACTGCCCTCTTGTTCCTCCAGCTGGCGAGTGCCCTGCTGGAAAAGGAAGTGATCAACTATGAGGACATCGAGGCCCTCATCGGCCCGCCGCCCCACGGGCCCAAGAAAAGGATCGCCCCGCAGAAGTGGAGCGATGCCCAGAGGGAGAAGCAGGACTCGGGGGAGGAGGAGGGGTCCTAGCAGCTGCCCCTGCTTGGGAAGGAGGCATCCTGGCTCGGGTAGTGTCCCCACCACCACCCCTGTTCTGGTGCTGGCCGGGGGGCCGGGCATGCAGTCCTCACCTCAGCCCTCGCTGGTCAAGACCCCCAAGATCTATTTATTGACTTCCTTGCCTGGAGGAATAAATGGCTCTGCCGAGATGGGTGGTTCATCTGTGTTTGTGGGTTGTCCTCGTGTGGAAAGGTCACCTGTACTCATCACAGGTGCACATGGAGTGGCCCCGTCTCACAAGGGATCTGGACAGTTTCACAGTTTGAGGCTCCTCCTGGCCCCTGAGACCTGGTCAGAATATCTCCAGCTCTGCACAGGAAGGACCTCTGAGCCCCTTGTTGCCTAACTGTGGGGCCCTGTCCTGGGCTCACTGGTCTGCAGTCAGAGTCGGGGGCAGGCGCTGGGGCTGGAGGAGTAAGGCATGGCCACCTCCTGCAGTGTGGACACGGGCCCCTGGCGGATGTCTGGGGGATGGGGAGGGAAGCCTGTGCTCCTGCGTGGTCAGCTCTGCCCTGATGGTGTCCTGGATCAGGGATCCCACGTCTGCAGGGTGGGAGGTCAGCTGTGCAGGAACCAGCTTCCTTTTCTAGGACTCTGAGCGGCGGCAGGGGGGACAGACGGACGAGGTGCACTCAGGCCCCTAGTCCCCTGTGACACGAGCTGCTGTTACTTCCCCTTCTGTGCACAGCGCCTGGAGCCGCCCCCACACCCAGTGCCCCAAAGAAGCACAGGGGCAGGGCAGGTGCGGGTGCCTACCCAAGGAGGGGCCCTGAGGGGACACCTTGCCTATGCCCTATCCTGTTTCATTCCTGAAGACGGCCTGGAGTTAGGAGGGTGGGGCCCTTCTGTGACCTCACTGGGACATGGCCAAGCTCACCCCCCTTGTACTTTACCATTAAAACGGCCAGTGTCTGGTGACACTTAGCCAGGAATAGGCTGTTAAGTGAGGTGAAGAGGGGCACCTCATTGTAGTGGAGGAAGTGCAGCCTGCCTTCTCAGGGCTTGCCAGGGAGTGGGATCATGGGAGCCCAGCAAGGGGAGGCCGATGGGACAGTGCTCTGATGTACAGAAATGAGTTGTCACAGGTGACGTCACCTCCTGATCCTTAAGACACAGGAGAGTCCTGGTCCTTAAAGACACAGGAGAGCCCTGGGAGTGGGGCCTCAGCCGTCCCTGCTACTCCTCACGCCTCCCTAAGGGGCTCCTGGGGGTGAAGAGGTTCTCCCACAGCAGCTCATGGCCGCCAGAGCAGCCAGACCACTGGGCAACCTACTCTGCCCAGCAGAGTGGATAAGGCATGGCCTGACTGCAGTTTGTGGAACTGTCTCGGAGTCAGGTGTGTGAGGGCTCCTTGCTGAGACAGACATTAAGTGAACATTCATTTAACACACCAGAGCCCAGAAGACAAAGAATATTGGAAGAATTATAGAGTTGTCACATCATAATGCAAGTTGTTTTCCAATCTGATCTATGTTCAAACACAAGTTTTTTTTGTTACACTTTGTTGTTAAAATTTTTTGTTTAAGTCCATCATATTAATGCCAGATGTACAAGACAGTGGTTCTTATTTGTATGTACTGGGAGATGATCACAATTAACATTTGTCACCATACACAGAGATTTTCTTGTGATGACTACTTTCAAGATCCACTCTCTCAGCAACTTTCATATAAGACATCTGTGTTACAGTAACACACTGCCAGGTGTTCACTGACATGAGGTGTTCCTCATATTACAGCAATTGCCCAGCCTCTTATTAGGTTTACATATTGGCTCTGACGGATGTGAGAGCTGGACCATAAAGAAAGCTGAGCACCAAAGAATTGATGCTTTTGAACTGTGGTGGAGAAGACTCTTGAGAGTCCCTTAGATTGTAAGGAGATCAAACCAGTCAATCCTAAAGGAAATCAACACTAAATATTCATCGGAAGGACTGATGCTGAAGCTGAAGCTCCAGTACTTTGGCTACCTGATATGAAGAGCTGACTCATTGGAAAAGACCCTGATGCTGGGAAAGATTGAAGGCAGGAGGAGAAGGGGATGACAGGAGATGAGATGGCTGGATGGCATCACCGACTGAATGGACAGGAGTTTGAGTAAGCTCTGGGAGATGGACAGGGAAGCCTGAGGTGCTGCAATCCATGGAGTGGCAGGGTCAGACACGACTGAGCAACTGAACTGACTGGAGATTTGAGAGGCCGGATGGTTGAGTTCTGTGGTGAAGCACTAACATCAACCTGTCCCTACTGAGTTATTAGGCTCCTGCTTTTCCTAATTCAACCAATGGTTCATATTGAGGACACTGTTAGTGTGCTAGTTCGTGCAAAGTGCTATAGGAACATGCCTTTTTTTGTGTGTCAAAACAATAAAAACACATTGCTGCTTTGAGATTAATGTTTTAAATTAACTGTCATTATTATTGGGCTCCCCAGAATTGGGCTCCCCAGATGGCACTAGTGGTAAAGAATACGCCTACCAATTCAGGAGATGTGGGTTTGATTCCTGGGTTGGGAAGATCCCCTGGAGGACGGTAGAGCAACTTACTCCTGTATTCTTGGCTGGAGAATCCCACAGACAGGTGAGCCTGGTGGATTACAGTCCACAAGGCTGCAGAGTCAGACATGACTGAGAGACTTGGCACACACACATCGTTATTATTTTGGCTGCACTGCGTGGGCGCAGGAGGACCTTGAGGAGCTATCCCACGTTGAAGGTCAGGAAGGGCAGCGGTGAGGAGAGACCCCTCATCCAAGGTAAGGAGCTATGGCTGTGCTTGGCTGGAGCAGCCGTGAAGAGATACCCCACGCCCAAGGTAAGAGAAACCCAAGTAAGACGGTAGGTGTTGCAACAGAGTATCAGAGGGCAAACACACTGAAACCATACTCACAGAAAACTAGTCAATCTAATCACACTAGGACCACAGCCTTGTCTAACTCAGTGAAACTAAGCCATGCCCGTGGGTCATGGTGGAGAGATCTGACAGGATATGGTCCACTGGAGAAGGGAATGGCAAACCACTTCAGTATTCTTGCCTTGAGAACCCCATGAACAGTATGAAAAGGCAAAATGATAGGATACTGAAAGAGGAACTCCCCAGGTCAGTAGGTGCCCAATATGCTACTGGAAATCAGTGGAGAAATAACTCCAGAAAGAATGAAGGGATGGAGCCAAAGCAAAAAGAATATCCAGCTGTGGATGTGACTGGTGATAGAAGCAAGGTCCGATGCTGTAAAGAGCAATATTGCATAGGAACCTGGAATGTCAGGTCCATGAATCAAGGCAAATTGGAAGTGGTCAAACAAGAGATGGCCAGAGTGAATGTTGACATTCTAGGAATCAGCGAACTCAAATGGACTGGAATGGGTGAATTTAACTCAAATGACCATTATATCTACTACTGCGGGCAGGAATCCCTCAGAAGAAATGGAGTGGCCATCATGGTCAACAAAAGAGTCCAAAATGCAGTACTTGGATGCAATATCAAAAACGACAGAATGATCTCTGTTCGTTTCCAAGGCAAACCATTCAATGTCACAGTAATCCAAGTCTATGCCCCAACCAGTAACACTGAAGAAGCTGAAGTTGAACGGTTCTATGAAGACCTACAAGACCTTTTAGAACTAACACCCAAAAAAGATGTCCTTTTCATTACAGGGGACTGGAATGCAAAAGTAGGAAGTCAAGAAACACCTGGAGTAACAGGCAAATTTGGCCTTGGAATACACAATGAAGCACGGCAAAGACTAATAGAGTTTTGCCAAGAAAATGCACTAGTCATAACAAACAACCTCTTCCAACAACACAAGAGAAGACTCTATACATGGACATCACCAGATGGTCAACACCGAAATCAGATCGATTATATTCTTTGCAGCCAAAGATGGAGAAGCTCTATACAGTCAGCAAAAATAAGACCAGGAGCTGACTGTGGCTCAGACCATGAACTCCTTATTGCCAAATTCAGACTGAAATTGAAGAAAGTAGGGAAAAACACTAGACCATTCAGGTATGACCTAAATCAAATCCCTTATGATTATATGGTGGAAGTGTGAAATAGATTTAAGGGCCTAGATCTGATAGATAAGAGTGCCTGATGAACTATGGAATGAGGTTCGTGACACTGTACAGGAGACAGGGATCAAGACCATCCCCATGGAAAAGAAATGCAAAAAAGCAAAATGGCTGTCTGGGGAGGCCTTACAAATAGCTGTGAAAAGAAGAGAAGCAAAAAGCAAAGGAGAAAAGGAAAGATATAAGCATCTGAATGCAGAGTTCCAAAGAATAGCAAGAAGAGATAAGAAAGCCTCCTTCAGCGATCAATGCAAAGAAATAGAGGAAAACAACAGAATGGGAAAGACTAGGGATCTCTTTAAGAAAATCAGAGATACCAAAGGAACATTTCATGCAAAGATGGGCTCGATAAAGGACAGAAATGATATGGACCTAACAGAAGCAGAAGATATTAAGAAGAGGTGGCAAGAATACACAGAAGAACTGTACAAAAAAGATCTTCATGACCTAGATAATCATGATGGTGTGATCACTGACCTAGAGCCAGACATCCTGGAATGTGAAGTCAAGTGGGCCTTAGAAAGCATCACTATGAACAAAGCTGCTGGAGGTGATGGAATTCCAGTTGAGCTATTCCAAGTCCTGAAAGATGATGCTGTGAAAGTGCTGCACTCAATATGCCAGCAAATTTGGAAAACTCAGCAGTGGCCACAGGACTGGAAAAGGTCAGTTTTCATTCCAATCCCAAAGAAAGACAATGCCAAAGAATGCTCAAACTACCACACAATTGCACTCATCTCACACGCTAGTAAAGTAATGCTCAAAATTCTCCAAGCCAGGCTTCAGCAATATGTGAACCGTGAACTTCCTGATGTTCAAGCTGGTTTTAGAAAAGGCAGAGGAACCAGAGATCAAATTGCCAACATCCGCTGGATCATGGAAAAAGCAAGAGAGTTCCAGAAAAACATCTATTTCTGCTTTATTGACTATGCCAAAGCCTTTGACTGTGTGGATCACAATAAACTGTGGAAAATTCTGAAAGAGATGGGAATGCCAGACCACTGATCTGCCTCTTGAGAAATCTGTATGCAGGGCAGGAAGCAACAGTTAGAAACATGGAACAACAGACTGGTTCCAAATAGGAAAAGGAGTACGTCAAGGCTATGTATTGTCACCCTGTGTATTTAACTGATATGCAGAGTACATCATGAGAAACGCTGGACTGGAAGAAACACAAGTTGGAATCAAGATTGCTGGGAGAAATATCAATAACCTCAGATATGCAGATGACACCACCCTTATGGCAGAAAGTGAAGAGGAACTCAAAAGCCTCTTGATGAAAGTGAAAGTGGAGAGTGAAAAAGTTGGCTTAAGGCTCAACATTCAGAAAACGAAGATCATGGCATCCGGTCCCATTACTTCATGGGAAATAGATGGGTAAACAGTGGAAACAGTGTCAGACTTTCTTTTTCTGGGCTCCAAAATCACTGCAGATGGTGACTGCAGCCATGAAATTAAAAGACACTTACTCCTTGGAAGGAAAGTTATGACCAACCTAGATAGCATACTCAAAAGCAGAGACATTACTTTGCCAACAAAGGTTCATCTAGTCAAGGCTATGGTTTTCCCTATGGTCATGTATGGATGTGAGAGCTGGACTGTGAAGAAGGCTGAGCACCGAAGAATTGATGCTTTTGAACTGTGGTATTGGAGAAGACTCTTGAGAGTCCCTTGGACTACAAGGAGATCCAACGAATCTATTCTAAAGGAGAGCAGCCCTGCGATTTCTTTGGAAAGAATGATGCTAAAGCTGAAACTCCAGTACTTTGGCCACCTCATGGGAAGAGTTGACTCATTGGAAAAGACTCTGATGCTGGGAGGGTTTGGGGGTAAGAGGAGAAGGGGACGACAGAGGATGAGATGGCTGGATGGCATCACTGACTCAATGGATGTGAGTCTCAGTGAAATCTGGGAGTTGGTGATGGACAGGGAGGCCTGGCGTGCTGCAATTCATGGGGTCCCAAAGAGTCGGACACGACTGAGCGACTGATCTGATCTAATCTGCACAGCTTGTGGGATCTTAATCCCCCGACTAGGGACTCAACCCAGCCAGGCCCTGGACAGTGAAAGCACAGAATCCTAATCACTGGATCCCCAGGGAATTTCTTGAGATTAACTTTTAAAATCAAGACTGTAGGACCTTCCTGGTGGCCCCATGATTAGGAATCCACCTGCCAATGCAGGGGACACACGTTTGATCCCTGATCCAGGACGACACCACATGCCACAGAGCAGCTATGCACGCGTGCCACAACAACTGAGCCTGTGCTTCAGCCCAGGAGCCACAACTACTGAGCCCGTACACCCTAGAGTCGAGGCTCCTCAAGGGAAGCCACTGCAGGCGAAGCCTGTGCACTGCAATGAAGAGCAGTCCCTGCTCACTGCATCTAGAGAAATCCTGCATGCAGCAATGAAGACCCAGTGCAGCCAAAAATAAATAAAAAACTTTTTAAAAAATCAAGACTGTGTGTCAAAAGGCTTCAGGAGGTAGTGTTGACTGTCTCTGAGGTCGACCCTGAAGCACCAGCTGGAGGGGGCCAGTCAGGTGAAGGTGTGGGGCAAGCAGACCCCTCTGTAACACAATTACAAGGAAATTCTGGAAAGCCACGTGTACCCACCCCTCCAGGTGCTCCTCCAGAAACCTTGTGCCCAGTGAACACTGAGTCCAGCCCCACTGGCCAGTCCTTTCAGTGGCCCTTGCAGGCCCCAGACTGGGACAAAAGCCCCTTGGCAGAGTTGTGCTGTGGAGTTCTGTGCCAAGCGGGGAGGGGCTTGTCCTGTAGCTAGCTAAAGACTTTTACAACCTCGCGCAAACGAGTGTTTGCATCAGAAGGACTCCTGCTCACTTCTTCAGTCTTCCCAACTAGGAAGCTCAGCAGGCTTTCAGCAGTCACATGGAAGCCTCAGGACGTGCTTTTCTCAAGGTTCCCTAAGGACTCAAGTGTGAACTATTCAGGTGTCAAAAAAATGTGTTGGGTTGCTGGGCTGTGTGCAGCAGACTGAGGTCCTCAAGCTACAGCTTCACCTTCTCACCATTAACTCCAGACTTCAAATCTTCCCCTGGTACCCCGGCAGCACCCTGACTATGAGCAGATGAGCTGCATGAGTCTGTGGGTCTGTCCAGAAGGAGAAGAGGATGGGGACTGTGTTCTCAATGAGAAGGATCCATGGCAAGATCATTGAAAAGTGTCTCAAAGACACGGGGTACTGCCTGATGCTCCAGAGGTTAAGAATCCACCTGCCAACACAGGGGACTTTGGTTTGATCCCTGGGCACCTAGAGTTGGAGCACTGCAACTAGAGAAAGCCTTCATGCAGCCACAAAGACCTAGTACAGTCAAAAATAAAGTAAAATAATAAATAAAGAAATCTTTGGTTAAAAAAAAAAAAGACATGGAAGGTGAGGGCTAACATTGGATTGTGTCTGAAGAAATAAACCCCAGGCCAACTCAAGCGTTTCTTCAGCAAACATCTCCTACACAAACCCTCTGCTGCCAGAATGGAGTGTGGGTTCAGCTTCAATGGACAAAGTAATTTGTGAGGTGGATAATCCCTTGCTCTCTCCCTTCCTTCTCTCCTGCACTGCCTTCCCCACCCTGGCTCCTACCCTGTCACTTGGAAGCAAAGTGGTGTGACCTTGACTTATCAAGAGCTGGGCACTGAGCTTTGTTCTGAAGCCTAACAGGGCTCCCAGCAGCTTCTCCCATTTCACACCAATCACATGCCCCAAGTTTCTAGTACAAAGATTCTACTAGTATACTAGCCAACTCCACAGAGACTTTCCTCTGGATCGTTGACCTTCCAGTTTAGCTGTCTGTGTCTATGAAAGAAAGGCTAGAGATTTTAAACATGACCCTATGTTCAGAGATAAGCAACACTTCCAAGTTTACTGAGAAGAGCTTTCTTGCATTTGCTAACAACTGTCAGCAAAGCAAGGCTGGTACTGCCCTTGCTTCACAGCTGCTGCTGTTGTTCAGTCGCTCAGTTGCCTCCAACTCTTTGCCACCCCATGGACTGCAACACACCAGGCTTCCCTGTCTTTCACTATCTCCCAGAGTTTGCTCAAACTCATGTCCATTGAATCAGTGATGCCATCCAGCCATTTGATCCTCTGTTGCCCCTTCTCCTCCTGCCCTCAAGCTTTCCCAGCATCCGGGTCTTTTCCAAATGAGTTGGCTTTTCACATCAGGTGGTCAAAGTATTGAAGTTTCAGCTTCAGCATCAGTCCTTCCAATGAATATTCAGGGTTGATCTGCTTCAGAGCTGAGCACACACCTACTAAGTGTCAGGGCTCCAACCTTCCCCACAGCCTTGGCACTTGTGTTAGACACCTCCTCTGCCCTTAACATGTTCTATCTTACCGTAACCTTGTAATTCCTCACTGAGCCCCAACCTGATTTTTCTAGTATCCAAGGGTGTCTCAAGAGGGCACAAAGCTATCAATATCAGCTACCTGTTTACTCAGCGCAGGATACAGGCCTCCGAATTTCTCATTTTGCGTTATGAAACTCTTAACGGTGATCAGGTTTCGCGAGAGGAATCTTGGCGATTGCCGTGAGGGTAGGAAAGGAAGGCGGTTGCTGGGCGAAAAGGTTTACACATGGCAGATATGTTGGCGTCGTCCCAGGCTGACCCGGGAACAGGAAGGCGCCAAGGTCCAGGGGGCGGACGCTTGCCTGGCTACTTGGTGTTTTTACGACGTTCATGTGCGTGGAAGGCAATGTGCACAGCGGAGCGCCGGCCACCCACGGTCGGCCACGGTTCCTAGTTCCACACTCTGCGGACTACTCGCCACCAGCGGCCCGACCACAGACCTCTGTGCGCCCAGGCTCCGGGCGACACGCTCGGTGCGCTGTGGAAGCCCGCTCCTAAGTGCGCGCTCCGCCCACAAGGAGGGTGAGCGGGCTCCACGCGGCGTCCGGCATTACAGCTTGGGACGCGGAGGGCGAGACCTCCAGTGGCGTACTAGCAGGCTGGCAGGCCAGAGATTATCCAGACCCAGACAACCGCTGTTCCCACAGCACGAGCCTGCAACGCAGCGCCATATCTACCCGCCCGGCGAGGACTGCCGGGAAGGCATGTACGTCACTCTGTGGCCCTGGCTCTGATTGGTCACAAAGCTCTGGAGCTTCTGATTGGCCGGGCTCACTACCATCCCAGGATGCTCTGAGGCACTTCCTCCTTTCCCGGCCGTGAGCCCTCGGAGGAGGTGAGTATACGGGAGCTCGGCGCCATCGCTGCTATCCGGTCCCATCTGGCTCCATCCGCCGTCCCCGGGGTATACCTGTCGCCAGCGGCGTCGGGCCTTGGCCCGTGCTCTGTGCACGCGCCGACGGGACTCTGCGCCCGGACCTAACTCTCTCCCCGTTTTACCCGCTCGCCAGGCCTTTCGGCCGCAGCCATGGCGCCCAGCCGGAATGGCATGATCCTGAAGCCCCACTTCCACAAGGACTGGCAGCGGCGCGTGGCCACGTGGTTCAACCAGCCGGCTCGCAAGATCCGTAGGTGAGCGTCCGGGAGCGAGCGCACCCGTCCCGTCCCATCCTCCGCGCGCCCGGCACGCTGCGGGAGGGCGGACAGTGACCCCCGCTCGGCTTCTCTCTGCGCAGACGCAAGGCCCGGCAGGCCAAGGCGCGTCGCATTGCCCCGCGCCCCGCTTCCGGTCCTCTCCGGCCGGTGGTGAGATGCCCGACGGTCAGGTACCACACGAAGGTTCGTGCTGGCAGGGGCTTCAGCCTGGAGGAGCTAAGGGTGAGTGTCGCCAGCCCGTGTTCTGAGACCCACTGGTTGTTCCTCGTGGCACATAGCCAAGTGATGACATTCTCCGGAATCGCTGCACTGCCATGATGAAAGTGCATTTGAACCCTTTTCCATCTGACGGCTGGGCCCTCCTGGTGTAGGGGGTGGGGGTCAGGGAGTTTTCGGGGCTTTAGCTGTTTGTGTCGGGGCAGGTGGCCGGCATCCATAAGAAGGTGGCCCGGACCATTGGGATCTCGGTGGACCCGAGGCGGCGGAACAAGTGCACGGAGTCCCTGCAGGCCAACGTGCAGCGGCTCAAGGAGTACCGCTCCAAGCTTATCCTGTTCCCCAGGAAGCCCTCGGCCCCCAAGAAGGGAGACAGCTCTGTGAGTACCGGGCTCCCACAGCGCCCAGCGGGGTGAGGGTGTGGAGGTCTCCCTGTGGGTCTATCTGGGCTGCAAGGACAAAGTACCTGTCTGCAGCTTCCTATCTAAAGCAGGGTTGCCACGCAGAGGAGTAGAGAGAAGATCAGTAATGTGGGATAAAGCCTCTGAGGAGCCTCAAACTAATTGCCTGAAATGCCAGGATTCACTAAGGGCAGGAGTTGGAGCCAGCTTTGTTAAAATTGAAAGTGTACTGCGTGTTAGTAATCTTTGTATGAGATCAGCAGTGCCCATCTACATGGGTTGCTGGCACTCATTCTCCCTGCATCCCTGGTTCACGCGTGGGTGTCTCATCTGACCCTGCCTACCTTTACTTGATAGGGCAGGAATCCACAGGCACTCAGGTGACAAGTTTGGGGCTCCTTGGGAGATGAGCTAAATTCACCTGACTTCCTTCTCATTGACAAACAGGCTGAAGAGCTCAAACTGGCCACTCAGCTGACCGGACCTGTTATGCCCATACGGAACGTAAGTGGGCATGTTGGGAGAACGATGGATCTGGGGTTGGGTTGGAGGGATTCTGTGTGGCACCTGGGGCCCATGTTGAGATTTACTGGTTTGTGAAAGACCGACCTGCCCTGAGGAGAGTCAGCTGCATCCAAACAGATGGACTCCTTGAGGAAAGCTTAGTCGCCCTCACTTGTAGGGTCCTTTCTACTTCTTGATGTTTGGGAAGCCCAGGCGGGAGGCAGCTCTCCATGCATATTTGGTGATCCTGTAGCCTGACCAGCAATTGACAAGGCCCTTGAGGCTCCTGGGAGTGGGAGGTGGGGTGGGCCTGAGCTCCAAACTGACCTTGTATCCAAGCCCCACCCACCCTTCACATGATTTGGGCACTAGGTTCTGGGTTTGGGGTTACTTTCAACCAAGGAGGTACTGTCCTAATCTCTTGGTGGCCTCCAGTTAGCTTTACTCTGGTGGGCGGATTCCCCTCCAAGGCCTCTCAGTTTGCTGACAGTTCGCTGGGCTCCCTTCTAGGTCTATAAGAAGGAGAAAGCCAGAGTCATCACAGAGGAGGAGAAGAACTTTAAGGCATTTGCCAGTCTCCGCATGGCCCGCGCCAATGCCCGGCTCTTTGGCATCCGGGCAAAAAGGGCCAAGGAAGCTGCAGAACAGGATGTTGAAAAGAAAAAAATAAAGTGCTGTTGGCAACTTGTGATAAACCTGCAGTGTCCATATGACCTTCGTTGTGTAAGGAGCCTGGGCCTGGGGGGGCACCTTCTCAAGGGGGACCTGGGGTGTGTCTGACCTTTGTTGCAACAGAGCTGTGGGGGAAGCAGCTTTGGTGCGTGGGAGGCTTGTGCTTAGTAAGTGTTCTTGTCTGGACCCCCCAGCCCAGGAGATGCTGTGTGTTCCTCTTACTGTTAAAATAGTATTTTCACTTCTAAAGCTGACAGTTTATAAGGTGCTGATTTAACGTGTACACTCAGTGTATTGAAAATTCACGACCCGTCAAGGGTCAGCTGGTGTGTGGAGGCCTGGGGATTGGAGCCTGTCTCATGATCCATCCATGAAAGAGGGCTCGTGGGGTGCTACCTCTGGATGGACCAAGCCATGGTTCCATTTGCTTTGTGTTGGGATCCTGGTGAGAAGTTGGGAAAGTGACTGCCTTCCTGTTGGAGCCCTGGCTACAGTGCTCACAGAGTGGAGGGTGCAGAGGCCTCCAGGTGTGCAGGGCCAGGGGCTGCTATGGTTAGTGTCCACTTGGGCAGAACTGTGGGGTTTAGGGATGGATAACCGTAGTGGGTGCACTGGTGACATCGCCTGTATCTGTAAGGGGGTGCTCCAGTGATTATAAATTGTAGGAGGCTAGCATTGATTTCGGAGAAGGCAATGGCAACCCACTCCAGTACTCTTGCCTGGAAAATCCCATGGGCAGAGGAGCCTGGTAGGCTGCAGTCCATGGGGTCGCACAGAGTTGGACATGCCTGAAGCGACTTAGCAGCAGCAGCAGCATTGGTTTAGTGGTGGTTATAAAGTTTATTTTGTTTGTCCCCTGATTATTTTAAGTTAAAGGTTATTTTAAAAGATTTGAAATTTATCCTAATTTCTAGTTGATTCAAATTGTTTTCAGAGAAACTATAGTTATTTTAGATTATTGATTGAGGCTTTTAGTTTTTTTTGTACCCCTTTAAGTTGTTAGTCGCTCAGTCATGTCCAACTCGTGACCCCATGGGCTGTAGCCCGCCAGGCTCCTCTGTCATGGGTTTCTCCAGGCAAGAATACTGGGATGGGTAGCCATTCCCTTCTCCAGGGGATCTTCCTGATCTAGGGTCTCCTTCTTTGCAGGTGGACTCTTTACTGCCTGAGCCACCAGGGATATTCAAGCCAAAGAGCAGAGTAAGGGACACCTATGCAAAAGAGCTGATGGTCCTCGTTCATTTAGGTCTCACATAGGTAGTTGCACTTATTTTTCTTGTGTGTTTTCAGGGTGTTACAGAGGGAAAATAAGGTCTTTGTTTCATAAAAGATCCAGATGTAAAGGGAATCAGTGAGAAGCTATGACCTCCCTTTTCCAATCTCCACCTCAATCCACCGTGGTTTGTGCCCAGTTCTAGGAATTTACCAGTGTTAGTATTCTTTTTTGCTGCCTCAGCAGCTTAGAACCGGACCAGAGGACAAGGAGTGAGCTGACTAACACAGGGCCAGCCTGGCATTGACCATCCTGGGGACCGTGGAAGCTGATGACAAGCAGGTGCTGGGTGGAGAAGTTAGAAGTGATAACGCAGGGAGTTTTCAGGCTGGAGAACAGGCACTCAGGCATTGAGCACCCACTGTGTGCCAGGAACACAGCAGTAACCAAAACAGTCTCAGCTCCACAACGTCTTATCACAGAACTTTGTGGCGTTTTCTTTCTGAAAGTCCTTTGGCTGGCTCGCCAGTGTGTGGGCACATGTCAGCCTTGGGTTGCAGTGGTGACTGGTGCAGTCAACCAAGGTACAGGAGGGCTGGTGAAGGGCATGCTACAGGCCATTAAGGGAGTGGCTGGCCTTCCAGATTCTTTGGGCCCACTGACCTGGAAAAGGCTTAGGGTTTTCTTGGGCATCGCCTGTGGGGCAGTGGGAAGCTGTGTTAGACCTTCGTCCTGCCACTGTCCAGCTCTGGTGCCTCTGCTGGGCTCCCCTCCTTTTTAAGTCTCACTTGCAAGTGTAGGAAACACAGTGTATGGTTAGTTACTGCCTCTTTGAAAATTTCACCAGGAAGGATGGTGCTTCCTGGGGAAGAGGAGGCAAAACTGGGTCACTGTTGAAAGGGACGGAGGGCAGAGGGGCTGTGAGCACCATCCAGGTGGCTTCACCAAGAATATCTTCAAAGCCCTCACGTGAGTCAGGTATAAAAACCAGGTCTTCGTCACCTGGAGGTGCCTACCCCATGGACACTGGTGCTGCCTGTCTCTCGCCCATGCTGCCCTTATCTTAGGGACTGGAAGCTCAAAGGTGTCCCTCTCCTGACCTAGCCAGTGGTTCACTGGTTCACCGTCCTGTGTCTGTCCTGTCACTTCAGTGTGGGCTGGACCCAGCAGCTTGCTTCTTAACAAGCAAAGTAGCATGCTGAGATTGGGTTAAAAGGCGCAGAGATCTCACTCACCCAGTGAAGCAGGTCACATTCCCAGAAGCAGCAGTATCAGTATCAGGTGCCCAGGATAAGGCCTTCACAGCAGGACTCCTGGTCAGGGGAGCTGAGAAGCAGGGCAGCTCGTCCTGGACAGTGTCATGTGTTCCAGCTGGCCATGTGCAGGTTCACAGGGGCTGCAGGACAGAGCTAACAGCAGAGGGGCTCAGACAACCGCAGGCACTCCATGCCCTGTGGTCCTCTGTGCCCTGGAGACACATGGGCTTGGAGGGTCAAGGGAGGTGAGAGAACTGGGTTCTGGGTAGGGAGTGGGGTCTGGGTACAGTCCCACTGCTGTGTGACATCACAAAGGCCATCCCCCTCTCTGAGCCTTGTCAGTGACACTAAATGTTCAGACCAGCTGTTTGTAGAGTGGGCAGCAGACCCCTGGGGGGAAGGGTAGGGTCTGATTGAAAGTTTGGAGGAGGGTTGAGAAAATAATGGGAGGGGGAGTTCCCCCCCTCACCCAGCCCCCCCCCCCCAGTGCTGCCTCTGGTGGAATGCCTGTGTCTCAGCACACTCAATTGTGACTGCATGTATGCTTGTGTCTCACTGTATCTGTCTCCATTTGATGTGAGCATGTGTGTGGTGGGTGGGTGGGACAAAACATGTTTGCCGTATGTGATAATGTGCACATGTGTGTACATATGTGTGGCATACTCTGCTCTTCTGGGACAGCAGCGCTCTGGGCTCACCTGTTTCATTTTTAAAAGTGAGACTTCCCTGTGGTCCAGTGGCTAAGATTCCACGCTCCCAATGCAAGGGTCCATCCCTGGTTGGGGAACTCTGCCACATGCTGCAACTACAGATCCCATGGGCTGCAGTTAAGACTTGGTGCAGCCATTAATAAGTAAGAGAAATGCTGTTGAGTCAAAGCGATGGTTTTTCTAGTAGTCATGTATGGATGGGGGAGTTGGACCATAAAGAAGGCTGAGCGCCAAAGAAGTGATGCTTTTGAACTGTGGTGCTGGAGAAGACTTCAGAGTCCCTTGGACTGCAAGGAGATCCAACCAGTCAATCCTAAAGGAAATCAATCCTGAGTATTCATTAGAAGGACTGATGCTGAAGCTCCAATACTTTGGCCACCTAATGTGAAGAGCTGACCCTGATGCTGGGAAAGCTTGAAGGCAGAAGGGGAACAACAGAGAACAAGATGGTTGGATGGCATCACCAAGACAATGGACATGAGTGAGCAAGTTCTGGGAGATGGTGAAGGACAGGGAAGCCTGGCATGCTCCAGTCTATGGGGTGGTAAAGAGTCAGACACGACTGAGCAATTGAACAACAAGAGAAATGCCAAATCCTGTAGGAAAACAGTTCTGACAGCAGCATTCTGAGATAAAGTGACCTTTCTAGGTTAGTCAAGGAAGCACCCAGCCCACAGGTGTAAGCTTTTGAAAGCCTTGTCAGCCCCGCCACCTCCTATTCTTAAAACTTCCGACAATTTCAGCTTGCCTTCCAGAGCCTCTGGAACAAGCCCACTGGGCCCTGGGAAGGACAAGTTGGAGGGTATGGTGATGGCCTTGCCTGGGAAGTGCGTCACTTGGACACAGCCTGGACATAGCTCTGCTCCCCTCCCAAGGGGCTGAGCTTTCTGACACTTGCTCAAGGCAACCCATGTGATGCTGAGGGGGTGAATTCCCAGAAGCTCAGAGCCAGTGCTGGGGGTGGAGCATGTTCAGCTAGGCTTCAAAGGGTGAGTAGGAGCTGGCTGGTGGTGGGGAGCCAGTGCAAGCAGAGCTCTGTGGCTTGAGAAGCAAGTTGTCTAAAACAAGGATGCTTTATTGTTGCTCCAAAAATTGGTGATGTGGAAGCATTTAAAGAGAGATTGTTATTGTAAAGTTGCTAAGTTGTGTCCAGCTCTGCGACCCCATGGATTGGAGCACACCAGGCTTCCCAGTCCTTCAGTATCTCCTGGAGTTTGCACAAACTCATGTCCATTGACTTGGTGATGCCATCCAACCATCTCGTCCTCTGTCACCCCCTTCTGCTGCCCTCAATCTTTCCTAGCATCAGAGTCTTTTCCAATGAGTCAGCTCTTTGCACCAGGTGGCCAAAGTATTGGAGCTTCAGCTTCAGCATGGGGTTAGTTAAATACATGAGGAAGGGTCACTTCTACCCTGCTGGCCCCCTCAGATACCCACTCTGAGCACCCAGGGTGGGCGGGTAGGGAGATGCACGCTTCCTAAAGGACCAGATGGTGAGCATTTCAGGCTTTCCAGGCCACAGAGGATCCTTCTGCTCTTGCAGGGCGAAGCCGGCTTCAGACCATCCGTGAACACAGCATGGCCATGCTCCAGTAAAACTAGTGGCAATTCAGTGGTGTCTAGACTAGCTTCAGGGGTTGCAGTGCCCCATCCCCCTGCTGTTGGCCTCAGCTTATCGAGGTAGAGTGTCCCTTCAGGCTGCCAGAACAGAAACACTATAGACTGGGGACTGGGAGTGGGCGGGAGTTGGGGGAGCAGGAGGCTTACAAACACCAAATACTGAGTTCTCACAGCTCTGGAGGCTGACTCCAAGATCAATCAAGGTGCCAGCAGATTTGGTGTCTGGTTCACACATGGCAGAGGGGTGAGGGAATGCTCTAGGGTCCCAGTTACAAAAGCAGTGGGGCTCCACCCTCGTGACCTAAGCACCTCCCAAGACCCACCTCCTAATGCCACCACATTGGGGGTCAGGATTTCAACATACAAGTTTTGGGATAACACTGTCAATGGCATGAAAGACGGCAATACGATGTAAAGAAAAACAGTTACTAAAAAACTGCACACAACATTTATTGAGTATCTCCTTGAACCTCTTTGAACATTTATTGAGTACCTACTGTGTGCCAGGCACAGTGCTAGGCCCAGGAACTCGGCTGTCAGGTGGGGCAGAGAGTCCCCATGCCTGTGATCTGAGGAGCCAGATGTAGGAAGGGCCCTAAGGGTGGGAAGTAGCTTGTAAAAACTAATACAGATTTGTGTGGAAAAAAAAAGCTGGAGGGATAAAGTGTTAACAATGCTTCTGCCTGGGTGCTAGAATTTCCATTTTTTTTTAAATTGCTTATCTACATTCTTTAACTTTTCAACAAGGAACATGTGTTATTATTTCCTGTACAGCAGTAACAACAGAATATCTGAAGGTGGGGATCTCACTTCCTGCGTCTGGCAGCCTGAGCTCTCGCCCCCACCACCTTCCGGGCCCTCCCCTGTCCTGAGGCCTTTGTGGGCTGCTGGGTGAGGAGGGGCAGGTGGATCCTGCAGCCCAGTGGCCTCTCTTGGGCTCTGGAGAATCTCTCCATTAGTGCTGCATGGAGCTGCCCTGCCGGCCTTCTATCCAGGTCAGCTCCGGAGCTGAGCCCAGGGTCACCCCGCAAGGCAGAGAGGGACCTGTTGCTGTGATGCTGCGGCAGAGACCCCAGTTGTTTATTGCTAAGTCATTTTCGACTCTTTTGTAACCCCATGGACTGTAGCCCACCAGGCTCTTCTGTCCATGGGATTTTCCAGGCAAGAATACTGGAGTGGGTTGCCATTTCCTTCTCCAGGGGATATTCCCAACTCAGGGATTGAACCCGTGTCTCCTGCTTGGCAGGTGGATTCTTTACCATTGAGCCACCAGGGAAGCAGAGACCCCAGTGGGTCCACTAAAATCTCTGGACCTCAGAGACTTGAATCCCCAAACTCTGAATTCTCTTTTCCCTCTCCCCCAGGGGTGGCAATACGAAGTTACTGTGGTGCTGTGTGTGATGGTTAAGAGTTGAACTGTGGCTGGGTATAAGCTCTAGTCTCCTATTGGTGGGCTGGGCAGCCCCTCCTCGTCTGTGAAATGGGGCTGCTGTGGGTTAGTAGCTACCACATCACAGTTAGCATGAACACATGCATTGGAAAGAGCTGTCCTCTGGGCTGGCAGGGGAAAGGTCCCAGGGAAGTTCTCAGGGCTGACTCTGAGCCTCTGGGCATGCCAATGTGGGGCTGGGTGCCCATCTGAGCCTCCACCCTCCTGGGGTTTTGTATTCTTAATCCCATAAAACTCAGAGAGGCCAGAAGCCTTGGCCAGGGTGCAAATGGAACTGGGGCCCCTGCAAGCCAGTGAGCCCCCATGAGCCCAAGAGCACAGCTGATGGGCTACAAACACGGATTCTGAGAAGTCAGGCCAAGATGCAGGAGCTGGAAGGCCCAGAGTGGCTCCAGGCTGGTAACTGTCTACAGAGAGAAGCCGGCCCTCCCAACAGCTGGTTTCTGAAGCTGTTGGGACCTGGGCCAGCTTCTAGGAGGGGGGACATGGAGGCTTGAGGCAGCAGAAGGAGGCACCAGATTGGCCTGCAAAGAATTCCCCTTTCTTGCAAATTGGGCACAAGATTTTTGCCTTGCAGGCACCCTTGGGGTGTGAGCCTGTATCCCACTGCCAAGGATGCTGTCCTCGGCATTGCACCTGTGGAGAACCCTCCTCTGAGCCTGGGGTGCAACCTTCCACTTTCCACCTCCGCCTGGGCAGCATCTTTGTCCTGTTGGTGGAGCTTCCGACCCCAGGATCTTCTAGAGTCCTGGTGACCAAGGCTCAGCCCGAGCTCACAACAGCCCAGTGTGCCCAAGACCTGGTTTCTGTTCCCCAGCCCTTGGGTCCCCTTTCAACCTTAAACCCCCTTCCTGTCTCCCACCATGGCTTTTGGCCAGGTCTGTGCCCTATTTTTAGGCAGAAGCTGGCAAAGAGAATGGACTGGGAGGTGGCTTCGGCCTCCACCAAACACCTCCTCTTCCGCACAGCTTCGCTGCAAGCACAGGGTAGTCCAAGGTGCAGGTGAAGCTCAGGACAAGAGGGGCCCCTCCCAAGGAGCCCAGGCCTGTTCTGATTCGAGTGCAGCAGACACATGTGGAAGGACCCCAGACCCTGACCCTCAGTGTAGACACCCCCAGGACAGCAGGGGTTGTACTGGCTCCCGGACAACAGGCTCTGGGAAGGCAGACCCTGTTCTTCCTGCATCCAGTCCCAGCCCCAAGGCACCTGGCACACCGGAGGCGCCCAGCGCACAGGGGCTGCTCACCACATGCTTGCTGACTGAATGATGCCCCCACTAAATGCAGCAAGGCCTGGGGTTGGGGTCTTAGGGATGGGGAGAGGTGTGGATTTGGTGCTAAACTGGGCCTCTGCTGGGCCCTGGCTTCCCAGCGGGGCAAACTGAAGGGACCTGGGGCCCATGCCTAGGCCAGCAGAGAGCCTCCTGACCTGAGCAGGTTTCCACATGCAGGGGGCCCCGTGGGGCTCTGGTCATCCTGGGAGGGCCCACCCAGTCTGGACCCCAAACCTCTCACCCTGGGGATTTGAACCCGTGGAAACCCGGACATCCTCGAAGGGGGATGGGGACGGAGGGGTATGGGGACGAAGGGCGAGCTAAGGCCACCGCTCAGCACCCACTCCTCCCCGCCAGGCTCCAGGGCCCCTTCACGGCCCGGCCCCGCCTAAGCCCCGCCCCTCCACTGCCCCCTTCTCTGTCCCACCCTCTCTGACACCCCCCTCCTGCAGTTCCCGTGCCGTGGCTGCTGCGGGAGCCACGTGTGCCCGCGCCGGGCTGGCGTGCCAGGAGAAAAGCGCGGCCACGCCTGGCCAGGCCATCATTTCCCCGCGCGGCCGCGGCGCCGACTGGCGGAGAGCCGCCCCTCGGTGGGCCCAGGCGGGTCCCGGAGCGCGGGAGCTGGGAGCATGAGCGCGGGATCAGAGCGCCGGGCGGCGGCTGCCCCCGGGGTGGTGCCGGCGCCCTGCGCCTCGAAGGTGGAACTGCGGCTTAGCTGCCGGCACCTGCTGGACCGCGACCCGCTCACCAAGTCCGACCCGAGCGTGGTGCTGCTGCTGCAATCGCAGGGCCAGTGGGTGCAGGTAGGGGCGCGGGTAGGCGGGGGGTGGGGGCCTGGAGCCGCGGACGCGAAAGCCGAGAAGCTAATGGGGTGCAGAGCAGGGTCACGGTGGGGTTACCTGGTCTAAAGATGGGTGCCCTAGAGCTGTGGGGTTGAAGTGTAGGGGCTGGGTTGGAGGCAGAACCACGAGAGGGGCTCCAGGTAGAGGGAGGGAGCCCTGGAGTGGAGGGTGCGACCCCGGGTCCGGGTGGGGGCTTCGGGGCCAAGTGAAACACCCAGACTTGAGGGAGCCGCAGGGGCTCTCCTGGGGGGCACAGAGGGGAGTGGGGGACACGGGGCTTTGACCGAGGTCACGGGTCCACCTCGGGCCCGCGGGGCAGCCGGGAGCACCAGTCCTCCGCCGGGTCCGCATTCGTAGGGCGGAGACAGCGCACCGCGGGTCCCACGGGAGGCTAGCCGGGCGCTCCGGGAGCCAGGACTCCATCTCCGAGACCGGGACGCCCCGCCCAAGGGCTCCCAGCCTGGCGCCTGGCTCTCGAGTTCGGGAAGAGTCGAAGCGGTCCCGAACGGCCGCGGGGTGGCCTGGCGAGCGCGGCGCGTGCGGCCGGGGTCGGGGCAGCAGCGGACGGTTCGCATGCCTCGCGGACCTGGCTCTGGGCGCGTCCCGTCTCTCGGCGACGCGGGCTTCCCTCTGGTCCCGGGAGCGCCCGGGGCGCCTGCGCGGGGGTGGGCTCTTCACCCCAGACCTGCGCTGCCAGAGGGCGGACCGCGGGACTGCTCCGACCTCTCTGCGTCCCACGAAGCGCTTTTTCCGCCACCATCTCACGTGAGACGCGTGGCCTCACCTCGAAAGGGCAAGAAATCGGGGGCGAATAGGTGAAGTCGGGCATTGAGCCCCCGGAGAGCTGGGGGGCCGGAACTCGGACCCGAGTGCGCCCCAGCCTCCAGTGCTCCCCCTGCGACGGGTCTGTCCGCGCACGCGCGTCCCTGGCCTCGGTGGCCGCATACAGCCCGGGTGGAGGTAGGGAGGTTGGGGGCACGTCGGGGGTACAGCCGCTGAGGGTTGCATAGTCCTAGAGATGCGCAGCGCCAGCTCCCTGGACCGCACTGCTCCCTGGCTGTGACCTTGTGCTGGTTTTTGTCATCTCTGGACCACCAGCCACCTGGCCTGAGAAACCCTCCAGTCATCGACTTCGGGGGCAAAGGACCTGCTGGAGGGGCCCAAGCCCCCATTAGCCTTCATTGCTTGGCCTCAGCGCTCCCTGGGGCATATGTCCCTTGAGGAAGCACATAAACACCCTCATCTGGAGTGTGGGAGTCTGTGGGGCTCTGGAGCAGGGCACAGAAACCTACCTCCGCAGCCCAGGTTGCACTTTGATGGGCTGGGGCCCAAGTTGGAGGAGAGAGCTGAACCAAGGGGTTATCTCTGCAATCCGCAATCCCCCCCCCAACTCTGGAGTCTCCCTGCCTGCCCAGCTGCGTGCTGGCAAAAGATCTCTGCTTTAAGGTTTGCCCAGCCAGGTTCCAGTCCAGCTCTGTCCCTGACTTGGGGTGCCCCTGGACACCCCTTCCCTTCTCTGAGCTTGCTTCCCCATCTGTGGTGTGAGGATGGAGGAGGCCGTGTGGGCACGAGACGAGAAGCTGTAGCCTGTGGGGGCCAGAGAACTGCACCTTTATCTCAGGGAGGGAGGTGCCCAGGGTTCTGGGGAATGACCGCCGCCCCCCCCCCCAGGGGGCAACCAGAAGCCTTGAAGCAGCAGATGGCTCTTCCCACAGCATAACCGGGATGCAAGTCCTCTAGGACCACCTAAGGGCCGGTGGGTGGGACAGGGAACCCTGCAGGCTACAGCAGAGGCACAAGGTCTCCGGGCAGTGCCCCGGTAGAATCTTGTTCCCCTCCTCCAGGAGTCTGCTCACCCAGGGCCGTTTGCAGGTGGACAGAACTGAGGTGGTCCGGAGCAGCCTTCACCCAGTCTTCTCCAAGGTCTTCACGCTTGACTACTACTTTGAGGAGGTGCAGAAGCTGCGCTTTGAGGTCTACGACACCCATGGGCCCAGCAGCCTGAGTTGCCAGGAGGATGACTTCCTGGGGGGCATGGAATGCACTTTAGGGCAGGTGGGTGCCCCGTCCCCATGCCCTCAGACGAGGAGGGCAGCATGGGCACCTCAGCGGGTGCAGTGGTGGTATGGGGACAGCAAGATTATGCACCAACTGTGTACCAGGTGTTCTGTCTGACTCCTAGCTCCTTCTCCTTAAAAAATGTCTTTTAGTTAATTTAAAAAATGTAATTTGGAACTGGGTAATATAGTCATATGGATCTAAATTCAGAAAGTATAACAGGCATGCTCTGGGTGTCTCCCTCCTGCCCTGCCCCCAGGTTTGTTACATCCTTCTGGGGAGAGGTAGTCTTATCAGAGCAAAGGAACAAATAGTTTTTTTCTCTATATATACACTTTTAAAAACACAAATGACATACACTGCTCTGCAGCTTGCTTCTTCACTTCCACGACATAAGGGAGCCCTTCCCTTGCCTGTCTCCATGGCAGTGACTGGTCTGAGGGATCCTGCATCCTCCAGTAAAGTCATTCCCATTAGCTCTATGATTGTCAGTGAAACAAGAGGTCTTGCCTCCAGCCAAACTGCTCAGCGCAGGCTCTGGGCAGAACACTCCATGTGTCACACATTTGATTCTCGTGAGTACTCTGAGGGCTTTTTAATGAGGTATAATTTACATACAGTAATATGTGTAAACCCCTAGGGCTGGGATTGATGGGCTTTAGACAGTTGTATACACCTGACCACCACCCAGATCACACAGCACATCTTTGTCATCCAGCAGGCCCCCTGCTCCTCTCAACCCCCTCCCCCAATAGTTTTGCCTGTTCTAGAACATCGTGTCCGTGAATCACACAGTATGTTCCCATTTGTGTCCGACTTATTTTCCCGACATGAAGGCCATGTGACTCATCTCCATTGCTGCCCGGGGCAGAGACGGCTGGGTCGAGCCCGTCAGATAAGAGGACTGAGAGTTCAGCAGGGTCCACCCAATGCTGGCCACCCACTTTCCTCACATGCAGGGACACACATGCACGGACATCAATGTGCAAACATGCACGCACCTACGAGTGCAGATCCATGGACACATGTATGGACACGTATGTCTGGATATACACATAAACTCTGGATTATGGGAAGGCCACCCAGTGCCACCAGGTCTGCAGGGCCGACCAAAGGTTTAGACCCTGGCTTCAAATCCCAGTGGTGGTCCTTCAGTAAGTACCGGACCTCTGCCTGAATCTCTACTTTCTCACCTGGGTGATAGGTTGGGGAGCCAGGCCACCGAGGGTGACTGGGGTCACTGGGAAGGAGACGGGGAGACCCCAGGCGGGGTTAGGGCCCCCAGGGAGCAGGTGCGGATCCTCCCTGACCCTCTGACTTCCAGATCGTGGCCCAGAAGAAGGTGACCCGGGCACTGTTGCTGAAGTTCGGCAGGAACGCGGGCAAGTCCACCATCACGGTGAGGCCCCATCTTCCACCGGCCCCTCCCCTGCAGGCCCCGCCCCTTCGTCGCTGAGACTGTGGGGGACGAGGCCCAGGCTGCCGCGGTGTCTAGGCACCTCCCATAGACTGGGCTGCAGGGCGGAGAAGGGTTGGAGTGGGCCGGCTGAACCCTGAGGTCTGCGAGGGGTCAGGCCTCTCCTGCCCACTCCACCCAGGTGATAGCCGAGGACATCTCCGGGAACAACGGCTACGTGGAGCTCTCCTTCAGGGCCAGGAAGCTGGACGACAAGGTGAGGGGTGCTCCCCTGGAGCCCAGCTCTCCCTGCTGTCAGGGGGTGTCCATGAGAAGACAGGTGGCCGCGGAGTGGGACGCACTCAGAGCCAGGGCAGCTGTGCTGCTGTCGGGGTCTTGTTGTGTCACTGCCCTCAGTTCATCCTCATAGCTTCTTGTGACGTCGCTCAGGGGCTCAGGGAGGTCCCAGGGCAGACAGTGGAGAAACTGGTGGGAGCCAGTCTCTGGGCTGGAAGTGCTGGGGAGCTAGGGAAGCTGGAGCAGGATGCTCTCAGGGAGGGCTGGGCCCTCACACCCGGGGAGTGGCAGAGCCTGACCCCCAACCCAGCTTGCCAAGCTCATCTTTTGCTCTTCTGTCAGGATCTCTTCAGCAAGTCAGACCCATTCCTGGAGCTATACCGGATCAATGATGATCAGAGCGAGCAACTGGTGTACAGGACAGAGGTGACGGGGTCCCCGCCCAGCACCCGAGGGTAGTGTGAAAGCACAGAGAGGGCAGCCCCTGATCCTTCCTGCACCTCCCTGCCCGCCGTAGCTGTAGGGGCCTTGATCCCTAACACCGCCCGCCATCCCCCTTTGAACAGGGAGCAGCCAGGTGTGGGTGAACCTGGTGACCTAGGGTCAAGGATCTGCATTTGTTGTGACTACCTGCCCATGAAACAAGATCCCAGTGACAGCAGTGGGAAAGCGTTTCCTTTTGAGATAAATTGAGTTTAAAAAAGGCTATGTAAGGAAAGGAGTCCAGGTGGTCCCGGAATGTGGAGGAAGCTACAAAGGGGGTTCTGGATGGAACGAGGTTCGGAGATGGAGCTCTGGGCTCGCAGGGTCCTGCCTGGAGCCTGAGGCCGGGTCCCCTGAGCCTCCTGCCCCTCCCGGCCCACAGGTGGTGAAGAACGACCTGAGCCCCACCTGGCAGCCTTTCAAGGTGTCTCTGAGCAGCCTGTGCAGCTGTGAGGAGTCGCGGCCTCTGAAGGTGGGTGGGGCTTTGAGCCTGGAGGATGGGGGTGTGGCTGGGAAGGGGCGGGGCGGGCGGTTGGGTGGGGCCAGCCCCGCCAGACCACACCCTCTTGGAGTTGAGATGGGTGGGGGTCGGGGTGGGGGGGTCGGGGGGGTGGGGAGGTACTGGAGAGGAGTGGTGCGGAGGGGGCGGCCTACCTGCAGGGCCATGGAGATGCCCAGGCCTGGGACCCCAGAGGGGCAGGCGGGCTGAGGAGTCCTGGGCTCCCCAGGGCCTCGTTTGGGATTACGACTCCCGCGGAAAGCACGACTTCATTGGAGAATTCTCCACCACCTTCGAGGAGATGCAGAAAGCCTTCAGTGAGGACCAGGTGAGCCGGCCTGTCCCCCAGAATGCTCTGGGGCGCTGGCCCTGGGCTGAGTTCCCCAAAAGTGCTTGTGATGTGCTTGTGAGAGGCTGAAGATGATGACAGAGCATGACAGCCACGCCCACCAGGTGGTCAAAGTAGGGATCACCGGCCTGTGTTGGACAGACAGACGCCAAAGGGCTTCAAGGCCTCCCCGGCCCCTTAGGGTGGGGTGTTGGGTGCTGGCACTCTGGGGTGGGGGTCTCTGCCTGTCCCTGTCCCCCAGGCCCAGTGGGACTGTGTGAACTCCAAGTATAAGCAGAAGAAGCGCAATTACAAGAATTCTGGGGTGGTCATCCTGGCAGACCTGAAGGTGAGCCTCAGCCCAGGCTGCAGACCTTCCCCTGCCCACCCAGGGTGTGGGGTTGGGTGGTAGTCCTGCTTCTGCCTGAACTCTGCGGAAAGCAAGCTCAGCAGTAGCAGGCCACTCCATAGAATCTCCCTCATTGTGAGATGGACTCAAGGGCTCTTGTGCCCCCAATGCATGGAGGTGGGTTAGGAAATGGAGGGGAGGGGGAAACGAGAATAGATGATGGGGGGAGATGGGCATGCAGACAGCCTGAGGGCCCAAGAGGCAGGGACTGAGGCTGCCAGGCTCCTGCCTGCCCCAGCTGCCCTGGGGGACGGCAGGTCCCAGCAGCCCCAGAGGCCCTGCCCTGAAGCCCCGGCCTGAGTCTCCCCGGGGTGGGGGCCCTGGAAGCTCTACAGGGTGTACTCGTTCCTGGACTACGTCATGGGCGGCTGCCAGATCCACTTCACGGTGAGTCTGCACCCTCCACACCGCCTGTGGGCTGCATCCCAGAGGATGGGGGGGTCGGCACCTGGCCCCACTCAGAACCCGTTTGACACCCGGGGTGGATGTGTGCAGAAAAGGCCCGTCTGCAGGGCTTGCAGACGTCTTCCTTGTGACCTCTCTGAGCTTCTTCAAGTGACAGCCAGTCACTTGAAGGTAGTGAGTCACTGAGGGTAGTGACTGGGTGGGGGGACATATGGGGACCCCATTTCAGGGCTTATTCCTCCCAGGCCCTGCCCAGCCCCTCCCTCCACCTTCGACTGCAGGAGGAGGTGCTGAGGGTCCACTGTGACTGCTCCAGCTCCTTAGGGTCCCTGGCTGGTGTTGCCGCAGAGGCGCTGGCTGTGCCTGGGGACCCAGGAGCTTTGGGGTTGGCCTGTTCCTTCTCCTGTGACCCAGCTAGCACAGCGTCAGACCCTTGGGCTTACAGCCCCCGGGTTTTCTCACATCCCTGGGCGAGCAGCTTCCCCAGGCCTTGGTGTCCTTAGCTGTCAGATGGGGTGCAGCTGCCACCCAGGCCAGGAAGGAGGGCTCCAGGCTCACGACGCCGTGGCCTCTGCAGGTGGCCATTGATTTCACGGCCTCCAATGGGGACCCCAGGAACAGCTGCTCCCTGCACTACATCAACCCCTTCCAGCCCAACGAGTACCTGCAGGCCCTGGTGGCCGTGGGAGAGATCTGCCAGGACTACGACAGGTGCGCTGGCCTCCCATGCCTCCTGGGCTCTGCAGGAGTCATGGGTCAGCACCCCAGGGCCTGAGAAGGGAAATGGGGTGGCCCTCCACAGGGGTCCGAGTCCTTCTCGCAGACACAGAGCAGTAAACTGAGGCCGTGGAGGGGTAGGGCTCTTGAGGCCTAAGGAGTGATGGGGCCAAGATCTCTGCATCCAGTCAGCACCACCCCTGCCTGCCTGCGAGCCTGGTGGCCTCCTCAAGGCTCTGGGCCTTAGTTTCCCCCATGTGGTTCGGGGTACCTGGTCTCCTGGCTCTGCTGGTGTCTCCCCGAAGCCCCCGTTCCCTCAGTGAGGTCGGGAGCCCTGGGTGATGAGGCGGCCTCTCTTCCAGCGACAAGAGGCTCTCTGCTTTGGGGTTTGGAGCCCGGATCCCTCCCAAGTACGAGGTAGGAGAAAGCCCGGGTCCCAGGACCCCAGGGGAAGCAGTGCCATGTGACAGGCGGTGGGGCAGGGGGTGGAGACCTGTCTTTGACCTCCCAGCACTAGTGTTCTCGGTCAGCCCTGTGGCCCTGTGAGGAGAAGGGGGACATTCGCCTGGAATTTTCCGCTTAGAAAGGGTGTTTGACTGGCTTGAGCAGAAAGTTTGGGGGTCGGGGAATTATTGGCTAATACATCTCAGAAGCTCCAGGTTCCGCTGGATCCAGGGCTGGCCTTCTGTCCTCTGTCCCCAGTGACCCCCTTCCACAAAGGATATGTCACATGGTGGCCCCAGGGGCTCCAAACCTACCTCTCTCAGTAGTTGGGGTGGGGGGTGCTAGGAGGTGGACCCGCTGACCAGTGCCTTCTGCCCAGGTGTCCCATGACTTTGCCATCAATTTCAACCCGGAGGACGATGAGTGCGAAGGTAGGAGCGTGAATGGCCCAGGGTGGGGGTGCGCTGGGGGCGTGCTCACACCCCTCCCCCCACAGGGATCCAGGGTGTGGTGGAGGCCTACCAGAACTGCCTGCCCAGGGTCCAGCTCTACGGCCCCACCAACGTGGCGCCCATCATCTCCAAGGTGGCCCGCACAGCCGCGGCCGAGGAGCGCACCCGTGAGGCCTCTGTAGGTGCCTAGTGCCAGGGCGGGTGTGTGAGGAAGGGCGGCCCGCCGCTGGGGAAGAGGGAAGGGTCAGGTCGGGCGGGCCGGTGGGCGGGGGAAAGTGGGCGTGGCCGGGAGGTGGGGCCGGGAGGTGGGGCGGGGAAGGCCGAGGGAGGGAAGAGGGGCCGGAAGCAGAAGTCCCTGGTGTCTGGACCGAGTGAGGCCTGGCGTGGACACGCCTCGAGGGCCCCAGAGCCAGTGAGCTGAGCGCTGCTCTCTCCCCAGGAGATTCTCGCCCTGGATCTGCTGTCTGTGGTTCTGTTATACATGTATTGTTATTTTGTTTGCATGGTCTTTCTTTTTTTTTTTTTTGGCTGCACTGTGTTAGCTTGTGGGAATTTAGTCAAAGTGCACAGTCCTGATTCACTGGACTGCCGTTAGAAATCCCTCTTCTTAATTTGCATAAATGGTGAGATGCTAAAGCCTCCTGCATTAGGGTTCTGTAGACCTGCCTGAGGCACGATGACTCTGTTGCCTTCTTTTAACCCTTTATTCTGAAGAAAAAAAAAAAAAAGAATAGTCAACTTTATGGAAGAATAATCCAACACCTTTGGCCCATCCTTTCCCTGGACTCACTGGTCAGCGACTTCTTGCCCTGTTACCTCCTCCTACTTCTCTTCCTCCCCTGCCCCCATCTACACATTGGTCCTGTCTTCCCTCTGAATCTCTTGAGAGCAGGCTGCTGGCCTCCTGAACCCCACTCCCCCCTCCAAGTTCTTGGTGTTGATCTGCTCACAAGATCCTGTACAATACAGCTTTGCAGTCTCACATCGAAGGCGACCCCTTCCTCTTGCCTCACCCCAGCCTCCATCTGTCCCCATGTGTCCTTGTTCCTCACCGTCCCAGGACCCGTCCCTCCCATGTTCTGGTCTCCTGATCTGTTTTTTTCCCCTTCGTTTTTCTGTGCCCTGTGGCATGTGGGATCTTAGTTCCCTGACCAGGGATTGAACCAGCATGCCCTGCAGTGGAAGTCCCCTGCACCACCAGGGAAGTCCATGTGGTGGGACTAGGCTGTTGCTCTCAGCTCCATCCTTGGGACTTGCCATTGCCCAGCCCTTGGTGGTCCCTGGTCCCGCGCCCTGAATGGGGGTGGCTCTCCCAGACACACAGCCCCCAAAGGCAGGGTCACAGTGTCACCTCCCACCCCTTCTTTCCTCAGATCTAGGCGTTCTCTTCTACAGTCACTGCACAAGTATCAATTTCAGGTGGTTTAATTTAGATCCAATACTTTAGTCTATATAATATGCTCCAATTTCATTAATTGCCAAAAAAAAATAATTTTATTACAATATTATTCCTGGTGTAGAATACAGCCTGGAGTTAAGGATTACATTCATCTTTCATGTTCTTGTATTGTTTTGAAGCAAGTTTTAGACACATAATTTCATCTATAAATATCAGTATAAACCTCTGAAAGAGGTACTGCTGCTGCTGCTGCTAAGTTGCTTCAGTCGTGTCCAACTCTGTGCGACCCCATAGACGGCAGCCCACCAGGCTCCCCTGTCCCTGGGATTCTCCAGGCAAGAACACTGGAGTGGGTTGCCACATCCTTCACAGTAGGGTCCCATTATCACACCTAAAGACAACGTCAGTTCCCAAGTATTAAGTGTCCAGCCATCTCGTCCACACCATGGTGGGTTTTCCAGGAGGCACAGGGTTAAGATAAGTGGCTGGGCCTGACAGTGGGTGTGGCCATCCTGCTGGGGACCCCTGCCTTCTCCTACGGGGTCCCCTTGCCATCCCCTCGTTAAAGAGATCGGCACGTGTATATAGTAGGGCCCCCAGCTGGTGTCTGCTGACCATGCCTTTGTGGTAGCCTTCGTGTCCTGTCTGATTCCTCTGGGAGGGGTTGAACTCTGAGGGCCTCAGGTCTGCCTCTGTCCTTGCTGGGGCTCAGATCCTTCATCTTAGCTGCGAGGTGGATGTGGGTGGAGGCTGGGTGGCATCTGGTGGCATCAGGAGGCATCCCTGAGCCTCCTCTTGAACTTTGCCCTCACCCGTCTTCCTGTCCCGCGGAGAAGCCCTGTCCCTTCTGGCTGACGCCTCCCAGGGCCCTGACTGCAGTGGTCCTCGGGTTCAGGTGACGCTTCTGTCGCTGGCGGTGATGGTGTGGTGTTTGCACTGCTGGCAGATGCAGGGCTGTGAGGTCTCAGTGGGGTGCCGCCCCTACTCTGGGGGTGGGAGGAGGGTGTGTGGGGTCAGGGCTGGGCCAGGCACTGTGGGAATCCACCAGCCCTGGACAGGAGACTGCCCATCCCTCTGGTCTCGGGGCTCAGAGGGGGTCCCTGGGAGAGGGTGCCCACTCGGCCAGAGCCGGGCAGGCTAGGAGCTAGTCTGGCCAGCCTCCCAGCGCTGGCACTCCAGCTTGATTTTTGCAGCTCTTCTGTGTTTTCTCTCGCCCAGATTTTTAGTAATGATTGCTGAGTGGTTTTGTTTTTTTCACACTGGAAATGGACCTTTATTTGAAACAAGCCCCAGTCTGTCATGCGCAGACACACTGGGCACCTGGCCAGCCTGGGCCAGAGTGTGTTGTTTGAAATCTCAGCGTCTCTTCAGGGTGTGGAAGCCCCTCCCCGCCCAGGACTGATGATCACTTCTCTGGCCTCACACCTGGGTCAACCCTGGCTCTGCTAGCCTCACTGTCTCCACCTGTAAGGTGTGGCCATATCCACCTCCGGGTTAGAGGGAGCACGTGGTCACAGCTCACTGTGATTCCATGTGTGTGTGTGCACCTGTATACATGTGGTGCGCTTCTGCGAATACATTTTTAGAAAAGCGTGGCAACAGTGGTCACCCCCAGGTGGTCTGGTTGGTGGACTTGGGGTTCGACTAGGGGAGGTGCAGCGGCCCTGCAGGGTCCCCACGCCCCCTTCTCCCCTGTGCCCCCAGCAATACTACATTCTGCTGATTCTGACGGACGGCGTGGTGACCGACATGGCGGACACACGCGAGGCCATCGTGCGCGCCTCCCACCTGCCCATGTCCATCATCATTGTCGGGGTGGGCAACGCCGACTTCACCGACATGCAGGTGCTAGACGGCGACGACGGGGTCCTGCGCTCCCCACGCGGCGAGCCCGCCCTCCGCGACATTGTACAGTTTGTGCCGTTTCGGGAGCTCAAGAGCGTGAGTGCCCGGCGGGTCCCTTGGCAGCATTGCGGGGGCGACAGGCGCTGAGCCCCCGCCCCATCCTGAGCAATTTCAGCCCCTAGAAACCTTTGCACTATGAGAAGCCTCACGGATGCCCCAGAGGGCAGGGTGCCCCTCAGGCAGCCACCTCCCTGGCTTTCAAGCCTCTTTGTGACATAGCAGGAACTCTGTGTCACGTGGACACACACTCGCAGCTTCACAGGAGGACCTGGGCCACGGAGGGGCCTCAGCCACTCTGCCCCGTGCCCAGAGCAGGGTCACACCCACCCAGATGGCTGTCTGTGCCCCCACAGTGGCAGCAGGGGCGAACTGCCCAGCTACTGCGGTCTCAACCTTAACACAGGCTCACCTGCTTGCCCACTTGGTGAATTCCTGGTTGTGGTCCCTGGAGCTGCGGGCTCTAGGGAAGGGGGCTGGATGTGAGTAGGTGGAGAAGGGGGGCTGGGGGATGGGAAGCTGGCTGGAGGCACCTTCTCCCCACACCCAGGCGTCCCCCGCGGCATTGGCCAAGAGTGTGCTGGCCGAGGTGCCCAGGCAGCTAGTGGAATACTACAGCCACAAGGAGCTGCCTCCAAGAGACCTCGGCGCCCACGCCTGAGAAGCCAGCTTGGGCTCTGCTCTCTGAGGACCCATGGGGCGGCCAGGATTGTGTCCACCGTCTGCCTCCAGCATCCTCCACCCGACTCCCCAGGGGCCTCCCATCCTGCAGCCCAGGCCCACCCTCAGCTCCTGTGACCCTGCTGCCTGGTGGGCTGAAGGTTAGGTCCCATGGGCACGCCTAACCCAGCCCCAGTCTGGTGGGTGGGGAGGGACCTGGAGGACGGCTCCTTTACTTCTGATCTTCACTGGGGAGAGTCAGCAGGCAGTGCCCTGTCTCTGAGAAAACCCCAGTCCCCCAGATTCCTCCTGGTCCCAGCTGCATCCACCCTCGTCTCTCTGTCTCTGGGGTCTGCGGGGGCGGGGGAGGGGACTTAGGCAGAATAAAGTGTCTTGTCCTTGCAGCGGCTTTGTCCCTTCACTGCCCGCCCCAGCAGAGGACCGCACCCCACTGGAGGGGTGGGGCACGGTGTTTCTGTGCCCTGGAGCCCTGCACTAGAGTAGGGAGCTTCTCGGCAGGTTCCTCAGGTCCTTCCTGGACTGAACCAGGGGCCTGCTGGGAATGAAAAGGTGCGGGGGCAGTGCTCCACCCTGGGAAGGGCCAGTCAGTGTGATGGCCACCCCAAGCCAAGAGCCTCCCCTGTTCCCTGCCTGAAGTCTGTACCAGCCAGGCTCAGGTGGAGAGGGCTCCAAGCCCTGGGCTTTATGAGGGCCTACTGGGCGCTGCATGCTTTATGCTCCTCTCGGGGGAGGGGGCAGCACTTGCAGTACCTCCCAGCTCTGTGGGCATGGGTTTCCGGTTGAGATTTCCCCCTAAATTATCTTGTCTGGGAAAAACAGACTGTTCCGACCCTGAATGCAGGCCCACCCACCCCTTCCTCTATCCATCCGTCCATCCATCCACTCTGGGGGCCTATTTTTAGCTCCTGATTCATCTCTTGTTCAGCGGGGATAATGGGCATTGCCATGGTAACCTGGCTACCGCTGAATTCTGGAAGGGCTGATTTTGGTCTCTTTGGGGGTGAGAGGACACCAGAGATGCAGCCCCCCCCCCATTCACATCTGGGAGGCAGCAGAAATGCAGGCTGGGGGACACTGTGGCCCTGAGGAGGGAGGGCCAGTGTCAGCAGAACCCAGCCACTGAGTCTCGTATGACTGGGCTGCCCTTTCAGGAGCAGAAAGTCTCGGACACTTCCTGGGCACTGATCAGGGGCAAAGCCAGCAGAAGCTGGTCAGTTGAGATCCCTGGGGAGACAGAAGCCAAGAAAAATGGGGGATGGGGGGTCCATGCACAGCAGTGGCGACAGTGATGGCCCAGGGTTGCTGCAGCCTCAATGGGCTGTAGCTTCTTCCAGAGCTCGTGTGGCAGGGAGGGGCCAAGGTTCAAGGTCCCAGCCTCTCCCCTCCTCCCTGGAAAGGAGTGGAATCGGGGTCAAGGCCACTTTCAGGGGATGCCCTCCTGGGGCCAGAGCAGGTGTGGATGGAAGGACCAGGGGAGGCAGCCATGGGACCTGGCCTGTGGGCGGCTCGGCTGGGCACACCTGGCTCCTCCCTTTCCGCTCAGACCAACTTGGGTCAGAGACGGGGCTTCTGTCTCCTGCCACTCACAGATTCTGGCCCACGAGGATGGCAAATATTCCTAGTTCACAGACAAGGAAAGCAAGGCTCAGAACAGTTGAGTGACTTGCCCTGAGTCACACAGCTGGCAGTGGCAGAAGCAAGACCCACCAGCCCCGTGCAATTTCTGGACTTTCACCTTTCAATGCAAGACCCTCCATCAAGAGTTCTGGAATCCAGAAGGGCTCCTAGGGAGGGAAGCCCCAGACAAAGTGGTCAGAAATCCTGGCAGCTGGTGTGGAGACCTGCAGACAAGACACCAGCCCCTAGTTCTTTGTCACCACCCCTCCTGGGGATGCAGCCTCACTCTTGCTCGCAATAATTGCATGTGGAGTCTGTGGGATTCAGAGCAAGCCGACCTGAAGGTGTGCCATGGACTGGGGCTGCTGTGGGAGGCAGCTGGGCCTGACCATCTTCAGAAGTTGCTCCAGCACGCTTCTTGGAGCAGCTCCTTCTTGCAGAGTGGGCTTGGGATTCGTGTAAACCTGCGGTGGCCAATGACTTAAGCACCGGTCCAGAGTCAGGTTGGACACCTGGTCCCACTCTCCTCAGCCTGCACGTGACCCCTTGCTTCACTTGGCGGCATGAAAAGTGAGCGTGTGAGTCTCTCAGTTGTGTCCAACCCTGCGACCCCATGGACTGTACCTTGCCAGGCTACTCTGTCCATGGTATTCTCCAGGCAAGAATACTGGAGTGGGCTGCCATTGCTTCCTCCAGGGTATCTTCCCAAACCAGGGATCGAACCAAGCTGACCGTGAAGTCCTTGACTGACCCTCCCCTGGAGAAGCGGGGTGTATAGTGCTCCTCTGTGAATCCAGGTGGCCTCGGTGCTGTGTGTCTCCAAGGCTCAGTTATGGACACACACAGGGCTGTCCTGGTCCCTTGCTTTCTGAACAAGGGCTCACCAGAGCCTGTGACACCTTCCTGAACTTCTGGGAGAGACATCACTGGGACCATCGCAATCCTTTCCTGTATTCCTGACCTCTAGAAATGGAATGAGTTTGTCAGTGTTTGCTGGTGTGCTAAGCCACCACATTTTGGGGGTAGTTGGCTCTGCACGTTCTTGTAAGGACTGCACAGGGGGCAGGTGCACTGGGCCTGAGACAAAACACCTGTTGGCAAATAAATATCCATTTCCGGAGGGAGCAGGGTGTCCTTTCCCTGTTCTGAGCATCCCTAGTTGTGGCTGTCGGCCTGGCCTTGTGCGGGGGAGGACTCCAGGCCCAGGCCCCCACCCCCGCATCCTCAGAGTCAGCCGTGGGCCAAGGGAGCAGAACCCTGAAGCTCCAGCCTGCTCTTTCCTCTGCTGCGGAGACGAAGCTGAGCAGGAAACTTAAGTGCTGTGATTGGTGTGGGCAGCAGGGCTGTCAGATGCTAGGCAAGGGCCTTGGGCACAGGGGGCTGTGGGCAAGAGCCCCGTTTCCCCTGCTCTGGTGTCTGCCCCCGAATGAGGGCACCCGGGACCCTTGCCCAGCACAGACTCTCCCCGACCCAGACCTACAACAGCCACAGAGCCCAGGGTGAGAGGACCCAGTCCTGGTTACCTGCTGAGGCTGTGGCTCCCTAGGCTGCCGTCTTCTGCGGATTTAACTTCCAGGAGCCTCAAGCCTGAGGCTCCGTGGAGACTCCTGGAGGCCCTGGGCTCCATCTGGAGAGGGCAGCCGGGTGGTCAAAGGTTCAGGTAGTCCCAGCAAGGAGCCAGCCTCCCATCCCACCCTGGCCATCAGCCACAGACCAGGGACACAGTGGCTCCTGCCTCCTGTGTCCGGGGTCTGAGCCACAGCTGCCAGCCCCAGGCGGTGCAGGCCTGTGGCGTCACAACACCAGCCTGGTTAATAGGATTTTCAGGTACAGGGCTCTTAGGACCCCAGTTCTTCACTCTGGGAGAGCTGATAGACACAGCTTTGAGCTCTGAACTCAGAGCTGCGGGTTCTCACCAGCTTCCCTCTCTGTGTGGGCCTTGGGTTCCTGAAGGGTGAGCTTCCCTGAGGCTCATGACCGACAGTGGGGAAGGGTCATCAGAGCAGGCACCTTCTCTTGCTGCCAGGCCTGGGTGCTGGCCGGTGCTGAGGGCCCCGGCCAAGTGGTCAAGGGAAGGTGGGAGGACGCAGGTTGGGGGTCAGGGACGGGGTCGGTCGACACCCAGGGGAGGGGAAGGCCTTTGGACAGAGCTGTTTTCTCTTGTGCTGGAGTAACGTGTCTAGTCCCCACATCAGGGGAGGGAAGGGAAAGTCCACATGTCCCGGGGGCCCCTGCAGCAGGCCCCAGCTCCTGGGGGAAGGCCAGCAACCGTTTCCCCCATCCTCAGGGGTCGTGTGTCTCCAGGAAAGACACGTTCAGTTCTTCAGCCTGGCCTGTGGATGGGGGACTTACTTGTAAATAAGTTTTTGCAGGTGTGACCAAGTCAAATGAGGTCACAGGATGGGTCCCATGTCTAAGGACTGGTTTCCTCAGAGGAAGAGGAGAGGGCCAGGGAGGGGACAAATGCAGCCGCTGTTGTAGCAAAAACAGGAATGAACAGCCTTTGGCACATACCAGCCTAACAGACCTGCAAAAGGTAAGCAATTTAGCTGTTACTACTAACAAACATTTGTCGTTGGACTTGTCCTTCACAAAGCTCATTACTCTCTGACTCCATGTAGATTTGGAGCCGGAAATGACAACCCCCTCCAGTATTCTTGTCTGGAGAATCCCATGGACAGAGGAGCCTGGTGGGCTGCAGTCCATGGGGTCGCACAGAGTCAGACACGACTGAAGTGACTTAGCATGCATACATGCATTCATTGGAGAAGGAAATGGCAACCCACTCCGGTGTTCTTGCCTAGAGAATCCCAGGGAGGGGGGAGCCTGGTGGGGTGCCGTCTATGGGGTCGCACAAAGTCGGACACGACTAAAACGACTTAGCAGCAACAGCAGCCATGTAGATTATGTTCTGGACCTAGCACGCTTCTCCCCATATGCTCTCTTTGTAGCATCCTGCATTTCAGAAAGAAGGTCGGGGTCGATAACTTCATGGATACCAGACTCAGCTGCTGCCTGATGCCAGCTGTGGCTGTTTTGATACTTTGCAAGAGAATTAAAAACATGAGACCTTCAAGAGGATTATAAAACCTCTCCCTATTCCTGAGAAAAGGGGGCATAGTTCTTGAGGCACTAGCCTGCTGTGTTTCCCTCTTGCCTGGCACAGATAATAAAGCTACTCTTCTCGCCTTCCTCCAGACTCTGTCTCCATATTTCTGTTTGGCATCAGTGGACAGGGAGCCAAGGTTTTGACAGCATCGCAAGCTGGGGAACCATGGGAGCTGCCCCCACGTCTCCACTCCGAAGGGTTGGGGGAGCTGGGGACCCAGAGGTTTACTGGGACTTGGTGCATCAGAGGTGTTGAGGGACATCTGCTTTTTGCTTAATTTTAAAATTTTTCTAGAATACTTTATTGCTGAAGTGGAAGAATTTCGTAACCATGCTTTTTTTTTTCTCTTTGTTGTGGCTCTGGGGCTCCAGAGCGTACATGCGCAGTAGTCGTGGCATATCGGCTCTTGTGGGGCTGCATTTCCCTAAGGCGTGTGAGTTTCCCCACCAGGGACCGAACCCGTGTCCCCTGCACTGGGAGGTGGACCCTCAAACACTGGACCACCAGGGAAGTCCCCAGTGGTTTGTTGTGATAAACTGTTTTCTCACACCAAGGGTAGAGAGCTCTGATGTGGACAGTCATGACAGACTCCCCCTCCAAGCCCTGCCGGTCCTGGGGGACAGCCAACTCTTAGAGTCCAGGGCGGGGGATCCCTCAGCAGCTGGATCCACACCCTCAGACAAACCCTGCACAAAGGGCGAAAAGGCAGGATGCTGGCTTCCACTAGGGGGCGCCCCAAGCACAGGCGCTCACAGGCTCCCAGGCCCCTGTTGACAGCAAGTCCTGGGATCCCCACAGCTTCTTCTCCAAGTTTACTGAGACACCAGTGACAGGTAACTCAGCTGGAGGAGTGTGACGTGGTGAACTGATACACTTGCCCACAGCGGAGTGACTCCCACAGAAGGGCTAGCTAGCACTGGCATCACCTCACAGAGTTGCCTTTTCTCTGTGTAATGAAATTTCACATCTCCTTCCTGAGCAACTTTCAACTTCACACACAGAATCATGAGCTGCAGTTGCCAGGCTGTACGTTCAAGCCCAGGACTCACAACTGCAGATCTGATTTCCAGATCTGTGGAAATCATTTGACCAACTCCCCCAGCCCCCACTTGCCACAGTTCTACTGTCTGTCTTTACAAGCTGGGCTTTTTAGATTCCACAGATAACTGAGCGCCTATAGTGAGAACAGAAAGTGTTTCTCTGTGTGGCTTATTTCACTGAGTGTGATGCCCTCAAGGTTCATCCGTGTTCTAGAAATGGTAGAATTTCCTTATTTTTTTTTTTTACCACTGAATTATGTTCTCGTGTGTGTGTGACAGAGAGAACAGGGACCGGTGCGGGAGAATCCTTTTACCCATCACCCGTTGATGGACACTCAGGTTGCATCTGCTGTGAATAGTGTTGCTGTGAACACGCGGGTTCACATGTTCCTTTGAGGGTGTTTTCATTTCCTTTGGATAAATACCCAGGAGTGGAGCTGCTGGGTCACACAGTAGTTCTGTTTTTAATCTCTTGAGGAACTTCCATGCTGTTTCATAGCAGCTGTACCAGTGTACATTCCGACCAATAGTGCACGAACGTTTCCTTTTCTCCACATCCTTGCTGACACTTTTTTTTTCCTTGCCTTTTCTGGCAGGTGTGAGGTGATATCTCACAGGGGCTTTTTTGTGTTTATTTATATATTAAATCTTCTGATCTGTGAACATTTATTTCTGTCTTCAATTTCTTTCATCAGTGCCTCATAATTTTCAGTGTACAGATCTTTCATCTTCTTGATTAAATTTACTCCTGGACTTTATTGTTTTTGATGCTATTACAAATGGGATGTTTTTATTTTTTTCAGATAGAGAAAATTTATAATAATTTTTGTCTCACTTGGAGTGGATATTCTAATCTTGAGGCAGAAACAGTCATTGTGTGTTCTCCGTTGCTGGCTGCTGCTGGGCATCACAGCATCTGTGGAAATGGATACCAACTCCTAAAATCAGTATACTCTGAATTGCTAGACACTCATTTCCAGGAGCTTGGGATGAGGGACTGTGGATGTCTGAGAGGTCAGCCTTGGAAAAGCAATGTAAAACATGTGACTGAGAACTTGAATTCAACATGTGATTTGAAGTTGAAATCTTACTGTGTACACACAATATAGGAGTGGGTCAGAGAGCTCTTGGGGCTCCAGCTTCGATGGACTGAATGTATTAATATTATACAATTAAAAATGTTTGTAGGAGCTTGTCTAGTTCTATAAATGGAATCAGATGTGAATAAAAAGCTCTTTAAAAGTGATGGAGAAACAGAATATTAAACTTTGTGGGTTGAATGTGTAAGAAACTGGGATTGAAAGTTTATAACATTAATAAACTGAATTTTATTAAATTGTAAAAGGCCCAGTGAACCACATGAAAGCCACGGAATCTCAAGTTGATGTCAGTTTTGGGAACTATAACCACCTGTTTCCCAGGACGAGTGACGCAGGCCTATTTACCGCACCCCCCCCCCGCCCCCCACCCCCGCCCTCCAGTGAACGGGCCTCCTGAGCAGGGACTTTGCACGGACCCTGCCGCTGAGGTCAGATTTCTGCACGTTTGCTCCCAGCCCCTCTCTTCTGGGACCTGTGCACAAAGTGAGACCCGAGGAACCCCAGATTTACTCTCACTGAACTGCCAGGAGGCGGGTTCCACTTATCTTCAGGGCAGAGTCAGGTCCCACCTGGAGGTGAGTGGTGAGAAGTCATGCCCGGAAAGGTACAGCAGTGGGTGGCGAGAGGTGGGCCATCCAGGGACCCTGCTTTGCCCGAGGAATTGGCTGCCGAAGGGAAAAAGGCCAAGAAGGACTCAGGGCCGGCTGGTGGGGCTTCTGCCCTCCTGGCTGATTCCTGTATCCTGCCCATCCCTGCGGGCTTCCTGCAGCCTCACTCCCACCCTCTGAGGGGCCTTGATAGAGGCCGAGGTAATGTGGACGCTACCTGGGACAACTTTACAGCATTTGAGAAACCCCAGCAGACAACCGAGGCACGTTTTCCTACAGCTTCTGCTTGTTTGCAGGACAGGGGAACGTGAATAGATCTTGGCCAGCACCCCTCACACAGCGTATGGCTTCCCTGCTCCCATGCACACCTGGGACCCTGCTGGGGTTTCTCAAATGCAGTAACCTTTGACCTGAAGAGTAGTACTGGGAGTTGACCTGGCTCCAGGTAAGGGCTTTCTTAGAAATACTTTTACTTCCCTTGGGGGCTGATGAGGGGGTCCCCACCCAGGGCTCCAGACTTGCTCCCTGTGCCATAAACACCCATCTCCCACTGTCCTGACAGACAGCAGGGTGTATGCACACACACACACACACACATACACACACATACACACACACACACGCTTACACACACGTGCACCTATCTGAGGAGACACAAGAAGAGAAAGCGTGTGTGTAGAATGAGGTTGCCCGCCCCAGGTTGGGATGGGGTGGTGAAGGCTGGGCACAAGGGGTGGGTGGGTATTACTTCTCGAACCCATGCATGCGTTATCTGGCTCAGGAGGTCCAGGCAGGCCCAGCGGAATTGTACAAGCCCTTAAATGAGAACTAACTTTTGGAGTTTGCCAGTCATATTTGTACAAGAATCTTATTGTAGTTTAAGTTCCCTTTTTCTCATTCTGTGTGAGGTTCAGCTTTTTTTTTTTTTTTTTTTTTTTTTGTCATCTCTTTGTTCATGCCCTTTGCCCATTTTTCTGTTGAATTGCTCATTTTTAGAAAATGACTTACAAGACCTGGTGAGCCGTGCGCACGATTATAGACATGTTTTCCTGGGTCACCAGCGGTCTTTGATCCTCCCCTGGGGTGTGCCAGCCTGCTACATCAGTATTTTTCTCTCCTGCCCTTTGCTTCCTTCCAGGGCTTTCTGACTTTGTTTCCATTATACAAGATGATGCTCTGCATGGGGTTTGTGGAACATGAGGCGGGTTGGATGGGCTGCCACCTCCATGTGCTGACCCTCCTCACGTGGTCTAAACAGAGCAGTGAGCCGTGAGCTGCCCCTGCTAAGCCGTATCCAGCCAGCGTCTCCCATGCAGCTCGGCGCTTGTCATGGACGGAACACCCTGGATTCATCTGCACCCTTTCCTCACGTGTGGACATTTGGTGGATAAAAAACAACATCAAATTTCTCACAGATATTCTCCTGCATGGAGCCGTGGTAACCAGAGCTTTTATCAACCCATCCAGCAACGTTTCTAGGGTGTACACTTCATGCTGGTTTAGAAATACAGCTATGAGCATGACCAATGTTGCCCTGCCTTTGGGGGACTCACCAGTGAGTGGAGGTCAGGCCAAAGTCGCAGGCGCTCACCAAGGAGCTTGAGGGTACTTTGGGATCAGTGGGATCAGAGGAAAGTGTTGAACCCACACAAATGGTAAAGGCAAGGAAGACTTCCTGGAAGCAGCATCATCTATCTGAGGCTGGGAGAATGAAGAGTTAGAATTGGTGGGGTAAGCATGTCAGGGCCATCTAGGCGGACTGAGGCCATCTCACACACTGGGAGGAGGGCTCAGCGTCCCAGGCCAGGTGCTCAAGGCATCATCCTCCTTGGTCACCCCCAAGGTGTGCACCCCAGCTCCCCAGCCTGAAGTGGAACTGCTACTATTAGCCTGCCCTCCATGCTGCTGACTGCCAGCCTGGGGACAGCCTGCTGACACCGCAGGAAAGTGCCCAGCTGGCCTGGTGGCCGGGGGCACCCTATCCTGGAGCCTGGGGTCTGGGCCTTGGGTTCTTGGCCACTCAGGGAGAGTGTTGCTCAGGAAGAGTGACCAGGGTGGACTCACTGTTCTCCCGTCCCCAGGTCTCCTTCCCGGACCAGACCCCCCTCAGCCTCACCTGAGCCTCTCTTCCCACAAGCCTCAAGCCTGTAAAGTCTGGGCCACATACCAACACTGTTCTAACAGCTTAAACCCCACCCCAGGATGGCCAGGCCCCCTTACAGTACCTGAGAACTCAGGGCGGCTCGAGGAACTGAGGCTTGTTCCAGCCTCCTCTAAGACTGGACTTCACTTGGAAAAGCTGGATCCAGGACCAAGCCCCCTTCCTGCCTTTTATTTAATGTGATAACTTCCGAATGACATATTTCAATCACACCTAACATAACGCATGGATCATCCAATGCTTTAAGTGAAAGGTAGAGGAGAGACCCTGACTTTTACTGGTCTAAGGGTCAGAATTGCTTGGTTTCTGCTCCATGTGAATTAACGCTTGCTTATTTGCTAGAGCTCTGCTGAGCTGCGGTGTTTCTGCGGGTTATTGTCTGAGAGCAGAGTGATCAAGCGTTTTTCCCACTTGGAGAACGCTTGGCTGGGGGCCAGCACCGGCTTCTTACATCCTGTTCACCTGCCCTTTTCCAGCTCCCACGGCCAGTGCTGGAGGGCCTTCCTACTTTACCTGGATTCCTGCTCCCCTAACGGCCAAACCCGGCTCACCCCCACCCCCGTCTCTCAGCACAGACACAGGGACCGCAACGTGGGCTTCTTTCTCTTTTGCAACAATTATCACTGGTCGAAACCCGTCCTCCAAAGTCGGTGTGGGATTCAGTCCAGCAGTTTCCATTTAAAGGTCCTGGAGGCCGAATTTCAACCTCGTTTTTCCTGAGCTGACCCTCCTGCCGTGACCACGGAGAGCCGACGCCTGGCCCTGCCTGCATCACTGACCAGTGGGTGGTCCTTTTAGCCCTGCCAGCCGGGCCCTGTCCCCGCTGGGCCTCCACTGAGGGCCGGTGTGCTCACCCCCACCCCCACCTTTTGCGGTGACCCTGCCACCACGCGCCTCTCTGCGCCGCCCCGCTATCCTCAGGTGTCCTGTGGAGCAGAAGTGGTCCGGAAGAATCATCCAGGATAAGAAAAAGAGCCTTTGCGTCCACGGGGCTTTCTCCAGGCAGCCAAGGCCCCCCTGCACCGGCCCCCAGTAGGATTCTGGACACACTCCACTCAGTCTGGTCCACAGGGTGCCTGGGGACACCCATCTCTGAGGGGGAGGCTCGTCTCCGGGTCTCCCCCGGGGTCTCAGCGAGCGAGCTCCACCTCCACTAAGGCTGCTCACCCTCCCCTCTGTCACCCAGCTTCACCCTCTTGCTGTGACATCTGCCCCCAGGAGGAGGGCTGTGTCAGGGGTCTCCTGACTCTGGTGTTTCAGGGCCTGTGTGACACCCCATCTTCCGCGGAGGGCAGGGCAGCATCCTGGAGTGATCTTGGGGTGCACACTCCCGGTGCCCCGCCTAGACGAGGCTCGTGTCCCTGCGAGGGGGGCTCCTGTGTCCCCCCACCCCGATCAGAAGCTCACCCATTGGCTGGTTTCTGCAGGCTGTCTGACACTGTGAGCCCCTTTGGGAAATGGGGCACTACTGAGACCCAGCTGCAGCAGGAGGGGTGGTGGCCCCCAGAGGTACAGCCTCCGGAGCTGTGAAGGTGACCTTGTTTGGAGAAATGCTGCTGTGATCAGGCCGAGGTGGATTGTGTGGGTGGATGTCTGCTGCAGGCATCGCTGGGGGCCTGGCTGGCGAGCAGGGAGGGAGGGGTAAGGGGGCTCCATGGGGTGGTGGGAGTCCAGCTGTGCAAGGCCAGGGGCCAGGGAAGAGTCTGGGCTCTGATTGGACTGGCGGGGCAGCCCAGGGGCAAGTTCAAAGTCTGCTCTGGCTCAAGTGGGCCCTCCTTCCCCTTTGCTGGGGGCGGCCCCTGCTGGCACCCTGCCTCCTGGGATCCAAGTCTTGTCCTCCTTGTCCACCAAACAGGCACGCCACACCCTGGCCACTTCCTGAAGACTTTCCCAGAGACGATCAGTCCGGGGCCCTCAAACCTCCCACCTCCCGGATTACCTGTCCCAGAAGCCAGGGCCTGAGGCCCAGAGTCCCTCTGACTCCTCCCCGTGCTCAGCGTTCAGCCGTGTCGTTGCATGTGTGTGTGCCCACAGTTCCCGTTCATTCCACACCACCCTCCATGTGTGGAAGTGCTACGATCTGTGGGTCCATCCACTCTGGGTGGACATCAGGGCTGCCCCCCGTGCTGTGGTGGTGATGGCTTTGCTGAGATACAGCTCACCTGCCACCTGTTGCACCAGGAACGTGTGTGCGCCCTTCACGTGCTGAAATCCTAACCTGGATGTGGCAGGATTGGGCGGGGGTGTGTGTCAGGTCAGGGGTTACTGATATCCAGGAGGGCAATTGGGCTGTAACAGCTATAAAATGCACTGTGACCTCTGCACCTGCCTCGCATGGTGCGACTCTAACCACGCAGCTTGATGGACTACATTTTGTTTATTCATCAGACCCTGGGCTTTTGGGTTTTTGGTATCTTTAGGCTGGTGTGAACATTTCTGTGTGGAGGTACAAACATGACTTACATAGTTGTTGGTACATATATGGTATTTTCACAGCTAAAATGTAAAATAAAAAGAACCAATGAGGCTTACATACGCCTGCCTAGAGCAGTCGCTGAGACCTGCCATTGCAAAGCTGGACGAGGCAGCCGGCACTGCATCCATCCCTCGGGGCTGCCCACTGGAAGGAAGCTGGGCGCCCATACAGCCGCTTCTCCCCTGCACAGGGTGCTGGGAGGCTGAGAGGGCAGCTTCCTGGGCCAGTCCCTCCCCCACACAGCTGCCCGCCCCTCTACCTCTCACAATCTGAAGACTAGGGCTTCTCAGGCGGAAATGGGGCATTTTCTCTTTCCTAGGAGGGGAGGTAGGCGCTAGGGTAGGACCAACACGGCCGTGAAGTCCTGCGGCGAAGCCTGCATGGCTGCCGAGGCCACAGTGAGTGTGCTGGGGGCCAGGGGGCTGCCAGGGGTTGGGGGTCTGCCACTAGGGAGGTGCTGTCTCGAGGGGAGGTGGCAGGAACCCAGGTCAGCAGAGCAGGGAGACAGGGAGCCTGAAGCAGGTGCAATTCCAGAAGGTGAGAGAGCTGTGATCAGTGTGAAACTGAGGCTCACAGGGTTCCCCTCTGCACCCCGACATCTTGTCAGCAGCCTCTCTGCTGTCCTTAGGATGTGGTCCAGACACGCTGGGGAGGGTGAGGCCCCTGCCACCTTCCCGCCCCCACACCTCTGCTGTCCTCTGCACAGACCCTTTCTCCCTGGCTGCCGACCCTTTAAGATTCAGCTAGTCTGTCCCCTCCTCCAGGAAGCCTTCCTTTTCTGCAGCTCTGCCTGGCTGCCCTGCTCTCTGCTCTGCTCACTACCATCCCCCCCGTCAGGTGGGATAGATGTGCTGAATGAATGAATGAGTGAAGGAAGGAGTGGAAGAATCAAAGTGGGCTGTCTGCAGGAGCCCATGTTGGGCAGATGACAAAGGCCTCCTGATTCTTATTGAAAGCTCAGAACGTTCGGTCCTCCTGGCGGCAGCAGATTAACTCACAACAGTAACAAAGCGCAAGTGGGCTGTGTTCTTTGTATCCAATGCAGAGACGTTTCCTAACCCGATGGATCTGTTCCGTGGGCTTGAAGTGCTGGAACATGGGATACATGCATGGGTACTGCAGCCCCCTGTGCTCTCAGCCCCTCTCCAGCTGCCGCCCACTGGTCAGTGGGGAGAGGGCCTCATGGATGGGCTCCTGGGCCCACCCTGTCTTCCTCTCTGAGAAACACATGGTTAAAAGTGACCCCCCAGAGCAACAGGACTTCCCTGATGGCTCAGAGAGTAAAGTGTCTGCCTATAATGTGGGAGACCTGGGTTCAATCCCGGGGTCGGGAAGATTCTCTGGAGAAGGAAATGGCAACCCACTCTAGTACTCTTGTCTGGAAAATCCCATGGACGGAGGAGCCTGGTAGGATGCAGTCCATGGGATCACTAGGAGTTGGACACGACTGAGCAACTAAATTTTCTTTCTTTCCCAGACAAGCATACCTTCAGCAGCCCCTCACCAGTCAGGGTCTCTGAGTCTACCTCACCTCAAATTAAATAATGGTTTCGAGGCTCACAATCTTGCAAGGAACCTGTGTCACTTGTCTTTTTCCTCACTCAATCCCCTTTCCTGTGGACATCACTGTCCCAGCCACAGGAAGGGGATAGGCTTTAAGCCCTTCAGGGGATGGTCATAGCATATTCTAGGGAGGGGGTGCTGGGCACAGTGCAGGTCGTGCTGGACTGGTGGGTGGGGTCTTCCTGGGCCCAGGGAGCTTGGGGGCTGCATCACTTTTATTCAGTAGAGCTGCTTCCGTGGGGGAGAAAGCACAGTGCGGCGTCTCCCTTGAGACTTGCTGGCCGTCGCGGGCCTGTGTTCAGACTCAGGGAGGTGGGAGTTCGTTGTCAGGGCAGGAGGGGGCATCTGGTTTCCCTGAGTGTAGCCCATCCAGGCCTCAGTCTCCTGATTCATCGATGAATTCAGATCTGCATGTGTGTCCACAGCTCTGGGGATGAGGACAAGGTGAGGACAAGGGCTCCTTCTTTATCCAGGCAGTGAGGCTGGAAGGCATCTGATGGTCTTGCCCACTGGGAATGGGCAGCAGGGCAGTTCTGAAGGCCACAGAGGGTGGCCTCGGACAGGGGAGCCAAGGGCTTCCGGGTTCCCTGGGGACAGCAGGCTGGGGAGGCCTGGGCCCCTCCCACTTTCTGCTGTCCTGAGGCCTGGGCTCCAGCTCTGGCTCTGAGCCATGCGGCCAAGGTGTGTGCCGCCCTTGCCTCGGTTTCCAGACCTGGGAAGGAGGGGAACCAGGAGTCTGCAGGGCCTTGTCCCACAGGTGAGACCTCCGGGCCACACCGCGGGACCCGACTGGCCACCAGGGGGCAGCAGTGGGAGGGCCGGACCAACGGGGACCCAAGCCCCTGGCCTCCTATCTGAGCCTCTATCAGCCTCAGGGCGAGCCTGGGGCTCCAGGCCTGTCTCACAGACAGGACAGGGCAGCCCACACCCAGTGCATTTTTTCACCAGCGTCCCGCCCACATCTAGAGTGTCCCCATGCGAGCACTGCTGTCCCTGCCCTAGACTCAGGGAAAAAGGCTGGCCCCACTGGGAGGCTGTCGCCTGCCCTGCCCTCGTCCAGCTCAGCAATCACCCTGCCCTGCATGGGGGGAGCCAGGCTGGGACAGGGGTGTAGACCGGGGTGCCCCAGAATGGGGAGGTCTGTGGGCAGAGGGACCTGCTGATGGAGTAGCTGGTGGGGCCCCCAGACCTGCCCCACCTTGGGCACCATCCGGACGTTCCTGGGACGTCCGCCTGCCAGCGGGACACCTGGCGTCCACACAGGAACTCAGCCAGGAGCCAGACCCTGAGAGTGGAGGGCCTGGAGTCAGGGGCACCCCACCCCCATCTCTGTGCAGAGCCTGCTTAAACACTCTTCTCTGTTTTAATTATTTTTCCATTTTAATTCACATGCTAAAATGTCAAACAGTAATAACATCAAAAGATGTTATTACAAAGAGTAATAACATCAAAAGTAGGAATCTGCCTCTTCCACCCCTGCCTTGGCGCCTCTCGCCCTCCCACCCGTCCAGTGATGCCAAGACCCTGGGAAGACCCAGGGAAAGTTCTCCTCTCCAGCCTCTGTGCCCACAAAGGGGTGCCACCCCAAATATGGAACTGGGGGATAACCTTGCAGGCAGGGGCTGCACGTGGCTGCCTCCCCCAGGCCCTGGTCCATGGTGCCCAGGGTCAGACTTTCAGCCCCTTCTCCACCCTGAACCAGTCCTCCCCCTGAACTCTCACCACTCTCTAGGGTAGGGTCAAGGGAGCCAACTTGCTCCAGAGCCTTGGCAGGTGGCCCCCCCAGCTCTGCCACCCTCCGCTAAGACCCGCATTGCTCTTGGGGCCCCCTTCTCATGCTACATCCCCGTATATGACCCACCCCCGTTATGATGTCCCATTCCTCCCAGTTCTAGTAACTGAGTACCTCACAGCTGGGGCAGGGGCTGCCCCACTCAGTCAGTGTCTGTGAACCACGAGGGGGCCAGGGCAGAGGGGGTTGAGACTGGGGCACTGTGCCCCTACCTGGGCTGCTGGGACCCTCCCTGGGTGAGGATGGGACTGCCAGCTGTCTGCCAGCTGTTTGCCAGTGCCTGCCAGGGTGTGTCCCCCATCCTAACCTCAGAATCCTGAAACCAATTAGCACAGCCAGCCCCCAGCTGGGCCGGGGCTCCACACAGACCTTCTCCTGGTCTGAGTCTCTGCCAGAGGACATTCCGATCCCTGCCTGCTTCAGATCCTCCTGGAGTCGAGTGTACTACACATATAGAATGTGGGCCCCAGCCTCTGGGCCAGGCTGCAGCAAAGATGCCTTCCAGCCCTGGACACAGCCGTCACCCTTGACCCCAGCAGTGAGGGTGGGGTGGCATCCCCTCAGGTGCCAGGTTGGCTGCTACCAGATGATGCTGTGGTCCTGGAGGGGGGAGGGGAAGCGTGGCCCAGCCCAGCTGTCCTTGTGACGCCCAATGCCTCCTAACTCAGGCCCCCACTGGATGCCACCAGCCTGTCCGAGGGAACGCCCCCGCCTGTCTGGGGACCCCGACTCCCTGTCACCCAGCCCGGCCCTGTCTGGCCTACCCTGGGCCTGAGGCCCAGCCTGAGGGTCAGAGGGTGCTGAGTCTGGGTGGGCTGTATGTGCCGGGCACGCCTGCCTCTTGTGTCTGCAGAAACTCAGACCAGCTGACACGTGTGCAGCGTTCACCCCTCTGAGGCCGCCTGTGAAACTTAGGGGCGGGTGCAACTTGAGAAAAACAGAAACAACCCCCCAGGTCTCGTGACCTGAGGGGAGCCCGCCCTCCTGTCCTGGGGAGCCTGGGCACCAGGCTCGCTGAGCTGCAGGAAGCCTGTCTCCGCCCTTTGCGGGAGGGCTGTCTGGGCTACGCAGCACCCGGCAGGACAGCCGCTAGTGGATACCTACTGTATGCCTGGTGGGGCCTCTGAGTCTGAGCTGAGTCTGAGCACTGGTTCAGGTGCCCAACGGACAGGTGAGGAAAGGGCCTGCTGGGCTGTGCTTCTTGGGGTGAATGGAGGGCCAGGGCCTCCTGGGAGTGTCTCTGGAGGCCCTGAGGGAGGGACCGCTGCTGTGTTCAGTGGACCACGGAGCTCAGAGTGGTGGGGGCAGCCAGTGGGGCTGTACAGTTGACCCTGGACAGTGGGGGACAGTGGGGACAGAGGGGACAGTGGGGACAGAGGGGGACAGAGCAGGACAGAGGGGGGACAGTGGGGGATGGGGGACAGTGGGGACAGAGGGGTCAGAGGGGACAGTGGGGGACAGAGGGGGACAGTGGGGGGCAGAGGGGGCAGAGGGGTACAGAGAGGACAGTGGGGGACAGAGGGGACAGAGGGGATGGGAGGACAGAGGGGGACAGAGGGGACAGAGGGGGACAGTGGGGACAGTGGGGACAGAGGGGGATAGAGGGGGACAGTAGGGACAGAGAGGGACAGAGGGGATAATGGGGGCAGGGGGGACAGTGAGGACAGAGGAGGACAGAGGGGACAGTGAGGGACAGAGGGGGACAGTGGGGGGGCAGAGGGGGACAATGGGGGGCACAGGGGGGACAGAAGGGGCACAGGGGGGGACAAAGGGGGACAGAGGGGACAGAAAGGGACAGAGGGGACAGAGGAGGACAGAGGGGAAGTGGAGGACAGTGGGTGACAGAGGGGACAGGAGGACAGAGGGGGCAGAGGGGACAGAGGGGGACAGTGGGGACAGAAGGGAACAGAGGGGGACAGAGGGGACAGAAAGGGACAGAGGGGACAGAGGGGGACAGAGGGGAAGTGGGGGACAGTGGGTGACAGAGGGGACAGAGGGGGACAGAGGGGACAGAGGGGGACAGAGGGGACAGGAGGACAGAGGGGACAGAGGGGACAGAGGGGGACAGTGGGGACAGAAGGGGACAGAGGGGGACAGAAAGGGACAGAGGGAACAGAGGGGGACAGAGGGGAAGTGGGGGACAGTGGGTGACAGAGGGGACAGAGGGGGACAGAGGGGGACAGAGGGGACAGGAGGACAGAGGGGGACAGAGGGGACAGAGGGGGACAGTGGGGACAGAAGGGGACAGAGGGGGACAGAAAGGGACAGAGGGGGACAGAGGGGAACAGAGGGGAAGTGGGGGACAGTGGGTGACAGAGGGGACAGAGGGGGACAGAGGGGACAGGAGGACAGCGGGGACAGAGGGGACAGAGGGGGACAGTGGGGACAGAAGGGGACAGAGGGGGACAGAGGGACAGTGGGGGGCAGAGGGGGACAGAGGGGGGACAGAGGAGGCAGAGGGGGGCAGAGGGGGCCAGAGGGGACAGAGGGTGACAGAGGGGGACAGAGGGGGCCAGATGGGGCAGAGGGGGCCAGAGGGGACAGAGGGGGCCAGAGGGGGCAGAGGGGGACAGAGGGGACAGAGGGAGGCAGAGGAGGACAGAGGGGGACAGAGGGGACAGAGGGGGGAGAGAGGGGGACAGAGGGGACAGGAGGACAGAGGGGACAGAGGGGACAGAGGGGGACAGTGGGGACAGAAGGGGACAGAGGGGGACAGTGGGTGACAGAGGGGACAGAGGGGGACAGAGGGGAAGTGGGGGACAGTGGGTGACAGAGGGGACAGAGGGGGACAGAGGGGACAGGAGGACAGCGGGGACAGAGGGGACAGAGGGGGACAGTGGGGACAGAAGGGGACAGAGGGGGACAGAGGGACAGTGGGGGGCAGAGGGGGACAGAGGGGGGACAGAGGAGGCAGAGGGGGGCAGAGGGGGCCAGAGGGGACAGAGGGTGACAGAGGGAGACAGAGGGGACAGAGGGGGCAGAGGGGGACAGAGGGGGCCAGAGGGGACAGAGGAGGCAGAGGAGGACAGAGGGGGACAGAGGGGGACAGAGGGGGCAGAGGAGGCAGAGGAGGACAGAGGGGGACAGAGGGGGCCAGAGGGGGCAGAGGGGGACAGAGGGTGACAGAGGGGGACAGAGGGGGGACAGAGGGGGCCAGAGGGGACAGAGGGGGCAGAGGGGGACAGAGGGGGACAGAGGGGACAGAGGAGGCAGAGGGAGGACAGAGGGGAACAGAGGGGGCAGAGGGGGACAGTGGGGGACAGTGGGGACAGAGTGGGCAGAGGGGGACAGAAGGGGGACAGAGGGGGACAGAGGGGACAGAGGGGACAGTGGGGACAGAGGGAGACAGTGGGGACAGAGGGGGACAGAGTGGGCAGAGGGGGACAGAAGGGGGACAGAGGGGGACAGAGGGGACAGTGGGGACAGAGGGGGACAGTGGGGACAGAGGGGGACAGAGGAGGCAGAGGAGGACAGAGGGGGACAGAGGAGGCAGAGGAGGACAGAGGGGGACAGAGGGGGCAGAGGGGGACAGTGGGGGACAGAGGGGGCAGAGGGGGACAGTGGGGGACAGAGGGGGCAGAAGGGGACAGAGGGTGACAGAGGGGGACAGAGGGGGCCAGAGGGGACAGAGCGGGCAGAGGGGGACAGAGGGGGACAGAGGGGGCAGAGGGGGACAGAGGAGGCAGAGGGGGCAGAGGGGGAACAGAGGGGGGCAGAGGGGGACAGAAGGGGTAGAGGGGGACTGAGGGGGACAGAGGGAAAGAGGGGGACAGAGGGGGACAGTGGGGACAGAGGGGGACAGTGGGGACAGGGGGGGACAGTGGGGACAGTGGGGACAGAGGAGGCAGAGGGGGACAGTGGGGACAGAGGAGGACAGAGGGGGACAGAGGGGACAGTGGGGGACCAGGAGGACTGTGGAGAAGCCAGCAGCCTGGACGCGCCCTGGGGCTGGGTGGACAGGGGCCATCCGTGAGGGTTGAGGGCAGAGACCTGGGTGGTGTCTTCACCACTGGGCCCGGACAGCCAAGAGGCCTCAGGATGCCTGGACACAAAGGTCACATGGTCTGAAGGGCCTGTACCCAGGGCTCCCCAGGGCACGCCAGCACACCCCATTGCCTCCAGGCCCACTGGGGGTTGCCGTGTTCCAGGCTCTGTGGGTGGTCATGGGGCTGAGGGCCCGGCTGCAGGCCCCGAGGTGGACATGGGGGCCGGGTGGGCACAGTGACACAGAGACAAGGGCGCCTGCAAGGCTAAGCCTGTGTACTGTGTGCGTGACAGCACAGGCCTGGGGTAAGAGTGTGTGTGAGCCTGTGGTCACAACCATGCACCTACGTATTACTGTGAGTTTATATTGGTGTGCTAAATGTGTCTGTGTGCGCGTCTGCATCTTGGCATCTGTGTGTGTCTGATCACATGGACAAGTCCACATGGGTGTGCTTATAAGCCTGTGCTGCGTCTGCACATGCAGGTCTCATCTGTGATATCCTGGTGCATACGTGTGCTGGTGTGTGGGTCACAGGAGGTGTCGGCATGCTTGCTATGTTGCTGCCTGTTGGGGCACAGGCATCTTGACACAGGTGGTTGTGCCAGGGCGCCTGTGTAACCGTGCACGGCATGTGGGTGTGTGGTTAGCTGTGTTTGCTTGTGTCTGTTCGCACACACAGGGTGTGTGTTCCTGAGGGGCAGGGGCTGTGGACTCAGGTCCTCCGGCTGCTCTGGGCTGTGGACTCAGGTCCTCCGGCTGCTCTTGGCTGTGTCGGGGCTGCGCCCCTGCGGGCATAGGTGCAGATGGGGGCATCTTGGGGGACCATCCCAGGAGCCCCGGTGAGCACCTGGGCTGCTCTGGGCGGGTTTATGAAGAGCCGGGCAGGCTCTGGCCACTCCTGGACGCCTCTCTGGTTCCCACCAAAATGTAACAGCAATGCTTAGTTTTTGCGTGTTTATTGTCCCCATGTTCCTCCTGATTACGGCAAGTGATGCTGATGTTTCCAATTAATAACATTATTCTCTTCATTTAAATAAAACATGAAAACATTTTAAGGCAGACAATTAGGTGGCTCCCCTGAGAGCTGAGCAAGCAGCGAGGTTTGGCCATTCTCCCAGGGACCCTGGGGGAGAGCGCATGTCCTCAGCCACCATGGACCCGGGGCTTCTTGTTGCCAAGGAGACTGTGGGGCGCGGCCGCCCCCAGCAGCCCAAGGTGGTTCGGGTTACTCACCCATTTTACAGACCAGGGCACAGTCACCAGCCGCGAGAGAAGGGCCAGCATGTCAGCTCTCTGCTATTAAACAAGCGATTCTCCAAAGCTCCAGCTGGCACTCGGGGGTCTCTGGCATTGCTCACGTTTCCAGACCCAGCAGGGCCAACTGGTCTCTGGCCCAGAGTCTGGCCTCAGCCAGGAGCTGGCAGGGGGCCATGGCCAGCCGTCAGCTGGGGGGAGCTGGGCTGGTGGCTGCATCCCCCATGGTGTGTCCAGGACAGGAGCCAGATGGCAGCACGGAAGTCACGCCGGCCGCTTTCTCTGCGGGTCGAGCTGGTTGCCTCTCCTCTTGGCAAGAAGGATGGACAGGCGAGTGCTGCCAGTTCTGGAACACACAGTCGGCCACACAGGAGCGTGAACCCAGGGCGGCCTGTTCCCAAGCTTGTGTTCTCAACAAAGCCTGGTCCCACCTCCTGAGAGTCTCTAAAGTCAAAGGACCTGGGCCAGGCTGTCGAGCCCACTCTGTCCCTGAGGCTCATGTCACGGGGTGCCAGCACAGGAGGAAACAGAGATGCCGTGAAAATCCTCCACAGCTACACCCACTGCAGCCCTTAGGTCAGAGGTGGGCCTGAGACGGGCATTTGCTTGCCATGTCCCTCCAGGTGGCAGGAAATGACTCAGGCAGAACCTGCAGTGTCCCAGAGAGGAAGGGTCCTTGACTGACAGATTCAGCCCGTTTGGGGGGATAACTTAGATGGAGACGGCCTCTTCAGGAGCATTTATAGAAGGGGGCAGCATGGGTGCAGAGGGCAGGGGCCCATCAGAAACCAGAGAGGGGCTCAACTTAGATGTCACAGGAGCGGGTGGGAGTGAGAGACACGGCTAAAATCAGACTTACGGACGGCTGGATGGTGGACAGGCTGACCCCGGTGCCCACGGACATACATGGACAGTCCTGGTTGGTCCATGGCCAGGCTGACTCCGGAGAAAAAGACACCAGGGAGTGTCGCTAAAAACATGTTTGTTTGGAGAATCAGGGTTGCTGTGATGTGCTCACGTTAGATTCTGACATTAAGGGCCCCCTCTTGCTTTGGGAGGCTCCGGTATGCAGCTACTGCATGAAGTGACAAAGACCTCCAGCTGGTTGAGGACAGTCTGCACATGCGATGAAAGGTCGAAATACACAATGGAGGAAAGGGGTCCAGAGGAAACATTATCATCCAGTAAACAGGAGAAAAGAAAACAACGACCAACTGACACCAGATAATACTGCTTCCATATAAGAACACGGAGCAAAGAGAAAAAGAAACCCACCACCAACAGAAACAGAAGACAGAACTTTGGGAGGTTAAGAATGTAATTTCTGAAAGACAAGTGGGTGAAAGTGTTTAAATTCAGAGACAAGGAAACTTAGAGAATAAATTCAAAGAATATTCCATTCATAAATTCACAGAATAGAAATGCACAGAATAAAAGCACAAGAAAACCTAAAACAGGAGAGAAAAATACAAGAGTCAAATAGGAGTAATGCCAGAGGTCCAGCATCCAACTGAACACGGTGCCTGGGAGCAGACAGAGGAGGATTCCAGGGCGCGTTCTGGGACCAGCAGCAGAGCCAGTGACCCCGCATGAGGAGCTGGTCAGATGAAAGCAGTCTCTAGTGAGGCACGTCCCTGAGAAAGTGCAGAGCCAATGAGGAAGGTAGCTCAAGGAGATTGTGCAAGAAGGCAACAAGCTGCCTACAAAGAACTGAATCCTCAGCAATAGTGCATTGTGGATAGCCCTTCACTTTCGAGAGCAAACAGGTTATGATCCAGAAGTGCAAGGCCAGCAAACCTGTTGCTCAGTTATGAGGGCATAATGATGTCAAGTGCAAACATTCCAGGGCTTGGAAGTTTTCCCAACACCACTGCCAGAGGTGGTTTGGGGAACAGCTCTAGCAAAACAGGACGCAAACCTGGAGGTGGAGGGCCCAACACAGAAATTCAGTGGGAACCGTGGACCCGAAGCTGGGCACTGTGAGCAGGAGGCCCAGAGTGTGGAAGACTGTCAGGCAATCAGAGACCCCAGGATGAACAATCGACTTGAACAGACAGATTCAGGTGTGAGTGCGGGGCCTGACCCGCAGGGCCACTGGTCAGCGCTCCCAGCAGGGGGGCCCATGATGACTTCTGTTCGCAGACAGATGCCACGGCTGAGAAGTCTGACCACATGCACAAGCAGCCTGACCCCGAGCCCCACCAAGGGACACAGGCTGTGAGTTACTAGAGGGAGGGGGCGGAATGGACCCCGCACAGCACGAGCCCTCCTGAGTATAGACTTGGGTATAGACGACACTGCTTGGCTGTCGTCTTCCGGGGCTGTCATCCTGGAAATCCTCTCGTGTTTGAACAAGGGTGTACCCGGCCCTCCCATGGGTGTAGTTGAGTGTCCTTGAGTCTTGTGTTTCTTGGGTCACCCAAGGACATATGGTCATGCCCACACCTTAACTCCTGGAAATGTGTCCTCTGTCACCAACTTGCAAGAGTCATCTGCAGCTGAAGTCCCGGAACTGAAAGTGAATGACCCAGTAAGACCAGCCCTGCGGAACCCAGCAACCCGAGGAGCCAGAGTTGCCCACCAGAACCAGGATGCTGGCCCAGCCCTGGGACAAGGATCACTGATTCACCCATCCCAGCGGCTCCTGGGAACATCCTCAAACCGCCCCACCTGAGACCTGAGATGGTCCTCAAACAGATCCATCTGAGAGACCCATGTGAGCCTCCAGTTCTAAGGAAGTACAAACACTCCAGGCTTCTGACCCCAAGCCCCTGTGTCCAACCTGCAGCTGAGAGTGGGTCACAGTGCTGTCCCCAGGACCAGGGTGGGGTGCGGTTGGAGCACCCCTGTGGCGCTGTGCTCCACTGTGTGGAAAGTAACATAAAACTACTTACAGGCAAACCGAGGGGTGCATTCAAGGACGCAAAATCGAATCTTGTTTGCAGACCTCAGGCACTGAATCCCAGGGGCGGGCGTGGAGGTAACCGGCCCTCCCCGCCTCTTCTCCTGTCCTCTGGGCAGCAGCTCCGCCCTGGGGTTTTACTGCACCTGGGCCTGGCCCGGACAATGACGCCCAGCCTCAGACAGCGACGCCCAGCCACGGGGTCCCTGAACTCCCATCTTCCCACCCTCACAGGGAATGCGCTGATTACTGATAAACAGGAGGTTGGGCAGCGATCACCTGGACCAAAGGCCTCCGTCTTCTGGCAGGACAGCTGGTCAGGACAGACGCACAGCAGCGGCAGGCAGCGGGTGCCCAGGGACAGTGCCATGTGGACCGGCTGGTGGCTCTGGCCCCTGGTGGCCATCTGCACTGCAGACCAGTTCCGGGACAATGCGGTGAGACTCATGCAGAGCACGCCTGTCATTGACGGGTAAGCAGCCACTTGGGATGGGTCTGGGATCTGGGCTGGGGGAGCTGTGATCAAGGCTCATGCGACCTGAGACAGGCACTGCCCTGTCTCCTTGAGACTCGGTGTCTCCCACTGAAACATGGCCTCTGCTCTTTGCTGAACTCTGTGGGCTCTCAGGGCCACAAAGACTTGAGCAGAGGAGGGTCTGTGGGACCGGAGCAGGAAGGGGGTGAGTGGCGAGGCCCCCGCACCTCAGCAGCTCCCGGGGCACCTGAGCCCAACCTGAACCTCCTGGGGGCTGGATCCCAGCTCCGGAAGCGGGGGCTGAGGGCCCTGCCTCACAGGAAGGGCAGGGAGGATGTCACTGGGGAGACCCCGCTGGCCCTCTTGACCCTTCTTCTTGAGGCCCTCTTGTCAGACCCCCTCCCACTCCGTCCACCTGGCGTGACCCCTTCAAATCCCAGCTTGACCTCACGGAGGCATGTTGGCTTTCAGTGCCCCAGACAAGCTCCTGGGCACCCACTCCCATGAGTACCATTCCAGCCAAGACCCTAGAGACACCTTGTCACTCCCTGATGTTGCGGCTAATCTGGGCCCACTTGTCCCCTTCAGTTACCCTCCCCCACCACCCAACCCCCTGCTTGGGGTCAAGCCTGCATCTCTGACCGTCCCCTCCTCCCACAGGCTCGAGGTCAGGTCCCACCCCTGTCCTTCAAGATCCCCTCTGCCGAGACTTCCACTAAGCTTGGAACAATAAAAACAAAGAAAAAAAAGTCCTCATAGCTGCCCCTGGGGCCCCTAGATGCTGCAGGCAAGCCTGGCCAGGCCCCCTCCCCTGATCCTGGCCCCAGCTCCTCGGGGACTTCCAGAGCCCTGGGAAGGGCACCACCTGCACACACACTCCAGCCCCGCCTGTTCTCCTGCCCGCCCGCCTGCCGTGCTGCCAGGCATACTGGCTGCACGCAGCCCAGAGGAGCAGTATCCAGTGTGCAGTGGCTCTTGGGTGCTGGGAAGTCTAGAACACTACATGCTGCTGGGTTTTGTTGGACAAAAGCTCTACATGAAAAGTGAAGAAAGTGAGTGTCTTGTCACATAAGACCTGCCTGGAGCTGCAGGGTAGCCCTAGAGAAGGAAGTGGCCATCTAGGGTCAGTGTGCATGCCACCTTCCCTCCCTCCCACAGCCCTCCCCTGACCACTCTCCTTCCCATGCTTCCTGGACCTCCCGTCCCCCTGCTCGCCGCTCACCTGCCCCACAGGTACAGAGAGCTTTCTGCAGAGGCCGCCGCCCTTGGCTCCCACTCCGGAGGCCCTTCTGCCTCACAGGTCCAGGTTCAGGGACTGGGCATCCCATGCCAGCAAGCATAGGTAGATGATGCCAACAGAATGAACCAGGGAAGCTCTTCATTCTGGAGGACTCAGGGCAGCTGGGCACAGGGAGAGGGGATTGAGTCTAGGTAATGGAGCTGTCCAGAGGTCCATGTGAGGGGTAAGATGGCTCACAGAGCCCAGACAGCCAGGAGTACTTAGGATGCTGTGATCTGGGATTATCCAAAGTCTTAGAAAACTAAAACTAGACTGGCAAAGTCAAAAGCAGTGTAGCTAAGAGACACAAAGTAGTAGCTTTAACAACAGAAAAGTGCAGAGGAAGCCCTGGCACTGCATTCCACAATAGTGCAGCCACCATTCCCACAGTTACCTCATGATTTAATATAGCTGCACCAGCTCCAGCCATCACATCTGTATGCCAGAGCTGGTCTAAGTGTGCATTTGGTTGTCCTTTCTAGCACTCTCCAGCACTAGGAACCCTCTCCTCCCTTCTTTTAGTAGAATGGAAGAGTCCTCTACCATGTCTGAGGATGCTACCCAGGCCACAAAGATAAGGAGAGAGGCTCCAAAAGGTGGTACTGCCCACAGAGCAGAGACCTACAAAGGGAGGAGAGGCTGAGGGAAGGAAGGAGGAACAAAGTGGAGGCAGCTGGAGGGTGGGGCTGGACTTCCTAGACCCGACAAAGGAGTAAAGTCCTGCCTGGTGGCGCTGCCCCAGGGACAGCACCCCCCAATCCTGCAATGAGGTGATGACCCCGCCTCACTGGAATTCATCCACCTCTCAATCAGCAAAGGCCATGCCCAGCAGGCAAATCTCAGAATTTGCAGTAAACACAGCTGGGGTGGGAGCCCCACCCAGGGCACCTGGGGCAGCTTCCACAGTCTGGACCCCCCAGGGTGGGGCCCAGGGAGCCTTCACTTCCCACCAGCAGGAAGACCCCACCCCAGGGGGGCTGGACAACCTGGGCCACCACAGCGTTAACGTTGATAGTGATTGATCCACACTAGGCAGCCCCAACAGATGAAGAAACAGACAGGAGGAGGGAGCGGAGCTGGGGATGGGGGAGGGTCCTGGGGACAGTGGGCCTGGCTGCAGAGCTGCAGAGAAGGCCTGGATGGGAGGGCTCCCAGTGGGAGTAAGTCCCTCTCCAGGTGTCCCCATTGTCACCAGACCAGGGATGCAGACGGGCGGCTCCCTGCACGGCTCCCTGAATGTCCCATGCGTGTGTGCACACAGGCTGATGAAAGCCAGACGGAGGGTCTGGGCTGGGCCTGAGACTGCTTCTCTCATCAAGTCCCAAGGTCCGAAGCCACTTCCAGCATCTGGAGCTCGTGGCTCCCAGCGGCCTCTCCTCTGGGGCTGCTTCTGGTCCCCCTCTGTCAGTTCCTGGGGCCAGGGAGAAGGGGCCCCAGCCCCACTGGTGCCCACTCCCCAGCGGATGATAGCCCTCCGCGCCCCCGGCGCCTTCTCCTCCGGGTCTGGCCCCGTCCTCTCCGCCCTTCCCACCTCCGCCTCTGCCCCACCCCCACCTCCAATGCACTCTCCGCCTCCTGGCTCCTGGGAAGACTTTAGAGGGCCTGTCTTTTGGAAGCATAGAGGATCCTCTTGGAAATGGTGCGAGACTGTGCCCAGGGACTGAGGCAGAGAGGATCTGCGGGGAGAGCGGAGGTGCGGAGGGAGCCCCAAATTCTGCACTGGCGCGCGGCTCCGTTGGCCACCCTCACTAAAGGAAGGCCACGCCCCTCACTTCCCCCTGCCCCTGCAAGGGGAGATTTCTACTCCTTTTTTTGGCCACGCCCCAAGGCGGGGTCTAAGTTCCCCACTGAGGGATGGAACCCGCGCCCCTGCATTGGAAGCTGGGAGTCCTAACCACTGGACCTCCGGGAGTCCTAGAATTTCGTCTTTAATCTGTGAAATCACGCCAAGGCCCTACACCTAGTAACCCCATGGCAACCAGTCTTATCCACGGAGATTGTTTTAACCGTCCGGGCCCCGCCTCCACTCCCCCAACGACTTTGAAGCCAAGCCAGTGTGCGCCCTCCTTTTTCCCCAGTGGAAGGGTCGGGGAGAGAAGACCTGTCCCCTTAGGGCTCAGCTCGCTGACCTGGCCGGGGGTGGGGCCGGCTGAGAAGCTCACCTGTGCTCAGGTGTGTTCAGGTAACAGCAATCACCCTGGGACCCTCCTAGTCCTCAGCCACTAGAAGAGGAGCCAGAGAAGGGGCTGCCTGCCTGGGAGGAAGCTGTCCTGAAACCCCGTCCTGACCCCTCCTGGCCCCTCCAGGCACAATGACCTGCCCTGGCAGCTGCTGAAGAAGTTCAACAATCAGCTTCAGGACCCAAGGGCCAACCTGACCAGCCTGAACGGCACGCACACCAACATCCCCAAGCTGAAGGCTGGCTTTGTGGGGGCCCAGGTAGGGTTCGGCCCTGAGCCTGCCCACTCGCGGAGCCCACCCGCTCCTCCCTTGGCGCCCCTCACTGGTGGCCGTGTACCTCCCTGGGCCCTTAGCCACCCAGGCTGTGGGGAGGGCTTCTGGGGCGCGAGGGGAGCCCCAAGCCTGTATGCCTGAGCAGGGGCAGGGCCTGGGTTCCAACCGCTCGGTTCCCAGCCCCTCCCCACCGCGGCCCCCAGTTCTGGTCTGCGTACACGCCCTGCGACACCCAGAACAAGGATTCGGTGAAGCGGACGCTGGAGCAGATTGACGTCATCCAGCGCATGTGCCAGCTGTACCCCGAGACCTTCCTGTGTGTCACGGACAGCGCAGGTGGGTGCCAGCGCCCTGGGCAGGGGGGCGGGGGGCCGTCCTGAGCAGCGCCGCTGGGCCGTCCCTTCACGTTGCAGCCCCACCCTCAGGCATCCAACAGGCCTTCCAGGAGGGGAAGGTGGCTAGTCTGGTTGGCGTGGAGGGCGGCCACTCCATCGACAGCAGTCTGGGTGTCCTGCGGGCGCTCTACCACCTGGGCATGCGCTACCTGACTCTCACCCACAGCTGCAACACACCCTGGTGAGCAGCCCCGGGTCGGGTCTAGGGGCAGGGACCCTGGGCTACCTGCTATCCTCCGAAGAGGCTCGAGGTGGGTGGGTCTGGACAACCACGCTTCCTCTCGGGCTCCCGCTCTCCGCTCTCCCAGGGCCGACAATTGGCTGGTGGACACGGGAGAGGACAAAGCCCAGAGCCGAGGCCTGTCAGCCTTTGGGCAGGTGAGTGGAGGCCGGGGCGATGATGAGCCCCAGAAGGTCGTGTGAACACAAGTGGGCGCAGTGCAGCCTGCCTGGTCCTAGGGTGTCATCCATGACACCCCGGACAGGTCCCCTGATCCCGTCCCCCCTCAGAGCGTCGTGAAGGAGATGAACCGCCTGGGCGTCATCATCGACTTGGCCCACGTGTCTGTGGCCACCATGGAGGCCGCTCTGCAGCTGTCCAAGGCCCCGGTCATCTTCAGCCACTCCTCGGCATACAGCGTGTGCCACCACCGGCGCAACGTGCCCGACCACGTGCTGCAGCTGGTGGTGAGGGTGGGGTGCGGCCTCCGCCCTGGGTGGCCCTTGCAGCCTGGCTGCCCTGCCCCCAGCTCCACCCTCTCTCCCTCGCAGAATCAGACGGGCAGCCTGGTAATGGTGAACTTCTACAATGACTATGTTTCCTGCAAAGCGGAGGCCAACTTGTCCCAAGTGGCAGGTGGGTGGGCTTGAGTGGCCGCCGTGTGGGTAGGGGTGGGGGTGTCCCTCTTGCAGGGCCTCATGTGCTGCCTCCATGCAGACCACCTGGACTACATCAAGAAGGTTGCAGGAGCTGGAGCCGTGGGCTTTGGTGGGGACTACGATGGTGTGTCCAGGTAAGGCGAGACCCTGCCCATATGTTATGGGGAGCGGAGGGCTCCAGGGCTTGGGATGGGGCCCCCAGGCTCCAAGCCCCGGGCTGCAGACTCTGGCTCTGCCCACATCTCAGGCTCCCCTCCGGGCTGGAGGATGTGTCCAAGTATCCAGACCTAGTCGCTGAGCTTCTCAGGAGACAGTGGACGGAGGAGGAGGTCAGGGGCGCCCTGGCTGAAAACCTACTAAGGGTCTTCAAGGCGGTGGAGCAGGTGAGGAGGGACTGCCATGCTCCCGTCCCCCCACCCACGAGCTTCTCCTGGACTCACACAAGCAGCTGACCTGTGTCTGTCCCCAGGCTAGCGATCACAAGCAGGCTCCTGGAGAGGAGCCCATCCCACTGGGCCAGCTGGAGGCTTCCTGCAGGACCAACTACGGCTACTCAGGGGCCCCCAGCCTCCACCTCCAGCCAGTGACCCTGCTGGCCTCCCTTGTGAGCCTCCTCCTCAGCGTGTGTCTTCTCTGACACTCTGGGGGCTGGAGTGGCCGTGATTCCCTGTGCACTCAGTCTGCCCGGTCCTGGGCAGGCTGCAGGACTCCCTAGGCGGCTCAATGCGCAGGCACAGCTGGACCCTCAATAAAGGCACCGAGCCGTCAACTCTCATGTCATGGGAAACTGTAGCCCTGGAGGGGCCTCTGGCTGGACACCTGGACACACGAGTGCCCGAGGCCTGAAGGTCGTGGCCAGCGGGGTCAGGGTCTGAGAAACTGTGTGGATGTTGCTGAAGGCTCTTTAAAAACACAGTCCAGGCTTCAGTAGCCACCTCCTCACACGCACTTGTACACAGGCACACACACAAACACACAAGCGTGCATGCTCATGTGTGCACACCTGCCCCCCATACCCTCACTCATGCATGCACATATATACTCCCAATGCATTCACACTCATGTGCCCACCCTTGGGCCAGACTCTCTTGGTATAAAGGTCTGGAGCTGAGAGGCTCACAGCCCCGCGGGGTCTCCTCACACACGGTGAACACAGATCCTACAAGGCAGGGGCTTCCCACCTGAGCTCAGCACCTCCCCAGCCTGGTCATTCGGTGGATGTGTCTTGAGATGAATAACTCAGTGGGTGACAGACTCCAGACAAAACCCCCAACACGTCCCTGCTGGTGCTTTTCCAGGCCAGAGCCCCCAAGAACACTGCTACCAACCCGTGCCTGCCAGCCAGCTGGCACCCTCTCAGGGAGGTCTAAAGTCACAAGTTGGGACACTGTGGGTATTTGCTGACACTTGGGATCAGTTTAATGTTAAAGGAGGAAGAACTCAAATCAAAGGTTTTTGTCCTGAGTTGGCCAGTTATTCCAACTGCCCCAGCTGCTGTCACTGATTTACCTAGCCAAGCTGGAGGAGGCAGGAGGAGACCTTGGTGGGCTGCAGGTGGGCAGGCCTAAGTTTGCTAATGGGGAGGGATTTTCTCATAAGAAATGCTTTAAATCCATCTGAAATCACCTTCATCACATTGGAACCACACCCAGAGGCAACAGATTAAGTGCTGTCCCCAGAATCTGGTTCTGGAAATCTTTCTGCTTGCGCCTCATTCACCCTTGGAGTTGCAGGCCACAGGCTTTCCTGGGGCTCCCGGTAATGGGCTCCATGGAGGCAGGTGCCATGCCTGAGCCAGCAGTGTGGAGTCTGTTCTGGAGCCCCCGGAGGGCCTTTTCCCTGGGCAGAGCCCATATCAGCCATTCTGCAACTGATCTCAAGTGGCCTTGGCCTGAAGAACAGCGTGAAGAGAGGGCTCCCAGCCAGAGACTGGGCTGGGTTGTGGAGGTGAGAGCACCAGGTTCTAGCCGCTAGACCAGTGGCCAGTGGCAAAGGGCCCTGGCCCTTCAGCTTTGCAGGGAAGAATTTCCACAAAGACAGAAAGTAGTGAAACAAGTAAAGTATTTATTAAGAGGGAAGAGTACAGTATGTGTGGACAAGCACACAAGCGGACTTAAAGAGAGGGGGCGCCCCTGAGTTGCACCCTCCTGGCAGTTAGATTTCCTCTTATGGGGCAGTTATTCTGGATTTCCTTTAGTCATTCTGATTTTCTTGGTTCATAGTCCATATTTGGTATATCTCAGGATCCTCCCATGAGTGCGTGCCTCTCATAACCAAGATGGATCCTACCGATAAGGCTTCTGGGTAAAACATCCCTTGACATGACTCCTCTTTGGCTTCTAAGGAGGCTTTTCTGTACATGTGTGGTCTGGGTGGTTTGAGTAGGGCCCAGCCTCCTCCCTTGCTGCTGCTGCTGCTAAGTCGCTTCAGTCGTGCCCGACTCTGTGCAACCCCATAGATGGCAGCCCACCAGGCTCCCCGTCCCTGGGATTCTCCAGGCAAGAACACTGGAGTGGGTTGCCATTTCCTTCTCCAATGCATGAAAGTGAAAAGTGAAAGTGAAGTCGCTCAGTCGGGTCCGACTCTTAGCGACCCCATGGACAGCGGCCCACCAGGGACCTCTGTCCATGGGATTTTCCAGGCAAGAGTACTGGGGTGGGGTGCCATTGCCTTCCCTGAGCCTCCTCCCTTAATTGCCCTGCTATTGTTGTTTTGGAGTTTCTCTCAAGAGAGTATGAATCTCCAATTGCTTTACCCTGGTTGTTGGTGGTGGTGGTGGGGTGGGGGTGGGGGGTTGCCCATCTGCCTCCTGCTTCACCACCAGGAAACAAGGAGTCTCAGGCCTGGTTCAAACCAAGATGTGCTCGAAGCAGGGACAAGGGGTGGCCCAGAGCCACAAGTGGTCACTCTGGGAGGCGGATGGGCACAAAGGGCAGGGATCTAACTGCGGTTCTGACTCTAGAACCCTGTTAGGGGTTCACATGCCCCCAAAATTGATCAAGAGCAGACAGACTGTGAAGCACAGCCCCCCACCCCCAACACGAACCATCGAATCTAACAGACTGCCCAGAAGGCTTGGCTGAGAGCAGGGCCTTTTGACAATGCACCAGGGGCCCCAGCAGAGTGGCTGCACAAACTCTGGTGGGCAAGAGTGTCTCACAGGGGTGCAGCCAGCTGGGCAGACTAGTTTCTGGAGCACACAGGGGCTACGTGGGTGTAGTTTCGGGGTACACAGGAGGCTGCCCGGATGGGGTTCCAGTGAGTACAGAGAGGGGGACACAGACAATATCTGGAGCACACAGCGGCAGGGTGACCATTCGGGATCTGGGGCACACACAGGGGGCCATGCTATCGTGCCTCACATTTTCAGGTGCACACAAGGCTCTGCACGGAAGTAGTTTCTGGTCCTCACACGGAGGTATCTGGAGGCAGTTTCTGGAGCACCGAGGGGGTTGTTGAAGGAAAGTATCTTCTGGTTCGTACAGAGTAACGCCTGGAGGTCATTTCTGGTGCACAATGGGGCGCAGGAGCATCGTTTCTAGTTCGCGTCGGGGTGGTGCCCGGACGTCGTTTCTGGTGCACACAGGAACTGCCCTGACGTAGTTTCGGGCACACCGGTTGCTATCCGCATGTGGTTTCCATGAGTACAGAAGGGCTCAGGGGCGCAGAGTTTCTGGAACTCAGAGGCCGGCTGTACACCAATCTGGTTCTGACGCACACATAGGGGCATACTGTAGTGCTTCAACGTGTCCACTGGAGGGCACACCAACATGCTTTCTGGTACAAACCTGGGGCCCACGAGCACAGTGCGGTCCACAGATGCGGTTTCGGGTGCACACAGGAGTTGCCCGGAGATAGTTTCTGATACACGCATGAAGTGCCCGGACACAGTTTCTGGAGCACACAGAGGGATGTAACGAACTGATTCCCGCACAGATATAGTGGCATGCGATCGTGTCAAACATGTCCACAAGAGGGCGCACAAACATGCTTTCGGTACACACCTAGGTGCCCACAGACATAGTTTGTGCCCCCACCGTGGGGGCGAACGGATGTGGTTTCTGGTGCACATAAGGGGTTGCCCAAATGTTTATGATGCACACAGGAAGTGCCCGAAGGTTATTTATGATACACAGGAAGTGACCGGATGTATACCTGAGCATAGATTGTGGCATGCTGTCGTGCCTAACGTGTCCACTGGAGGGCGCACTGACATGCTATTCATGGATACATGGGTGCCCAAAGATCGGGTTTCTGTGCCTGCAGTGGGGGCGAACTGATGTGGTTTCTGGTATGCATAAGGGGTGCCCACACGTTGTTTCTGATGCACATAGAGCGATGCAACAATATGATTCCTATGCCATGCTGTACCTAAAATGTCTACAGGAGGGCACCCACAAACCTGGTTTCTGCGTGAACACGGGGTGAATGGATGGGATTTCAGGTGCAGATAAAAGGATGCCGGAATGTTTATGATACGCACTGCTAAGCTGCTAAGTCACTTCAGTCGTGTCCGACTCTGTGCGACCCCATAGACGGCAGCCCACCAGGCTCCCCTGTCCCTGGGATTCTCCAGGCAAGAACACCGGAGTGGATTGCCATTTCCTTCTCCAATGCATGAAAGTGAAAAGTGAAAGTGAAGTCGCTCAGTCGTGTCCAACCCTTAGCGACCCCATAGACTGCAGCCTACCAGGCTCCTCCGTCCATGGGATTTTCCAGGCAAGAGCACTGGAGTGGGGTAACACTGCCTTCTCCGATGATACGCACAGAAGTACCAAGACTATATATGATACACACAGGAAGTGGCCGGAGATTATTTACGATGGACACAGGAAGTGGCCGGACGTTGTTTCTGGTGCACACAGGAAGTGCCTGGATGGATTTTTGTACATATATAGGGGCACGCTGCGGGGAAGGCAATGGCACCCTACTCCAGTACTGTTACCTGGAAAATCCCATGGGCAGAGGAGCCTGGTAGGCTGCAGTCTATGGGGTCGCTGAGAGTCGGACACGACTGAGCGACTTCACTTTCAGTTTTCACTTTCATGCATTGGAGAAGGAAATGGCAACCCACTCCAGTGTTCTTGCCTGGAGAATCCCAGGGACGGGGGAGCCTCGTGGGCTGCCGTCTATGGGGTCGCACAGAGTCGGACACGACTGAAGCGACGCAGCAGCAGGGGTACGCTGTTGTGCCTAGCGTGTACACAGAGGGCGAAGGAACACGCTTTTGGCACACGCATGGGTCCCCGTAGACCTGGTTTCTGTGCCACAGTGGGGGAGAACGGATGTGGTTTCTGCTCCACATAAGGGAGTGTTCTCACGTTGTTCCTGATGCACAGAAGAAGTGCCCGGATGTTGTTTCTGGTGCACCGGAAGTGATGCAACAATCTAATTGCCTAGCGTAAATACAGTGGAATGTTGTCGTGCCTAACGTGTCCACAAGAGGGTGCACCAGCATGATCTTGGTGCACAAGTGAGTGTCCACACATGGTTTCTGGGTACAGAGTATGGGGTGAACGGATGTGGTTTCGGATGAACATAAAGAGGAGCCGGAACCATTATTTTTGATTCACACAGGGAGTGCCCAGACGTTTCTGATGCACACAGAAGTGCCCAGTAGTTTCTGAAACATACAGAGAGTTGCAACAATCTGATTCCCGCGCATACAGTGGCATCCTGTCGTCCCTAACGTGTACATAGGAGGGCGCACCAACATGCTTTTGTTGCACAGACCGGTGCCCACATACCTGGTTCTCGCGCCCATAATGGGGGCGCAAAGATGTGGTTTCTGGTGCACACAAGGGGGTACCCGGATGTAGTTTCTGACACACAGGAACTGCCCGGAAGTGGTTTTTGCAGCCCCCAGGCGGCAGCCCGGATGCGATTTCAATGAGTACAGAGGAGCTGACGGATATAGTTTCTGGAGGGCACTGAGGGCCGGGTGCACTATTCTGGTTCTTGGACATACATGGGGCCATACCGTCGTGCCTCACGTGTTCACGGGGTAGGGAGCGGCGCACCAACATGCTTTCTGGTACATATATGGGGGCCCACAGAGGTGGTTCTCAAGCCCGCACTGAGGGTGCACAGATATGGTTTCTGGTGCACAGAAGGGGACACCAAGACGCAGTTTATGGAGCACCGAGGGGTTGAGAAACCTGTATGCATCTCAGGAAGCAACAGTTAAAACTGGACATGGAACAACAGATTGGTTCCAAATAGGAAAAGGAGTACGTCAAGGCTGTATATTGTCACCCTGCTTATTTAACTTATGTGCAGAGTACATCATGCGAAACACTGGGCTGGAGGAAGCACAAGCTGGAATCAAGATTGCCAGGAGAATTATCAATAACCTCAGACATGCAGATGACACCACCCTTATGGCAGAAAGTGAAGAACTAAAGACTCTCTTAATGAAAGTGAAAGAGGAGATTGCAAAAGTTGGTTTAAAGCTCAACATTCAGAAAACTAAGATCATGGCATCTGGTCCCATCACTTCATGGCAAATAGATGGAGAAACAGTGGCTGACTTTATTTTTCTGGGCTCCAAAATAACTTTAGATGGTGATTGCAGCCATGAAATTAAAAGATGCTTACTCCTTGGAAGAAAGTTGTGACCAACCTAGACAGCATATTAAAAAGCAGAGACATTACCAACAAAGGTCCGTCTCTTCAAGGCTATGGTTTTCCCTGTGGTCATGCATGGATGTGAGAGTTGGACTGTAAAGAAACCTGAGGGCCGAAGAATTGATGCTTTTTAACTGTGGTGTTGGAGAAGACTCTTGAGAGACCCTTGGACTGCAAGGAGATCCAACCACTCCATCCTAAAGATCAGTTCTAGGTGTTCACTGGAAGGACTGATGTTGAAGCTGAAACCCCAATACTTTGACCACCTGATGTGAAGAGCTGACTCATTAAAAGACCCTGATGCTGGGAAAGATTGAAGGCAGGAGAAGGGGACAACAGAGGATGAGATGGTTGGATGGCATCACCAACTTGATGGACATGGGTTTGGGTGGACTCTGGGAGTTGGTGGTGGATAGGGAGGCCTGGCGTGCTGCAGTTCATGGGATCACAAAGAGTCAGACACGACTGAGCGACTGAACTGAACTAATGGGTTGAGGACTGTTTTCTGGTTTGCACAGGGTGGCGCCCAGAGGTAGCTTCTGGTGTACACGGGTACAGGAACATAGCTTCTAGTTTGTACAGTGCCGGGACATAGTTTCTGTAACACACAAGAAGTGCCCTGATGAAGGCTTGTGAATATGGAAGAGGCACGAATATAGTTGCTGGAGTACGTGGGGCAGCGGCAGGGTGGACCAGTCTGGTCCTGGTGTGCACGTAAGGGCGTGCTGTGGTGCTTCACGCTGTCCATAAGGTGCACACACGGGGGCCCACAGGGGGGATGCATGCAGGATGTGCCTGGAGCAGTTTCCGATACACATAGCACAGTGCTCAGAGGTGCTTCCTGTGAGCTCAGGGGTGTAAACGGTGGCCATCCAGGTCAGAGAAACTGGAGGGCCTGTCCCAGACTTGGGGTTGGAGTAGTTTTCTCAGTTGGTTCCTGGGTAATTTAAAGGCCTGAGGTGAAGAAAGCTCCTACATAAACATATACTGATGTTGTGCACTAGGTTTTCAATTTTTAATAGCAGTTTAAAATTATTTCAGGGTAAAATCGTAAAGAAACTGGATCCTATCGAGTCGGACTGAGCAGAGCTTGGGAATCTCACTCCTCACACTACCCACCTGCCTGCTTCAGGAACGCATTAGCCTGTCCTTGGGGCTGGACCACACGTCAAGGGCCCCCACCTCAGGCACACACCCCCATCCTCCTCCTGCCTCCCGCCAGCCACTGAAACAAAGATGGAAACGGTTCTCAGAGTCAATCTTTTTACTCAGAACAGCATTTCAGAAGGCAAGCTTCGCCGGCTGCCCTTTGATGAGGAGTAGCCTCTGCCCCCACTGTGTCCCGGTGGGGCTCCACACCCCCTGGGGACACACTTGGGACCCTCTCTGGATCCCCAGCACATGGGAGCTCCAAGGGATGACGAGAGTGTAAGGCGAGGTGGTCATCACAGAAGAAAAATCAGACACTCTTGACCCCCTTTCTCTCTGGTCTCACACTACTGTCTATAGTTTATTGTACAGAACACCTGTGGCCTACAAGTCCTGGAGGAATGAAACGCAGTGAGCCTCGGGAAAGCTCTCCCACATTTCTGTCCACAAGAGCCATCGCTGTGAGGACGGTTGGTCCGAGGCCTCTGGTCAGCCCCAACCACAGGTGCTTTCCAGCTGAGCTTCCTGTCTACTGTTCCTTCTCTTTTGGCAAAAACAAAAACAAAAAACCCTAGGAGCTTCAGGAAGACGAAGTAAACTTTAGGAATTGAACAAAACAGAAACGTGCAGCCTGTCTGAAGCTCCTCTCAGGCTCCCACATGTAATCTGAACCAGTGCAGCCGCGGGCCCCACTGTGGCTCTCCTATCAGTCACTCCAGCTTCAAGGTCAACGGCGTGGGCCCACCATGCAGCAGGAGCCAGTCAGGGGAGGCACCATTTTACTACAATTACGGGAATAACATCCCCCCAGGAGGGGGAAGAGCCTGAGCCCGTCTAGCAGCAGGACCAGGTTCCAGCTGGAGCGGGGGGCCTGGGGGTTGGGGGAAGCTGGCAACAGGGAGCCGCCCCGACCCCGGCTGGCTGACTGCTCCCCATGCGTCTGCCATCATGGAGTCTAAAGGCCCCCATATCCATGTGGAGACCACTGGCCAGTCCCTGTAAATTTCTTAGCGGGTGGTGGATGGAGGGAGCCTGCAGACTGTCCAGCTGGTTGGCCCAGAGTCACAGAATCACCCACAGAAGTCAGAAGTTTGTGCAAACTCACCCTGTAGGGCACAGACCCACGCCCACACTCAGACAAGAAGAAGAGTCCCAGGGCTGGCAGGTGAGAGGCTGAGAGCAGCAGGGGCCAGTGCTGCCGTAGGCTGTAGGCTCGCTCGGCAGAAAGGCCAGACCAGAGGGAAGGGGTGGAGGCGGCCTTCCCAGCCTTCCCCCAGGCCAGGAAGGGGAGCTGGTGCGGGCTCTGCTAATTCCTCAGGGCAGCCAACCTGCAAACAACAACAGGACCCTCTGAAGGCCTGCAACAGCGCCCTCCACCTCTTCCAGGCCATCCTAGTTGCCTTCCTCCTAGGGTGAGCTGCCTGACGCCCCCACCCCCCACTGCAGACTCGGGGGCTGGGTTTATGCACCGGCCCACCTCCGGGACAGCTGGTCCTCCTGGCTGCGCACGGAGCTCTCGCCCACAGCAGAGGCACCCTCGGGCAGCTGGCTGAGCTGGTCCAGCACCTCCAGGCCATTCTCCTCTGCGATCTGTAGGATGAGGCTGTCCACCTGCTCCTGAGGCGTGGTCAGCGTGGTGGCCGAGCTCATGGAGTCTTCCATCACCTGGGGGTCGAGTGCTGGGCAGTCAGGGCGCCCTGGGGCTCCTCCCTCTGTCCCTCCAGCCCCTTCTGGCACTCTCCCCAGCGCACACTCTCCAGAGTGCTGGGCCTGGGGCACAGCGGCCCGCAGGGCACCCACCCTGGCCCCGGGCCCCCTCTCCCCTGCTGGACCTCTGTGGGCCGGTCTGGACTCCACACAAGGGACCAGGCTCCTGGACGGGGACTGCCCCAGGGGGAGGGAGGGGGCAGACGCGGCCATCACTAGCACACCTGGGCGCACATACCGATGTGTGTACGTCCAGGTTCTGCACCTGCTGCTCGAACCTGTCCATGACCGCAGACACCTTCTGCAGGTCCATGGTGCTGAGCGCCCGGTCCAGGGCTTTGGTCACCTGCGCCATGTTCTTGGTCACCTGGCGGAGGCAAGAATGAGGAGGGGGGCAGGGCCCTCAGGCCCCAGGGGTCCCTGCATGGCACGTCCCCAGACGGTGCTATCGATGGAAGATGGACAGGAGACCCAGGCCATGACACTTAAGAGGCTTCGGAGTGTGTCTCACACTCTGGCGCCTGCCGGGCTGTAGAGAGGGAACCCCGGGGTGACCCCAGTCCCAGCTGCACCCTCAACTCTGCCAGCAGGAGCCGGGCCGCGTGCCCTGGCCAAGCACTCACCCCCTTCATGGTCACGGCTGTCTGCACCTTAGAGGCCACCGCATCCACGCGGGATGCCATGCGGAGCCAGTTCACACCTTCGTTCTTTTTGCGGATGGCGTTCTCAGCATACACACGCGCACACTCCACATTCTTCTGCTGAAGGGCCTGAAATTCAGGAGGGAGATGCCAGGTGGCGTCCTGTCCTGGGGCTCTCGGTCTGCTGGTGGGGGATGGCCCCTTCTCAGCCTCTCCCCAGGGGTTCTCCTCAGAAATGTCTCAGGAGTGAGGGTATCTAGGACCAGGGCCCCAGCCGGCCCCCAGAGAGGATCACACGCAAGAAAGCCAAGCCCAAAGACCATGGCCGCCTTTCCAGGTGTCCTCTCCACTGCCATGTCCGGCCCCCTCAGCTCCTCCTGGGTCACACATAGAATCTGTCCACCTGGAAGAAGCAGAGCTGGAAAGGCCAGCATGGCCAGTGCTGACCCTCTGGGGGACAAAGTTTCAGACCACACGGTTGGCTGTGTTCCCTTTCTTCCCCAGGGCACCGGGTCACTCAGACTGGCCAAGACCCCAGCAGCTACTGCAGCCACTCAATGGCTGTAACCAGTGGCTACAAGCAAGTCCCCCAAGAGCGTGGGTGACCCCAGGAGCCTCCGGCCTCGCCCCTACCCCACAGAGGGTCAGAGCACAGGACCAACAGGACGGCCCAGCCAGCATCAGGACCCACACTCACCTTCTTCACCTTGGCCTGCTCTGCCTTGGAGTCCTTCTCCGCCTTCTTGGCCAGCTTCTCCAGCTGCTTTGCTGTGAACTGAGGTAAGGAGGCCAGGTCACTGCATCAGCCTGCCTGGCCCACGCCCTGCCCTCCTGGGCCTCAAGGCCACCTGAGGGATTGCCACCTCTGCTGGACAATCCGCTCCCCTCCCAGCATCCTGTCTGTGGGGTGTGCCTGCAACTACCTTCCCTCTACAGAGGCAGGGGCCTCGGCCCCACCTTCCAGCCTGTTCCACACAACAGCAGCTGGGGGCCTGTTGAGAAACTGCCCACAGGCCTCACCAGCGCAAACCCCTCCCTCTCTGATCTCCTCCTGCCGTCTGGCTGTGAAGCGAACAGCTGAACGCCTTGGTATCTAGGCCTCAGGCCGACGTGTGCCCTGCTCCCGTGGTCTGGTCCATGTAGGTCACCAGCTCCCTAACTGTAGGCTGATGGCCACAGAACACTCTCTCCAAAGTCAACCCACTTCCTGGTCATCAAACTCAATCCTGAGAGGCCTTTAAATCAATATCTGCATCGCCTGACCCCCGGACCATTCTCTCTTCCTGCACTGTCCAGTCCAGTAGACACTAGACACATGTGGCTATTTAAGTTTAAATTACTTAAAATTAAGTGAAAGTAAAACATTAGTTCCTTGGTCCTGGGAGCCCCACTCCAGGTGCCCAGTGTGGCTGGCGTCAGCTGTCGCTGTGCACAGATACCCGGGCCAGTGCAGCCCTTCTCCTGCCCCAGCCACCAGGGCCCCTCCCGAGGTGGCTCCTCGGCCCCGTGTCCAGCCTTGCCCAGCCGCCCCACTCCATGCACAGCTTGAAGTACACACCGGGCCACCATCTACTCTGCTAAACAAGGTCCTTTCCTCTGGCCAGGTGCCCTGGGACTCACCAGTCAGCTCCAACAAGGAGCCCCTGGCGTGACCTCGCACACCTCAGCCCTGATCAGAGTGGCCCCCAGGCCTCTGCTGACTGGAAGCTGGCAGGGAGAAGGCTCAGATGAGCCAGGGAAACAAGTGGCCTCCCAGAGGCCAGCAGTGTTCTCTCAGCCAGTGTCACTCAGGATTTCCCGTTGTAGAGAAAAGGTTTCTTATGTGTCTACCTCCCGTTCTCCGTTCCTCAGGCAGAAGTCCAGGTGGTCCTGACCTGGGAATCTGGTCTGGAGGCCCCAGGGCTGAGCCGGTGCAGCTGCTACAGTTGGGACCAGACAACCTCACTCCCTTGTCCTTCAGAGCCCGCGTGGGAGTTCCATCTGAGGGACTAAGGAACTCTGACAGAGCCTGCCAACACCACCGCGGGCAGGAGGGATGCTTGCCACCAGAAAGAATGCTGTCCCATGTGTGACTCTGAAGGACGTGAGGCCACCATTTTAAACACCACGTGGAACGTTTATGGGCACACACAGTCGCCCTCATGGACGAGTCCAAGTGACCCGCTTCCGCTTAGCCCAAGAAAAGCCAGCAAGGCGTGTCCCTGACCCCTTGGTCATCAGTCTGGCTGAGCACTGTCCCAAGTGTGACTCGCACCATCTGTCCCCACTGACAACCACCGGGATAGGGTCAGGGTGAAAGGCTGATCAGCACATACCTTCAGCTGGAACAGGGTGTCTGCAAAGAGAGACGATTAAAAGATGGTAAGGAATGTGAGAAGCAGCACCCCTAGTTAGCTGATGGGGTCACCACCTCCCCTGAATGTGAAGAGCTGGCACAGAACTGGGGCCTGCAGGGAGGCCCACTCACACCAGCTTGGACCTCCTTAGCCACAAAGCTTGGGCAATGAGAGTTTCCCTGACCCTCTGACACCTCTAGGAAACAGCTGGACAGCACCAGCTGACCTTAAGGGTATGAGCGCACCCCACAGTGAGAACTCTGTATGGTCTGTAATCAGTGCAGCTTTACAAAGGACCCTTGGGAGTTCTCCCCAGTCTAGTAAGGTTTACTAGTTGTTGTTCAGTTGCTAAGTCTTGTCTGACTCTTTGCAACTCCATGGACTGCAGCACACCAGGCTTCCCTATCCTTCACTATCTCTTGGAGTTTGCTCAAACTCATGACCATTGAGTTGGTAGTGCTATTTAACCATCTCATCCTCTGCCACCCCTTCTCCTTTTGCCCTCGATCTTTCCCAGCCTCAGGGTCTTTTCCAGTGAGTTAGCTCTTCACATCAGGTGGCCAGAGTATTGGAGCTTCAGCTTTAGCATCAGTCCTTCCAATGAATATTCAGGGTTGATTTCCTTTAGGATTGACTGGTTTGATCTTGCAGTCCAAGGGACCCTCAAGAGTTCTCCAGCACCACAGTTCAAAAGCATCTTCAGTGTTCAGCCTTCTTTATGGTCCAACTCTCACATCTGTACATAACTACTACAAAAACCATAGCTTTGACTAGAAGGACCTTTGTTGGCAAAGTGATGTCTCTACTTGTTAATAGGTTTGTCATAGCTTTTCTTTCAAGGAGCAAGTGTCTTTTAATTCCATGGCTGCAGTCACCATCTGCAGTGATTTTGGAGCCCAATAAAATAGTACCTGACAGTCTGTTTTTCATGGATAAAAACAGCAGGGTAATGATTCTTAAGTTGTAAAAGAGCTGGCCCACAGAGACCACTTTCCATGGGAGCTGCCATTTCTGGGCCATCAAATTTGCAATGACCAACCAGAGACGTGCATATGCACGTGTGTTACTGGCGAAGTCCCTTGGTATCTGAATTTGCCACTCACCCAAACTCAAGAGCTAGTAGTTTGGAGTTCATCTTAAAACTATCTCAGTGTATCCCATTCCTAAATTTGGCAAATGATTCTTGAAACTGTTTACCACACTAACCCAGAATGAAGAAACAAAATCCTGGAACCAGAATCCAGACCCATAAAGGCAGGTGAAGGCTCCCAGCCGAGAGCTCCCCTGGGCCCTGTGCATCTGCCACCCATGAGCTCAGGCCCTGGACAAGGCCAGGTTGTCTGTGCATTTAGAGCGGGTGGCAGGCAGTGTGCTTACTGCGGAGGACAGCAAGGCTGTGTTGGGTGTGGCCCAGACTCGGGTGGGAGGGACAGACTCCCACCCCAGGCAAAACTTGGCCCTGGAGAAAAGGGATATGGGAAAACAGAATTCCCTGGGGAGCTGAAGCTGAGTGCGAGGGGCAAAACCCAACGTGTGTGTGCTGGGCATTGGGGAGGAGTGCCTTCGTCTTCTCTCTGAGGCAATCTGTATAGAATTTCCTTCTCGACAATGACGTTCCACCTCTCTGTCACACCAGCACTGAAACATTCTAGCAAACGTACCTATCTTCATTTTATCACAGATGCTTCCTGTTCCTAGGCAGAGCAGGGCAGAGAGCCCTGAGGTGGTACTGCTGGCAGTGGAGGACCAGACGGACGACCAAGCCGCCTGGGGCCTGCGCCTGCACGGACTTCCTCCCAGCCTCTGGTTTTCCCACCTGAGGAATGGGATCATACGGTTCCTACCTCAAGAACTTCTGTGCCTGTACCTAATGAGGATTTTTTGCCTTAGCTCTTATTTCTCTTTGTAGTGTTCTGGGGGCACTGGTACAAATGCCTCCTTTTCGGGTGCCCTCTGACCCGGAATCCCAGGGCCCAAAAGCCTGATGTTCCTCACCAGTACCGCAGCTTGGCAAGCGAGGGGGGCGGGGGCAGGGGCAGCCGGTCGCTGGGGAGAGCCGGGGAAGTGGGCGGGGATCAGGGAAGGGGCTCTGGTATCGGAGTTCTGGGTCGAGGTCCCGGATTATGGGGTTGGGGACTGGGGTCCTGGATTCAGGCCCCGGAGTCCGGGGTCGGGTTTCAGGGTCTGGGATCGAGGCCAGGGGGCACCCGCCTAAGCCCTGCCCGCCCCGCCCCGTGAAACCCCGGAGGGCGGCGGCCTCTCACCGTCCATGGCTGGTCCAGCAGCGGCAGGCCTGGGAAAGGCAGACGGACAGGATCTTCCAGCCGCGTCAACAGAACAGACCGCGGCTGGCGAGCCGACCGGAGGGCGGATGGGTACTTCCGGGTCGCGCCTATTTCAGCAGCGGGGCGCTCTCGCGAGAGGATGGGCTGGTCCCGCGGGCGATGATGTTGCCGTGGTGACCGCGCGGGTTTGTTTGGCGGCTGTCCGGCGTCTGTGAGTCAGTGGGCAGGGCGCCCACTAAGTGCAAGGGCTGGGACTGACGCTGGTGGGGGCCTGGGGCGGTGGGCTCACCTATGGGCCTTTCCAAAAGCAAACGCAAACTGCGGAAAGGTAAAGGGCCGGTGGCCCGCGGTCTTCCCGGCGCGGCCCCGCCCCCGTAAATCTTCCGGCGCCGGGTACTCTCTGAGGACGGTGGCTCGGGGACCTTTTCATCCGGGGAAGTATCCACATGTAGGGAAATGGAGTGCCCCAAGTCTTTCAAGCTATCTTATTTCATTCCGAACAGAGTAGGCAACTGAAGGATGGGGTCCATTGCCCAGACTCAGTAAAATAGGTGCAGTTAATTGCACATGTATTTTCAGATGAGGAGTCGAAGACCCGGCGCACTTACTTAGTCTCAAAGGCTGAGGAAAGGCGGGTGGACAGACCTTCACAAGAGTCCAAGAAGCCTCCGGACACCAAGCCTGCGGAGAGCTTCCGTGAGGAGAAAGGGGCGGCTAAGCGGCAGTGGCCTTCATCTGAAGTGGGAGGTAGGACACTTCCGAAACCAGACGTGTATTTGAGGATGAGGCGCACAGGAGCCTGCGGTGGGGTGCTAGTAGCAGGGAGCGTGCCCTGATGATGGAGAAGGTTTGGGGACCTTTATCTAGGAGGTAAATATGAGAGTTCTCGTGAAAAAATGTAATAAGTTTGCATTTAAGTTTAATGTAATTGGTTTCAAGTTTCCAAGTGGTAGCTGCGTAACACACAGCAAGGAGGGCCAAGCCATGTGCAGACCCAAACCAGCCTGTAGTCCTCCCGAAGGCTGCACACCTTTGGCCCCCCTGCCACTCCCTCCGCATTCCACAGACTGGAGCCTGAGCAGCTGCCTTGGCGGGGGTGGGGGTGGGGTGGGGGGAGAGTAGGAGGTAGTGGGGCTCTGCAGGGGGACTTGCTGTCTGATAGGATGTCGGGGCAAAGAGAGGAGCCAAGTGGGCTTTGGTGACCATGAGAATAGATAGCCAGTGCATCCGACAAGGAAGGTCTGGAGGAGAGAGAAGCTGGGCATGGAGCTTCACACTGAGGCCTCTTTGGGGTCATCAGGGCAGGAAACCGTTTGAGAGGAGCGCGCTGGCCATAGGAGCGAGGCCTGGACTTCAAATTCCAATTCATGAGCTCTTATATAAGGCAGGAAGGGCCAGAGTCCTAGGGGGAGGTTTGGAAAATTGCTGCCAGTCTGTCGGGAAGCTTTTGGCCACTGGTCACAGAGGAGCTTTACTATCAAGGGGCTCAGTGTCCTCCAAGTAAAGGAGAGGTCAGAGGCTGGGCCCTGGGCGTGGTAGCATCCAGGATTGTGTGTTCACACTTGGCCACCCTCAGTGTCCATGGTCCGCAGAGCTCTGGACATGTTTCAGTGGCATGCACACAGACTGTGTCTCGTTTGTGAGAGGTGTTATCTTGCTTCGTATTAGCAAAGGAACCATCCCTCAGAGGCCTGCGTGCCAGCTCTCCAGGACGGGCTGGACCTGTGCCAGCAAGGAAAGGTGTGGCCGTGTGTGTCAAACCCTCACTTCGGGGGCAGAATGAGCGTGGAGTTCCCAGAAAGCAGGTGAAGAGTGCTGTCAAACGGAACACACCCCTGGCACACGCTGTCTTGGGCAGCACACCCCAGAGCAGATGCGAGTTAAAGAAGCCAGGCACAGATCCTGCTCTGCTTATGTGAAAAGTCCAGGAAAGTCAACTCCATATGGAAGGACCCTGGGCCAAGGGTGAGCACAAGGGCTCTTTGGAGAATGATGGAAATAAGACTTAAAAACTCCATGGGTGCCCAACTTTGAAAGTTTACTAAATTCCATTGAATTGTATGCTTTACACAGGTAAGTTTCATGGTTTTTAAATTATACTGAATCAAGTTGTTAGGAAGGGAGAACTTGTTGGCAGTGTTGAATGCTGCAGAGAGGTGGAGTAAACCCAAGGAACACTATTGAGTGAGACCAGCCGCTGCACTTCGTGGCCTTAGTGGAAACGAGGAGTGAAGACACATACCTGGTTTGCCAGGAGGACCACCTCGAGAAGGGCAGGGGCATCTTCTCATTCACATTCTTTTTTTTTTTAAATAACAGTTTTTATTTATTCATTTATTTGGCTGCTCTAGGTCTTAGTTGTGGCATGTGAGATTTTTAGTTGTAACATATGTGATCTAGTTCCCTGACCAAGGATGGAACCTGGGCCTCTGCCTTGGGAGTGCAGAGACTTAGCCACTGGATCACTAGTGAAGTCCCAACATTTGAGTTTTAAAGCTGAGGAATTTCCCTATTATATTTGAAAAAATGAAAGTTAACCTAATACCATAAAAACCTTAGAGAAATGATGAGTTCAACAATAAAAAATTCTGTGTATTATACAATTAATAAAAATGGGCTTTACTACTGTTGAATGATTGCTGGCCTAGGGTCAGAGGAGGTGCGCTGACTGGAACAGGGCCCATGGGAGCTCTCTGGGATGCTGTAAAGTTCTGCATCTTGTTTGGATGTGAGAAACTGCAGCTGAACACTTAAGAACTGTGCTTTGTGTCTGGTGTGAAGTATGCCTCAGAAAACATGAAATGGAATACACATGAGTCCTTGTCTCCTAGAGCTGCACCCCCAGGATTCTGAGTGTAAATAGTTGTGCTGGATTGCCAGGTGAAGGAGTGCACGTGTTTTCACAGGTGCTGCTTCCCTCCCTCCCCGCAGATTCTGTGATGTGATCTCAACACTTCTCCCACCTCGGGGGGGTCTTCATCCCCTCTCTAAACCTTTGCAGGTCTGACACTGTCTTATAACCAATGGAGCGGCTGAAGTGACTTCCAGGCGGTGGGCGATGAAGGGTGGCAGGGTCTGGCAGGCTCACCTGGGTGCTGGCTGTGCCGTGCCGGCCGCTGGGGAGGCCATGGGGGAGCAGCAGTCGCATAGCCCGTCCCACCTGGGTGATGGGCATGTAAGTGACGAGCCTACAGCGACTGCAGCTGAGCTGCTGCACAGCACCTAGCAGCCTGGTGAGTGGGTGTCCACCGTGGCCAGCCCAGTCGAGCCTTCAGATGGCACTTGACTGTAGTCCCTGGGAAACCAGTGATAACTGTCCAGCTGAGCCTTTGCTCAATACCTGACCCATAAAATGGTGAAAAAGTGGTTATTTCCAGCTGCTGAGGTCAGGCTGAGTTGCTACCCAGCCGTGTAGTAAGCAGAACACAGGTAAGTAAGTGCTCTGGTGGAGACCAGGTGTGACCGGGGTTTGTAGTTGGGGCAGCTGGTGATGCAGATGTATTGTACTGTGCTCGCTTCTTGCTGCTTCTGTTTGTACTTCAAATTTTGCATTAAAAACCCAGAAACATACATTATAGAGACTAAGGCACCACAAGTTGGCAATCAGCCAGTTCCAAAATGCTGCAAAATCTTCTGGAAAAAAAACAACAACCAACTCTTCTACAAATAAATGACCTGAAGAAAAGGAGTTGTCTTATAGGTCTGATCAGGTGGCCATCACAAACACCATGGGGTGGGGACTTGCTTGGTGATCCAGTGGTTAAGAGTCCACACTTCATGCAGAGTGGGTTCGATCCCTTCTCAGGGAACTAAGATGCGACATACCCAGGGGAATAAAGCAAATCCTATGGGATTGGTTTAAACCACAGACCTCATTTCTCTTCATACTGGAGCCTGGGGAGGCCCCCCATCTGTGTGTGTTCCTGTGAGGATCCCAGACAGCTGTCTGATGGCTGTGTCCTCACGTGGCCAGAGGAAGAAGGTTGTGGTCCCCTCCTCCTCCTGATCCCTTCCTGAGGGCTCCACCTTCATGATCTCATCTAACCCTAATTCCCAAAGGCCCCACTTCCAAATACCATCACATCAAGAATCAGGCCTTCAACATGTGATTTGGAGGGAGGGGAACACCAACTTTCAGTCCTCAGCAGTTACTAGGAGATTTGAGAGACCTATGAACAAAAAGCAGTGTTTGGATCTGGGCTAAGTTATTCTTGAGATAATCAAACTGGGTGTTAGATGATAATAAAAAGTCAATGATGATATCCTTAGATGTGACAGTGCCATTGTGGTTATGCTAAAAAAAAATTCCTCATCTGATAGAAATACTGTATTGTATTATCAACTATTAAAAAAATGTGAAAAACCAGTTTCCAAAGATTTACATGCTGCATGATTTTATTTATGTAACATTCTCCAATGACAAAATGATAATGATGAGGACAGACTAGGGACTGCCAGGAGTTGGGGTTGGGAGCGGTGGGGCGGGACTGAAGTGTGGCAGGAAGACAAGCCTTGTCCAGTGTCTGCATCTGGTAGTGGTTACAGGTGACCACGTGGCTCAGAACACTCATTGCACCAGTCGGCTCTGTTTATGACCTGAAGTGAGCATATGTTCTGCTGCCTGAGGTGAGTCACCTGAGGTGCTGCCACTGAGGGCAATTGACAAAGGTGCAGGGAGCTCTCTGGGCTACTCGTGCAGCTTTCTGTGAATTGATACGGTCAGAGTAAAACATTTTAAAAGACATCAAAAGTTACAATAATTAACATGGCTACCATATAAAAAGAGCAGGTCAGTGAAAGGGGAAACACAGACAAGAGGGACTATGTATGTATCGATGTCACCATATCTATGTATAATTAGAGTATAATAAAGCTGGCATCAAAATCAGGTGGGAAAAGGAGGGCTTGTATGATAAACTGCTAGGAAGATTCCTTAACATTTTAAGAGAAAATGTAAGGTGGACTGTAACCTCCTGATATATGCTCTGATAAATTCCAGATGGGTTGAGTGAATATAAAAGTGACTACATGTACATCAACTCTACTTAAAATTTTTTAAAAGGTAGACTGACTGTAAACTGATGCAGGCAACTCAAAGGGGAAAGGAAAAGAACAACTAGTACCATCTTCCAGTTGACAGTGTGTCGTCGTCTAAAAAAAAATTTCCTTACTGGAAAAAAAAAAGGTAACTACAAAAAATAAGATGTACATTTTATTCTGATTCCTCAATTGGGAACATCTTTCTAAACCTCAGAGCAAAGACATTATAGATAATATTGAAGGATCTGACTACATTAAAAAGTAAAACATCTCCCCAGCCCTCTATAAACAAATGTAAAACAAATAATGGTAAGCTCAAAAAATATTTACAACAGAAACACGAGGTCAAAGACCAACACATGACAGGTCCAGAGCCCAGACACATTGTGGGTGGAAGTCAGACTGAAGGCATCTGGTAACGTGGGAGGTGGATTCAGAGGCCCCCAGATCGCAGTTCTGTGAACAAGTCTGTAGGAGCCACTGGCCTTACGTGTGGTCATCCCTGGGGGGGATGGGGGAGGCTTCCAGGATCAGGTTAGTAACCTTTGGTATTGGCTTAACCCAAATGGAGCTTTTCTGGAGCATTCCTGAGCTCATCAGAGAAGCCTTTGAAAAAGGTGAAAGCATCAGAGAGGTGACTGTGAAGCAGTCAGCTCCTGTGGTTTGAGAGTCACCAGCCAGCAGGGAGACAGTGCTTTGTCCTTGGCCCACAAAGAAATGAACTCTGCCTACAACCTGAGTGGCTGTGGAAGGTCTCCAGGTTCATATGAGGACACGACTGGGCTGATGGCTGAACCGTAGGCTGGACTCCAGACCCAGGGGAGCCCGTGGTGATGTGTGTGCTGTTTTACGTTGGCCACTAAAATGTAACTTGCAGGCCGTAACTGAAAAATAGTACAGGCTGCGTGCATTAAGAACTGTAAAGAGATTCGTGTTTCTAAATGAAGAAGCTTTAAAACTCCGAGGAAGATGCAAGGAGTCTTGTTTTGGGTTAGAAGCCTCAGCAGCCTAACAGTGTTAATTCGCCCTTATTCTAGCAAGTCAGTGTGACACGAGCAAAAGAGCACAGGTCATTTTGAGAACAGAACCAAATGAGCCCAAAGGTCATGTGAAAGAGTACCAGTGTAGGGATGGCAGGAGGCATCTGGAAAAGTGGATAAAACAGATAGAACCCTCTGATGTGTGAACATGTCTCACAGTGATGAACTCACAGTGATGAACACAGTGTCCATCGTGCTCCAGTGGGGCCCCGAGAGGTGCCGTGGTAAAGATGGTGGTGGTGGGGAGAGATAGGTAATCTCACTAGACAAATGAGAAAACAAGTATAAAATAAGTATGAAAAGGAAACGAGTGAATGGTTTTTACAAGTTTGGAATCAGAGGGGTGCCTTTTCCAGTCTGACAAACTCTACAAGCCATTAAGGAACAGATGGATGAATCTGTTGCAGAAGGAAGCTGTAATAAAAAGCCAGGCGCTATCTGTAACATTTAATAAATCCCTAACAGTGAATTTCCCCAAAATAAAAAAAAAAACTCACACACACAAAAAGGTAAATGTAGAAAATGTAGAATGACATTCATTCACAGGAAGATACAGGGGAGGCCCATGATCGAGTGAAGAGATGCTCAGCCTCCCCACAAGGGCTGGAGGGGAAGCTCAGGGCAGCTGGCTGGAGACCAGTGGGGGCGGAGTCAGCACTTCCACTGTTACTGTAGCCTTGGAAAAGGTTTAGAAAAACAAGAAGCAGGAGCATGTGGAGAAATGTCCCTGGTGATAATCTCTTAGCGAAAATACAAATTAATCTTTACAGAAAGCAAGTTGACAATATTGGCCAACATTTTCCTAGTAACTTACCCAACAGGTAAACCTCCAAAAGTTTTTAAGTACATAAATGCAAGAATGTTCATTGCAGCATAGATTAAACAGAGAAACTGGAACTAAGCTAAGTTATATTCATCAAAGGGAGCTGTTATAGCATGATGGCCCCCACTGACAGGCTTGTCTGTGCTCAGCTGGGGAGAGTGTGGTCGCTATGAGACTCAGTGTGTGGTTCCAGCAGCAAGTGTGTGTGAAGTGTCTGCAAGAAGCAGCATTCCATATGTAGCTTTTAACCAATGTGGATTATTTTTAAGTGAAATGTTATTAAGTAAATATTTTTAAGTAGTCTTATATGTAACATAGCTTAGTTGGTAAAGAATCTGCCTGCAAGGCAAGCAATTCCTGGGTTGGGAAGATCCCCTGGAAAAGGAAATGGCAACCCACTCCAGTATTCTTGCCTAGAGAATTTCATGGACAGAGGAGCCTGGCGGGCTACAGTCCATGGCATTGCAAGAGTTGGACATGACCTAGCAACTAAACCACAATATGTAAAAAAGCTTGTGTAAATCGATATGAAGAAATTATCTTAATTTTAATTCAAAATACAATGAAATGCACATTGACTTATGATAAAAAGGAGAAGAAAGGATACTCTTGAGCTGAGTGCAGGCGTGGGCCCCTCAGCCGTGGTTAGAACCAAGGAAGCTGTGTGTATGGCACTGGATGGCAGCCGCATCTTCCTCGGCTGTCAGCCCTGGCCAGGTGACAGCACTGGTCTATGCCTTAGTTCCTTTTGTAAAATGTAGGTGTTAAAGGACCCACCTCAGAAACGCGCGGGTCGCTATTCCAGGGCTCAGAGCAATGTCTGGCGCAGAATGGGCTGCTGCTCCTCCTCTAGGTGGCTGAGTTCCTGAGGTGTTCAGTGAGGAACAAGCAGGTGACGATGTCTTCTAATTCTGTTCAGGACACATATGCGCACACGGGACACAAAGACCTCTCTGTAGGGCTGAACAGAGGCCCAAGTTGAGGAGCCCCAAAGTGGTGACCTCCAGGAAGCAAGGCAGGAGGTGAACGGTGGAAGCAGTAAGGAGCTTCTGCATTTAGGCTTGTAGCATTTGGTAGTGGTTCACATGCCCTGTGCATTCCTGGATATTGTAACGATTTTGAGGAAACGCTGTGGCCCCCAGCTCTATAGCACCCCACTGATGACGTTCTGTACGGAGAGCTTCCACTCCATTTAGAATCCTGTGGAAACTGTGTCTGAACCTTCACGTGTGGGGCAGACCCTGCCTCTTCCAGGTATCTCTCCTGCGTCTGTATCTGGGCTGCCCCAGAGCTCAGGCTTTCCACAGGATGGTGGGGGTGCCTCTCCTATTCTCCTCATGGAGGGGGCGCCTCCTGGATTCACCACCTGCGTGTCTGAGTTGTTGCTTAGTTTAAGCTTTGGAATGTTCACTTAAAGTTCTGACTGATTTCAACCTCGTTCATTTCTTTTCCTTAGCCACAAACCTAATTGCTTTGCTCTGGCCCTAACACAGACTTATGAAATGCTTGGATGTTTCCTTCCTTCTAGAGAAACCTGATGTAAATCCAGAAAAGAAGTTTGCCATCCCACAGATCATCATCACCACACCCTCAAAAGAGACTGTGATCAGCTATGGTTCCATGGGAATGCAGGAGCAGAGAACCATTCGGGAACGGGCCGAGCAGGGTCCCTACTCCCGACACAGAAACCCCAGCACAGTAGACGCCTATAACATGCAGACCACAGAATAAACAGGCACCCCGGCAGCTGTGGTTTCTCCCTGTGCAGCGTCTCGGTGGTGATGGCAGAAGGGCCACCCTATCCTGTGAAAACCTGCACGTGCCCCTTCAGTCAGCAAGGTTCCCCCAGCTTTTTGAGACCAGCAGGCAGCTTGGCAGAGGGCAAGAGTGACTCTGGCTCCAAGAGTGAACATGGGGTGATCATGAGATGAGCCCTTTTGGAACTGGCTGCCTGCACATCTCGATGGAGAGGTAGCAGGCCACATCTCTTGCAGTTCTAAACTGAATCCTTCCCATTCAGGACCACAGGGGCATGGCACAAGCACCCAGCAGTGGAAGTGAAGGATGTGTACCCGCCCCGGAACCAAAGGTGGGACTCTGAGGTGTCAGCACCCAGAACAGAGAAGGGCTCTTAGTTTGAGTACCACATGATGTGGAGAATGTGGACGCAGCCCCAGCACTTGGAACACTGGCTCTGTCAGAGCCACCCTGGGGGGAAGGTGAGTTGAGCTGACAACTTCCCCTCTTTCTGGCTGTGTTTGAGGGCTTCTGGTGGGGAGGTGCCATTAGGGGACTCACGGCCTCAGGTGTCCCATCCTCATCAGCAGCCCTCGGGGCTGCTCCGGGTTGGCTGGAGAGCATCCTGCCCTGTCTGAACTCACATGTTTAGTCTGGTGACAGTGTGTGCCAGCTTTCTTCATTCCTGGAATGATCAGCAGGCTGCATACAGAGGGGCTCTGTCTTTGTCTGTTGAGGAGGATCATATGTTTTTAGTAGTAAATAGTACAAGTGATTTCCAGTCAATGAGTTTTGATATAACCAGGAAAACAGACATCTCATATTGACATTGTTTACTAACACATTACTAATACACTCATTTGTATTTATTTAGTACATTTATTTATGCAGTTTGACTGCCACGAATAAGTATTTATACAGAAAGATCAGGCCCATACAAAGGTGAATTTGATCACAGAGGGTCAGCATGCTTCTCCTCCATAAAATTTCTAGTAGCTGTTGCATTTCTATCATTTGACCTAGAAATTGCCCTCTTACCCTGCCCTAAGCATCTCAAGCAAATAATCCAAAAACTTGTTTAGTCGTTTAGTTGTGTTCGACTCTTTTGTGACCCCAAGGACTGTAGCCCACCAGGTTCTTCTGTCCATGGGATTTCCCAGGCACGAATACTGGGGTGTGTGGCCATCTCCTCCAGGCATCTTCTCAACCCAGGGATTGAACCTGCATCCCTGCATTGGCACATCTGCTGAGCCACCTGGGAAGTCTCCAAAGCTATATTTCAGTTCAGTTCAGTCGCTCAGTCGTGTCCAACTCTTTGCAACCCCATGAATCCCAGCATGCCAGGCCTCCCTGTCCATCACCAACTTCTGGAGTTCACTCAAACTCAACGTCCAGTAAGTCAGTGATGGCATCCAGCTATCTCATCCTCTGTTGTTCCTTTTTTCTCCTGCCCCCAATCCCTCCCAGCATCAGAGTCTTTTCCAATGAGTCAACTCCTCACATGAGGTGGCCAAAGTACTGGAATTTCAGCCTTAGCATCATTCCTTCCAAAGAAATCCCAGGGCTGATCGCCTTCAGAATGGACTGGTTGGACCTCCTTGCAGTCCAAGGGACTCTCAAGAGTCTTCTCCAACACCACAGTTCAAAAGCATCAATTCTTTGGAGCTCAGCCTTCTTCACAGTCCAACTCTCACATCCATACATGACCACAGGAAAAGCTATATTTACTATGACATTAATTCTTATCTCATTATTAGCTATAAGTTTAGCTTATGAGAATTCAAAAACAACCAGAATGAAGTGAATGTGGTAACTAGTTTAAATCATTTTGACTCATTATCTCCTTTCATAATTATCTAATGTCCTTCACTTACATTAGTAGTATTTTAGCACTTACAGTGTCTTTCCTCCTGAGCAGGCCGTGTACATGACTTACCTTGTTTACTGCTTCCAGTGAGAATGTAAGGTGCCGTAGGGCAGACTCGGGCATGGGCAAGCACGTAGTGAGTGCTCAACAAGGATGTGTTAGGGGACCCATTGGTCCCAAAGTCCGTCCGTCGCCCGCGTCGTGTGAGTTCTTTCCACATCTCTCAGACGCGCCCTCTACTCTCTCTCAGTTCCCTTGACTCTGCCAAGCCTTTCCCTTCGTGGCTCCAAGGGAGAGCTCTAAAGCACAGCTCGCACTGCCGAGAGAACAACACAGATTTCCACCCCCTCAAGCCCCCTCCCCCCGCCCCGCCCCCCCGCACCCCTGGGACCCATTGCAACCCACCCCCACCCCCAGACCTCCTCCTCTTCCGGTGGCCATTACCCAGCGCGCCAGCGCAGTCACGTGTGTGTGTGTGTGTGTGTGTGTGTGTGTGCGTGCGTGCGTGCGTGCGTGTGTGTGTGTGTGTGTCGCTGGCCATTACCCAGCGCGCCAGCGCAGTCACGTGTGTGTGTGTGTGTGTGTGTGTGTGTGTGTGTCGCTCAGTTGTGTATGACTCTTTGCGACCCCATGGACTGTATAGACTGTAGCCTGTCAGGCTCCTCTGTCTATAGAATTCTCCAGGCAAGAATACTGGAGCAGATTGCCATATCCTTCTCCAGGGGATCTTCCCAACCCAGGGACCGAACCAGGGTCTCCTGCATGGCAGGTAGATTCTTTACGGTCTGAGCCATCGTACTTAAAACTAAAATAAGGCTAGAATCTTGGTAGTCTGAGTGCTTCGTAGAAACTGTGGTTCTCGGGGATCTTGGGGAGGTTACCTTGGTAACTGTTGCTAAGGAGGGGACGCCCCGGAAGTAGGCCATGCGCCTGCGCAGAGGAACCGTGATCTGCGCCTGCGCAGATGGGAAGCTCGAGGGGCTGCTCTCGGCATGGGGGAGCCGGAGCCGGAGCAGATCCGTCTGAAGTGTGTCCGTAAAGAAGGCTTCTTCACGGTGCCTCCGGAGCACAGGGTACGAAGAGGGCCTGTTCTGGTAGCTCTGTCCTCGCTAGCGGCAGGGCGGGGCTGAAACGTACTAGGGCCCTCAGCGTCGCGCTAAAACGCCAGGAACGCCAGCAGCGGGAACGGCAACCCCAGCAGTCCTCGGGGATCGAGTCCGCGCCGGGGACTGGCCGGCTCTCAGGTCGCCGGCCTCCTCGTCAAGAGCGCGCTGCAGCGCGGGCGTTTCTTAGTCTTGCGTCGGGGACGGGTGCCTTGTGTTAGGGGAGAATAGTCGTGGGAAGTGTTGGAGACGTGTCTCCTACCAGCCTGTGGGTGCGCTGGGCGGGGCCCCCGTCTGTTACCCGGCAGCTCCATTTGTGCCTTGCTCCGTGCGGGGCCTCTCCGTGTGTCAGTCACTCAGTCCTTTCGAGCACCTCTCGTAGAGGTGAGAAGGGTGAAACTTAGGGGCTTCGAGTGGTTTTACTAAGGTAGACGGCTCGTGCAGGGGCAGGTGTGATCCCTGGTGGCGGGTTGTTTTGACTACTTGCTGGTGCTGTGCGAGGCCGCGTCAGTGTCCAGTAAGAACGGTAACAGACTGAATGAGTGAGTGCAGGAGCCAGCCTTGAGCGGTCCCCCCGCGTTGTTCACCGAAACGCAGCAACTGCTCTCAGTTAAGGCATACCTAGACGAGGACAGTGCAAAGTGCGCAATTGTAAGTGCTGCAAGACCAAAGTGTCAGGGGATTTTGCAGAGAAAGAAATGTTTTCACCTGGGGCTCAGGAAGCACTTTTGAGAAGGGGCAGTATTTCTGCTGGGCGGGGAAGTGTGACTAGGTTTTGGATGCAGAGATGAGGAGGGAGGTGGGCTTGCTAGACCTAGAGAGCAGCAGGAGCAAAATCCCGCGAAAGGCAGTGTATACAGGAAGCACCAGGGGTTCCGCAGAGAGAGGGGGAAAGAGGGAAGCAGTTAGGTTGGGATGGGATGAGGGAAGGGTTCATTTGGAGCCAGGTGACCCTAACTTGGTTTCCCAAGATGGAGAGCAAGGTAAATAGGGGCAGAGAGAGAGTCAAGAGAGGGGCAGTTTAGAACCTGAAACTTGCCACATGTTCTACGACCCGCAAGGAAGTGCTACAGATGAAGGTATATTAGGGTACAGGCTATGCTAGAACTTGGAGACCCTAAAATACAGTGCTTTAAGGACAGGACTTTTATTTCTGGTGCCCCTAACATCACACAGGTTTGCAGGCACTCAGGTTGTCAGTTTTTGCTCCACCAAATCCTAGCCTGCCTCAGGAGGCAGAAAGGAGTGAAGAGCAACCAGCCTCCTTTGATCAGGAAGTGGTGCTTGTCCCTCTGTGTACATCGTACTGGCCAGAATTTAGTCACATGTTTACACGTAGCTGCAAGGGAGACTGGGAACTCCGGCCACCATCTGGGTTGCCATGTTCCCCCAGCATTGTTTCATAACGCAGAGGAAGAAGTAATTTATGGATGTTGGAGACAGTTTCTGCCACTGTGTTTGGTAGGTGCTTTGTGAAGGTCTTCAAGCTTTTTCATGTCCAGAGCTTTGTTTATTTATTTATTTATGGTCACACTGCTTAGCCTGTGGGATTTCAGATCCCTGATCTGGGATCACCCTCACCCTCGGCATTGAGAGTACAGAGTTCTAACCACCGGACCACCAGGAAATTGCCCAGAGCATAGTTCAGACCACTGCTGCTCAAGTGGACTTTGTGTGATGGTGGAAATGTTCTGTCTTCTGAATTGTCCACTGTGGTCACCATGAACTGCATGGGGCCATCGAGCACTTCACATGGCTCATGCAGTTGAAGAAATGAAAATGTGGCTGGTAGTTACTCTTTTTAGGCAGTACACATCTGGACCATGGGATTGAAAGGGAGTGGTTGGACCGACTTTGATTTCACTTTCAAAGTGTCTGGCCAGTATCATCACCCCATTTTCTCACCTGCAAACCCAAGTGTGTGGTCAGGACAGGTGCTGGCTCTTTGGAACAGCTTAAGTGTCAGTATCCATCTCTGGTTCCCTTAGCTGCCAGATCCCCTCACTGCTAGCACCTCTCTCTTTCAGCTGGGACGGTGCCGGAGCGTGAAGGAGTTTGAGAAGCTGAATCGCATTGGGGAAGGCACCTATGGCATCGTATGTGAGTGACCACAGTGGCAGGCCTGGGACCCAGGGACTGTCCTGGCAGCAGCTGTGTCAGGGCTGGAAGGAGAGTGCAGGTGACCTTTAATCCTTGGTATAATTGCTGTCGATTTCATACCATGACTGAGTGAATGGAAGCATCAGATTGTTCATGTGTCCCTGTGAGTGGAGGGCGCTATCACACGATCAAGTGTAGCACCATGGACAGTGGCCAGAAGTGTAGCCACACACACTGGGATATCGGTGTGCATCACCCTGCCACGGATGTGGAAGCTGCACAAATCCTCACAGTGTTCTGGGGATCAGCTTCAAAAAGATAAGGCTGCTTTTTTCACGATAAGGACATTATTTGCTGTTAGAACACAGAAACCACAGAATACAAAGCAGTGGTCTGCACTCCGACTCTAAGAAGGAAACATTCAGGGAGACTCTTCTAGCCGGGGGCCCGCTATCTGCTCAAATCAGGAGATTCCCCAGGGAGCACCTGTCTCCCAGCGTTGGAGTATTGCTGACACAGGGTACCAGCAGTCAAGGAAGAAGAGCAAGGGTGCCCCCATGGGGCAGGAGGGCATGGGGTGGGCCTGGATCCTACTGTGGAGGCGCTTCCCTTCCAGATCGGGCCCGGGATACCCACACGGATGAGATTGTCGCCCTGAAGAAAGTGCGGATGGACAAGGAGAAGGATGGTGAGCTGGGAGGGGCCACTGCACCATTTGCACTCAAGTGGGAGGGGATAGGAAGATTCAGGTTGCCTGAGCTCCCTGAGTGGCACCTGCATGACGGTCAGAGGAGGCTGGTCTCTAGGGGGCTGCAGTCTGGCCCTGCCTGTCTCCCCTGGACTTCTCCAGCTCATCACCACTCCTTCACACCCTAGCATCAGTTCCCCTGAGCCGTGTGCAGTTCATCCCTTTCATCTGTCGTCTCCTTCCTGCTGGCTGACTCTGCCTCCTCTCCTGTCTCAGCTCAGCGTCACCCTCCCCAGGGCTTTCCCACTGAAGCCTGGGAAGGTAGCCCCTGTGTGCTGCTCGCACCCCTGCTGACCGCCCCTTGGGCGCCTTTGCGGGCAGGGCTGTGCTGTGCTCACTGGGGGCTGGCTGCCATACACAGTGGTCAGTATAGAGAGCTGCCTGTGTTTGATGGAGGGGGAGAGGGTTAAAGGTGCTGGTTTGGATGGCCTTGCCTCTCCTTGAGGTAGCAGGCAGAGTTCTGCCAGGTAGGGCTGAGAGTCACTGAGGCAGCTGGCTGTCAGGGGTCCCTGTCTGCAGGGGTGGGGTCACTGAGTGGGCCAGCTGCAGAGGTGGGGTCACCAAGGCCAGGCTGGTTGCAGGGGTCCCCATCAGCAGTCTTCGAGAGATCACACTGCTGCTTCGCCTCCGCCATCCCAACATTGTGGAGCTGAAGGAGGTGGTTGTGGGGAACCACCTGGAGAGGTGAGCGGTCTGCTTGCTCCCCTACATTAGGCCCTGCCCAGCCCCCTCCCTGCTTCCCTGCCTGCTGCCCAGGAGGATCCCTTGGCTCACCTGGGAGGAGGTGGGAGGTGGCATGCGTTTCTCCCTCTTACTTTAGCATCTTCCTGGTGATGGGCTACTGTGAGCAAGACCTGGCCAGCCTTCTGGAGAACATGCCAACACCCTTCTCTGAGGCCCAGGTTGGAGGCGTGGGCTGGGGTGGCCGGGGGTGAGGGGGCTCTGGTGGGGGGCTTCCCAAGCCCTTGTTAGGCAGTGCCAAAAGCAGACCTCCTGGCCTTCTGCAGGTCAAGTGCATCGTGCTGCAGGTGCTCCGGGGCCTCCAGTACCTGCACCGGAACTTCATCATCCACAGGTGGGCGGGGCTTGTGGCTTGGGGGCGGGGTGACCACCAGACTCAGTACCAACACGCAGGGCAGTGGAGCAACCTCAAGGCAGTGGAGCTCCTGTAACTGGTCCCAGGGGAGGGCGGGACAGCATAGTACCTGTTTTCCCCTCTGCCAGGCAGATGGCCGGGGAGGGACCTGGACTCCCTGTGCAGGGTGGCTTGTGCGGCCCTGGGGGGCACCAGGGGCAGGACTCCACCTCTCAGGAAGTCACTGAGAGCTCTCTGCTGTTTCCAGCTACCGAATGGCCTTGCATTACCTGTGCTCCTCCTAAAAAGTGCAAACAGGATGAGATGTGTGGGGAAGCGTTGTGAGTGTTGCTGCAGCGGTGACAACCTCGTTCCTGCACTCGAGTTTCTGGGAACCACTGGTGTTCTCTTTCTGTCATAGGGATCTGAAGGTCTCTAACTTGCTCATGACCGATAAGGGCTGCGTGAAGACAGGTGGGTGCAGGTGCTGCCTCTATGATGGGGTCTGTGAGCGCCCCTGCACTGTGGTAGCAGGCTGGTCTCCAGAAGCTCCCTGCACACTACACACTGGCTCGAGGTGGCAGTGGTCAGCCTTCCCTGGGTGACATTTTCCCTCCCGTCCCTCTGCCTCCATCAAAGCGGATTTTGGTCTGGCCCGGGCCTATGGCATCCCAGTGAAGCCAATGACTCCCAAGGTTGTCACACTCTGGTAAGTCCCTGGAGACCAGGGGAAGTTTGGGTGGGTGTGGATGGGTCATGCTGAAGTGGCCAGAGCATCTTGGAGGTCTTTCAGCTGCCAAGAAAGAGCAGTGCTGTCACGGGGAGGGACCTGCCCGTCCAGATGGGGTGCTGTTCTGTCCTGAGGCAGCCCTGCCCCCAGCTGGCCTTGAGCTGCTCAGAGGGGAGATGGCTTCACCACTGGAGCGTGGGAGCAGCGCGGGTTTCTGCAGTTACTTCTCACTTGACATTTTGAAGCAAAACGGGGTGTGGTTCAGGGCAGGCTGCATTCTGCTGTCACTCACCCCGACCTGTGTAGAAGGGATCACAGGTCCCTTCTCAGGAATCACCCAGTGATAGCAGCATGTTTGTCGAGCTTTTGTGGAAGGGACAGCCTTAGCTGAGGCTCATGCTCCCTCATCCCAGGCCGTCTCTGGCTCTCAGGGCAGGGTGGTGGCCGGTGGGTGCCCTGTGGAGGCCAGGCTGGAGGAGAGGAACTGCCAGATGCAAAGCAGGGGCTTCTGTTCGCAGGTACCGAGCCCCTGAACTGCTGCTGGGAACCACCACACAGACCACCAGCATCGACATGTGGTGAGAGGTGGACGCTGCTCCCAGGCCTCTCAGACGGTGGGGTGGTCTTGTGGGACCTGGGGCGGGGGGGTGGACAGCTCTGGGGCTGGGGTCTCCCCAGCTCCCAGGAAGATGGGCCTATGCCTGGGGTCCTGAGAGGCAGAGGGAGACAGCCCCATCACTGAGGACCTGCCCTCGTGGCCATAAGAGGTCTGCTGAGGCCAGGTCACGTGGCTCAGCTGGAGACCCCAGTGTTCATCCCATCATAACCTCCTCCCAGCTCTGCCCCCAGCCTCCACCCCAGCAGCTGGGGGACTGGTCCAGGCGGAGCCAAGGAGCTGAGAGGAGACCCCACACTCCTCTGCAGGGCGGTGGGCTGCATCCTGGCTGAGCTGCTCGCCCATAAGCCCCTTCTCCCCGGCACTTCCGAGATCCACCAGGTGGACCTGATCGTGCAGCTGCTGGGGACCCCCAGTGAGAACATCTGGCCGGTGAGTGCCAGCCCTGCCCTCCTCCCTCCTGCCCCTGCTGGCCACTGGCCTTTACTGGCCCCTCCCCACAGGGCTTCTCTCAGCTGCCGCTAGCCAGCCAGTACAGCCTGCGGAAGCAGCCCTACAACAACCTGAAGCATAAGTTCCCGTGGCTCTCGGAGGCCGGCCTGCGTCTGATGAACCTCCTCTTCATGTACGACCCTAAGAAAAGGTGCTGAGAGGGCCCCACACATGCATGAGTCAGGCCCGATTTTGTGGGGTTCTGTCGGTTTACCCAACTTTCTGTTGTATGGAAGGGAACCAGGGGGGCTCTGCGGGGCAGCTGTGCGGGAGATGAGCCTGGCTGGGCCTGGGCCCTGTGAACAGCAAGGTCTCCTCTCCAGGGCAACAGCCGGTGACTGCCTGGAGAGCTCCTACTTCAAGGAGAAGCCCCTGCGTGAGTCTTCCCCGCTGGCACCTGGCCGGGGGCCCTTGTGTAGGGTAGGGGTTAAGGCAGGTGGGTGGTGGGGCCCAGGCAGGTAGGGGCTGTTTCGGGCCACGTAGGGAGGCTCAGGAGGGGAGCAGAGGGTAGCGTGGGGCCCCTCCCTCACTCAGGGCTGATGCAGTCTGTTACCCCCACCCCTAGCCTGTGAGCCAGAGCTCATGCCCACCTTCCCCCACCATCGTAACAAGCGTGCCACCCCGGCCACATCCTTGGGCACTGAGAGCCAGAGCCGGCGTTGCAGACCCTGACGGGTGGAGGCACTCCAGCTGAGTACACCGCCTCCTGTGCCCCTGGCCCACCTCTGCCCCGGGATAGCAGAGTGTGGACCTTGGGGGTGATGCCAGTGGTACACTCTGAGGGCCCATCCACCCAGAGGCCAGCCCACTGGGCTGTGACGCCACTTTGTGGCTGGGCTGGGTCCCACCTGTGGCCAGGCCTCAGGCCCTTGGTTCCCAGGAGGAAATCTGGCTGAGCCCATCTCAGCGGGTGTTGCTGGCTTGGGACAAGCAGGCCTCAGACCTCGTATGGTCACTTTTGTCCCCAGTAGATCCCCAGGATCCGCCTGGAATGGAGAGGCCAAGGTGACCCCCTGGTGGGGCTAGGGAGACTCGGAGAGGGGAGGAGGGATGAAGATGTGGACTGAGTCTGAGCTGCTCTGAGACCCCTAGAGTGAGAACCTTGGGCTGTGCCCTGTGCCCACTGCCCCCCTCTGAGGCCCATGGGGAATGGGGGTGGTTCGAGAGATAAATGCTTTCCTCAGACGCGGTTGGAGCCAGTGTCCTTTAATGTACTTGGAGGTTGTGATTTGTGTGACATGACAGGTGTGGGGGAGGGGGACAGATGGCCTGGGGTGGGGGCACCATTGAGCAGAGGCCCACAGAAGACTGGCACCTGCCCCAGGAATCCCAGTGGGCAGAGCACCCCCAGTCCAGTGAGCTGGGGATGGCTGCTGGCATCTGTGTGCTGTTACCACTGGATCTAGGGTGGGCAGCCTTTGAAGTCTCCCACCCTGCCTTCCAGAGTCGGGGGTGGGACCAGCGGGGAGCTGTCCATGGAGGGTGAGTCCCCACCTCGCCTGGTAGGGTACAGACTCCACATGGCAGGAGGAGCAGGGTGGCCAGTGGGCGGGGCCTGAGGCGGGACAAACCCCAGAAAAGCACCATGGAGTTTCTCCGGAGAGCCCTTGCCCTGGGGCCAGGTGGGTCTAGGGCCTGGCCGCTGGGCTGTCGTAGAGCAGGGCGTCCACCTGGGCTCGCTGCAGCCACAGACGCCGCTGGCTGTTCCCACGCAGGGTGCGCAGGCCATGACCGGGGTGGCAGCTGGGAAGGGCGGCACAGTGGGCGGCGTGCAGCTGGCGACATGTGTCGCAGCAGAGGGCGGGCAGGGCTCCCGGGGCCAGGCAAGTGTGCATCTGGTAACCAGGGGGCTCCGGGACGGCTGGTGGGCTGGCCTGCTCAGGGCTCCTAGGGGCGTGGGGAGGGGCCAGGTCCCCAGGCTGACTAAGCAGCTCTCTACGCAGTGAGAGGAAGGAGAAGGCTTCGGGCTGGGGCTCCTCCTCTTCTGAGGCCCCGGAGGTGGGGCTGCTGGCCTCAGCCGGCTCCCATGGCCCGCCCCCTGCCCCCCACAGTCTGGCACTCTGCTCCCAGAACCGAGGCTGGCAGGCCAGTTCTGAGGCGGGAGAGTCGGGGCCGGGCGAGGGCCCCCCATACAGGCTGGCCTCATCTGAGCCCTCGTCCTCCTGCACGTCCCGGTACAGGTCCAGTCGGGCCTGGCACCCGGTGGGGGAGCCACGGCGGGGCAGGGGTGGTGGTTCTTCCTCGCGGGCCAGTCGCTGCTGCAGCCAGGCCACACAGGAGGCCACGTCCACACTGGCCCGCCGCGCTTGCAGCAGCTCCTCAGCTGGCAGCACGCTGGTGCCCAGCTGCGCCAGCACCTCACCCAGGATCTCGCACTCCAGCCGCAGGGCGAAGCAGCCCAGGGCCACCTGCACCAGCTGGCGGGCAGGGGGCAGGGCAGCCACCATGAGGCGGTGGGCATCCCTGCGCACGTAGCCCATCTTCTGGAAGCTCTGGATGAGGAGGTTCTCTGAGAGTGCGCCCTTTAGCACGTGCACGTAGCCCCCGGAGAACGTCTGCAAGGGAGGGGGTCAGTTGGTGGCAGCCCTGCTCCCGCAGACCCGATGAGCTCCCTTCCAGGTGGTGCAGCCCTGGACACAGCCTCTACCCAGGCTGGGGGTGTGAGCTAGGTTTTTGTGTAGGCCAGCTCCCCTAGGGCATGCAGGGGTACCCCCGGCCCCTGCCTACTTCATAGGAGATGCATTCATCTCATGTCCTCCTCTACTCTCTCCACTAGGTTCAGTCCCTGGTTGAGAAACTGGTATCCCACAAGCTGTGCAGCCAAAAAAAGAAACAGATGTTCGCGTCAGGTTCTAATATTGGCTGAGGCAGGCCTAGGCGTCAAAATCTTTTAAAAGTCGGATACATTTCACCTGCATCATAGAACAAACTAAAGAGCCCCTATGCTGAGAAATCTCACAGCCCTATGAGTCCCTTCCACCTCCTGTCACCTGTAGAGGTTTGCTCCTCTAGTTAGTTTCTTGTGTACCTGCTGAGTGTCTGGTCATGCAAACACACAAAAAATAGAGGTGTTTTTCTGCTTCTCTGAGCAGGTAGTCACCTAAACACTTTATTCTGAGCTCTACTTTTTCAGTTTCTGAGAGCTTTCTCTATTAGGACAGAGGGCTGTGTAGCTTTCCACCACATGGATGGAATGTGCAGTTTTTGGAGGCTCCAGACTGCAGAGGAACTAAAAGTTTCCTAGGATGATGATCTTGTGCCTCCCATGTGTCTGCAAGTCTATGACATCTGGGACCTTGTGAGTGCTCTGCTTAGAGCCACTGTGTGTAAGATTATACCCAGGGCTGCGCCTTCGCCCCTCAGCAATGGACCTTATGCTGGACTATTCTTTTGTCTGCTTTCCAGAAGAAGAAATGGATTCTTGCCCCAAGCCACAGCAGATCCCTTACAGGTCTGCTCAACACTGAAGCCAGTTAGCGTCTCAAGATCAGGCCTGCCCATTCTGCTCCTGGGCCCTGTGGAGCTGGATCCTGCCCTCTGGTCTGAATGGATGAATGAAAGCCCTAGCAGATGTCCTGTGGAGCGGTGAGCCCCATAGCTCACTGTCCCTGAGAGAGGCCGCTGTTGCCATGACAACCGGCGGAGGCAGCCGCCCACGTGCCCAGTGACGTCATTATCTTCCCACTCTTCTGAATTAGCCCCGGAGCACAAAGCAGCCTGCCCCCTCCTGCCAGCCGGCAGCTCACCTGGAGGGGCCAGGCCGGCCCTGGGCACAGCCTCTACCCAGGCTGGGGGGTGAGCTAGATTTTTGTCTAGACCAGCTCCCCTAGGGCATGTAGGGGTAGGCCCCAGCCCCTGCCTACTTCATAGGAAATACATCTACCCCATGTCCTCCTCTACAAACGGGATTAGCCCACATCCTGGAGGGCTTAGGGTGATCATGGAAGCAGAGTCCTTCCCATGCACCTGTCCTAGGGTTTCTATGGTAACATGCCACAAGGCCGCTCTTACGGCAGCGATACAAGCTTTAAGAGGCAGGATCCCCTGAGAAGGCAGATACCCAGACAGGTGTTCTCAGCCCTAGAAGTACCAAGGGAAACCTCAGCCAAGAGATGCTCCAACACGCCCAGGACACTGGCACACTGAGCCCTCTGAAACCCATCTGGCTCTGTGGACACCTGCAGTCCCTTATCCCAACGGTAGCCCCCGTCCGGGCGGTGCCAGCACCCAGCAGCCGGGGCAGGGAACCTCCACGCGGCCCGGCGCCCTACCTTGATGGTTGTGAACTCCTTTCTCCACGGCAGCAGGTACAGGTGCACGGCGGCCAACTCCAGCAGCTCGAAGGCACGGGCCAGGCCGCGCAGCGCGGGGGCCAGGTCGGCGCGCCCCCACAGGCCGTCGGTGAGCAGTGCCAGCGCGTCATCCTGCAGCGCCCCGTGTAGGTCGAAATCTTCCACGAGGATGTGCCAGAGCACGGCCCGCAGTGATGGATCCCCGCACACGCCGGCGCGGCCGCGCCGCAGTTCCCGCTCCAGGCACAGGCGGTAGTCCTCGGACAGTGAGCTACTGCCCATGCTGACGGGCAGGAGTAGGGTGTCAGCACCCAGAGGCCTCTCCCTGCGCGCTCCGCGCCTCCAGAATCCCCGCCTGCGACCACAGTACCCCCTCACTCCCAGCTGAGCGCCCCTGGTGTCCACAGTACCCTGTTCCCTGGAGATTTGCGCAAGCTGAGTCTCCCCTTCCCAAGCAGAAATCCGCTTTTGCCCAGCTGCCCACCGCCCTACCTATCTGCCCCCAGCGGTGCCGAGCGCCGGCCGCTGCGTTCGGGGTTCTCCGCAGGCAATAGCGCGCTTCCGCTGGGGGCGGCTCCGCCCCCTCGGCTTTGCTCCTGACGTTCTGGGCGGAGTCTCCTCAGGGGCGGGGCCTGGTCGGGGCCGGAGAGCCCTAATGCAACCTACCTGCACTGCTCGCGGGGCGGAGTGAGGGGTGCACAGCGGGCGCTCCCACCCAGGCTGGCACGGGGTACTCTCCTGCCGCGGGGGCAGAGTGCCAGAGCTGGTCCCTTGGGAACTCTAGGCCGCCAGGGAAGCAGGTACCGGGGCTCCTCATGGGCACGTAGGGGTCCTGGGCCGAATCTTGAGGGCGGGGGCTACCCCGAGGGGGCGGAACCCTCCTCGTGACCTAACGGGGATGACCAGACATGGGGAAGAGGGCGGAGCCGGCGCTCAAGGTGGGCGCCGGACTTGGGTTTCCGTGTGATTTAAAACAGCAGGCCGGTGGTCCATTTGGTAGGACTCTGCGCTTCCGCTGCTGGGGCCCCGGGTTCCATTCGTGGGCAGGGAAGTTCCTCGTGCGCGCCTCCCCAAAGAAGGAACAGCAACGTGGGCCTCTTTGATTGGGTCAGAGATTCCAGGCATCCAGGCCCAGAACGGCCACAGCTTCCAATTTCCTTATTCTGGTTTTCCTGCCTAACTCACCGTTAAGACTGTGTGGAGGAAGGGTGGGGGAGGAGGTTCGCTCCCTGGGCAGGCAGGGCTCCGCGATTTCTGGGACCCTAACCTCTCCACGCCAAGTGGGACCTGACTGGGGAAAAGATTCTATACTTTGAGAAAGATCAGATCAGATCAGTCGCTCAGTCGTGTCCGACTCTTTGCGACCCCATGAACCGCAGCACGCCAGGCCTCCCTGTCCATCACCAGCTCTCGGAGGTCACTCAGACTCACATTCATCGAGTCAGTGATGCCATCCAGCCATCTCATCCTCTGTCGTCCCCTTCTCCTCCTGCCCTCAATCCCTCCCAGCATAAGAGTCTTCTCCAATGAGTCAACTCTTCGCATGAGGTGGCCAAAATACTGGAGTTTCAGCTTTAGCATCATTCCTTCCAAAGAAATCCCAGGGCTGATCTCCTTCAGAATGGACCAGTTGGATCTCCTTGCAGTCCAAGGGACTCTCAAGAGTCTTCTCCAACACCACAGTTCAAAAGCATAAATTCTTCGGCACTCAGCCTTCTTCACAGTCCAGCTCTCACATCCATACATGACCACAGGAAAGACCATAGCCTTGACTAGGCGAACCTTTGTTGGCAAAGTGATGTCTCTGCTTTTGAATATGCTATCTAGGTTGGTCATAACTTTCCTTCCAAGGAGTAAGCGTCTTTTAATTTCATGGCTGCAGTCACCATCTGCAGTGATTTTGGAGCCCAGAAAAATAAAGTCTGACACTGTTTCCACTGTTTCCCCATCTATTTCCCATGTAGTGATGGGACCAGATGCCATGATCTTCGTTTTCTGAATGTTGAGCTTTAAGCCACACTTTTCACTCTCCACTTTCACTTTCATTAAGAGGCTTTTTAGTTCCTCTTCACTTTCTGCCATAAGGGTGGTATCATCTGCATATCTGAGGTTATTGACATTTCTCCCGGCAATCTTGATTCCAGCTTGTGCTTCTTCCAGTCCAGCATTTCTCATGATGTACTCTGCATATAAGTTAAATAAACAGGGTGACAATATACAGCCTTGACGTACTCCTTTTCCTATTTGGAACCAGTCTGTTGTTCAATGACCAGTTCTAACTGTTGCTTCCTGACCTGCATACAGATTTCTCAAGAGGCAGATCAGGTGGTCTGGTATTCCCATCTCTTTCAGAATTTTCCAGTTTATTGCGATCCACACAGTCAAAGGCTTTGGCATAGTCAATAAAGCAGAAATAGATGTTTTTCTGGAACTCTCTTGCTTTTTCCATGATCCAGCGGATGTTGGCAATTTGATCTCTGGTTCCTCTGCCTTTTCTAAATCCAGCTTGAACATCAGGAAGTTCACGGTTCACATATTGCTGAAGCCTGGCTTGGAGAATTTTGAGCATTACTTTACTAGCGTGTGAGATGAGTGCAATTGTGCGGTAGTTTGAGCACTCTTTGGCATTGCCTTTCTTTGGGATTGGGATGAAAACTGACCTTTTCCAATCTTGTGGCCACTGCTGAGTTTTCCAAATTTGCTGGCATATTGAGTGCAGCACTTTCACAGCATCATCTTTCAGGATTTGGAATAGCTCCACTGGAATTCCATCACCTCCACTAGCTTTGTTTCTAGTGATGCTTTCTAAGGCCCACTTGACTTCACATTCCAGGATGTCTGGCTCTAGGTCAGTGATCACACCATCATGATTATCTGGGTCGTGAAGCTCTTTTTTGTACAGTTCTTCTGTGTATTCTTGCCACCTCTTCTTAATATCTTCTGCTTCCGTTAGGTCCATACCATTTCTGTCCTTTATCGAGCCCATTTTTGCATGAAATGTTCCTTTGGTATCTCTGATTTTCTTGAATAGATCCTTAGTCTTTCCCATTCTGTTGTTTTCCTCTATTTCTTTGCATTGATCGCTGAAGAAGGCTTTCTTATCTCTTCTTGCTATCCTTTGGAACTCTGCATTCAGATGTTTATATCTTTCCTTTTCTCCTTTGCTTTTCGCTTGTCTTCTTTCCGCAGCTATTTACAAGGCCTCCCCAGACAGCCATTTTGCTTTTTTGCATTTCTTTTCTATGGGGATGGTCTTGATCCCTGTCTCCTGTACAATGTCACGAACCTCATTCCATAGTTCATCAGGCACTCTATCTATCAGATCTAGGCCCTTAAATCTATTTCTCACTTCCACTGTATAATCATAAGGGATTTGATTTAGGTCATACCTGAATGGTCTAGTGGTTTTCCCTACTTTCTTCAATTTAAGTCTGAATTTGGCAATAAGGAGTTCATGGTCCGAGCCACAGTCAGCTCCTGGTCTTGTTTTTGCTGATTGTATAGAGCTTCTCCATCTTTGGCTGCAAAGAATATAATCAATCTGATTTTGGTGTTGACCATCTGGTGATGTCCATGTATAGAGTCTTCTCTTGTGTTGTTGGAAGAGGGTATTTGCTATGACCAGTGCATTTTCTTGGCAAAACTCTGTTAGTCTTTGCCCTGCTTCATTCCGTACTCCAAGGCCAAATTTGCCTGTTACTCCAGGTGTTTCTTGACTTCCTACTTTTGCATTCCAGTCCCCTATAATGAAAAGGACATCTTTTTTGGGTGTTAGTTCTAAAAGGTCTTGTAGGTCTTCATAGAACCGTTCAGCTTCTTCAGCGTTACTGGTTGGGGCATAGACTTGGATTACTGTGACACTGAATGGTTTGCCTTGGAAACGAACAGAGATCATTCTGTCGTTTTTGAGATTGCATCCAAGTACTGCATTTTGGACTCTTTTGTTGACCATGATGGCCACTCCGTTTCTTCTGAGGGATTCCTGCCCACAGTAGTAGATATAATGGTCCTCTGAGTTAAATTCACCCATTCCAGTCCATTTTAGTTCGCTAATTCCTAGAATGTCAACATTCACTCTTGCCATCTCTTGTTTGACCACTTCCAATTTGCCTTGATTCATGGACCTGACATTCCAGGTTCCTATGCAATATTGTTCTTTCCAGCATCGGAGTTTGCTTCTATCACCAGACACATCTACAGCTGGGTATTCTTTCTGCTTTGGTTCCATCCCTTCAGTCTTTCTGGAGTTATTTCTCCAATGATCTCCAGTAGCATATTGGGCACCTACTGACCTGGGAAGTTTCTCTTTCGGTATCCTATCATTTTGCCTTTTCATACTGTTCATGAGGACTGGCGCACTAAGCACGGCTGAGAGGAGCTACCCCACGACTGAGGTCAGGAAGGGCGGCAGTGAGGAGATACCCCTCCCCCAAGGTCAGGAAGGGCAGCGGTGGGGAGAGACCCCCTCATCCAAGGTAAGGTGCGATGGCTGTGCTTTGCTGGAGCAGCCGGGAAGAGATACCCCACGCCCAAGGTAAGAGAAACCCAAGTAAGACGGTAGGTCTTGCAAGAGGGCATCAGAGGGCAAATACACTGAAACCATACTCACAGAAAACTAGTCAATCTAATCACACCAGGACCACAGCCTTGTCTAACTCAATGAAATTAAGCCATGCCCGTGGGGCAACCCAGGATGGGCGGGTCATGGTGGAGAGATCGGACAGGGTGTGGTCCGCTGGAGAAGGGAATGGCAAACCACTTCAGTATTCTTGCCTTGAGAAAGATATCATAACCAAGTAGGGAATCTGAGCCAAGCGGTGTTTTGCCGAGCACCGCTGAACGTTCCAATCTTTCACTTACTGTTTACTTGACTCAGCCCCCTCCGGGCTCGCATCAACCCTGAAGGGACATCTTACTTCTCACACCTCCAAGTGCATCCTTGTGTGAAGGAAGAACAGCTGCGCTTACTATGCTCCTCATTTCACAGTGGTTTATGGTGGGTGTGCAGGGCCTGTCGCTCTGTGGCATCGCCTATGTCCTTGCCCACGGCGCCCCTCCCCCACAAAGGCGATTGCTGACCGTGGTGGACACACCCTTGGAGCACATTGTTGCCAATGTGCAGGCCCACGTGTGGACAGTGTTCTGCTTCGTGTCCTGCTCTGCTGCTCCACTCGGGCCCTCAGTGGCTGCAGGTGCTTGCTCTGGATTGTGTGTGCTGCTCCAGCGAGCAGGCCTGTTTTGGTGGGACCCTTGAACCTGGGTAGGTCTTGGCACCGTCCTTCCATAGAGGACACAGAATGAAAATGATAGTGTGTGGCTTCCTAGATCACAAAAGTGCCTTGTTGTCTTGAGATGCTCACTCTTGGAACCTAGTCACATGGTGGGGGGATGCCAGCAGCTGTATGAGGAGCTAAAATTCAAATTCCACAGAACCTAGGAATGTGAGCTTATATAATCAAGTTAAGACGAAGTCAGACTGGATGAGGGTAGACCCTAAGCCAAGTCAGAACAGTGTCTTTACGAGGAGGAAGGTTACACACTTCGAGAGGAGGCATATGATGGACACAGAGACTTACAGCCACGGGCAGAGGCTACAAGAGCCCCCAGAGCTGGACGAGGCAGGGAAGGGATCTGTCTGGCACTCTGCTGGCCCACGGCTCTGTGGACACCTTGATTTAAGACTTTAGGACTTTGAGAGTAAACTTTTGTGGTTTTGCGCTCCCCAGTTTGTGTTGTTTTGTTATGGCATCTAATTAGTTACAGGAAATGGATGTGGGCCTCGTATGACTGTCCTCACAGCCCCAAGGCCCTTCCTGATGGCAGAGGGGTAGGCAAGTCTCCAGATGACCCTAAGCCCTGGACCCTGTGTCAGCCCAGCTTGAAAGCTGACCTAGTTGATGCTGGAAGGGGGCAGAGATGAGACTTCCATACTTAATCCTGCCGAGACAGGAGTTTCAAGAGCAAAGCAAATGGCTGTCCTGTGTTTAAGCCACCAAATGGACTGGCTTGTCACCCAGCAGGCCACTCTGCCTCTTGTGACCTTGGGCTATAGCCAGGAGTGGAGTAGGTAGGTAGTGGGAGGGTCAGTTGATACTTACCTTGGCCCAGCATGCTGCACACTACATGTGGCCCTGTCTCCCAGGCAGCACTGCCCTCTGGATTGTCCCACCTTATCTTCACCAGTCCAATGCCTGGGTTTCCTATCTTGTGTTTTACTTTGTATTTCTTGATTTTTAAAATGATTTCAGACACTTTTATGCTGATTAGCTTTTTAAATTTCTTCTTCTGAAGACAGACTGTTCATAGCCTGTCTATGAACAAGCCTTTTTTTTGTTGTTGATATGCAGGATTTTCTATGTGAAGAATCCATCATTCACTCATTCTATGGAGGGCCACGGGCTGGGAGAGGCTAAAGGACTGGCCCAGAATAACCAGCAGGAAAGCTGTCTGATCAGGGGAAGGGGCCTGCCCAGTCAGGCCTAGCTTGAGACCCACCTTTACCTCCACCTGCTCTGTGAGGGAGACTTTACAGTCCCATCCTCGAGATGTCCCCACCAAGGCCTGGACCAGGGGTGTCATCCTCCCCAGGCTTCACAGCTGGCTGGGACTTGTGTCCAGGGCTGGGGGCTTTCCTCTGGAGAGGGCAGGGGTGGGAGACAAGGGCAGGAATTCAGAGGCCGCAAGTTCTGACAGCAAGGCAGGGTGAGTGGGTGGGTGCCTCCTTGTTTGTTCCTGGGATGCTGGTGGGCAGGGGACTCCTGCTCACAAAGGCTCCTGAGACAGACAGCTGCCCCAGTGCACTGTGCCTGTGCCTGCCCTTCAGGTTACATCCACTGGTACCCTCTGGCCTCTGGAGTCAACCAGCTGGGCTCAAAGCCAGCTCTGCTCTGGGAGGTGTACCTGGAGGAGGCAGTCACCTCCTAATGCCTCACTTTCCTCATGGTCTCCTGCAGAGCCCTGGGATACTGTGCACACGGGATGCACAGTCAAGTCCAACTGAGCCTTTCCTAGGGACCTACCCACTCCTCCCATGATGGGCCTCTGCTGTGGTAGGGGGCCGAGGCTCTGCTGTGGGGGGCGAACCACCCACCTCCTTCCCTGGCAGATGCTGTCTGGGGCTGCGGCCAGACCGCCTGTCTTGTGTTCTCCAGGAGCCCCTGGGTGTGCTGCCCACCTGGAGAGCAAAGCTGACTCCAGAGAACTCTTCAGGATAAGTGCTCTAGGCTTAGGTCGTGCCCAGTGATGACCTCTGACCCTACCAACCTGCTAGGCCCCACAGAGTGTGTCTAATGCTAGAGTGAGTGGCCCCTGCAAGACCCCACTCCTGGGCAGAGGGCTGGGAGGCAGGCTGAGTTTGGCAATGGCCTCCTGGGCTCTCTGGGACTGTCTGGTTCCTGCCGCTCAGCCAGGCGTGGCTGTACTGCCCAGGCCTTGGGCTGGCCAGTGGGGTGGGGAGCAAATGAGCCACATGGAAGGAGATGCCAGTGACCTTTTTATTTCCAGTTGGGTCAGTGGCTGCCCAGGGGCCTGTAACAGTTAGTGGGCAGGTGGTGGGCTACAGGCAGGTGCTGACCCAGGCTGTGCACCGACCCTACAGGGGCTGAGTGGGGGTGAGGATTGGTGGGGGTCTCAGGATTTCCATGCCCACCGCCAAGGGTGAAGTGTGGCTCAGAGGTCCCAGACATGGGTAGATGCCCTGGGGACACTTGGGCCTCCAGGACAGAGTGGTCAGTGTCCAATAAATAAACAGCATGGTCTGAACCCACCTGGGCCTCGGGCCTCTGTGGGGGTGATCAGCTCTCTTCTAGACTCAGACAACAACCTGGCTCAGGGGGCTCCAAATGTCACAGAAATGTAGGGGAGCAGAGCTGTCCTCGGCCAGGCCCTCAGCCCCCTCAGTCCTCACGCTGTCAGCGGCCCGAGCCGCCAGGATGTTCATCCTACCAGGAGCAGAGGGGCCTCCCTGAGCCCTGGGGGCCGAAGTCAGGCGGGGGCAAGAGCCCCTCCACCGCTGGCCTGCTGCCCCACGCAGGTGCCTCCTGGCCAGTCCTTGGCCGACCAGTCCTCCACTACTTGCCCAGGGCCCGCCGGGGCAGCAGCTCCACGTAGCTCAGGGCACTCTGCAGGGATGTCAGGCAGTAGCCCTCCTCTCCAATCAGGTACCTGCGTGGAGGCGACACATGGGCACCTGTCACTGGAGGGGCTGCAGGGCAGAACCTCAATGCTGAAGTCCCATAGGGGCTGTCGGGGGCACCTCTGGGCCGCGGGCTGAGGGTGGGGCAGGGACAGGCTCGAAGATCCCACCTCTCATGGATGAACTCCTCCAGGGCTGCACACTCCGACACCAACTGAGGGAGGCCACTCTTCAGCGCCACAAAGGACAGGATGGGCAGCAAGTCATCAGCACCACTGTTGGGGAGACAAACATGCAGCCAGGAGGCTCCAGGGGCCTGGGCAGGGGGGCCTGCTCAGTCCCCAAAAGCCTGAAGCTCCAGCTCAGTCCCTGGAGCAGCCTTGAGCTTGCTGGCTGCTCTCTGTGCTCCTCCCACCCACCGGCCGCAGGGGATGGGGTGGGCTTGGATCAGCATGACAGAAAATCTGGGAGCACTGAGGCCATCCTGATGGGGACCCTGTGCTGCAGAGCCCAGGGCTGGACCAGGGAGGAACCGTTCCTCATTCCTGTGCACTTGCCCGAGCCCAGGGACAGGCTGCTGGAGTGGGAGGACCATATTCCCAGGCAGCCTGTTCACTCCTGGGATCAGGGTCACTCATTTGCCACGCCTGGTATCCCAGACCTGATGCAGGAAGCTTCTCAGTGAGGGAGTCCCTGGGGGATGGTCAAAATCCCAGTGAAGGCCCCACAAGTCAGTGCTCTCTGCCAGAAGCATGAAGGCACAGACCAGGGACTCCTGTTCCCACTTCCCGGGGAGCCACATACCTGCAGCCACTCACCACCCTTTCTGGCTCCTCAGAAATCCTGAAGGAGCTTGTGTGGGGACTGGGACTCTGAAACACTTTTAGTTCTGGGACCCTTTCACCTGCAACAACTTTTTTGGAGGCCAGATGGTAAAATGGTGAAAGCAACCCCAGGCCTCTGCACAGGTAGGCACCACAGCCTGCCCACTCGGCTGCAAGCACAGGTGCCTTCAGGGCGACCCTGGTCTCTGGCACAGGATAGCAGGAGGCAGAGCCCTGGCTGGTGCCGAGGGTTCACCAGTACCAGGGCAGGAGACTGCCAGCTCTAGGCCGGCCCAGGTGAGTTAAGGCAGGACACGGTGGGGAAGGCCCCTACCTGCCTCCGGAGTCTGGGCAGGGACTAAGGAGGCTTCCCCAAGTGTGAGACAGAGGAGAGGCACAGGCTTCGAGAATGCTACCAGAATACAGAGGGGCAGGGCCCTGTCATCTGCAGGGCTGGAGCCAGGGGTCTTTGGTGGGAAAGGCCCATCCTGTCCATAAGGAGAAGCAAGGCGGAACCCCAAGCGCCCAGTGTGAAGCGTTTCTGCTTTCCTGAGCCTCCGAAGGCAGCCACAGACAGGCCCAGCGCGCCTCCCCGCCCCCCTCCAGCCCCACCCCAACCTCACAATCGCACCCTTCTGGGACTCACATAGCGGCGATGCCAGGCTGCAACGCAGCCTCCCGGGCCCGGTAGTAATCCTCCGCACAGGCGCAGATGACCCGCAGGGCCCGAACTGAGGCGCAGAAGCCAGGCTTCGGGTGAGGGGGTGGGGACGGCGTCCCAAACCGGCCCGGGGCACCGCCGCATCCCCACCCCGTGCAGGACAGGACGAGCACCGCTTTTGTCCCAAGGGACTCCTCCCCACCAGACGGGACCAGGCTGTGGCTCAAAGGTGCGGACTCAGAGTGCCCCGTGGGACGGGACACTGCTCTCCCTTCCCAAACCGCCCCCTCACCAATGCACTCCAGCTTCTTCTGGGGGCAGCTCTCCAGAACCAGCAGCCCCAGCTCCTGGGCTGCGGCGCAGTAGGGATAGGGGCCCGCTCCTGCGGCCTCGGGGTCCTGCGGGAGGAGCCTAGTGGGGACGCCGATGGCTGCTGGGGGCGCATTCCTGTACAGCTCCATGCTCCGGCTCAAGGCCGCCTCCCGCAGGCGGTGAACGCTCCTGGGGTGGAGAGAGAGGCCAGGTTCAGCGGCCCAGAGACCCCGGCTCCGGGGCGGACTGAGACCCGGTTGAGGGAGCCGGCCACGCCCAGAATCCTGAACGGTGGGCGTGGCACCGCCTGCGAACCCGAAAACACCTGAGGCCGGGAAGGGAAGGCGCCCGCGGAGGGTAGCACCCAGGTGGACCTCGGGGGCGGGGCCCCACCTGTAGACCGCTAGCAGCAGGGGCCACAGTGGGGAGAAGAACGGCTCCTCGATGCAGGCCAGGCAGCGGTCCTTGGAGGCGGCCGTGTTTAGGCCTTCAAAAGCCAGGAGGGTGAGCGAGAGCAGCCTGTCTGCCGGAAGCAGAGCCGGCTCAGCGGGGACCTCCAGCCCCGCCCCGCAGAAACAGCCTCCTCGGGGTGGGCCTCACCGCAGGTTGCTTCTGGGCTCCTTGGGAGGGCGCTCTACCTGGCCCTGCCTCCCCTCCCCTTGAAACCCTGCAGCCTGGTGAGCCCTCATCCCTGGGGTCACAGGGTCTCATGCAGCCGCCCAAGCGCCCGTCTTGGGGCCTCACCGATGGCATCGTGTATGTCCTGCACGGTGCCCTTCAGCTGCTCCAGCATAGGCTCCTTCCTCACCCCTGGGGTCTGGGGCTCAGGCCGCTCCCCAGGGCCCCAGCCCCTGCTCTCAGGAGTAGCCAAAAACTGTTCTAGGTCCTCGAATGAGCTGTCCTTGCCCAGCAGCTGGGGTGAGGGAGGCCCTGCGGGGCTGCTGGGGCGGGGTGGGCTGGCGCAAGGGCCGTCTAGGGGCTTTGGGGCCGGGCTGGACTCCAGCGGGGAAGGCATGCAGTAGAGGCTCTGAGAAGGCCGGAGCCGCCGGCTTCCAGGAGCCAGCAGCCCGTCGGCGTCGCGGGGCAGGGAACAGCAGTCGGGGGCGGCGCCCTTGCTCACGATGGGGTACAGCGCCCGGTACACCGCGCACTGGAGCTTCTTCAGGAGCTGGGAGATGGGGTGGTCAGGAACGCTGTGAGTGGGGTAGAAGCAGTGTAGAGGGCAGCCCCATAGGGCTGGCGGCTGCAGCCTCCTCACCAGGCTCTGGAGTGGGGGCTACAAAGCCCACCCCTCCCATCCCCCACTGGTCATGTGGCCCCACTGTGAGGGGTTTCAGAGAAGGGACTCATGGATAAACCTTGTGGGCAAATGTCCCTCCCCTCTGAGAAGGCAGAAGGCCTGTGAAAGGCCTTCAGGGGCCTATGGCCCCTGCAGTCACCCCAGACCTCCTCTTTCCCTCTTAATCCTTTCCTCTGCCCGCAGCCTGCAGCCTGCTGGAGGGAACTGAGGCCCGATACCTGAGCAGGTGGGAGACCAGGCTGGTCACGAGGGACAGGTCCCCTGGGCTCCTCTTGAGCTTGGCCTTCCAGAGCTTTGGCCAGTCCTGCAGGACAGGAGCCCTTGGGAGAGAGCCCCAGGAAACCCCTCCTCCCTCACCAAGGCTGCACCCGGGGGACTAGACCTCCCCACCCGGCCCTGCCCAGCACTCACATGGTCTTGCTCATACTCCAGGATGGCAGCATAGAGGGCCCGCTGCTCCCGCTCCTCAGGGGTCAGGGCAACCTGGCTGCAGAACCTCCTGGAAAGAAGGACAGGTCTGGGGACCTCAGGGCTGGACAGGCAGGCGCAGGAGCCCCCACCTGCTCTCCCACTGCCCGAAGTCCTGGGACCAGAGGCAGGGACGCACTTGTTGGCGGCCTCCTGGAGCCGCATCCGGCGCTCTTCCATCTTCCTCTGCAGCTGGGGCAGTAGAGTCAAGGCCCTTTCTGAGTGGCATGTATGGACCCCTGGCGTCCCTGAGCCCTGCCGGACACGGGCTGGTGGGGTGGGTGGAAGAAGGCAAGTCCTAGTCGACCTGAGGGGTGGAGAGGAGTCTGTGGGTGCTGGGAGGGGCAGGGTGGCTTGTGCAAAGGCCAGGAGGTGAGAGGAAGCAGGCTGGGCAGGAACCACTGCCCCCCACCCCCCAACAAGGATGCTGGGCTCTGGCACCTCTCTTCCCTGTCTCCTCCCTCAGCTTAAGCCTCTGGACCCCAAGGCTGGATGGAAAGGATACTGTGTCCTCCCGGGCCTTAGCGATCACCAGGTTCTCCATCATCTGGCGCTGCAGGGACAGGGTCTAGGACAGGAAGAGGGAATAAGGCCTGCCCCCCTGGTACCCCCACTCCACATGGTCCTGGGCCCCACTCACCAGGGATGTCTTCTGCATGGCCTGGCTGGGGTCCAGCCGGGCCATCCGGGCCTCATAGGCAGCCTTCAGCTTCTGATTCTGCAGGGAGGCCTCTTCCAGGGGTGTCAGCTCCCTGAAATGGTGACAAGCTGCTGGCCAGGCTCCAGGAAGCCCACAAACCCTCCAGTCATCTGAGGACCCCTCCTGACACTCCCTTGAGGCCCCAAGGTGAGGAGGTGGTGATGGGGGCCAGCAGGAAAGTAAAGGAGAGAGGACGTCTGGGGTGGATGGGAGACACCTGCCCGCCTGAAATACGGCCCTACTGCCTGGACTCCAGACCTTTAAGCAAGTCAGTTATTTGAGTTTCTGAATAGTATGAAACTCTTTGAAGGCATCACGTGGGCTAAACAGATAATTTGCAGCCCACGAAAGGGAGGTCACAGTACTCTATAACAGCCACTGACAGCCCTCTCACCATCCAAAGTTTCAGTCTAATATCTTCCTGCTTTCATGGGTCGGAGGAGGTAGGCTGTGGGGCACAAGACTGTCCTGGGATGGGAGTTGGTGCCTGGCCCTGCCCCAGAGCAGCACATGCAGAGACAAAGTGAGTAGTGGCTCAGAACCTGCGGCAGGAGGAGCCCGTCCTCTTGCCTACCCTGCTGGGGTTCTGGCATTTGTGTCTTGGGGTCTTTCATCAGCTCTATAAAGAAAATTGTCTTTCTCTCTTCAAATAATGCTCCTCTTATATTTTCTTTGTCATGTTTCTGGATAGACCTTCCATGTCTTTTTCATCTTTTCCTTTTGTGTGTGTGAGCCATTCAGGAAAACCTTTAACCTTTTATCCAATTCTCTAATTCTCTCTTCAGCTATGTCCACTCTGCTGTCACAAACTTGTACACTTTTTTTTGGGTCCACGTGTGTATTTTTACAAGAGAATATAATTTGTTTCCATTGTTTTTGATTAGTTTTAAAAAATAATTTCAGTATTTCTTATTACTACTTGGTTCTTATTTGACCTCTATTATAAACAAGAGTCAGATTTTACAGTTTCTTGTTCCCTAAAGGTATTTTAAAGCTTTCTATTTCTCTGAATATAGAGAGCATAATTGTGTTATAATCTGTGTCCCATAACTCCGTCTGAAGAGTTTTCAGGTGTGTTTCTGCTACTGCTCAAACTTCTTTTTATGCATGGTTGTCTTTGGCTATGTACCACTCACTTCATGGAAGTTGAAGGTGCTTTTCTCCAGAGACAATTTGCATTTCCTTCTGCTAGGCACCAGGTTATTTCCATTCTAGGATTCCTTTTGACTAAAGCTACCACAGTTATCTCACTGTGCCTCCAAACCCAGGCTTAGCCCACATGCCGTGCTGTCCCATCTTACTTCTTAGAGCTTTGTGACTCCACGACCTGAAGCTTCTGGAAGATCTCAGGTGGCAGGAACGGAGAGAGCTTCCCTCCCTCATCTGAGTATACCCGGCGGTGTCGACTAGCAGGGGAGGGCACGGGCGCAGCCACAGGCATGGCTGGCCTCAGGCATGTTTTCCCTGTAAGACACGTACAGCCAGGGATCCTCATAGGGGCCCCACTGAGCCAGACTGAGCCGGGGCGGGGGTGGATGACCCAAGAAAGCTTTCTGCTGGACACCTACCAAGCTTGGCAGCTGTTGACTGGGCCCTCTCCAGACACTGCTCGGCCAGCTTCAGCATCTTTGAGGTATCAGAGGTCACAGTTTCCTCAGCTTCTGGGGAGCAAGTGACAAAAAAGATGGTCACCATCCCCTCTGTCACTAGTCAGATTCTTGCTGAGATACAAACAAAGGCACCCCCTCTCCTTATCTCGGACCACCTGCCCTCTATGTGGGGATCTTGTCCTTCTGCCTGGACCATCAGAGGCTTTTCTCTAACTAACCTGGCCTTTTCTCCCCACAGACAGCTTCACTTACAGCCCCTCCTCTAGGCGGGCCCTGCCGGCAGTGTGGCTGGCAGTGTGGCTGTTTCGCAGAGATCATTTCCTCACCCATCTCCAGCCCCCCACCCTCCATCCCATGCACCCCAGGGGCGTCTGTTCTCTGCTCTGCACTCCCTCCTCAGGAATCGCTCCTGTCAGGAAACTCATGCTGGAGGGGCTGCCAACTGACAGTCTCTGATGGACCCCACCAGCCTCAGCTCCTGACCCACCTCCTACTGCCTTCAGGGCCAGCCCCTCACTACACCCTAGTTCAGCCGCCAGATTTCCACTCATCCACTCATGTGCTGCTCTTCCCCAAGGGTCCCTGACCCCCATAGTCTTTCCTCTGGGACATCCCCTCAGGGCCTCTCCCACCATACCCTACTCCCTGTGCTCAAAGCTCTGCTGAGCTCCCCAGGGCGGTGCTCACTGTGGGGACAGCCACCTCCCATTGACCATGTCAGGCTGTCACACACCAGCAGACCATGCCCATGATGGAGGCCTCAGCTTCTGCCACCTCCTGCTCCACCTCTGGTGCTTGCTTGCCCCCAACCCACCCCAGCACCTCACTGCCCCCTGAGAAAGTCTGCTGAGGCAGATCTTTAGAGAACATCCCCTAAGCCCTTCACTTGCCCACCTCCCGGCACTCCCACCACTGCTGTCCCCACTATGGGAACCTCCTCGAGGCTCTGCTGCCATGCTGGCCTCTGCCCACAAAGCATCCATTGAGCTTCTCATGCCAGAACAGTCCCAGGCCCACCCAAGGCCCTGCCTGCCCCAACCGCACCTCCCTCTCTCCAGACTGCCTTGTATCTGACACCCTCTTCGCTGCAGGGCCTCTGGGCCGCCCCCAGCCCCCAACCATCATGTAGTTCACTCCTCCCAGAATTAGGGTTCAGCGTTCAGTCTGTGGTCGTGTCCCCACCCATCTCCATCCTCTGAGTCACAGCAGCCGTCCCTTCCTGCTCCATGTTCAGGTGTGAGCATGGAGCTGACACCATGAGTGAGTGTTCAGGTGTTCACCTGCTAATGACCAGGCAGGTAGGACATGGGACATGCCCACATCTGGGGCCCAGAGACCCATCAAAGGCCAAGTTGTCCAGTCTGGGCAGCACAGAAGAAGCTGTACCTTTAGTGGCCTCCACTTCTTCCAGCAGCACCTGGGAGATGTAATGGATGCTCCTCAGGTATTCTGTATATGCCTCCTGTGCCCAGGGAAGAGAAATGACATAGGTCATTCCATTAGAGGCAAATAATTCCATCATGTCTGCTTGGTGCCCTTTTGAAAACAGCAACCATGATGCCTGCTTATCTCTGAGATACACCTGCATTATCCCAGCTGGTTAGCTGGAAACTGCTCTGCCTGGGGCACAGAGAATAACCCTTTTTTCTAGACTTGAAGCTGGTGTCATTCCTTTCTCTCCAGCACGGAAAGGAATGGAGGTTCTCATTCAATGGGTCAAGGAAGCAGCACTGGCGGGTGCTGCCGTTTCCACTCTATGCAACAAGTTCTTTTCCTGTATAACTCAGGGGCCATTCATCCAGTGGCTTTAAAGAAATATTTCCTGGGAGGTGAATCAGGGACTGTGTTGTAAATACTAGAGTCACTTTTTGACTCAGTCTGGGAAAACCCTTTCCTGAACCCCGTGTAAGAATTCCCTGGGCGTTGGCAGTAAGTGAACCAAGAAATTCCAGATGTACAAACTGGGTTTATAAAAGGCAGAGGAATCACAGATCAAATTGCCAACATTTTTTTGGATCATAGAAAAAGCAAGGGAATTCCAGACAAACATCTACTTCTGCTTCCTTGACTAAGCCAAAGCTTTTGACTGTGTGGATCACAACAAACTGTGGAAAAATTTTAAAGAGACGGGCATACCTGCCTCCTGAGAAATCTGTATACAGGCCAAGAAGCAACCGTTAGAACTGGACATGGAATGATGGACTGGTTCAAAAAGGAGTCAAGTCTATATATTGTCACCCTGCTTGTTTAACTTCCATGTAGAGTGCATCATGCAAAATGCTGGGCTGGATGCATGCCAAACTAGAATAAAGATTGCTGGGAGAAATATCAAGAACCTCAGATATGTAGATGATACCACTCTAATGGCAGAAAGTAAACAGGAACTGTAGAGTGAAAAGGCTGGCTTTAACACTCAACATCCAAAAAATGAAGATCATGGCATCTGGTCCCATCACTTCATGGCAAACAGATGGGGAAAAAGTGGAAATAGTGACAGATTTTGTTTTCTTGGGCTCCAAAATTACTGCAGATGGTGACTGTAGCCAAGAAGATGCTTGCTCCTTGAGGGGAAGCCATGATAAACCTAGACAGCATATTAAAAAGCAGAGACATCACTTTGCCAACAAACGTCTGTGTAGTCAGACCTATTGTTTTTCCAGTAGTCAAGTATGGATATGAGAATTGGACCATAAAGAAGGCTGAGCCCCGAAAAATTGATGCTTTTGAATTGTGGTGCTGGAGATGACTCTTGAAAGTCCCCTTGGACAGCAAGGAGATCAAAACAGTTAAACCTAAAGGAAATCAACCCTGAATATTCATTGGACTGATGCTGAAACTCCAATATTTTGGCTACCTGATGCAAAGAGCCGACTCACTGGAAAATACCCTGATGCTGGGAAAGATTGAGGGCAGTAGGAGAAAGAGGTGGCAGAGGATGGGATGATTAAATAGCATCACCAACTCAGTGGAGATGAATCTGAGCAAACTCCAGGAAACAGTGAAGGACAGGGAAGCCTGGCATGCTGTAGTCCATGGGGTTGCAAAGAGTCAGATATGACTTAGCAACTGAACAACAACGACAAAAGTTGGCAATTGCCACTAAGCACTTAGTTCCTATATCTCAGGGTCCAGGTCGGTAAAGCCACACAGAACCAATATTATCCAATGCTTCAGGTATATGACTATTCAGCTTAGCAAGGAAAGAACACCAGTACAATAAACTTTAGGTTAAACTGACTGGTGTAGTCTTAAAATGCAGTCCCCAAATCATGATCAACCTCTGGAGCCGAAGATGTTTCTCTGTCCTTAGTGCTGAAAACAGCCAATAGATTGGGACCCTTGCTCTGGAAGTGCCTGTTATCTATGAGATGTGTGGTGGGTTGAGGGGGAGTGATGAGACATAGCTCTCTGCAGTACTTTCATTGGGGAGGGGATGGTATGATCAATACTGAAATGTCCCAGATGTCTGAGAGTGAAATGAGAAGTCAGTCTTAGCTCCGCCAGGCTCCTTCATGCCTCTGACATAGCACGTGCCTATTTCAAGAATGGCTCTTATTACATATGTTGAAATTAATAAAATCAGGTCTAATTCTAAAAAAAAAAAAAAAAGAATTCCCTGGGCACGCAGGAGTCTATGCCACTAGAATGCTGGCACTTTCAAACGTGTGAACTTCCTGGTCAGGACTGCCTCACAGAGCTCAGGGCATTTGGAATGACAGCATGGGGCTTTGCTTTTTGTTTCGTTGCATCCCAGTTCTCGTTGCTGCTGCTAAGTTGCTTCAGTCGTGTCCGACTCTGTGTGACCCCATAGACAGCAGCCCACTAGGCTCCTCTGTCCCTGGGATTCTCCAGGCAAGAACACTGGAGGGGGTTGCCATTTCCTTCTCCAATGCATGAAAGTGAAAAGTGAAAGTGAAGTCGCTCAGTCTTGTCTGACTCAGCGACCCCATGGACTGCAGCCCACCAGGCTCCTCCGTCCATGGGATTTTCCAGGCAAGAGTACTGGAACGGGTTGCCATTGCCTTCTCCGCCCAGTTCTCGTTACCCACCTTTAAGTCTACACTTCACATAAAGATAAAATGGATTCCGGGAAGGATTTCTGACTTGTGGGGGCATCTGCTGCCCTAGGATCCCGACTTGGGAAAGGAAACGGATGGAAGACGTGAACGCCTCTTCCCTTGGGCGGCCCAGAGTGGCTCCGCCGGCTTTTCCACGCGGTTGCCACCCTTAGGATTAACACTCGTTCTCAGAAACAAGCCGCACCCCTTCCCCCGCCGGCACTTCCTACCAAACAAGCTCTGAAGGCGACTGGAAAGCCGCAGTTACCCTCTTCTGCGTACCGTCCCCTTTGGGAATCTGACTAAATCTACAGGGCCCGCCTCCAAACTACACAAACACACGGGACTGTCTGCCAGATACACTTTGGCGGGCGACTTCACGGAACCTCCTGAGTCCCTTCACAAATAAAAACGCCTCGGCTCCGACCGAATTTCTAAACAGATCGGGGGAGGGGAGGAGGGGGGAGGTCGGGAGCTGTCCAAGGTCACGGCCCAAGCCGGAGCCGGCACCCCGGAGTCTTCAGAGAGGCCTGGAGGCGCCCTCCCCTCGGCCCCGCCCTCGCCCACGCCCACCAGGCCGATCGCTGGTCGGCGACCGCCCCCGCCCCCCTCTGCTCCGCCCGCCTTACCCGGGGCCGGTTGCCGGTGTCCAGCTCGATGGCCCCGTTGGCCAGCTTCATGGCGCATTGCAGGGGCTTCACAGTGCCGTCCCCGGCCGCAGCGGCCATGGCGCCGGCGGGGGAGGCGGAGGCGGCCGAGGGGCGGGGCGGCCGGCTCCGGGCCCGGAACGCAACGTGTGCAGGACGAGGTGCCGCCCGAGCACAGGACCATCGGAAAAGGCGGTACCAGCAAGGGCCCACTTCCTGTAGCCCCGCCCCGCCGCCGCGCTGCGCGCTCTGCTCCCGGGGCCGAAGGGGCGGAGGTGGGGGTGACGGAGCTCTCAAATAACCTCCTTACGCTGTAGCCAAGAGCGTGTAAGTGCAACTACTGCTGCCCGTACTCCACGTCGGTGACAGGCCAATCGCGTAGACCGCGTCCCTTGCCCTCAGGCCGTGCTGCTCTGCCCTCTTCACTGCGCCCCTCCCCTCCTCACTGCGCCCCTCCCCTCCTCACTCCGCCCCTCCGTTCCTCACTCTGGTCCTCCCTTTACGTTCTCCTCGCCCTCCCCTCCGCTGGTCAGCCCGCCCCATTCAGGTCTCTTCATCCTCCTCCTCCCTCCCTCGCCCCGCCCCTCCCTCATCGCCTCGGCCCGCTTCCAGTAAGTCCAGCGAAGCTGAGCGGCGGAGTCGAACGGAAACGAACGAGCACAGTCCGCCTAGTGGACGAGAGGCTCCGGACGTCCTACCTCGGCCCAGCTAGCCGAGCAGGACCGAGCCGGGCCGGGCGGAGCCGAGTGGGGCGGAGCCGGGCCGGACGGAGCCGGGTGGGGCCGAGTTGGGCCGAGCCGGTTCGGACGGGGCGGAGCGCTGGGGCCGAGCTTAAACAGTCTCCACTGCTATGAAGCGGGACCGGCTCGGGCGCTTCCTGTCGCCGGCGGCGTCCCGTCAACGCGGGATTTCGGGCCGCGGTAGTTGTGGTGGAGGCCGGGCCCGGGGCCGCCCCGCCCGCAGCGGGCCCGACGTGGCCGAGGCGGCTGCTGTGGTGGCGGCGCGGCTGGGCTGGGGCCCGGCGCGGCCCTGCGGGGACGCGGGCGAGGACGGCGCAGACGAGGCAGGTGGGTCCGGCCGTCCGGTCGCGAAGGGCGGCGGGTGGGACCCCTGTGACCGTAGAGTGCCCCCGGTGGCCACCACGACCCCGCGGGACCCCCCGGCCCAGGGTGTCTCAGAAAGCGGACTAGGCCTCCCCACTGGGAGAGGTGAGGCGGCCTCCTCGGGACGCCGCAGCTGCGCGGGGTGCTCTTTCGCAACACGGCTGACCCGTCAGCTCCCCTCAGAGCTTGCGAAGTAGTTTAGTGCTCGAGTCGTGCCGTCTGTCGGGCAGGCCTGGTTTCAGTCGTGGTTTTGCCCTGTGCTTTTCGGATAATGGCTGCATCTTTCAGGGCCTCAGCTTCCTTTTCGTTAAAACAGAACTGAGGATTAAGCATAGGAGTGCCTGGCCTCCCCGCCTGACGGACTGTAATGGTGGTTAATATGCACTTGGTCTTAGTGTCATGCTTTTGCCCCCTCAGAAAAGACTTCAAGCTGCTCTCCTATAATCCCGGGGCAGAGAGGCAGGGGCATCGTCTACTCCTGCAGTCAGGAGTAGAGACCCCCTGGAAAGCAGTGTGTGGACGTGACTCCTTCGCTTCTGGTCTCAGGGGAGTGGTGTGAAGAGTAATGAAGTTTCCAGCTCAGTTTATGACGGTTCCATAGTTGTGGAGGCATTTATATACTCACACTTTTTTTTTGAGAAAAAAACCTGATGTATAGTTGGCACATAACATGATGTTGGTTTCAGGTATGCTAGCTAACATCCATCACCACTCGAAGTTAGCAGTCTTTTTCCCTTGTGATAAGAACTTATAGGATCAACTTTAAAGAGGTCTTAGCAATTTCAGATATACAGAAAAGTATTATATTGTAGTAACTATAGTTACCATACGGTAGACGACGTCACCAGGACATGCTTTATAACTAGAAGTTTGCACCTTTGATCACTGCACAACGCATTTCAGCACCTCACTCCCCTTCTTTCAACTAACAATATCTTTTCTGTAATCATTAGTTCATGATTTTCTCTTTTTGTAGATTCCACATGTTAGTAACATCATATGGTATTTATCCTACTTCATCTGACTGATTTCACTTAGTATAATGCCAATAATGTCCATTTTTGTCATTGGAAATGGCAGAATTTTCTTGTTTTCTAATAGCTGAGTAAATATTCCATTGAGTATATATGCCACTTTGTTTATACATTCATACATTCATAGACATTTCGGTTGTTTCCATACCTTGGGTATCATAAATAATGCTGCAGTGTATATAGGGGCCCATGCATGTACCTTTTCAAGTTAGTTTTCATTTCCTTAGGATAAATGCCGAGCAGTGGAATTGCTGGACTGTATAGTAGTTTTATTTTTAATTTTTTGAGGAATCTCTGTACTATTTTCCATATTGGCTGCACCAAGTTACATTCTCACTTACATTGTCACAGTGTACAAGGGTTCCCTTTTCTGCACATCCTCACCAACACTTGTAACTGCTTGTCTTTTTGATGATGGCCATTCTGATAGGTGGGAGGTAAATGTCTCATTGTGGGATTTTTTTTTTCTCCTCATTGTGATTTTGATTTGCATTTCCCTCAGTACTCTTGCCTGGAAAATCCCATGGACGGAGGAGCCTGGTGGGCTGCAGTCCCTGAGGTTGCTAAGAGTCGGACAGGACTGAGCGACTTCACTTTTACTTTTCCCTTTCATGCATTGGAGAAGGAAATGGCAACCCACTCCAGTGTTCTTGCCTGGAGAATCCCAGGGATGGGGGAGCCTGGGGGCCTGCCGTCTATGGGGTCTCACAGAGTCGGACACAACTGAAGTGACTTCGCATGAATTAATGTTGACCACCTTTTCATACACCTGTGGGTTATCTGCACACCTCTTTAGGAGGAGGTCTCTTCAGAGCCTTTGCTCATTTTAAAAATCAGATTATTTTTGTTATTGAGTTGTATGAGTTCTTTACATATTTTGATTATTAACCCCCTTTGTGATACATAACTGGTGAATATTTTTTCCTATTCAGTAGCTTGCCTTTTCATTTTGTTGATGGTTTTCTTTGCTGTGCAGAAATGTTTTAGCTTGACATAGTCCCATTTATTTATTTTTGCCTTTGTTGCCTTTACTTCTGGTGTCAGTCCAAAAAATCATCTTCAAGACCGATGTCAGGGAGCTAACTATTATGTTTTGTTACATGGAAGTTTTATGGTCTTTCAAGTCTTTAATTCATTTTGAGTTGAGTTTGGTATAAGATGGTCTAGTTTCATTATTTTGCATATGGCTGTCCAGTTTTCTCAACACTATTTGTTGAAGAGACTTTCCTTTCCCCATTGTATCTTGGCTTATTTGTTGTAGATTAATTGGTTTTATATACATGACTTTATTTCTGTACTGTCAGTTCTGCTTATGTGTTAATTTTTTTTAACAAAATATTTATTTAGCTGTGTTGGGTCTTAGTTGTGGCATGCAGGATCTTTGATCTTTGTTGCAGTATGTGGGATCTTTAGTTGTGGCAAGTTCCCTGACCAGTGATTGAATCTTGGCCCGTCATAATAGCAAGGTGGAGTCTTAGCCTCTGGACCATCAGTGAGGTCCCTTTATGTGCCTCTGTTTGTGCCAGTACTGTACTGTTTTAATTATTGTAGCTTTGTATTATAGTTTGACGGAGAAGGCAATGGCACCCCACTCCAGTACTCTTGCCTGGAAAATCTGGGCGGAGGAGCCTTGTAGGCTGCAGTCCACGGGGTCACTAAGAGTCTGACACGACTGAGCGACTTGACTTTCACTTTTCACTTTCATGCATTGGAGAAGGAAATGGCAACCCACTCCAGTGTTCTTGCCTGGAGAATCCCAGGGACGGGGGAGCCTGGTGTGCTGCCATCTGTGGGGTCCCACAGAGTTGGACACAACTGAAAAGACTTAGCAGCAGCAGCAGCAGTATAGTTTGAAATCAGGAAGCATGATGCCTTCAACTTTGTGGTTCTTTCTCAGAATTGCTTTGGCTGTTCAGGTTCTTTATTGGTTTCATATAAATTTTAAGATTGTTTTATTTTTGTGAAAAATACCAATGAGATTTTGATAGGGGTTGTTTTGAATTTGTAGATGACTTTGGGGAGTGTAGACATTTTAACACTGTCTTGTTAATTAATGTCAATTGTCTTATTATTTGATGTCAATTAATTATTCCAACCCATGGTCATGAACTACTTATTTGTGGTTTCAATTTTTTTTGTCAGTGTCTTATAGGTGTCAGTGTACAGGTCTTTCATCTCTTTGTTTATATTTATTCATAGGTGTTTTATTCTTTTTGATACAATTGTAAATCTGATTATTTTCTTAATTTCTAATAGCTTTTTATTAGAATATGGAAATCAACTTTGGTATATTGGTTTTGTATTCTATAACTGAATTTACTTATACTAACAGTTTTTCTGGTGGAGTCTTACAGAATTTTCTATATGTAATATTATACACAAACAGATTGTCTTGCTTCTGTCTGTATGATTTGAGTGGTTTTTATTTTTCTTGCCTAATTGCTTTGGCCAGAATGTCCAGTACTGTGTTGAATAAAAATGGTGAGAGTGGGAATCCTTGTTTTGTTCCTGATCTTAGAAGAAAGCTTTTAGCTCTTTACCATTGAATATGATGTTAGCTTGGGCTTGTCATGTATGGCTCTTATTGTGTGGTGGTATTTTCTATCTGTATACAGTTTATCACGGTTTTTACATGAATGAATATTGAATTTTGTCCACTACTTATTTCTCCATTTATTGAGAGGAATATGATTTTTATTTTGTTAATGTGTGTCACATGAATTGATTTGGGAAGGTTGAGCCATCCTTGCCTCCCTGGAATACATTCTAGCTGATCACTGTGCATGATCTTTTAAATTAAGTGTTGAGTTCAGTTTTCTGTTATTTTGTTGAAGACTTGTACATCTATGTTTGTTAAAAATAAATATTATTTTATTTTCTTGTTGTGTCCTTGTCTGGTGTTAGTATTAGAGCAATACTGGCTTTGTTTTGGAGGCATTTAGAGTTTTTTGAAAGGATTTTCCACTCAGAAAACCCTCTACTGGCCATTCTCCCAAAAGACTGTGTGTTCATCTGGGAGCCTGGAGCCAGAGCCCTGCCTCTGGCCCAGACCTGGACTTGTATTTAAGGGGCATGTCTGGGGAGGTCCAACTCCAGGAGCTGGGGCGGGGGGCTGGTGGAGTGTGGATCTCACTTCGCCTGGGAGCTGTGTTCTGCATGCCTGACTTCATGTTTCCTGTGCTTGCCCAGGAACAGCCCGGGCCCTGGCCATGGGGCACTGTCGCCTTTGTCATGGGAAGTTCTCCTCCCGGAGTCTCCGCAGCATCTCCGGCAGGGCACCTGGGGAGAGCTCAGAAAGGCCACCCCCTGGGGACCGTGTTTTCATCCGGGATTTCCAGCGCCTCCTGGGTGTGGCTGTCCACCAGGACCCAGCTCTGTCCCAGTTTGTCTGCAAGAACTGCCATGCCCAGTTCTACCAGTGCCACGGCCTCCTCACATCTTTCCTGCAGCGAGTCAATGTTCCCCCGACAGGCCGCCGGAAGCCTTGTGCAAAGTAGGCGCCCCTTCCGTCCTTTGCTGGGGGCGTGCAGGAGACCCTGTGAACAGGGCTGCATGGGCACAGGGCAGCCCGGGTGCCTGGTGAGGCAGACACTCGTGAGCACCAGTGCACTGGGTGTGTCGGGAGACTGACCGGACAGCACGGGGAGGGGAGGGCCTGGTGGGTGGCCTCAGAGGAAAAGCTCAGCCTGCACACACAGTGGCCACTGGGCCCCATGCTTGCTCTTGGTGAGCAGCCCTGCTCCTTTGCAGGGTCGGTGTCCAGCCACGGATGGGGCCAGAGGAGGGAGCGTGTGTGGGTGAGTGCGCCCCCAGGGTGGGGTGCAGGGTGGGTGGGAGGCAGGGGGACCCAGGTGCTGACTGGCCACGGGCTGGCGTCTCTCTGCCTCTCCTCAGTGGACCTGATTGCTTCGAGCCCCCAGGGCCTGCGTGGCTTGGTGGGATGGGTGCACAGACACGCGGCTGGCTGCGGGGCCCTACCTAGCCTCCAGAGGACGCTGTCCTCCGAGTACTGTGGTGTCATCCGGGCCATGTGGGGCTGTGACCAGGGCCATGACTACACCATGGACGCCGACTCCAGCTGCGGGGCCCTCTTGCTGGACAGTGCTTTGGGTGTCAAGTGGACATGGGACAAGGATTCAGCCCCGCGACTCCCCCAGCATCGGGGGTTCAACCCCACTGGGGCTGCCCCTCAGAGCTCCCAAGGCAGAGCAGCTGCGGCTGGGGCTGAAACTGAGACACTCCCCAGCATGGACACAAGCCAGCTTCCTTCAGATGGTGACCCAGTGGGGCCGGGCCCCCCGTCTCAGCCAAGCCTCCCCCCAGGTGAGACCCCAGGTTGGCGGCTCCTCTGGGCTATTTGACCAGTATTCCTGGTCCTGAGCCAGGCAGGGCCCTTGGCAGGAAGTGGGTGTTGTGGTGGTAGCAGTGGTATCATGCGCAGAGGGGCCAGTATAGTGACCAGGGCAGCCCTGGCACCACCTCATGTGTGTCTGACAGCAGAGAGGGGCTGAAGACCCCGTTTGAGTGCCTTCCTTCAAGGCATGCTCGCCTGCCATCCAGGTGTTCTTCCAAGCCTGCTTGGGGCCAGGGTACCGAGGGAGGAAGAGCCCGGGCCTTTGTGGGGCATGAAGGCAGCTGGGGTCAGGGGTTGTCCTGAGCCAGTGCAGGTCACTCCCTGGGCCCGTCAGTGCCCTGTGGGGCCTGATCCTGTGGCCCTGTGTGTTGGGTGCAGCTGTTCACCAACGTGGTATTAGGCGGGCTGGGCTGGCTTCCTACCCATGTCTCTCAGCTTCCATGTGGGTGCCAGGCTGCTCCTGAGAGTAATGTTTACCACCGGATGGTTCAGAGTGAGGCAGTGCTCATGCTGGAGGGCTTCACTGTTCTTAGAACCGCTTGGAGTTTTGAACTGTGTGCTTGCAGTACTTGGATACCAATGATGTTTTTCGATGTTCTGAAGCATCCCAGAGTGACTGGATCTGAACCTCTGGGGCAGGGCTGGATTTGCTGCTGTTGCTACTGTTGGCAGGATACGGGGGTAGTGTGATGGGCTTGGCTATGCAGGCCTTGTGGGTGGGGGGGCCAGGAGGTGAGTGGATTTGGAGACATGGGAACCCTAGGCGCCCTGTCATGCCTGTGGGGAGCACTACCACGCTGTTGCCCTGGGGTGACAGGTGACTGGAGTCTTGTTCTTTGTTTCCCAGGGCAATTGGGTGAGAAGCAGTTTCCATCTCCAACCTCGGATGATCGGGTAAAAGACGAGTTCAGTGACCTTTCTGAGGGGTGAGAGAAGAGTGGGTTTACATAGCCTAACATTCCTCCTTGGCAACCCAACACCACCATCCCAGGGGCTGCAGCCTGGCTCTCACTGGCCTCCCACTTTCTCTATTGGGAGGAGGGGAGTGGTAGGGGGTGCTTAACAGGCTTCCATTTTTGATTGGGGGCACTTTGGACCTGATGGGCTGCACAGGGGGCCCAGCCAGGTGTGGACATCACTCTATTTAGATGGTCCTCTGGCTGCTGGCTCATCTCCGCCTACAAGGCTGAGTTTTATGCCAACCCCAGATGTTACTAGAACATAAGCCAACCTCTGGCTGTTTATCATGGTGTTTGTGGTGTGGAGTGGAGGACAGACCTTCTAGAGTCAGGCAGGACCACCTGTCTGCTCCTGGGGCCACCCCCTTCCCAGTCTCCAGGACCAAATCTCTCAGGGTGGAGGCTGCATGCCAGCTGACCTTTCCACCATGCCTTGTGCACTGTGGCTGGACCACAGATGTACTTTGTCCAAACAAGTAGAACAACAGCGTGATTTTTGGTGCCAGTGGCAGATGACCCAGGTGTTGGAGGAGAACCAGTGGGTACCAGAAATCCACCCCCCACCCCAGGTCAGGAGGCTGTGGCTGTCCTCCAGCCACCAGCCATCCTTGGGCCTTTCTCCGTGGGGAGGGTGGCAGCCTGTAGGGGTGGCTGAGGCATGCCAGCCAGGCTCTGTCTGCGGACTAGCAGAGCTTATGTCATGACTCATGTTTTAGGGTAGAAATTACAGACATGCAGATCTTTTTCAGGTCTTTGTTACCCTTTGAAATCAGTGGCAGCTGGCCTGTAATTTGGGCAGATGTTTATAGTTACGGGAGTGAGGTGACATTGTAAAAGCCCACTTCCTGCGAAGCTACCTCTTGTGAGGGTCTTCACCTCTGCCTGGGGCCCCGTAGGCTGACTCTTTCTGAGTTTGGGGTCCTGGTGTGATGAGAGGCATGGCTTACCGGGGATCCTCAGCCTGTTACCCTGGTTTGCCCATTCTTTTAGGAGATGGTATTAAAGGATTGGGGATTTTAGGCCTTCTGAGAAGTAAAACATGTAGTGTGGGGATCCACATGGTGTTAGACAGGAAGTTTCACTGCCTCCATCACCTGCTCCAGAGCATTGCTGAAGGTTCTTTTCTTTCCTAGAGATTTCCTGAGTGAAGATGAAAATGACAAGAAGCAGAACACCCAGTCCTCGGATGAGTCCTTTGAGCCCTACCCAGGAAAGAAGTAAGGGGATGGTGGTGCCATGAGCTCCCCGGGGTTTGGGGGGTGTCCAGTGGGTGACCTGGAGACCTGCACCTGCCCTGGGGGCAGCGGGGACCAGACGGTGGCTTTCCCCTGTCTGCCTTGGTCGGCACATGCTCTGCTTCTCTAATAGCCTGACCTCACCAGCCCAGCGAAGGGTGGCTTCTGGGTGACCCAGAAGGACTTTCCCAGTTCAGCACAGGGACCTGGCCTAGCGCAGCACTGTGAATGTGATCCATCCACCCACCTGTGTCTGCTCTGGTGGCCTCTGGTCCCCCTGTTCGCCTTCTGCCCTTGTGCCCAGGGCCTTGGCGACATGGCCACTTGGCCCTGCAGTTGCTCTTGAGTCTACCTCTGGCCCTGATCCCTTGTTGAGGCAGCCCACCTCCCACAGGGTTTTGTGTTCTTGCTCTGTGGGTGCTGGCAGAGGAGGCTGGTTATCACTGTGTCACCCTGGGCCCAGGAATACCCAAACACCTCCAGTTAGTAGATGCCCAGCTTGGGCCTTTGACGTAGAATGAAACCACACCATCAGCCAGGAAAGTGCAAAACAAAATGGAGAAGCAGGCACAACTTCCTTTTTCCTTTGTGGGTGGAGACAAGAGAGGCGGTGGCTCGGGAGTCCCTAGTTGGAATGTGGGACTGGGTCACAGCCCTCGAGCGGGCCTGAGTGGACAGACACTGCTGGGCCAGAGGGGGCGTCAGGAGGCCCAGGATGGAGGGGCCAGGTCTGCTGCAGCAGGAGCCCTTGCTCTCCACCCTGATCTCCATGGGCCCACCTCTTAAGTCCTACTGCCAGCAGTCCTAGGGCCACTGGCATGGGCTTAGGAGAGGGAGAGGCTCTGCTCTGCCCTGCTCCAGGTGGAGACAGCACGCAGGCAGCCCCCCTGCCCTAGGTTTCCAGGAGGGCGCACAGACACTGCAATAGGACGGGACACATCAGGTATGTGTTCAGAAAGAAAGAAAGTGGAGTTGCTCGGTTGTGTCCAACTCTTTGCGACCCCATGGACTGCAGCCTACCAGGCTCCTCCATCCATGGGATTTTCCAGGCAAGAGTGGGTTGCCATTTCCTTCTCCAGAGGATCTTCCCAACCCAGGGATTGAATCCAGGTCTCCCACATTGCAGGCAGACGCTTTACCGTCTGAGCCACCAGGGAAGCTGCAATGTGTTCAGAGGCCTTGGTCAGATGGAACATTTTAGTGGAAGTTGTACCTGTGGGAGGCTGGAGCTCTAGGCTCATCCCTGACAGCCTCTTGGTGCCTCCAGCACCACAACACGAATGTCTGCTGACATCCTAGGATGTGGCCTAGGTCCATGTGACCTTGCAGCAGACGTGCCTGTCGAGGTCCTCAGACACGCAGACAGAAGGGGACACCAGCTGCCAGGGCTCCCACAGGAGCCTGAGCGGCTACGGGAAGGAAAAGCACCAGCAGCCCTAAGTTGGGCCTGTGAGCGCCATCCTCCCATGCCCGCAGGGACCCTAGCCCCTTGTCCTTCAGGGACACACTGGTAGACATGGAGGCTGATCCTGCTCTCAAGGAGCGTGTGATGTGCGAGCACCGGGCACGGCTCAGCTCTCACTAGGTGCCTGAGCTGTACAGCAGCGGAGGGTGGAGGCCAGGACCGTGGCCGGGTGGCAAAGAATAGTCATAGACAAAGAAGGGGAGAAGCAGCCTGAGCAGTTGTTGAAAAGGTTCTTGTTAATATTACTGTTTGAAGAGGAAAACAGCTGTTCATGTTTTTATTTGTGGTAAATTAATACACAGCAAAGGTTACTGTTTTACCATTTTTTAAGTGTACAGTTCACTCCCATTTCAGAACTTTTACAATGTTGTGCAACCGTCAGCACTGTTTCTAGACTTTCACCATCCCAAACGCATCCTCATGAAGCAGTGACTTCCCTGTCCACCTCTCAGGCCCTGCCCACTCCTAGTGTAGGTATCCATTCTGGGGACTCTGTGTGTCTCTCCCCACTGGCTTCTTTCACTCAGAATAGGGTTTTTGAGATTCATCCATGTTGTGACCTGTCAGTTTGATTCCTTCCTATAAGATCCTATTAAAGGGACTTTCCTGGTGGTCTAGTGGTTAGGACGCCACATTTCCACTGCTGGGGATATGGGTTTGATCCGTGGTCAGGTTGCCATGCAGCACAGCCATGGTATGGAGGGACCACATTTTGGCTGTTGTCAATAGTGCTAGAAAGGTAGGTGTAACAATTACCTGTTTGAGACCTGTTTTTGATTCTTTGGGTCCTATGGTATTTTTAACTTTCTGAGGAACTGCCATAGTTTTCTATAGCAGCTGCACATTCTACACTTTCTGCTGCTGATGTACAGGGGTTCTGATTTCTACACATCCTCACCAAATCTTGTTATTTTAGGTCCTGCTAGTGGATATTAAGTAGTATCTCATTGTCATTTTGATTTGCATTTCCCTAGTGATAGTGATGTTGAGTAGCTTTTCATGTTTGTATCATCTTTGGGGAAACGTCTGTCCAAGTTCTTTGGCTGTGTTTTAACTAAGTTGTTTGATTTTTTTGCCACTGAACTGTAGAATACATTTTCCACTTTTTTCACTGTTTCGAAGTCCAGTGTTCCTATTTTTACTTTTTTAGTTTACTGTGCTTTTGGTGTCATATTCAGGAGAAACCATTACCAAGTCTAAGGTCATGGAAGATAAGAGTTTCACAGTTTTCACTTATATTTAGGTCTTTGATCATTTGAGTTATTTCTGTGTATGGTGTGAGGTATAGATCGAGCCCCATTCTTTTGCATGTGGATATGTGATTGTCCCAGCACCTTTTGTTGAACAGACTGTCCTTTCCCTAGTGAGTGGTCTTGGCACCTTTGTCAAAAGTCAGTCGATTGTACTTGCAGGGGTTTATTTCTGGTCTCTCAGTTTCTCGGTATGTCTGTCTGTCTTTATGCCAGTACCATGCTGCTTTGATTACTGTAGCTTTGTAGTAAATTTTGGAATCAGGAAGTGTGAATCCTTCAGCTCTGTTGTCTTTCAAACTTGTGTGGCTATTCAGTGTCCTTTGAAATTCCATGTGAAACTTAGGATTTTTTTTTCTACTTTGTAAAAAAAAACAATTTTTATAGGGATTGAATGTATAGATTGCTTTGGGAGATTATTGCCATCTTTACAGTTTTAAGTTTTCCAATTCATGAACATGTGTTTCTACTTGCTTAGGTCTTAATTTTCACAGCGTTTTCATAGTTTTATGTACCAGTCTTTAACTTTTTAAGTTTACTCCTAAGTATCTTATTTCTTTTGATGCTATTAAAAATGAATAGTTTTCTTAATTTCCTTTTTTGGACCATTCACTTTAAGGGTATAGGAACAGGACTGGGTTTTAATGTGTTGATTTTTCCACTCTGCAACTTTGCTCAATTTTTCTGTGTAGGTTCTTTAAGGTTTTCTACATATAACATCATGGCATCATGAATAATTTTCTTTCCTGTTAATTTAGATGCCTTTTCTTTTTCTTTGCCTAATGGCTCTGGCTAGGAGTTTTCAGTACTGTGTCGAGAACTGGTGAAAGTATGCATCTCTGTCTTCCTTTTGATACTAGAGGAAAAGCTTTCAGTTGTTGACCATCAAGGATTGCATCAGCGGTGGCTTGTCATTATGGCCCTAGAGGTTGACTTCTGTTCCTGACAGATTTCCTTACATTCCTGGATCTAAGAGGTGTGCATGTCTCTTTAAGACTTTGAAGGACACCAAGGGGGAAGCTGCTCTGTTTGGCCTGGTCCTCAGGGCCCTGTGAGACTGGCTGAGGTGCACAACCCCATGCTTGGAGAAGGTCCCCACTGGTTGCTGAGGGTCTCCTGGCAGGTTCCAGGAGAGTGGATCTAGATCTTCTTTCTAGCTTCCCCCACTCCACTATTTTCCCTGGTGTCTCCAAAGTTGTGTTTTTGGTGTTGACAACAGGGAGTGATACTTGGCCCTGAAGGCCCACTCCTGGGTCCTGTGGTGGCAGAGCAGGGCCTCCACCTCCCCACAGAGTCTTTTTAGCTCTGGTGGCCAAGCGTCAGTGTGAAGGCCAGGTGGTCAGCATGGGGACTGGAGGTTAGCCCTGGAAATCCAAGGAAACTGCCTCAGTGTTTAAAGAAAAATGAACACCGTGTATGCAAAACATCAGAAACATTACTGACCAGTGTTGTCTTTTCCTCTAGGGTGTCTGGTAGGAAGAGTGAAAGCAAAGAAGCCAAGAAGTCAGAAGAACCAAAAATCCGAAAGAAACCTGGGCCTAAGCCGGGCTGGAAGGGCAAGCCACGGTGTGAGAGGTGAGGGGCTGGAAAGGGGGTTGCACAGCCTGTGGGGGCCGTGGCTCCACGTGTGCTCTGCATTGCAGGGAGGAACTGCCCACCATCTACAAGTGTCCGCACCAGGGCTGCACAGCCGTGTACCGTGGGGCTGACGGCATGAAGGTGAGGGGGCTCCCAGGAGAGTGCACCCCCAGCTCTGCTGACAGGGCCTGGTTGGGTCTGTGCCTTCGCTGGAAGGAGGCACGTGCGCTGCTCTGGGGTGTTGGCCAGGCGGGGGGACTCACACTCCTGGTCCCTCCCACAGAAGCATGTCAAGGAGCACCACGAGGAGGTCCGGGAGAGGCCCTGCCCACACCCTGGCTGCAACAAGGTGTTCATGATTGACCGCTACCTGCAGCGCCACGTCAAGCTCATCCACACAGGTGAGTCCCCTCCCCTGCAGATGGGGCTCCGGGGAACTGACATTGAAGAAACCCTGGTGCTGTCCTGAGTTTATTGTGGTCTGTTTTTACATCATTGTGTGTGTCAGTTGCTTAGTCATGTCTGAATCTTTGCGACCCCATGGACTATAGCCCACCAGGCTCCTTCGTCCATGGGATTCTCCAGGCAAGAGTACTGGAGGGGTCGCCATTTCCTTCTCCATTTACATCATTACTGGAAGAAAATGATATATGCTTTTCAGATTACAAAAGTGACCCAAAGCACAGGGAAGGTAGCGCCCCAGTGATCACTGCCATCAGCATGTGAGGTTACTACCCCTTCTCTCTGAACACGCATCCACAACCTTGGACTCGTGTGTGCCTGTGCTCGTCATTGCTGGTTCTGCCCAGAAGGCAGCTCTCCAGACTTGCAGCCCCCACGTCCAGATAGTCCATCCTAAATGATATTTTTCTTCTGTTGATCTTTGTACAAATGATTGACTTCCTCACTGCGATTTGCCCACTTAATGGCTGACTCACAGTCCCTCAGTTTCACAGCATTTCATGCTGTGAGTGTTCTTGTCTGTTACTCCAAACACAGTAATTCCTTGGTCAAGCCATTGTAACTTAGTCTGACCACAGTCGTCGTGACCACGAGCAGTTTTTATTTTCAGCACAGAACAGTCTAGACCTCACACTTTCAGGACGATTGCTCCTAGTCACGGAGGAGCCTGCCTGTGCGGCTGCGTCACATGTTGGTGTATGTGCAGTGATGTAGGAAAGAAGCATGTGGTGTTGCTCCAGGTGCATGGCTGGGGGTGTGACGTTCAAGTTTTGTTGAAAAGCTCTTGTAAGACTGACTGCCACAGTGGGTGCCCCTGTGGTGGGCCCAGCATGGGGACAGTCCCTAGAGTAACAGTAGCTGTAATCAGTCATCTGTGAAATTGCACCGATTGGGCTTCCTCTAAAAATTGGTGCTCCAGAAAATAGGTTTAGACAGCCAAGTGACATGGGTCAGAGCTGTGTCACCTGTGAGTCAGGTGCTTGGGCACCAAGGGAACAGTGTCAGGGCCTGTGGTCACTCCATATCTGGTCCCCAGAGGTGCGGAACTACATCTGCGATGAGTGTGGACAGACCTTCAAGCAGCGGAAGCACCTCCTGGTCCACCAGATGCGCCACTCGGGAGCCAAGCCTCTGCAGTAAGTGGGGGGTGGTGGCCCTCCTGCTGGCAGCACCCTGGCCCTGGCTCACTGCCCCCATCCCATAGGTGTGAGGTCTGCGGGTTCCAGTGCCGGCAGCGGGCATCCCTGAAGTACCACATGACCAAGCACAAGGCTGAGACAGAGCTGGACTTTGCCTGTGACCAGTGTGGCCGGCGGTTTGAGAAGGCACACAACCTCAACGTGCACATGTCCATGGTGCACCCACTGACACAGACCCCAGAGCAGGCCCCGGAGGCCCTGCCCAGGCCCGCAGCAGGGCAGGTGGTGAAGGCTGAACCCACCTGAGGGCCTGCCTGCCCTGAGCTCGGGTGGTGACTGAGGTTCAGGCCTGTGTGCAGAGTGGTGCCCTGATGCATCCCCACTATGCGTGCTGGGTGGTGATGGTTCAGTCTACAGCTTGTGGGGTCTTGTGGCCTCTGCTCTGGGACCAGCAGTTTCTTCTCCTATAACCAGAGTGACTTGGGCCAGATGCAGATTTTAGAGAACTGATTCCTCTTCCCCACTAAAGCAATTGAGATTTGTAACCCACTTTTCAGAGAAGGCAATGGTACCCCACTCCAGTACTCTTGCCTGGAAAATCCCACGGATGGAGAAGCCTGGTAGGCTGCAGTCCATGGGGTCGCTAAGAGTCAGACATGACTGACGACTTCACTTTCTCTTTTCACTTTCATACATTGGAGAAGGAAATGGCAACCCACTCCAGTGTTCTTGCCTGGAGAATCCCAGGGACAGGGAAGCCTGGTGGGCTGCCGTCTATGGGGTCGCACAGAGTTGGACACAACTGAAGTGACTTAGCATTTCAGGGCAACAAGAGCTCCATGTCATGCTTGTAATAAATTATTTACCAAGGAGCTGGGCAGTGCCCTGTGCAGATCAGGTCAGAAGAGTTGGCGCTCCTGGGAGAGATCGGGGTCCAGCACAGCCTGCCGCCTGCTCAGGAGGGCAGCACTCACTTCCGGGTCACAATCTCCACTCAGAGCCAGCAGCTGCAATAAAGCCCACATGCTGGGCCCATTCTGCCCCCGTCCCTCCCAGGCCTGGATGCTGGATGCCAGCTTTCCCCAAGGCGTCCAGCATCCTCACATCACACGGTGATATGAACTTAAACACAGACAACCACGGTGAGCACCTGGGCGTTACCTCTGCCACGTGCAAGAAACTCCTTTCTGGGCACCGAGGTATCAATTGCAGCAGAAACAGACGGGCATTTGTTATCAGGCTTACGGGGTCGCCCTAGAAAGAAGATGGGCAGTGCCAAGGTCAGGGTGCTACAGCTATGAACTGTGCCAGGAGCATCACCCCAGCCTGTCTGGAGATGGGGCCTGGCCCTGCACCTGCCTGGGTCGGAAGCTCCCCACCATGGGCCACAGTCCAGACTGCACTGGTCTCCCCAGCCACAAAGAGGCCAACAAGCTTCAGGTACATGTTGAGAGCAACGTGCAGGAAGGCATCTTCTGTGAGGAGGGCATCCTCGTCAAAGTAGGGAATGAGGCTGAAGGCAGACACAGGTGTCAGGTGACCTGACCTCACACGTCTGACTGGGGCTGGTGGCAGACAGCAGGGGCGCAGGCTCTCTGTCTTGAAGGACCCCTGCTGTCCCTCCCCTGATCTCCAGGCTCTGAGGGTTACCTGTAGAAGGCGACTGGCAGCAGCCTGACCTGGTGGTCGGGGGCCAGGCCAAGGAGGGTGCGCCCCAGGGGGACATCTGCAAAACCGAGAGGCTTGTCAGCAGCGCGGGGTCCTCCCATAGTGTCAGGGTCTCCAGGAGTTGTGTGCCTACTGACCCAGGGGTGGGGGCTGGGTCCCTGAAATCCTCAGGGCTCCACTAAATTACTAAGTGAATCTGCATACTTAACCAAGAACATAAAGTTGCAAAAATGAGTTTTTAAAGTGAGCCCCAAGGAGGGCTCCTGTGTAACCATTTGAAAGTTCCTTCTGAAGAGAAAGACTAAGGAGTAGGCTACAGTCTGACCTGCTCCCGCCAGAGGGCTGGGGGCCAGCACACACATGGCTGGCAGCCTCCAGATCGCTCACCTGCCTCCGTCAGCTGAAAGACCAGCAGCCAGGAAATCCTCCTCCTTTGCAGACACCCCAAGATCTCTGCACAGATGTCCAGAGCCCTCAGGGAGCCAATGGCCTGTGACCCACAGAAAAACAGGAGAACTCAAAGATGACAGTGGGCAAGGAGGGGGTGTCTACCTGGGGCCCTGCACAGACCCTCAGGGTACAGGGTCTGAAGGGAGACCCCACAGGGCAGGCCCATGGCCTGGTGTTTTCTCTCCTGAGAAAGTTTTTGCCCCAGAGGTACCACACCTCCCCTGCTCAAGAGACCTAACTTAGGAGATGTGTGGGGAAATGGGGATCCATGGTTTCAAGCGCCCTGTGGGCAGGGGCTCCCCACCCTGTCCAGTGTGGGAGAGGGTCTGACTTACCTGTGGAGTCAGATATGAAGACAGCAGGCCCATCAAGGAAAAGAAAAACAGGGAAACGAACAGCTACAAATAAAAACACATCTTCTCACAACATTAGACTACCTGTATTCTGTCCCTGAGAGTAACTGTAAGTAAAAAACATTCCTCGCTAATTGAGTGTTTATAGGCCTAGGTTAGAAATCTTTAGGGGAATCTTTGCAGGAATGACTTCCCTGGTGGCTTAGACGGTAAAGCATCTGTCTACAATGTGGGAGACCCGGGTTTAATCCCTGGGTTGGGAAGATCCCTTGGAGAAGGAAATGGCAATCCACTCCAGTACTACTGCCTGGAAAATCCCATGGACAGAGGAGCCTGGTAGGCTATAGTCCATGGGGTCGCAAAAAGTTGGACACGACTGAGCAACTTCACGTTCACATTTGCAGGAATAAAATTTCCAGTCTCTTTTAGAGAATTTAATGGGTTATAAACAATTACCGCTTGGGGACCCATCTCTGTGGGTCTGTCAGGGGACAGTGATCTGGAAGATACAGAGCCAATAAAAGCCTTCCAACAAAAACAGCCTGCAAAGTCTAAGAACAGATGCTCTCTGGGACTCTGTTACTTGAAATTATAATCACTCAAACCCCACAGCTCAGCAGGTTGTCAGGCAGGTGTATATAACCCGAGCTGCTGGGGAGCTCTGGGTTTTAGAGAACCAGGGGTTCAGCTGGGTGCACCATGGCAGCTACCAGTGGGGAAACCAGCCTGCCCTCTGAGCAGCCCTCCTCCATCCAGCCCTGGTCTCAGCGAGCAGATGAATAGGGTATAGATACCTTGATGAGTGCCAGCCAGCCCTAATTGCCCCCATCTGGGGATTATGGGGAGGATAAACAGGTCAAATAAAAGCAGTTGAGAGTTAACCTGAAAGTAAGTCTTATCAAACCTGTACGCCCAGGAAGGTTTGCTTCCAAATAAAGTCACAAGGACCCCAAACACTTTGTGTGTCCTTGAAAAGCACAGTGTGTTAGATGAACCCTGAGAGAAGGTGAGCTCGTAGGAAGAGGGTGTCATCCTTGCCTCCTCTCCTTGGCCATCCAGCTTCCCCAGCTCCTGCCGGAAGCTCTCCTTCCTGGCCCGTTGAATCGCAAAGTGCAGGGCAGCTGCGCAGAGCCAGGACGGGCCAAGTGCGGGGGACGGTGTGAAGGAGGAGGACACGCTGTGCAGACGAGAGGAGTGTATTACCACAGGAACCCCTGCCCCCAGCCTGGCTGTGCACACTGGCCCTATGCCCTGGACATAGAAAGCGGTGCAGCTTGCAGGGGGTCTCAGCTTTGTCAGGAGGGTGTGGAACGCAGGGTCGCCTGGAGCCTTTCCCCTGACCCCCTTCCCCCGATTCCCCAGAATCTGCACCGGCCTTCCACACAACCCCTGCCCCAATTGCACTGTGATGTTCAAGGTCCTTCAGCAGGTTAAAACAGCCAAAAGTGAAAACCAGAGTAAGTGCAGTGATTTAAGAAACTTTCCTGCTCTCTATACGATTAGAGTCAGTGGGCAGACTGGCTTTCCTTGTTTTCTGAGATTTCCAGCATCCCTAACTATGTGGGTGCCTGAGGGATGGAAATGGTCACAGAAGAAAATGTAAGGAGGATGGAGAGGGCCAGTGATCCTCTCTGTGACCTTTAGGAGGGCACCCATTGGGAAGTAAGAGGAGACGGGCAGGTGAACCCTGCACCTTGCAGGGCCTGTCCAGAGGCCTCTCCAGCTCCCGAGATGCTGGGCAGGTCAACGAGAGAGTGTGCCCATACTCACCTCTCAGCGAAGAGGTGGACCTCCTGCAGCTTCCGCAGCTCTGCAGGGAGCGGGGTCTGGGACCACCTCCTCCATCGGCAGTGCAACTCGGGCTCCAGGCTCGACCACCACAGCTCATGGGAGAGAACAGGCACCGACAGTCATTCCCCACCACCAGGACACTTTGGAGACCTCAGTGACCCTGACCATCTGGGCAGGACACGTCCACCTGCTGGCTGACACCCACCCCCCCGAGCCTGGCTCTGCTCATCTAGTACTTCCTAACTACAAGGACAGTGTCTCATCTACAGCCCAACACAACTCATCCTCAGAGGACCCACAGTTGCCCAGGGAGCTCAGCATGGGACGTGCTGCTCTGAAAGAATGGGGCTGTGTCCTCCCTCCTGACAAAACAAGAAGGGGTGAGAAAGCCCACAAGGGAGCCCCTCCTGAGGAACTTTGGAATGCCATGCAGAGGCCGGGCTGCAAGGGCCAAGCCAGCAGCTCCAGCCCAAAGCACACAGTGTGAACGACTCCTGTTGCTCGCTCTGGTGCAGATGGACTCCTGTGACCCTGTCCTCCCGCTCCAGTTCTCTCCCCACTGCTCCTGGGCCATCTTCTCCCAACTTAACACCCACTGCACCTGGGATCACACAGCAAGCCCTAGATGGACGTGCGACCCCAGCCACACTGACCCTCATGGCACCCGACCAGGCCCAGGAGCTCCCCTAGGAAGATGGCAGGCCTACCAGAGCAGAGGTGAGCAGCAGGGGGCACTGGGTCTGGCAGGCGGTCAGAGCCAAGTCGGCTGCCAGGGATGGGTCTCTGCTTCGTGCACAGGTGTTGAGGAGCCCCTGGGGGAGGAAATGCCCACCACTGGGTTTGCACATGGGCCCTGGGAGCCACTGCATACACAAGGGCCAGGCCATAGGTCTGAGCAGTGACACAGGAAGGGTGGAGGGAACTGGAATTACCCTGAAGAAGTGGGCAGTGATGTCGTGGGTGAGGGCACCATCATGGGAGAAGTTCCTCTGCAAGATCGTAGAGGCCAGTGAGGAAGGACGGCGGTGGACGGGGGTGGGCGGCCGTGTGCTGTCCCTCCTCCCCTGGCACCTGGCTGCTTTCACAGGCCGTTCTCAGAGCTTGAGGGGGAACAGCCTCCAGAACGAACTTGAACAGAAAATCTCACCTCATTTCTGCTGCTCCCCAGTTACTCTATAAGCTCCACACAGATGACCAGAACCTCAGATCAACCTCCAGCCACATGGTGCGTTTTTACAAAGCCTCCTGCGGTGGGCACAGCACCTCCCTGTCCCTGACTGTGCACAAGTAAGGGAGGGCACCCTTCGGAGCCTTAAGAGCCAGGTGTGGGCACTGTCTGGCTTTTGTGCCCAGAGGTGAAGCGGGCAGGTGGGTCAGCACTTTTGGGGCCCAAACCGCTAACCTGGGGAAGCTTCTGTGAAGGAGTCGTGTTCCAGAGAGGGCTCTGGCCCTTGTCTCTGGCCTTGCTGCCTGTGTCCAACAGGGTGAAGGACTTCCTGTGGCTCCAAGTGCCACAGCCTATCCTCAGTGACCCCCTGCAGGTGGGACTTATACCGAGGCCGCTGGCTCCACGTGACCACAGATGCACTCCTGAACTTTCCCCAGAACCAGTCCATGGTGCCCACATGGCCCCCAGCCCCACACCTGACCTTGCTCTCTCCACACCTACCAACTCTGAGTTGACGAAGTGGAAGAAATCAGTGCAGCTGGGGGTGGCCGGCTGCTCCGCACGGGGGCTGCTGAACAGCATGGAGGGGGGTAGGCCGAGGAGGGTGCTGGGAGGACAGAGGTGTGGACAGTGACCCCCGAGAGCAATGCTTGGAGCAGCAGCCACCCTCCCAGCCTGTTGGGAACTGGCCCTAGTCTGCAGCCCATCCCTCCCTGGAGGGCCTGGGCTCCTGTGTTGCTGGGCCCACAGACACCACTGTGCTTCCCCAGAGCAGCCATGAAGAGTCATGATGACCCAGGATGGGAGCAGTGCATGAACCAACGAGCTCACTAGCCTGGGAAGGGTGTCAGTTCACAGCTCAGTTGTGATGAAGCTGCTGTGAGGACCCCTGAGCCCACATTTGATGTGAGGCCTTTGAACTGAAGGGATCCTGGGCCCAGACCCTGCTCTCCAGGGGACTCCTGGGGAGAAGCCACCCCAGAGACCCGCAACTAGAGGGAAGAGAAGCCAAAGTGGGAAGAGACCCTGGGACATGACCGTGTTACCGTTTGCAGGTAAGCAGCTCCCGCTGTCTCTGGAGGCGGCTGGCCATGTCCCACCCGCGAGTCAGGGCCTGGAGGTGTCTGCGGAAAACTCCGAAGAGAAAGTGTCCATGGGGAGCAGTGTGGCCAAGGGGCGCAAGGCCCTGCTCCAGGTCAGCAGCCATCTCCTGGAGATGGAAGCAGATGAAGAGCACCCGTCTCCTCATCGCCCTGTCACACGCGACCTCTAACCTCATGACTCCTGCCACGGCCGCCCTCCCAGGTACTTTCTTCCACTTCCCATTACGATGGACGCAGAGGACACACGTCCCTTTTGTGTGGAGTGTTAGGATCTCCCTTTCATCCTCCACATTTTCTAAATTCAGGCACTTTTAAAGAGAGAGAGCGGGAATTCCAGATCCCATAAGACAGAGGTGCATGGGCATGTCCACAGTTACAGGCTCCCAGCGCACAGCCGGCAAGAAGGAAGGACAGGCCTGGTCTGCCCTCTGACCCCAGAGCCCATTCTCAGGACATCTGAGCAGCAGCATGCTGACAGAAAGGCACTTTTCACTCCAGGATGAGAACCTGCAGGGCTTCTGCACCCCTTTCAGTGTTCCTGCCTCGGTGACAAGTGACCCGGGAAACAGAAGGGGCTCCCGCCTCTGGTCTTTGCAAACTCTCAATACTCAAGCCAAGTGGAGGGTTATTTATATCAGTTCTCAGGAGTCTGACCTCCTAGCACAGCACCCAGAGTTAAAGAGCAGAGAATGGGAGTAGCAACCAAGTTACTACTGAAGTCCATAGTTTTACTTCCTGTTTTCAAATCTTAAATGTCCTAAAGCCTGGAGATGCTTCCTGTATTTCATCTTTCATTTTTGTGTTCCTTTGACATTCACGGTGACATGAGTTCACAGAACACGTGGTCTCTGGTCTGAGTGACCGTGTCTGTGACTCAGGCTTTCATTCTGCTTAGAACAGGCATCTGGACTCATTGGATACTCAATAAATATCTTGATAGCATGGGGCTTCAATGCAGTGGACACACTGAGTTTTGCATTTTCTAACTCACCTGCAATCTGGAAAAAATGTCCCGATTTCCTTTGCAGCCACCAAGAACCAAATCAGAATTCTCTGAGTGATGATGACTCCTCGAACTGAAATAAAAACACAGTGAAAGCCTCCTTAGTGTCTCCTATCTATGCTGGGCTACCTCTTCTTCTGCCTCCAGTGTGGCCTGTGGTCACAGGGCCAGGGAGTACCCAGGGACCGCAGGGCATGCACGGTGCCCCAGCAATAGCACAAAGCCAGCAACCAGCTTCAGCAACATATCAAAATGATTACACAACCAACTGGGATTTATCCTAAGAATGCAAGGTTGGCTCAATATGCAAAAATCAATTAATGCAATAAACATGAGTAAAATAGAAAACCAAAACCCACACAGATAAAACATTAAGTTCAACACCATCTCATGACTAAAAAATCTAACTAGGAGTAAAAGGGACCTTCCTCAACCTGGCAAAGGGCATTTATGAAGAACCCACAGTTCACATTGTACTCAATGATGACAGACTGAAAACTGTCCTCCCAGGACCAGGACGAAGTGTCTGCTCCTACTGCCTCCAGTGAGCGTTGCACTCTAAAGTTCTAGACAAGACAACTCAGCAAATAAATCAGCACATAAAAGTCATTCGGATTGGAAAGGAAAAGGTTAAACCATCCCTATTCACAGATGATAAGACTTTTTATATAGAAAAATTATAAAAAATTAACAATAGCCATCTGAGCAAATAAGTGAAATTAAAGCAATGATCCCATTTACAATGGTGCTAAAAAATACTGCAGAATAAATTTAATCAAGGAGATGTAAGACTTGCACACTGAAAACTATAAAACATTGTTGAAAAATATTAAAGATGACCTAAACAAATGGAAGGACCCAAACTGATATACAGATACAGTGCAGTCATGACCAGAATCCCAGCTCATTTTGTACAAATTGATAAGCTGATCTTAAAAATCCAGATGGGGCTACAAGGGCTCCAGAACAATCTTGATAAAGAAGGACAAAGTTAGCAGACTCATGTCTTCCAATTTTACTTCCTTGTTTATTTTTTGGCCGCACCGTGCAGCTTGTGGAACCATAGTTACCCAAGGATTGAATTTGGGCCCTTAGCAGTAAAAGTGTGGAGTCCTAACCACTGGACTGCCAGAGAATTCCCACATTTTCCAATTTTAAAACTTATTACAAAGCTATAGTAATCAAAATAGTATGGTTCTGGCATAGGGACAGATGTAAAGATAAGTAGGACAGAGTTGAGAGTCCAGAAGTAAACTCTCACACCTATGGTGAGTGGACTTTTGACAAGAGTAACAAGACCATTCAATGGGGAAAGAACAGTATTTTCAGCAAAAAGGGCAATTAGACATTCACATCCAAAAAATGGGGCTGGATCTCTACCTCACATCTTACAAAAAATTTACTCGAGACTTCCCTGGTGGTTCAGTGGTTAAGAATCCGCCTTGCAATGCAGGGGCTGTGGTTTCCATGCCTGGTCAGGAAACTAAGATCCCACATGCTGAGACGCAACTGAGCCTGTGGGCTGTAACTGGAAAGTCTGTGTACCTCAACTAAGACCTGATGCAGTCAAATAAATAAATTTAGGGGAAAAAAAAGTAACTCAAAATGGATCAAAGGCCCAAAAGCTAAAACTAAAAACAGATGAATACGGCTTCTTCAAAATGTAAAACTTATATGAATCAAAGTACTCTATCAAGGGAGTGAACCAATGACTTTAAGGGACGGGAGAAAGCATCTGTGATTCACATATCTCAAGGGACCTGGCATCTGGACTATATAAAGAACCCTTAAGACTCAACAAACAAATAGCCCAGTTGTGAATGGGCAAAGGATCTGATCAGACATCTGTCCAAAAAAGATAAATAAATGGTCAACACTGTGAGCCATCAGGGAAAAGCAAACCAAAACCATAACAAGATAACACCACATATCACCTGGACACAGCATATGTCCTCAACCAGGAGGACGATGAGACTGAACAGGCCGTGTCAGACGCCCACAGCCTGCACGGCCCAGATGGGACTGGGAAGGCCTGCCTCTCGTGGCAGCCAGTCCACACCGGTACTTCCTGCACCGCGGGTGGTGACACTGGTGCCCACCACCTACTAGACCTTTTATTCTCCTCACGTTTGCTGACCAGGTGACGCACAGAGAAAAAGATGATACCAGAAGCTTGCCTTCACTGTGAAGATTCAAACTTGTTATCAGATATGTCCAAATGTGTGGACCAAGAGAAATAAAAGAATTCTTAGAGCTACCAAAGTCAAAACACACATGCCTCTGGGCACCAACGTTCCTAACCTTTGGCAGAAGTCCATGAGCACGTCGACCAGGGTGGTGCAAGCGGCTTCCAGGTCTCCGTCGCAGCCACCGGCGGCAGAGGGCATGGGGAGGAAGTGCTGGTGGATGGCCCACTGCTGGAAGTCCTGCCTACAATGCAAATGCCAGTGTCTGGGCCTAGGGAGGCCGCCTCAGCTGGAGGGGTGGGGGATTGCAGGTGCACGGCTGCTGAGTGGGGGTCAGAGGGGGCACCCGTACTGGCTGGGTCCAGCAGCAGAGCGTCCAGATGTGGACCAGGCTCCACAGTGCTAAGACCACAGCACTGGCAGCCACCAGTGCTGCAGTCTGCCCCCACAGGGAGACCAGAACTCGAGCAGGGCCTTGGCCATGACCACGAGAGCAGGGGGCACTGCAGTGAGGAGCAAAGGAAGGAGGCCCCGACCTGACTCCTCACCGACAGCACAGTGACCTGAGGGAGAGCTAAGAAGGCGTACTCTGGAGCTGCACGCCAGGACGCTGGAAAGGAGGGAGGCCCCAGGCCCATGAGCACAGGAAGGAAGCACTCAGGAAGCAAGCCGGGCACAAAGCTGATAGGTGTGAGTGCCCCACCAGCCCCTCCACCCCCACCCTCCGAGCTGCAGAAGGCATTGTCGTCATTCCCACTCCTGTTTGCCGTCGTTCCTAAGCCTACTTGTTCCACCAGAATCTGACACCACGTCACAGCATCTCCATGTGTGGGAACGTCTCTGACCACACCACAGATGGTGGCCTGAGGACAGCCACCCCTGCTGCGAAGCCCCGCAGCACACACCTGAGCCCCAAACAGCACACCTTATGGCTCAGCCATCTCGTTCACCAGCCCCGAGACCCACAGGGGCCCTGGAACCCACAGGGCTCAGACCCCAATTTGCTCACTCCTGTTGCCACACCTTGAAGCCAGCAATTGGTGAAGCCGTGCCCACCCTCCCCCTCCTTGGCTGACACCAGCTGAGATCTTCGTGGCTCCCTGACCATGGCCCTCGGGGGTTCACACTCCTTGTTCCTCACCCGGCAGCACCTGCTCCCACAGCCCTGCTGTATCTCCCCGCCTGCCTTCGGGCTGTACAGTCCCTCAGCAGGAGTGCCCACTCAGGGCCAACGGGGCAGAAGTGCAGGCAGGGAGCCCCGTCTGTTTTGTTCACGCTACATCCCTAGCTCCCAAAACATTCTAGAAATATCTGCCAAACCACAGGAGCTCAGGAAGTATTCCTTGAATAACAATGAATAAAATTATTTCATAGACTATACTATAACATAGACTGTATGTTAAGCTGAACATTAAATTGAGGATATCATGACACAAAAGAGTATAACGTTTTAAAGCACAGATCCTTTAAGCACTTACCTTTCTGTATCTGAAAGAGAATCAACTTCAGGCTGAATTTCTATTTCCAGTTGTAACCAGTCTCTGTAAGTCAACTGAGAGAAAAAGCTCAAGTGACCACCATGCCAAGGACGGTGCACAGAAGCCACAGGGCAGGCTGTGAATGTGGCTCTCATGGCAGCTGGAGGTCTCCTGTGTCTCAGACCCTGTAATCCTCACGCCACTTCCCAGTTTTAGACAGGGAGCTTAGCATGAAGCCCCAAGAACCAGTAATTTAACCCTGAAAGTGAAGCTAACTGAAACTTTTCAAACTGGTCTTAAACTGCATTCTCCACACTGCTGCCTGGCCCTTGACAGATCGTGGCATCTGCACAGCTCGTTTCAGCTCATCGAATTGGGCATATAACATGAAGCTTCCAGCAGTTGCACAGCACTCGCCCTGTCTTTAAATTCTGGGGTAGCGCCACATGTCCACAGAGACCAACCTCAAAACCTCACACGGCGTGTAGCAGGTGTCCCAGGGAGGGGACTGCAGGACGTACCTGGAGCCCCTCCTGCTTGAGCAGTTCCTTTAGGGCTCTTTGCTTCCACAGGCAGAGCGCAGCTCTCCGCCAGTCCACGGAGGGCAGGCACAGGGGCCTCCAGGGTGGGCTGGCCGGGTCCTCCTGAGACGGGGGGTCTCGAGCTTCTGGGAACCATCTGAACATGATGAACTGGAACTGAAAAAAGCCAGTGGCGTGTGTGCTATGAGGCCGGCTATGCTCGGCTGGCAGTGGGGAGCCCCTGCTCTTCAGATGGCACTTCAGGGGGCAGCAGCTCTGACTGCACATGTGAGGCTGCTGTGTCCTGCAGCCGTGCTCAGCCATCCCCTGAGGCTCGCTGGCACTGCGGTCTGTGTGAGATGCTCCCAGATGAGGGACAAGCCATCTGTCTTTCCTTAGGAGACAGAAACCCCTGCCCTGTGCTGCCGGAGTCACAGGCAGTGCAAAGGGACCATGGCAGCTTGGGACCTGAGGTGGGCTTCCTCTTCTGGGAAGCCACTCCCCCTGACCTGCCCCCGTCCCACTGTGAAACTGTGGTACCAGCCCCCAGGCTGCTCCTGACAAGGCAGCTCCCAGCAGGGCCCAGGAGTCCAACACTGAGCCTGGAACTGAGAAGCAGGCTCACTGCCCAGGGGACAGGCTCCCTGGAACTCTGCACGTGCCGCAAACCCAGCTCCCACTCGAACGGACAGCCCTGCCACCCTTGACACAGAATCCCAACACGCAGTCTCCAGGGCTATCTTTAGAGGAAGTATAGGGTGCCTCTTTACCTGGGAAGATACTTCTTATGACTACTGAGCCAATTTTATAAATGGGAGGGACATCTGTGGTTCACCTTAAACCCCCTTCTCTTGACTCAGCCAGAAAGAAAAGGCAGAAGGCGGTGACTCCCAGGAGAGAGCCCACCACAGACCAAGGTGGTGCTGAGCATGACATGGAGGCCACACAGCCTCGGGCCAGAGACCTGTAGAAAACAGGAACTCGGCCGAGAAAGGAACCCAGAAGACTCACCTTTTTTATAAGGCCAGGAGACAGACAGCTGTGCAGAAGCTCATGTGACTGGGAAAACTTACACAAGGAATAAGAAATTGCTGCTGTAGAAAATCTGAAAATAGAACACGGAAATTATAACACAGAAACAGGATCCACACAAAATACAGGGTGGAAGCCAGCATGAGTCACACAAAGGAAACCAAGGGCATCCCAGCATCCCCACCCCACCCCCTAGTAATGCATCTTGGAACATGTAAACACGCAAGCACTCCACGTAAGGGCTTGCTTCTCCAGCGTGTCAGGGAGGGCGTGCTCCGTGGGGTTCACGAGCATGACCACACATTGCCATTCCTGCCAATAAGGACTTCCAAGCCAAGGAGAAGTGGGTCCAGTTGCAGCCTCAGTTCTGCCCACCCATGGTGGCTCAGACGAGTCGGGCAGAGGCTGGCAGGGAGTCTGGGTAGTGAGGACAGGGCCTGACTCCCGGGGGCCTCATCAGTGAGAGCTGCTCCTGTGCTTGGCTCTCCATCTGCTGACGTCAGCTTAGTCCGCAAGCCAGGACCCTGGCCCTGCCAACATCCTTCCCTGCCAGAGTCTGGCTTCTGTCTTGACTTCAGTCTGTTCACGTCAGCAGCTGCAGAAAGCCCCAGGTCTCTGCCATGGGGTGGCCACGCTCACCCCAGCCATCTCTCACACCTGCCAAGCCTGGTGATGGCTCCCCGCAACTGCTGGGTCCTGGGAGAGGTTCTGGTGCTTTGTGTGCAGTGAGGGGACAGCCATGCGTGCAGAGGAGTCCCCCAGAGAAAGGTGCTTGCCACAGGGAGACCCCAAACTGAACCTGAGGGACAGGTCCACCCAGCTGCTGGCCACCCAGCCTAGAGAAGGACACCTGCAGCCCAGAGCCAGCGTCTCCAAAGGCAGTGAGCAAGGCAGGATGACTTCACTGTCCTAACCAGAGATACCAGCATGTGCCCAGATACAGCCAGACAAGGTTCCTTCCGGGAGGTGTGCACCAGCACAGTATGGAACACGTGTGTCTGTGCTGTGCTGTCTGAGGAACACATGTTACTACTGACAAGGTGTACTTACTTCAGACACAGGGCCGAGTTCTGCTGGGTTGCGCAGGGCAGGAGGCTGTCGAAGAACTCAGGGATGGACAGGTCCCTGGCAGGGGCTGGAGGGCCCACGTGCACCTTGGGGCGCTCAGACCTGGACTCACCCAGGTGAACAGCCAGCGCAGCCAAGCCCAGCACGTGTGAGGCACTCAGGCTTGGGCCCTAAGACAAGAGAGAAAAGGTGTTCGGTGCTGAGGGGCCAGGTTGGGGACCCACTCCCAGCTGGAGGGAATGGCAGCCCTACCTGGTGACAGAGCAGCTGGCAGAGCCTGGTGAGCACAGCTGGCAGGAACCTGTGTCCACACAGAGCCCTCACGAAGTGGGTGGCCCAGGGGCCCTGCCTATGGGGACAACCATAGAGAACAGGGCAATGGCAGTCCCAGCCCTCCCAGAGCCCATGGATGAGCAGGCAGGCACCGCAGACCCAGGAAGAGCCAAGTCGCTCCCCAGACAGCGGGCTCACCTGCTGCAAGGCTGCCTTGGCCACGTGCCTGTGGTACATCACCCCCCAGCCCTCCCCGCCCTCCCCCAGTGCAGCAGGACATCGGGGGCGGCCCAGGGCCCAGAGCTGGACCAAGACCGATGGCCTCTCATCAGGAGCACCAGGCCGCCCTTGGGGCAGCTCCAACCAACTGCTGGGACCACCCAGCCTCTACCTGTCCGGTGGGGCAACGCTGGAGGCTGCCATGAGGTTCTGACAAAAAGACGTCAGCAGGAGGTCCACCACCTGAGAGGAAATATCTCATCAGAGTGTTTACACCCCAGACACACAGGATCAGAGCTAAGCTCTGGGCTGCTGCCCAGGGAGAATGCTGCCACTCCCAGGTCATAGGAACCCCAGGACCCTAGGAAGGTCCCCTGGGGTCATGATGGGATGTGTCAGTGGAGAACAGGGTTGGCAGACCTGCCCACACCTTCTTCCCAAATGCAGTCTGCATGCAGACAATACCAAACCGTCAACTCGCTCACACATGGTCTCCCACACTTACCCTCTGCTCCAGCGGCTGCAGCTCGGGGGCCTGGACACTGAGCTGCACCGGGGCCGCCTCGTTACTGCTGACATCCTCGCTGAGGCCCAGGACAGAGTGGAGCCTCTCGGAGACCATGGCCACCTGCGCTGATAGCTCTAGGAGGGAGGGACTGCCATGAGCAGGGGTGTCCCTGCCTCCACTGTGTCTACACCACCCCCAACTTGCATCGCCTGCCACCTCTGCAGGCGCTGACACCTGCTGCAGCCCCTTGGCCCAGCCTTGGTGTCTCCCAGGACCACAGGCTGCAGGGGCAGTGTTAGGAAGGGCCACGCTGGCCACAGGGGATGTCCTGGGCCCACAGGGTGACCACAGCTGCGGTACAGCTAACTACCCAGGGCTGGGACTGTGAAAACCATGTGTCACTTCTGACCCTCAATTTTAACTCCTCACAGGCTTCCATGTTCTCTGCAGGTCAGATGTGAATATACACACACTATATACATTCACAACATACCTAATTTTTTTGATATCTCTAGGCTACATGGTTTATCTACAAGTTTTTTCAAATTGTCATTTACCTCTGAAAAATTAAGTATATTTACTGAAAATAATCTGCATATACTGAATGGATCTGTGCAGTTAAAAACGTGGCTTATTTATATTAGTTTCTGCATTTAGCATAACAAAGTCTAAAACTACTGGAACTGAGCACTTTATTTTGTGGCCACTGCGTGCTCTGAACTGCACAGACTGGTTCTTCAGGTCCCCCATAGGAGACAGCCCAGGAGCAGAGACCCAGTGCTGAGGGCTGGAGGTGCCGGGCAGTGGAGGTCAGAAAGAAAGCCATACCCAGCCCAGCACACAGCTTTCTCCTACATCACCTATCCCACCAGTGCCAAGGAGAGAAAGTTCACCTTCTGCCAAGGCTCGGGACAGTCTGCATGTCAGAAATAAGGCTGCGTCCTCCACACCCACCAGGCCATGGTCAGGCTTCGTGACAGATGCTGAGCTCAGGGAACACGATGACCACTGTGGCTCAGGGACCATGAACTTGAGCACATGGGACACGCCTTCCCACCCACAAACACCCACTGTGGACAGCCCTGCCTGCAGCCCCCTCCTCACCGTCATGCTGGGTGGGGTCCGTCAGAGAGGCCCTGAGCTCCTGCAGGGCAGCCATGAGCAGGTCCAGTGGCTCCTCTGCACAGCTGGGCTCCACCTCCCCTCCCTGGGCTGCATCTGAGAGGCAGGAGGTGATTTTCACAATTGGGCTAGACAGCAAGCACAGGGAAGTTTAGGAAAAAACTACGGTTCTATGCATATCATCGCCCCAAGTGTAAAATGCACATACGTAATAAAAAAGACCAAACGCTTGTGGAGGGAGGCTGGGCTGGGGGTATGAATTATGGACAGATGATGGCCAAACTGATGATGATGTTTCTTAAACTTTTAAGTAACATTGTGATACTGTTTTTTACCATAGGATGTTAAGATGAGATGTTAGAGGGAATTACCAGTCCTCAACATATATTTAAAAGGTTCTAGAAGCCCTTTTCCAAAAGCAGGACCAGGGATCAGGAAGAGAGGCAAAGCTGCTCTTGGCTGTGGACACAGCCCTCCAGCCGCTTGGCAGCTCATCAGTGAGATGTTCTGATACGGATCCAAACAGGTGTGGATCCCCTTGGCCATCAGAACCTGTGGCAGACTCTGTGAGAGTGTTCTGCCAGACAGAACCAGAAAACAGAGTTGCAGGCAGTTAGTCAGCCTAACTGGCCGGCAGGCAGCAGAGGCTTTGACCAGCAAACTGCAGCACCATCTCGACAATGAGAGACCAGGCCCTGTGCAGATGGCACCTTGCTCCTGTGGGGTTGGGTAGGAACAGTGTCCCCAGCTGCTCCAGGTCTGATGCACTCTTGGCCCAGGTCTACATCACTGTCCCCTAGAAGCACCAAGATCCCCACCAACATCACAAAGAGCTGAGGCAGACCCCCAGGAGGACATGGTGTAGAACCAGCACCATGACCTCAGCCTGGCTGGTCACCTGAATGTAAAGCTTGAATCAGATGGGCAACAGAAACCATGTCACAACCTCAGTGGGGCACACAAAGATGACAGTCAAGTGGACTTGGTAACACGTCCTTCAAGAAGCGTACGGCAGGTACTTTCCAGCTGAGACCCAAGAGGGTTGACATCACAGGCAGCCCTCCGGGTGTCACAACCATCCCAGGGCTGAGCCAGTCAATCTCTGAAGCCACAACTCTGACCAGATCAAGCATGACATGACCAGACCAGAGGGACTAGGGCTCCACCGACAACGTCTCGTGATTCGGGAAGCGGAGATGGGCACGAATGAGGACCACACCTTCTGGCTGCTTCTGTCCGGCAGTGGAGCAGGCTTGGCGGTAGGTGGAGTACAGGGCTGAGGGAATTTTATCCGCTCTGGGTCAGAAGGAAACAGTAAAATAGTCCACTGCAATTTAAATTGATTCTCAAGGTTACAATTCCAGAAACTATCAGAAAAAAAATATGCAATACAGTAAACTATACGACACATAAACAGATGATACACCACCACACCACGTGACTCTACTGAATAGTACATGCTACATAAACATCTGCCAATGGTTTTTGTTGGGTAGAGAGATTAGAAATGATTTTCACTTCTCTCAGTCAAGTTTTGGTAATTGTCAAACTTTAAAGGTGAAATTAATTGCTTTTAATGAGAAATGCTAAGAAAAACACCCAATTAATGCTTACAACACTCAAAATATAAGTCCAGTGATGATGCAGGGCAGCTACAGGGCATGGACCCAGGTGGCATGCCCTCATGGCACAGGGACGAGTCCAGGGCCGAGCCACGGAGTCACCTTCAGAGGAGTGGAAGTCACAGGTGGCCCAGTTATGAGACACATGGACAGCAGTGTGGTCTGCAGGACACTCCCCCTCCACACACACTGTGCTGGAAACTGTGATGACAAGACTCAAGCAGAACAGAGAGAGACCTGCTGTGGTCTAGAGTATGACTATGTGCACACAGCGGCTGGAGACTAGGAGTTGAGGGGCACCACCTTCTGCCCTGGGGTCAGTAAAGCCTTTAGCCCAAAGTCAGAAACCAGTGCAATTAAAAAGAGCAAACTCAAGGAAACAGAGAAATCCACAGAAAAGAAACTGTGAGTCACTGTTCTCATTAACATCTTCAGAGAGACAAGACACAGCACTGCAGCTATGAAACAAGAATGGATTGCTGGGGGCTTCCCTGGAGGCTCAGTGGTAAAGAATCTGCCTGTCAATGCAGGAGACAAGGGTTCGATCACTAGTCCAGGAAAATATCACATGCCATGGAACAGCCGGTGCATCACAACTGGTGAGTGTATGCCCTGGAGCCCATGCTCCACAGGAGAAGCCACCACAATGAGAATCCCGTGCACAACTAGAGTGGTCCCTGCTTGCTGCAACTAGAGAAAAACCTCACACAGTAACAAAGACCCAGCACAGTCAAAAATAAATTATATTAAAAAAGGAATGGACTGATGTACAAAGAAATATCTGATGGCAGAAATGAAACACTCAGTAAAAGTACCTACAGATAAACTTTAAGAAATCTCCCAGAAAGGAGAAGGAAAACAAAACGAAACAGATATGCAAAATATGACAAAAGAGAAAAAAGTCAGAAGACATTTCAGGAAATATAACACCTGAAAAAGAGAAGTTCTAAGAAGGAAAAAGACACAGAGGAAACTTTCAATGATATGAACCAAGATAAAATAATCAGAGTCTGGGACTGGCTTCAAAACCATCCAGAATAATGAGTGGATAAATGAATTTGAAGGCTACAGATGAAACAAGATTGGTCATTTATTGATAACTATTAAATCTGGGTGATAGATTCTATTCTGCGTTTCTGTCTTAAATTTTTCATAAAATTTTTAAAAAAGGTTTTAAATATCCAAGAAAATTCCTTAGTACTGAAGGATATGAACTTCCAGATTAAAAGCCCCACCATATGGGGCTTCTACAAGCTTCTACACCTTGCTCCGGTCCATGCCTCCCCTTCTACACCTTGCTACACCACTTCATCAGAAATGAAATCAGATCTACAGTGAAATGCACTGCTAAACTTCAGAACACAGGGAACAAAGACACTACAGGCCTCCAGAAAGAACACAGATCCCATGCAAAGAAATTTTAAGTTTCTAACATCTCAGCAGCAACACTGGACATTAGAACTCAAGGAAGTGAGGCAAAATTTGAGGGAAAATAATTTCCAACTTAGATTTCTATACCCAGCCAAACTACCTATCAAATGACAGGCTAAAAAAAGTGTCAGAAAATTTACCTCCCATCCATCCTTTTGTGAGAAGCTTCAATAGGATGCTTTCTACCAACACAAAGGAGTAAACCAAGAAAGAGGAGGATCTTGATATAGAAAAGAGAAGCTAGCACAAGCCATGGCAGAGGACAGCACAAGGTGATGCTGAAGGGAGACACAAGGGTGACAGCTGTCTTAAAGGCATAAACAGCTAGTAAGTAACAGTGGAGCAGCTGAGAAGGCCTAGAAGAGATTTCCCTACAATATAACTACAGGGATACTCAGCAATTCTGAACAAGAGAACAGTTAGACACCCAGATGAGTTTGCAGGGAAGCATATAAGTATGTACAAGGAAAACTAAGATAAAACAAAGATGGTTATGAACTCCAGAGAAAACAAAAGGAACACCTCTGAACAGTGTCTGGATAGCCTTAAAAACAAGCATTAAATACTGAGGTTTTAAAAACTATTACAGGAAGGATAGCTATGTTTGTTGGTGGAGAACAGAAAACTAAAACAGAAAAAGTGGTAAGTACGGAAATAAAGTTATTTGGAGATTTGGGGCAAAATATAAAAAAATCAGGTAAGAGTTGAAAATGCTTGCTTCTAGAAAGAAAGTGAAGTGGCAGGATGGGTGGGGCATGGCCATCTGTCTTAAACCTCATAGAAATATCTGATTCTTTAGTCTAACTTGTGTGTTTTTTTACATTTTGACATATAGTTGAATTAAGTCATGTTAATTTCTGTTGTACAGCAACATGCTGCGGCTGCTAAGTCACTTCAGTCGTGTCCAACTCTTTGCAACCCCATAGACGGCGATACATTCTTTTTCATATTCTTCTCTATTCTGATTTATCACAGGATATTGAATAGTTACCTATGCTATATAGTAGGATCTTGCTGTTTATCCATCCTGTATGTAACAGTGTACACCTGCGGATCCCAAAATTCCGGTCCCTGCCTCCCCTTCTATACCTTGCTCCCCTCCCAGCAACAAGTCTGTTCTCTATGTTTGTGAGCCTGTTTCTGGTTCATTTGTGCTATGTTTTAGATCCTACATACAAGGGACATCATATGGTATTTGTGATATTGTGATATTCAGAATCAAAGAAATTTTCTTTTTAACACTTTAAGCAACTAATTTTAAGGCAACTTGATAGATAAATAGAGCATACACGTGACACCAGACAGGTATCTGTGCTGCTAGCCCCCAGCCGCACTGGCCACACGTACCTCCTCAGGGACTCGATAAGAGCCTCGCGGGAATCAGGGGCTCTCGGGAGCTATGAGGAAAGACAGACTCTGTGAGATGCCAAGAAGAGCCCCAGTCTCTGCCAACCCGGCCCCAGGGTCACGGAGACGTGTACTGACCACTCGTGGTGTGAGCAGCGCAGGGAGGAAGTGGGACAGGTAATAGGACCTCCGGAATATGCTGCAACAGAGAAGGGCAGGCTCAGGGCAGCCCCTGGCGGAGGACCTGCAGCTGGGCAGTGCCATCCACATCTGGGGCCGTCCCTGAAGGTCAGAATCATGTTTTCAAGTCTTCTTTCTCACTGTTTGGGGGCCCTTTGCACAAACAGAACTCTGTGCTGGTGACCACCTGTGCCTGGAGAGTCAGGGCATTCTGGAATCTGGGTTCATCCATCATCAGGAGGTTGACTGTGCGAGCTGGAGGCCATGCACATCCCTCAGGGGCAAAGCCTTAAGAAAGCTACCCCATGCTGGGAGCAGCCAGAATTCATGCTTTGGGGTCACAGCAAATTCTACAAAATTTTGCTATTCAACTCCCTGCTGGCCTCACACGGTCACCGCTGAAGCATGAACAAGCATTGTGGCTTAAGGGCGGGCCTGTTTTGATCCCTCTGAACAGCTTTCCTAAAGGGCCCACCCATCATGGCCACAGACCTTCGCTGGAGCCTGCCCAATAGCCCTCCCAGTGTGTGACCCTACCTGGCCTCTAGGATTGCGACGGGAACCTTCCCTGTGTGTTCAAACACCGTGAGTGCCTTCTCGACATCCTGGGATGCTTGGCTCTGGGGCTGGACGGAAATGAACAGAAGACTTAAAGAAAAGGCAGGAGCAGAGCAGGGCCACGGTTTTGTGGTCAGGTGAGAGGCACGAGAGAGCAGGGCACGTGGACAAGCCCCTGTGCCAGCAAACTGCTAGGAGGGATCGACTGCCGGTCAGGCAGGAGAGCTGCCCTGCCGGCCCCCGTGGGTCTGTCCCTCCACCCTCTTTCTGCTTCCCTTCTAGAGCAACAAAGATCCCAATGCAAAGTTTTCAGGTGGGAAGATGCAGAGACCTGATTTTTGACATTTAAAAACATTATGAAACGGCAACTTGTAAACAGCAATAAATCTTAAATGGAAAACTGCTTTACATATTTTAAAGCTTTAATCTGACAGTCCAGCAGCATCTCCAAAAGTTCTTCATAGACTCAAACTTTGAGGTTAGAGTGTCTTAGGAAAGTACACACAGCCCATACACCCACCTGACATGTGTCTACATGAACAGTTAACACTTTTTTCTATAATTCCGAGAAAAACACAACCTTGCCCTTCCCCAGCTGATTTACAGACCACTTTGTCCATGAAACTACGTGAAGGGAACCCCAAGAAGAAACGTTACTGGCTGTGGGGCCCCTGCTGCTGCTGCGAACAGACACCAGAGGACAGGTTGCCTGGCCGTCGCACATGCGGGCACCCCGACGGCAGAGGCTCTGACGCGCAGTCAAGAAAGGAGGCCATGCAGAGAGGAGCATGGGCACGTTACCTGCGTGACATCTCCAGCAGAAGACAGGTCCTCATAGAGCCCCATGTTTTCTATAGAAACCTGCAGAGAAGTGGGTGTCGGTGAGGACCCCTGGGGGTGCTGGGCTCCACGGACAGAGAAGAGGAGCTGGGACTCACTTTGAGGTCGGCCAGGCGCGTCTTGGCCAGCACCACATAATCGGTGAGGAGGGTGCGATACTTGCCAGGGACCAGGGGTGGGTGGAGAATGTGCACCTGTGGGCAGAGGGTGGGGGCGTCCATCAGCTCCTCAGCTGCCCCGACTTTCTGGGGCAGTCACTCACACTGACCACAGAAGAGTCCCAGGATCAGCCACAGACCAGAGGACATGTGGCAGACAGGGCCCTGGGCCAGGCGAGGGCAGGAAGGGTCCTGTCACAGAGCTGGGTCCCAGGCCCCACATGGGAGGGAGGCAGTGGGGGGCGGAGGGCCAGGGCTCAGGAGGGCATGTGCTCACTTCCTCTATGTGCGTTACCTCGTGCGTACTCTTTGAAATGAAATATACATTTCTTAATTAAATAGGAAGATGATGTTCATTTTCGAAGTGCCTTACCCACGAAAGCGAGTGCTGGGGATAGTCATCTCATCACAAGCAGGTGCACAGCAGGATGCTTTTGGTGACAACATGAATTGAGCATCCAGTCTCACACCCCAGGAATAACAGTCATGGCCTCGGGGGCGTACTCCCCCAGCTTCTTTGTCAATATACAAACTGATCATTTTGAACACCAAGCACGGGGCCCAGGATGCTTGCCTGCCTCACCGTCTGTGGTGTGTGAGCACACAGACAGCCCTGCTCATGAACCAGCTCCCAGGACCACACACGCTGGTTTCTGGGCATTTACCAGAAGAAACCTGCCTCCCTCGGGTACACCCTGACACCTCAGGGTGGTGTCCCTGTCTTGTGACTGTTCCCTGCTGCAGTGTCCTGGGGGAACCCCAGGACCGGGGACTGAGCAGAAGGTCCTGCTGGCCTCTCACCTGCAGGTACCGGGGGACCTCAAAGGGCACAAGGTCGGACAGGAACTTGAAGAGGAAGACCAGCGCCTTCTTGCTGCAGCTGTGGATGCCCCTAGCGCTGCCGAAAGTGGCCTGGGGAAGAGCCCGGGAATGAGGTGGGGGCGACAGGAGGACCTCCCATGCAGCAGCCATGGCTACATCCCGGCCTCAGCAACAGCGGGAAGAGGGAAGCAAAGTAGTTTTAGCTTGTTCATCTCCAGAATGCCATGGCTGTGCCCTAGCTAAACAGATGGACTGAGAATTTAAAAAGTAAAAACTACAGTCCTGTAGGACTTCCCTGGTGGCCCAGTGGTTAAGAATTTGCCTGCAAATACAGGGGAAAATGGGTTCCATTCCTGATTCAGGAAGATTCCATATACCGAGGAGCAAGTAAGCCAGCGCACCACAACTACTGAGCCCCCACTCTAGAGCCCATGCTCCACAAGACAAGCCACTGCAGTGAGAAGCCCGTGGCTGGCTCTGCCCAGACCGCGCGGCCTCCCACCTCCTCCTGAGTGCAGTCTGGGAGGACGCCGAAAACCAACACGGCTGCTTTTGTGCACACTGGGCTGCTCTGTGGTGGTTCTCACATGCATGGGGACGGGGTGGGGGGGTGCCCTTCTCTCTGCTTACTTCCCACCAGGTGCAGGTGTTTGTTCTACTCTCACAACTAGAGAGTAGCCCGCTTGCTGCAACCTGTGCAACAAGGAAGACCCAGTGCAGCAAAAATAAATTAAAAATTTTAAATTTAAAAACATTTTAAAAATTTATAAAGAATACATTCCTGTGGAAAATGGTAAATATGGTGCCTTTCTGTTAACCTTAGAGACAGGATTTGTCAGCTGCCCACGAGAGTCCTGTCCTTAGACACACTCATTCCACTCCAACCGCATGCTCAGCTGAGTGGACAACAGCCCTGCAGGGGAGGCAGCCATGGAAGGTGGGCCTTCAGCAAAGCCCCAGGTCACAGCAGGAAAGTGAAGCGGACCCTTAGAGAACTGGGTGTGCCTGGGGGAGGGAGGTTCTGAAGAGTCGGCCCTGAGCAGTCTGGATGAGCCAGCAAAGAGCAGCACCCACCGCACATGAGGCCTGCCCACCCACCACATTGCAAGGCCTGCAGCAGCCCCTCCTCCAGATCACACCCCTGGTTCTTCTGAAAAAGGATGGTCAGACAGCAGACATACAGTCACCAGAGTGAGCATGCAGGACACACAGTCAACACCACTGGGCCTGCCATCAGAGCACTGCCTGGGCCCCAGAGGGATCCTCAGTGCCAGGATGGTGGACACAGCTGCAGAGCCACATGCCAGAGCCCCTGGTCCGCTGTGTGGAGCTGGAGGACGCACGGGGCAGGAGGGAGCTTCATTCAGTGAAAGAACGAACCACGCCCACCAATACAACAGGCAAGCCAGGCTCAGAGCCCAGCAAGGAGGCAACAGCTCTGCCACCCAAGCTTCTACAAAGAATAGGCCTTGTAATCCCAGATCCAAACACACCCTGACGGGCTCAGCAGTCTGGAAAGAGCGGCAAACACCTGCACCTGGTGGGAAGCAGAGCAGAGAGAAGGGAACCACCCCCCACCCCATCCCATGGACATGCGAACCACCACAGAGCAGCCCAGTGTGCACAAAAGCAGCCGTGTTGGTTTTCAGCGTCCTCCCAGACTGTACTCATGAGGAGGTGGGAGGCCATGCAGTCTCAGCAGAGTCAACCACAGCTGCAGATGTGGGCCATGCTGGAGCCCGGGGGCCAGGCGGGAGTGCAGGAAGCTCACCTGGAACCAGGCAGCGTAGGACAGGAAGACAGCTGGGCCCTCCAGCGCGGCCTGCCGCACGACTAGGAACGCCAAGACCATGCTGTCCAAGTCCCAGCTCTCGAACGCACGTGCCAGCAGACGGGTCACCCAACCTAGGTAAGAACACCAGCACGGCTGTGGATGAACCAGGGGTGTGGGCAGGACCATTCGCCTGCCCCACACCGATCCCCAAGCATGGGTGGCGGCCCGCATGCGCCTGGCAGTGGGTACGAGGGCAGACGGCAGCAGGCAGATGGCTGAGCAGGGTGGGGTCCTGGGAGACACCACAGCTGTCCCTAGCTGGATGACCACCTGCTGAGAAGGTGTGAAGGGCTTCGTTTTCACTGAGCTGGATACAGTGATTCCATGATAGGCTCACCCACAGACATTGGTCCATAAATCACACACACACACACACACTGAGAACAGGACACAGCTCCCTCCCTACACACCCACACACACACACCCGGAAAAGGACACAATTCCCGCCCCACGCACCATTAACCAGCTGCTGTGCATCCGGGAGGCAGATGACCAGCGTGGACACGCAAGACAGCACGTGCCTCCAGTTTACCTCCTGCGTCTCCAGAACATCTTGTAAGTGGCCCACCAGCTCCTCTGGGCTCAGGATCACAAAGAGCTGGAAGCAGAGAGTCAAAGCTGGACCTTCACCTCCTCCCACTCTGCGTCAGACACAACCTGGACTCAAAACACCTGCCCATGCTGACCCCTGCGGCCAGCACCAGCTAGAGGGAGTTCTCCTCTGAGGCTATGGTGCTCTGCCCTAGTAACAAGTTCAGTCTTGGACCTAGATGGTCATCCAGCCATGGACAGCTGTGGCTGTGGAGTCTCCCAGGACCCCACTCCATGCACTCACCCTGCGGTACAGGCCACTGAGCAGAGCAGGGGTCCTTGCAAAGCTCCACTCTCTCTGCATCTGAACGGCATCAGAAACTTCATTCAGGAGGAAACACAGAGAATGACAGATCAGCAATCATCAGTGTTCATTGGTTCCATGTCAATCAACCACCGTGTTTTAATTTGCACTTTTCCAAGTGTATGTGAACTTCACTGTTTCACTTGTCAACCATTTTTTATGTCATATCCTTTATCGTACGTATCTACTAAATATCCTCCAACCCATCAGTCACATTTTAATTATTTGGCTTTAGAACTTTCACTGTGAACAAGTAGTGAGGACACCCTGGAAAGGATGGCAGGTGGAAAAGCAAAGGTCAGCGGGCCCAGGCCCTCTGCTGGAGCAGCAGCCTCTGAGGAGTGTCCTGTGCCCGGAGGGCAGGTGTGTCAGGAGCCATGCAGACCTGGAGAAGGACTGGGTGCTGGACACCTTTCAGGAAGCCATATACCCGCAGGAAATGCTGACCTGAGCCACTGAGACAGAACCCTGGAACTCACAGAAAGCCATGCACACACAGGAAATGCTGACCTGAGACACAGAGACAGAACCCTGGAATTCACAGTATGAGCACTGTTTTAAAAACCTACCTAGACTTCCCTGGTGGTCCAGCGGCTAAGACGCTTGGCTCCTAATGCAGGAGACCCGAGTTTGATCCCTAGTCAGGGAACTAGATCCCACATGCCACAACTTAGATTTTGCATGCTGCAACTAAGACCCAGCTCAGACAAATAAATAAAAATAAATAAATAAATAACCAAAACCTACCTAGAAAAGACAAGAAGGCCTTCACCCATTGCCATTCTACTTCTTTAATTCACACTCTTTATGGGAAAGTGTTACTCTCAAACAAGATGTTTAATGACAGAAGACTGTCCTTCCCGTGTTAATACCCACAGTCTGAGTTTCTGTCGAGGGGAGCGCCAGGGCGCTTGGACTCACCTTTTAGCACAGGCTTGTGGGTGAGGATCTGGGTCAGAGTGTGACAGAACCACCTCTTCACAGTCTCTGCTGAAAGTATACTCTGGCACATGGGTCCACTGAACACACCGAACCTGTAGACACAGCGGAGGCACTCAGGAAAGGGACCCTCTAGGTTCCCACTGCCTGGCAGCGACACCTCACGCACAGGGAGCAGTTCATCCAAAAAGCAGCGGAGACCTGCAGGCCCCCCACTCCAGACCCCTGGCTAGGGCATATGGGCTGGCCTTGCCCACACCCTGCCACGCTTCCCTGGCAGGCCTGCAGCCCGGCTTCCATGTTGTAGATGAAATGGAATCTAGAGGGGCATCACTCTATAGGACAGGATGAAAGGTCACTGTCACAGAGAGAAGCAGGCAGGTCAGACTGGGGGCGTGGAGGGCCGCTCCTCCGGCAGGTTTCACAGGCCACAGGAACCACAGCCCCGCCCTAGACCACAAAGCTCTCAACCACACCCATGTTCCTCAAGCCAAGGACGCCATCCCCCAACACAAGAGGGAAGGAAAGACAGCGCAGAGAGTCACTGACAGTGGGGGAAGGACAGGGGCTGGGCCTGACAGTGGGGCGCCCCTTAGGGGAGAGAACCCAGGGTCCCAGATACCATGTGATCTGCCTGCATCCCGCATGCAGTGAGGAGGCTCTGGGTGGGAGACAGGGCGGAAGGCACCCTGACAGGGAGGGGCCTCTGAGTTCACTGATTTAACCTGGGAGGCTGTGATCACACAGAGTCAGCACACGATGAACAAGCACACACATACAACACAGCTGTGTGCTGTAGCTGCTTACTAACTGCTGAACCACACAGCAGGCTGAGGACTCCTGATGTCATCGTGGGAAACAGGAACCAGGAGCAAGGTAATTAAGAAGGGGAAGGAGTAACAAAGCACAGAAGCCTCCCACGGAAGAGCCACTGTCTGGGTGGCCTCAGCCCACGATCCCCTGAAGGAGGTTCGGTCCCCAGGAGCATGGGGCATGCCCCCACAGAAGCACATACAGGTCCTGCTGGGGCAGCATGGCAAGGCCACCCTGGCTTGGACCCTGAGGACCCAGGCCTGCCCCCTCCTCACAACCCAGAGAGTACAGTTCCCACAGGAAGGGCCCCATCTTCAGACGGTTCCTAGCACTTTGAGCTGTCACTACGATGGCGAAAGATCACGGAGCTTTCAAGAGGGAGACCGCAGCTGGGATGCTCAGCCTGCAGGCCCACCCCAGGAACTCACCAGCAGCTCCCTGCCTTGTATGCTGGGGACCCCTCCTGTAGGCCAGCTGCCACGGCTTCGAGAGTGGCTGAGGCAGAAAAGACACGTCTGTCACAAACAGCCTTGACCAAGTGCTTCTGGGCAAGTCAGGTCATGGACCCCCAACCCACAGTCCCTTCAAGCTCCCATGCGTCTTGGTGGCACCAGACTCAAGCTTTGAAAATCCACCCAAATACACATATAGGACAGTGCTTTCCTAACAAACCATCCAGTTGTTACCACTGCTGCTCTGGAGACCAGACGTTAAGCCAGCAAAGCTGGTCTCCAGAGGAGACTGTAGTGAGTTGGTCAGTTTGTACCCGATCAAAGACGTCAAAGGGCTTCTGGAGGGCACGACTGAGCTGGAAAGGCAGGAGCTACGGGAACCCCAACCAGCCCGGCCCACAGGGCCACTCACAGGCCAGCATCTGCTCAAGAACAGCAGCAGCGATCTGTGGGGACAGAACACTGCTGTCACCTGCGTGCAAGCCAGCCAGCCATCACCCCAGATCCAGTCTCCAGACCCCCTCAGGGGGTCTGCCCAGGACACCCTTCCCCCTGTTCCCAAGCACTGGCCCAGAGTCTGGGAGCTTTAGAAACCAGAGATGCAGGGGAGAGACCACTGCCCAGGCCTACACCCTCGCAGCTAGACTCAGGGAGCGCCCCCATATGGGGCTGTACACCCAAGCCCCTCATCCTGCGCCCACTGCCCAGAGTCCTGCTCCACTTGCCTGGCACCCACCTGGGCCATCTGCGCTGGTGCCCCGTCTCCCCTCACACCATCGCTTTTCTGGAATCCCCTCAAAACAAACATTTGCACAAGATCTGAAAAGCACAAAAGCAAAGTGTTTTTGTGCACTGTGGTCCCTGGGCAGACCACCAGCTTCAGAGGGACTGGGAGGGCAGGGTCTGCATGAAGCTGGGACGCCAGCTCTGAGCATGGGGGGCCCACCAACCGCATCCACCAGACCCAGCCAAGCCTTCCTTGAGCCCACTGCACAGAAAGGGAGACATAGCCGGTCAGGTTTATGGAAGGATGTTCTCACTTAAATAAGTTTCAAGAGGGTTTCATGTGTCCTTTTCCTCCTACTCAACCACACTAGGTCGCTTTTAGGGCCCGAAAGTGTTAAACTGTGGGGAGTAGGGCAGGAGATGGACTCAGAGCTTCTGACAAGGTTACCATCAAGGGACTGAAATTAAACAGTTTAAGCTTCATCTGGGAGCAGGATAACTCACATCAGCAGGACAGTTTTAGGAAGAAGGAATGCCCCTTCCGCAAAGGAAGACTGTACAAGCCCCACAGGGAACCCTCTGGTCCAGGCTTCCATTTACTCATGGGCAGTATTCCTCAGGGAGGATGGGTGACGGCAGACCTGCTGACCCGAGAGCCGCAGGGGCCGGGTGTCTGAGCAAAGGGCCATAGCAGGCAGCCCTGCTCACCCAGAGTCCCCACATTCAGAGAAGCTGAGGTTCCTGCCCAGTTTCCTCTCTTGCTTCTCCGGGGCACCTTCTAAAATCACCACTCGGAGCCGGGCCTCGCAGAGGCATGGATACCGCACAGGTACTAGAAGCCGACTGTCCGCCCTCTCCCGCCCACTCAGGGCCTGGGAGGCAGGACAGGTCATCCACGGAGCCCCTGCCTCTGTGCTCAGAAGACCACCATGTGCCCATCCTCAATACAGCAGCTGGCCCACCCAACAGGCCCAGAGGCTGCCGGCACACGCCCTCGAGGACAGGTGTGCCTGCGCTGACTTCTGTCGGCTCTCCACACCCCAAGTGCGGCCCGCTGTGCTTCCCTGACCATCACCGTGGGAAGCACCCGCCTGCGCCATGCACTCACCGGCAAGCACGGCCCTGGCGACCTCAGCGTGCGGACAGGGCGCCTCTATCTGCTCACACAGCAGGCTCATGTCCTTGCAGAGCCAGACCACCACGGCCTGGGTGTCGGAGCGGCTGGGGGCACAAGCACAGCATTCCACTGTCTGTCACACTCACCCCACCAGGGAGCTGAGGCCACAGGCAGCAAGCCAGCACTGCTCAGCCTCCTGCCCCCACCACTGTGGGGCCAGCCAAGTAAAAATCATCACTTTTTCCACATGATGTATTTACTTGGAGTGGCTTACTATTGTTGGGGGAAAAGAAAAATCTTAATAACAGTAATGAGAGTAGTAATAAAGTAATGAAAGTGGTAATAATGGGCTCGGGCTCTAGACGCCAACAAGGGAGTATGTGGCAGAGCAATGCTCGGGGGCATCGCAGTGGGTAGGCAACTTTCACCTGCCGGGTTTGTATTCCCCTGGTGACTAATGATGGTGAGCATCTTTTCATGTGCTTGGCTATTGGTGGATCTTTTTAAAATTTATTTTTATCTATTGGCTGTAGTAGGTCTTAGTTGTAGCCTGCAAACTCTTAGTTGTGGCATATGGAATCTAGTTTTCTGACCAGGGACTGAATCTGGGCCCCTTGCCTGAGGAGAACAGTGTCTTAGCCAGTGGACCACCAGAGAAGTCTCTGTAAAATCTTTAGAGAAATGTCTATTGAAACCCTTTATCTGCTTTTTAGCTGGATTATTCCTCTTCTTATTGTTGGAGTAGAGGAATTATCTGACTTGTAAACAGTTTCCTGTGTGCTCTATTCATTGTCCTGATAGTCGCATGAACCTTACGTGTCACGTCCAAGAAACCCCTGCCTGGTCCAAACTCATGAAGATTTACCCTTAGATCTTCTTCCAGGAGGTTTACGGTTTTAGCCCTTAAGTTCAGGTCTCGGATGCACAGAGTTAACTGCTATCCGTAATGGAGGTAGGGGTTCAACTCCATCCTTCTACATGTAGATATCCAGTGGTCCGAGCCCCACTGCTGAAAAGACCATTTTCCCCCCATTAAATGGTCTTGGCACCACTGTCAAAAACAACTGACCATAATGTATGAGTTTACGTCTGGACACTCAATCCTGTTTTTCTGTATGTCAACTGTTATGCCAGGACCCCGCTATCTTGATAATGACTGTTTTGTACTAAAAGTTCTGAAAACAGGATGTGTGGGAACTCCCGATAGTCCAGTAGCTAGGATTCTGTGCTTCCACCGCAGCGGGCATAGGTTCGACCCCTGGTTGAGGAATCCCACAGGCCACATGGCAGGCAAGCAGCAAGAACTCAAACAATCAATACAGTAGGTGTGACTCCTTCAGGTTTTCCCCTCTTTCCGAACAATTTTTGGCGATTCAGGGTCCCTTGCATTTCCATATCAGTACTGGGACAAGCTTGTCAAAGTCTGTGAGCAAAGCAGCTGAGACCCAAAGGACCCGTACTGGGTGCACAGGTCATGTTGGTGAGCAGTGCCATCTTGATAATAATATGTCTGATCCAGGAGCCTGGAGCATCTATTTAAGCCTTAGCTTCTTTTAGCATGTTTATAGCTTTCAGTGCACTAGCCTTGTTCTTTAACTTTTTCTTTTCGATGCACTATTAAATGAAATTATTTCTTAGTTTCACCTTCAGGCTGTGTGTTGTTGTCGTATAAAAACAAAAGTGTGTTTGTATATTGGTCTGGTACCCTGCGACCACACAGAATTCATTTATTCACTCCAGAACTTTTGGTGTGGATTTCTGAGGATTTTCTATATGCAAGATGATGTCATCTGCAAACAGTTCCAGTTCTTCCATTCCAATCTGGACGCCTTTTAATCCCCTTTGCCTAATTCCCTGGCCAGAAAGTCTGGTGATATTGAACAGAAATATTAAGAATGTTCCTGATCGTACAGTCTGCAGTCTCAGTATGATGTGAGCTGTGGGTTTTTCTCAGATGACCTTTATGAGGTTGACACGTTCTCTCTACTCCCAGCTTGCTGAGTGTTTATCACGAAATAGTATCAGATTTTGTCAACTGCTTTCTGCTTCTATTAAGATGATCACTCTTGTCCTTTATGCTATTAATATATATGTTAATTAACATTCAGATGTTAAACCAACCTTGCATTTTGGGGATAAATCTCCATTTTTATGATGTTTAGACCTTTTTTGGTCGCTGGATCCAGTCTGTAAATATTTTGCTGAGTTTCTGCATCTATGTACACTAGAGACGCTGGTTGGTAATTTCTTGTCCTGTGGTCTCTCTGTCCAGCTTTCCTGTCAGGGTACTGCTGGCCTCATGCAGTAAGGTGGCGAGTATTCCATCGTCTTTATTTTCTGGAAGAATTTATGGAGGGACACTACATTCCCTCTTTAAATGCTTGGCAGAGTTTTCAAGAGGAGCCAGGGCCTGAGGGTTTCCTTGTGGGAAGCCTCTGTATCATTTAATAGTGACTTGGTTTCCTCTCCTGTTACAGGTCTATTTGGTGCAATCTTTTGTATCTTTCTGGAAATTCATCCATTTCATCTGTTTTCTAATTTATTGGCATAACACTGCTCACAGTATTATCTTACAGTGCTTTTAATTTTCTGTACGGTCAGCAGTAATAACCCCCCTTTCAACTTGATTTTGGCCGGCGGTGTCTTCTTTTCTGGGTAAGTCTAGCTAAAGGCTTATCAATTTTGCTAACATTTTCAAAGACATCTTCATTGATTCTATTATGTTTCTCATTTCATAGATTTCTGCTCTAATGGTTATTATTTCCTTCCTCCTTCTTGCTCTGGATTTGATTTGCCTTTCTCTCTCTAGTTTCTTAAGGCCAAACTTTAAGTCACTGACTTCAGATCATTCTTCTAATATAGGCTTTTGCAGCTAATTTCCCTCTAAGAACTACTTCAGGGGCACCCAATATATGTTGGTATGTTATTCCCATTTTCTTTGTTACTCCGTTTTCTAGTTTCCCTTGTGACTTTTTTCACCAATCCATTGATTTTATTTAAAAGCATGTGGCGTACTTCCCAAACACTGTGGATTTCCCCAATTGTCTTCTGTGGATTCTTTTCAGCTCCTCTGTGATTTGAGAAGACGCTTGTATGGATTCCACCCTTTTAAATTTATTCCCACTCTCTCTAGGGTCTGACACATGCGGCCCCCTCCTGCAAACGGTTCCACACTTGAAAGCCAGTGTGTTGCTACCACGGGGTGGGACATGCTGCAGGTGTCAGATACGTCCGCTGGTCATCACCAGTCTGGCCACTGGATCGACCCATTACCGAAAGCTCCAATTAGTATGGTTCAAAGTCCATCTCTCCCTTCATTACCATCATGTTTTGCTTCATATATTTGGCACTCTGACATTAGATGTGTACGCTAGGAGATAATGGTTTTCATGTAGTCAAACTAACCAAACTTGCATGACTTCTGGATGCGACCCACACATCTTGAAACCACTGGCTTCAATATGGCATTTACCACTGTGCCTGACAGTCCCCCAGACTAGACACTCTGTGTTTCTTCTGGCCAGAGAACAAACACCTAAACCTCCAGCCTTCTGTTGACCAGGGACGGCCAACCACTAAGGCTCCTGACGCTTCTCACTTCTGGACAGATGGCAGGCAGGGTGCGCGTCCAGCTGGCTTCACCTGGACCACCTCTCCTTCAGCCCCTCCACTTTCTGCCCCTCCTCCCCTTGTCTCTCCTAACTATATAGGGTTGTTCCTTTTGTAAAACTCCCTTTCTGACTCTTGGTGGCATTTCAGGAGGTAACAGTTGCACACATTTTATCAGTCATGTTTACCTGAAAAAAATATGTTATCACATTATGTATCTCATAAAAAAAAATTACCAAGTCTGTGCATGATGAGGATTTCAGTTATAACAATGTTCTCTTTAAATATTAAAGCAACTGCTTCTCTGGGTGATTTTTGGTTTCACATATACATGAGTCATATTAGACTAGATTATAAAAAGTAAATCATGTAATATTAACTTAACTTTATGTTACATAAAGTTTTCATTTTAGCTTATTTTAATGCTAAATAATCACTGGTTTACCTTTCCAGCAGCTCTGGGATGCTTACAACGTTTTGAACATGAAGACACCACACAGCTTCAAGCAACAAAGAATTCTGAAGAAAGTGACAGAACTATGAGTCCTTCACCCACACATTTTCTTCCAAGACATTCAACCTATATGCCTAACGACGTGCTTTCCTAAAAACCAATCCTCCAACACTCACGTGACCACCTGAACCCCCATCCCCACCACGATCCTGCGTTCAGGCCCAGACTCCAGCTTAACTCACCTCCAGGCCTTTCTCCACTGTGGCCAACAAGAGACCCCACAGTGTAGCTGGTCACGCCAATTTCTCCTTTCTAGGACTCTTCAGTGGTTTATCTCCACTTTCAGGACAAAGGCCCTCCGGTTGTAGCCCTGACACACCCCACCCCTCGGACATGGTGCCCCAGTCTGACTCGGGCCCCCACACCCACTGCACCCTTCTCTTCACCCAGGAATTCTGATTCAGACCCTACCCCCAATGAGCTTCTTCCTGGAAGCCTTTCCTAACCACCCAATCAGACACCCTGCCCACTCTTCTCTGCTGCCTGCAAACACCTGGACCATCACAACCCTCATGCATTCAGCTCATTATCAGCAGGTGCTGGGACCATAGTAAAGCCTGACAATCACTTGAACTCTAGATAAACGCTGGATAAAAGTGGAGAAAAAACCATGAATGCATCACCACCCTTGGGTTTCTTCTTTGCTACATAACTGACCCCGTTTAGTAACTAAGCAATAACTTTCAACTGTAAATCAACTATGTGTGTGTTCTGTCACTCAGTCGCCTCTGACTCTTTCCAACCCCATGGAGTATAGCCCACCAGGCTCCTCTGTCCATGGGGTTTCCAAGGTAAGAATACTGGAGTGGGTTGCCATTTCCTTCGTCAGGGGTTCTTCTCAACCCAGGGATGGAACCTGTGTCACTTACGTTAGCAGTGGATTCTTTACCGCTGCACCACCTGGGAAGCCCTGTTAGTCAACTATACTCCAGTAATAAAGTCTGTTTAAAAACCTGTAGGCCTACTGAATTTATAACTTTTCAAAAAACAACAGATAAGGGAATTTCCTGGCGGTCTAGTGGTTAGGACTCGGCCCTGTCACAGCCTTGGCCTGGGTTCAATCCTAGCTCCAGGAATTAAGATCCCACAAGCTGCACAAGCTGCCAATAAAAATAAGAATAACTTTAAATTACATTTTTCTAGTTTACTACCCTGGGAAATTATTCATCACAGTACACCTAAGAAGGCATAACACGATGTTTCTGTGTACAGTTTATCCTAATAAATATGACTAATGATGGGAGAATACTGATAAATACGGTAATTGAGGGTCCTTCTTCCCCATTCACAGAGACACTTGCTGAAAGCTTTCCACTCCAGTCTCTGTGATTAACAAGACGCTTGCTGGAAATTCCTAACAAAACATGGGGATTCTATTGGCTCCACCAAAATGAACAGGATACTGCTTGAAAATCCTGGAATCAGAGTTACCATCTCAATTTTACCTGTGCTTTCCATAATTCTTGACAGAAGTAGAGACGGGAAAACATGTTCTGTGCTAATAAGTTCTGAGCGATCTCCAACAAGGACGACAATTTCTTCTGAAAAGAGATTAAATCCTTTCTAAGAAAGCATATTAAACATCCAGTTTTCCCAGACAGCCAAATAGCAACAAGCACAGTCCTCTCACTCACGCTGTATCTTACCCTCTGCTCTGGTGTCAACAGCACCTTGGGAGGGGGCCTCGTGTCTGCCTCACAGATCCGCATGAGGCCAGATGCCACCACCTGGCTGGACAGGACAGCTGCTGGAACACCCAGCCGTGTGGCTTGATCCCGCAAAGCAGAGCCTTAAAGACAGAACAAAATATGGAGATACCCAACAAAATCTACTACTGAAGGAGACCGGTTAAATGCCTTCTCCTAAGCTCTAGCACTACAGAAAACTGCCTTTTGAAGGGGAGAAGAGACCTGGGGGAACGCAACATATAAAAGTAAGGCAATTTCAGTCTGGTTGAAGCATCTCATGATGGTCTGGGGCCCCTGAAGCCTAAGGCTGCATACAAATACACACACGTTTGGACGTTATGGGGACACAAACAGGGCGCCTGGCAGATGGAGTCTCTTTCAATTTAATTTTTGGCTGTGCTGGGTCTGTAATAAATTACAGAAACTGAAAAAAGAAGAAGGGGAGCCTGAAGACATGACTGATTTCCTGCAACCTCATGATAAAGTTTGAAGGATGAGGAGCTGCTTCTTATGTCTGAGCCAAGAAGGTGGTTTCCTAAGATTGAATATAGTCCTTGGGAATATGCCAAGAAGACTGCTCGGATGACAACAACAGATTTAGACTATTACAGAAACCTAGGTGATAAAGCAGCAGCAGGGTTTGAAAAGACTGACTCCAACTTTGAAAGTTTTACTGTGGACAAAATGCTATTACCCAGCATTGCAGGCCATGGAGAGAGAATCTGTGAAAGGAAGACACAGCAGACTTCACTGTTATCTTGTCTTAAGAAATGGCCACAACCACCCCAGCCTTCAGCAACTTCTACCCTGATCAGTCAGCAGCCTCAACAGTGAGGGAGACTCTCTACCAGTAACAGAAATTACGGCTCTCTGAGGGCTTAGACGATGGTTAACATTTTTAGCAATAGAGTCTTTTTTTAAATTTTAGCAATAGAGCGTGTTCTAATTCAGGTATGCAATTGTTCTTTTAGACATAATGCTGTTGGACACTTAGTAGATTACAGTGTCATGTAAATGTAACATTTTTATGCAGCAGGAAATGAAAAAATCTGTGGGACTTGCTTGCCTGCAACGCTGGCCAGTGGCCCGAGGCAGCCTTCATTTCCAGCTGCCTTCTGCTCTTCCTTACCCAGCACGGCCTGTTCCCGCCACTTCCAGAAAGGAGGACCATATTTCTGTCCCATCTTCCCAAGGGTCACTTAGGTTCCTACTGTTCTGAGCCCGATGCACAGTCACTGTTTTTAAACAAGAGTCTCAAAACAAGCCCCAAGCAAGCCACAGAAACTTGTCGTTGGTGACCACACATATAAGTAGAAAACCATTATCTGGGGGAATTTAAACACCTCTACCTGTTAGAAACACATCAAAGTCACTTTATGTACAGCTCTGCCATAACGCAATATATTAAGAAAACAAATCTATAACTCACCTATCAATGAACTGGAAAGGTTAACGTGGGCCTCAGGACCATCACAATCAATCAACTGGCGGAGACACAGCTGGTCACAGGGAGGACCTTCTACCTAGAAACCACACACCAAGAACTCCACTTTAAAATTCAAGCCGTGTCCTGAAGACAACCAAAGTGTACACAGTGCTTGCCTATTGTGCAATTCCCAAATAATCTGAGGTGAAAAAAATTTTAAGGTGAAACTTACTAAAACCTTTGAGAATTACCAGACTCCTCTCTGGACTATTCTACCTCCAAACAGATAAATGCTCCTGATTACTTTTCTCACCTGGACAGCATTTAGTGGGTGCTCCTCCCAGATACTCACGAGTCTTGCCAGGTGTTTCTTCATAAAGGTGATGCCTTTGAGAGGCTCGAAAACCTGCAACTCAAATGTGCTTACAAAGATGAAGCCAACTGCCTCTCACCTCCAGAATGAGGTCATTCAGGTTTAGATGGCTTCTCAGGAGGCGCACGGCTGACTCTTTCACCTTCTGCTCCCCTTCGGGACTCAGTTTCTGCCTCTCAACCCTTCCCTCTAGGGAAGAAATTCAGTTTCAGAAAAATTACAGCACTCCTTAAAAACTCAGGCAAGGAAACACCGTGACACGCTGTACCCCTGGAGGTGACGCACCCTGGAACGTTATGTCCATGGGACTCCTGCCAAAAACCGCACAAGCTTAATCTTAATCCTGGGACATATCAGACACACCCAACAGAGGGGCACTCCTTCAAACGCCCAAGTCAGGAAGACCCAGGAACTGTCACCCACGCAGGGACCAAGGAGAAGGGAGTAACTGACAAGTGGGAGCCTGGACAGAAAAAGGACTTTACGGGGAAAACTGATGAAATCTGAGCATAGTTTAGCTGTTTAAGATTGTACCAAGGCTACTTTCTTGGGATTGATCCTTTCAAAGATGTTAAGGTGACTCGGGCTGAGCGGAGCTGAACAATTACTGTCATTCAGGCTACTGGGCGGTGGGAAAGGTGAATCTTACTTCTCTATCTTCTGGAATCGCCCCCTCGTCACCGCACATAGGACAGAGTGGACAGAGGGCTGTCAGAATGGGAAGCTTGGGTGAGCGTGGAGGGATCAGGGCTCCCGGATCAGGATGAAGGCGGACGAGGATGGGCAGAAGGTTCGGGGGGGGAGGAGTCTCGGGGCCCGCGCCCACCTACCCAGCAGCTCAGCCCACGCTCTCCTGCGGACCCCAGGCCCCTGATCCGAGGCAGCGACCCGAGCCCCGGGAGCTGACATGTTGCGAACAGAGCGCGGGGCCTGAACTCTAAGGGTCCTGCCCGCGCTGCCCTCTCATTGGCTGCGGGCAGACGCGAGCTCCCATTGGCTGCCAGCTGCCAGGCCACACCCAGCTCGGGGGCGGAGACTCGGCGGCCATCTCGTCAGGGGCTGAGGCGGCCATCTTGCAGGTAGCGGGAGACCGGGGTCAGCCCTCTCTGTACCATTTATTTAGGTCCGACTGGAGGCGGAGATTAGCGGGCTGAGTCAGACGTCACCAGCGGGAGAAGACTGTGCCACCCTTTTGCATTATTCCTGTCGAGGTGAGCAGAGCTGTGCGTGAGGAAACAACCGACAACCCCAAATTCCGGAGATGCCAGAACCACGCCGCCTGTAGGGAACCGAGGAGAACGAGTCTGCGCGCGGGACCCCGCGGAGCCCGGCGGCGGTACTGAGGCTGCCCCTCCCTCCTTCCCCCCAGACTTAAGCGAAGTGTCACCGCCAGGCCGCACACGCCGGGGTCGCACAACAGCGGTCTCCCACTGAAATCCATTTCCAGCCCCCCCGCCTCAGGAGGATGTGGGGAGGAAGACTGGAAATCCGGGCTTGTAACCATGGTGACCTGTCCCGGAAAGTCCTCTTGTTAGAGAGAAAGATGCTCCCAATAATCAGCGCATTTAGGAATTTACAGGGATTCAATGGGTATGTGCCTGGACTGGGCGCAGACACTGACGTGCACCCCTGTCTCTGTGTCCAGGTTTTCAGGCAACGTGGTTTCCTCGACCATGAAGACGGGGTGACAGACGGGGTGACGGATGCCCTCAGACAGCGCTCACTGCCACCCAATGAACTTTTTCCAGGTGGCTGGAATGTGCGTGCAGGCCGTGACCACCACTCCTGCTGCCCCACCCCTCCATGGGGGCTGTTGAACTTGATTAAACAAGGGTCAGAGGGAGGTGGGCCTTGTAGGTTGCAAAATGTGGCCAGGAGTCCTCTCCCTCTGTCTGTCCCTTCCATTTGGGCTGGTGATGACATGTGGGTGACATGATGCAAACAGTTTGAAAGGAGCTCATGCTGAAGAGTCCGGAGAAGACAATGGCACACCACTCCAGTACTCTTGCCTGGAAAATCCCATGGACGGAGGAGCCTGGTAGGGTGCAGTCCATGGGGTCGTGAAGAGTCCGACACGACTGAGCGACTTGACTTTCACTTTTCACTTTTATGCATTGGAGAAGGAAATGGCAGCCCACTCCAGTGTTCTTGCCTGGAGTATCCCAGGGACGGGGGAGCCTGATGGGCTGCCGTCTATGGGGTCACACAGAGTCGGACACGACTGAAGCAACTTAGCAGCAGCAGCATGCTGAGTCAGGGAACTCTCCCAGCGACCCTCAAAAGAACAGCATGAGCCAGCCCACCAAGGACCAAACACATGGAGGAAAGGCAGCTGCTCAGCCAGCAGTCCCTGGCCAGCTGCCTGCCCACTGCCAGAACCTGCAAATTAGGCCATCACAGGCCGTCCAGCTGCCAGTGACCTGTAAACGAGGGGACAAGGCTGGCTGACACCAGAACTGCCACAGGCACATGATCAGGCGCTAATCACACAGCTGAGGAGGGGAGCATCCACGTGGCCTTCTAAGTATTGAGAAGACCTTGCCTCAGGCCCTGTGAGCAGAACCCTGGTAGGTGTGTGTCCCAACTTATGCAGCTGGTTAAAGAGACTGGGGAGGCAGAGGCAGCTGAGGTGGACTCAGGCCATCATTCAGCCATGGAACAGGGGCTTGACCAGAGCAGTGGCCTTGAGGTGAAAAGAAGTGGTGAGATCGATTCCTGCCTCAGAGGTTGATCCCCCAGCTGAGGAAGAAGTGCAGTTTTCTAACCCGAGCCCGTGGGAATGCGGAGATACACAAACATTATACCCACAAGCACATCATATTCACATAGATCATACCATATACTTGTACATCATATATGTACACGTGCATCGTACACACAAACATCATATGCATGCATTGATACACCATATGCACGTGTATGTATGACACGTACATATTCACATACATCATACCATATACTTGTATATCATATGTATACATGTACACACAAACATCGTATGCATACATAAATTGAGATGCCATATGCATACGTGTATACATCACACACACACATATATCATATACACACATCACATACCTACCCACATACATCAGCTGAGAGGTGGCAACACTGGGAGGATGGTTGAGAGACAATAACAGGCCCAGAGTTCAAGTGTGAGTGTGTCAGACTCAAGATGACAGACCCTGGGTGGGGCTGCTGGGAAGTAGGTTGTAGGAGCCTCAATACACACATGCACACACACACACCAGGGCTGCCCGTCACTGCCCATCATGGCAGTCCTCAGCAGCCTGCTTCAAAGAACAGTGGAGAGCAGATACCCAGTCATTTGAAGCACGTTAAACGTGCCACTGTCGTGACCCATGTGTCCCCTGTGCTGGATGGACCTCTGGGGAAGGGGCTGTAACTAAGTATTTCCAAAACATCGTTGGAGCCTGTGCCTTCCCAGCATCCACTGATAGTCTACATTATTTAGGGGCTGCTGTTGCTAAGTCACTTAAGTCGTGTCCGACTCTGGGCGACCCCATAGAAGGTAGCCCACCAGGCTATTTTCCTTTCAGTTTAGTCGTTTTTTTCCTCCCTTCCTTCCTGTTTGGCTACCTTGGGTCCTCATTGCTATGCACAGGCTTTTTCTCATTGCAGTTGCTTTTGTTGTAGAGCCCAGGCTCTCCAAGTAATTGTGGCTCGCAGGCTCTAGAGAGCAGTCTACGCGCAGACTTCAGTACTTGTGCAAAGGCTTAGTTGCCCCAAGGCATATGGGATCTTAGTTCCCAGACCAGGGATTGAACCCAGACCCCCTGCATTGGGAGTGTGGAGTCTCAGCCATTGAACTACCAGGGAAGTCTCTGACTGCATTTTATTTATTTTTAAAAATTATTTAATTTTTGGTTGTTCTGGGTCTTTGTTGCTGCGAGCAAACTTTCTCTAGTTGTGACAAGTGGGTGCTACTCATCTTTGCAGAGCTTGGGCTTCTCATTGTGGTGGCTTCTCTAGCTGTGGCACGCAGGCCCTAGGCCCGCAGACTCAGCAGTTGAGGTGCACGGGCTTTAGTTGCTCCTCGCCATGTGGAATCGTCCTAGACCAGGAAGATTCTTATCCACTGTACCACCAAGAAAGTCACCTGACTCCATTTTAAATGAGGTTTCTGTTAATTTTCACAACGTAAAGAAACCCCAAATTTTGCCAATGATCACCAGTGTCACCAGTGGGAAGCAAACAGTGTTCTTGAGTATTTTCTCAGCTGCTCATCCGGAATCCAGAGAAAGCACCTCTGTAAGCACCCCCTCCTTGTCCTCTCGGCAGAACAGCTCTGTCTGCCTCCCCTCCATCGTAGTCTTGTGGGATTTCCTCTAACCACCTTGATTTAGCTCTGGATCCCCACTTCCTGCTAGTACCAGCCTAGAAATCTGTAGTCACACCCAGCCTTAGTGCCCTTCCCCCAGAGCTGTGTTGGCTCCTTTTAGAGATCAAGCACAGCCTAGCTGAATCCAGCACCCTGGGAATTCATGGCCTTTATCATTATCCCAAAATAAACCTAAAGCACAAACCACAGCCTCTTGAATTTCAACTTTTCCTCCCAGACCCCTGAGCCCTGCCTCTCTGCAAGGATGGTGACAAGGGAAGGCATTCAGGGGCCTGGTTGCTCACAGTGTCCAGTGTGCACAGATCCCCTGGGAGAAGCCGACCTGTTTTTCAGGCTGAAGTGGAATTCGGTGCAAGCTGAGAGTCTCTGCTTCCCTCACAACAGGTAAAGTGGCTCTGCCTCTGTCTAGGGGAGTTAACTGGCCTTTCATCTCACGTTGTCTGACGTTTAACCTAGTTGCTTATATGCCTGACTCATTCTGACCTTTGTCTCTGAACTCTCAGCATGCTCTCAGTGTGGCACCCCGGAGCCCTACACTGTCCTCCTGGAGTCACATACGTGTATTCCACATGGCACCTGTACTTACAGCTCTAACTTTTTGGCGTCCAGGGGCCAAACCAGGATCCTTTAGTTTCTACTCTGCTAAAATGCTCAGTGGTATAATTCCTGGAGATTTTAACCTCTGGCCAGTGGCAGTCATGAGCCACCCACCCCCTGATTCCTCTGCCCTGGCACAGACACTATCTGTAATTCCCTTAGTGCGGCGGACACAGAGCGTGGGAGAAGCAAACAGCCAGTGGAGCTGTGCAGCCACGTGTCCGTTTCCCACCTGCAGTGATGATGTTGCCCTGTGGCTGTTTGCTCCTGAGGACCTGGGGGATTCTTAGGGGGACCTGGTCAGGTTTTTCAAACTGACCTTCGCAGTCTTAAGACATGAACACCTAGTAGTCAGCAAATATGTGTGAATGAACAGCCTACACTATGAGTATCTGGGGAGTGTGCTAGTCCAAGTACTGGTGGATTAGTCACTGCACTGAAGGTTTCAGTTCTGACCCCAAGCACAGCCCATGGTGACTGACAGCCTTTCTTGTGTACTGGACATGAAGGGTGGAGGACACAGCTTCACAAGTAGGCTGTGGCTGAGCCCATCACTGTAGAAATGACCTGGATTCAACACTTTCCCGGTTGGCTTCGTGACTGACCCGTCAGTTTCTGTTTCTTGTTGAGACTCTGAACAGCTGGAAATACACTAAAATTTCATTTCTAAAATCTAGGGGGCAACTTCAGGTTATGGAAGAACTAACATTTCTTCGACTTAGTTCTGTGTAGTGTTACTGATGGACAAAGAGCCCCATGTTTTGACTTGAAAGCCACTTTCTACTGGGATGAACCCCATTCCCATCTTAACCAGACATTGTCTGCCCTCCCTCAGGGGCAGAGTATGGGCGGGGCTTGGCTTTCCACTCCTGGAAGGAAGTGATCACCTTGACTCTGACTTGTAACCACTGTGTGTGCCCACCAACCAGATCAGAACCCACTGCATCTGGTTGATCAGTTTCGGTCTGGCGGAGTCACTCCGTTGCCCTTTACTGACTTGGAAGCTGTGCTTACACTCCCAGGCTACACCTGTGACACCCGTCTCGCTGCCACCACCTGCAGGCTGCTGCTGCTTGCCTGTGTCCATTTCTGGAGCTCATTTGGGACTTTTTTGGGAGATGTGTGAAAAGTGACCTGGCAGGAAAAAACCAAAATGGTTTCTAGGGGTATCTCGAGAGCTGCCTGATGCTTCTGTTTTCATAATTTGCTACGGCTAGAGAGACAAACCTTCAGATACTGAGATACAGAAGTAGAACCTAACTTAAATCTTTATTTTTTTTTTGAGTAAAACCCCAGTGTTGTAAATCTTGGTGGCTAAAGTGCACAGGGGTCCCTGAAAAAATAATGACAGATCGGAAATGGTCTTGTACCTTACACAGGTGATTGCAGGGCCCCTGGATCAGGTAGATGTGAGTCCTCACTATGCCAAGTACAAATCGGCATAACAGGTCTTCAGGTAGTTATTTTCAGAAGATTTTATAAGCCCAATTCTTACATGTCCTCGTGTCTAGAAAAGCAGTAAAAGCACTGTGACATCTTGTGACTAGCACCAAGCCTCTGGCAAAATGTGTGCCTGACTGCACATCCCCGTTCACTAAAATCATGTACATACTGACCTTCCCCTGCCTCTTGGGGCAGTTCTGTACAGCTGTCTGATGCTGCCTTACTCCAGATAAACTTAACTCAGCTCTCATGGTGTGCTTTTGTTTTTTTACCAAGTGAACAACTAGGTCCTTACCAAGGCCTGTCCTCATCAAACAAGACCCTCAGTTAGGGAAATTGAGGCCCTTTGAAGAAGTACCAAGAAAGGTACTTTTGCTACAACCCAAGCACCTTCCAGTTAGAGTACTTGCCACTTTCTGCCCTGGGACTAGGGTGCCCCTTGTGAAAGTCTCATGCCAGCAGGAGGCAGGGGGTGGCTCTGCCTAAGGTAGGAGCAAGTGACCCTAACTTCCAGTGAGTTGGTGGTGGTCTGAATGGAAGACTTTACCAGCACGGAGTCTGAAAGCACCCCTTGTGTGGGTCCGTGGGGAATAGCCACGTGGGGGAGGACAGCTCCGTGTCCTGTGAGTCTGGGCCTTACCTCACCACTGTCTGGGAACGCCCCACTGTGGTAAGACACACCTGGAGGTTCTCCCTGACCACTACTGACAACCATGGGTAGGGATTCTGGTGGGTGAAGATTAGGCAGGAGATCGGGTCTTAGCTGTCATGCAGGATCTTTTCTTAGAGCACAAGGACTCTAGTGGTGTGCAGGTTCATTGCTCTGCATGTGGAATCTTAGTTCCCTGACCAGGGATCAAACCCGCGTCCCCTGCATTGCAAAATGGACTCTTCACCACTGGACCACCAGGGTCCCTAGGCAGGAAGATTAACTTGAGTCCAAGTGCTTGCAGTTCTTGGAGCCCCCAGGCTCCACCTTCTCCATAGTGGTGGCACTGCCTGGTTTCTGCCTGCATGAACGCCAGGAACCAGGAAAGCTGTGAAAGTGCCCAGCTATTGGATGCCAAAACTTGTACAGTTGATTCATCTGTACAAACTCCTTTTTAGGAAGATGAAAATGCCAGTTGGGGTTATCTGAGAGTAGGGCCCTGGAGGGCGGCCTACAAGTCTTCAATGAGCTGACATTACAACTCTGCTGTGATTTCTATCTTCAGCTGTTGAGAATTCCCAGGAACTTTCCAGTCCCAAGTTCCACTACAGACCTGAGAGAATCGCCCGCAAGGAGAAATTCAGGAATCTAGGCCATGTGCTATCCAGGGTGGGGACCGTCGCCTTTCTTGCCTCACCTACCAGTGTATTTTGGCCATGTCACTCTGACCCAGTGCAACCAGGGCGGAAGAGCCCCCAGGGGCGCCTTTGAGCCGGTGCTCCCGGCCAAGGATGGAGCGCCGCGCGCGTTCCACGGAGACGCCAGAGCTGTCAACACTGACGCGTGTCTCCGCTGGAAAAGGGACACTTAAGTGCTTCCTACCGCGGGTCTTCCCGGCTCTCTTCACAGAGTGGCGACTCCGGAGGTGACTTGGCCAGCTGGCTCTGCAGTACCGCCTGCCCCTCCGGGAGTCACTGGCCTCCGGCTCCCCCGCAGTCACCGCGGTGGAGCTTGGGCGGGATGTTGGCCTGACACGCGTGTTGAGAGCCTAGTGTGGGTTCGCGAGCCGGGCGGGGAGGATCGCGTCTTCGTAGGTGGCCCCCACCCCAGGCGCCCCCTCCGCGGGTAGACCCTGCGCACCCCTGCCCTCTCCCCCGGACTCTCCCCCGACCTCCTCCCGGCTCTGCGTTCCCCCAGCACCCCGATCCTGGCCTGTCCATCCCCGCCTCAAGCCCAGCTCCGCGCCCTCTCCCGCCTGCCCACCCCCTCCGCGGACACCCCCTCCCTCTCCCTCTGCTGCCCTCCTCCCCCTCCGGGGCTTCACCTGCGGCCGCTCGCACTGGGCGGGGCCGGGCGATGACAAAGCAGCGGCCGGCTGCGCGGGATCCGCCCCCCGCGCTTCCCGGGCGCGCCGGCCGCGGCGCGGCTGTTATGGAAACCGGCCGGGCGCGCAGGCGGCGATGATGGGGCGGCCATGGCCCGGGCCGGCAGCTCCAGCGGCGACGCGGTCGCGGGCGAGCGGGCCGGGGGCGCGGGGCGCTCCGAGCCGTGGGAGCTGTCCCTGGAGGAGGTGCTGAAGGCGTACGAGCAGCCCATCAACGAGGAGCAGGCGTGGGCCGTGTGCTTCCAGTGCTGCCGCGGGCTGCGGGGCGCGCCGGGCGGCCGGCGGCGCATCCGGGACACCGCGGACATCCTCCTGCGCAGAGACGGCTCGGTCAGCGCGCGGCGGGAGTCCGGCGCGGCGGGTGAGGAGGAGGGCGCGGCGGGGCGGGGGGCGGCGCCCGCGGCGGGGAGGGGCTGCGACCCTCCGTCCTTCCCTCTGCCGGACCTGGCCTCGGACCCGGCGCCCTCTTTGCCGCACCTTCTCTCTGCGGGACCCGCCGACCTCTCCCACTTCCGCGCCCCCTCTGCCGCACTGGGGGCCCTCCTCCGGCTTCTCTACCGGACTGAAAGGCCCTCCTCCCCCTCTCCCTTTTCTGGGTTGGGAGCCCCCCCAACTCTCCGCTGGAGCTCGGACCTCTGCCCCCCACCCCCCACCCCGCAGCACACACACACACACACACATCAGGAACCCATCTTACCATCATGGCCAGTGCTGGCTGGAGAGGAGAGGAGCTTTGGCTCCTTGGCGGAGGACGTTCCGCAGGGAGACCGGACTCTGTCTCTTCTGCCCGCTCTCCCCACCCGGTCTGCTTCCTTCTGCTTTGGGAGTCGGTCCCACCCAGTGACTGGTGGTGTGGATCGTTGTTGGACTGGTATTTAGGCAAGAAATGAAACGTGTTTTGCTTGGGCTCTTTTTTGTGGGTCTGCCGATTTAATAGAGAAAGGAAAATGTAAGATTTGGGGAACAGCTTCCTTAATGTTCGACTCTTCACCATGAGCAATATTCAACAATGAAGCCCTTGAAAGATATTTGAAATCTTTGGTGAATGATGAGTTTAAGTGATTTTTAGCCTCTTTAATAAAAAGTTTTCTTCCCTGGAGAACCAGGGTGCTGGTGCCAAGCATACTACCCCTAAAAGGGATATACTTGGGGAAGTGCACCGGCGGGCTGTGTGTGCTGGAGAGGTGGGTTTGCAGAAATCCGTGCGATGGGCTAGGCCAAAGCTAGCCAGGAGGACAGTTCCTTTGATAACCAGGCAGTCTGCTGAATGCTTGCCACTCCTCGACCCTCAGTATTCTTCCACAAGCGCCCATCTCATCTGTGTGCCCTGTTCCCACCTCCCTAACACCGCAGTTGGGTGATATTTGAGAGTTGCTCTATTTGCACAAAAAGCTCTAATATATTTGACAAGAGAAAATAATAAGAACTGGACTCAAATGGTACTGTTTCCATTCTGCATGCAGGTAATCTGAGGCTCAGGCTTACCTGTCACACAGGAAGGGTTAGGATCTGGATTCAGCACAGATGCTCTCAGTGCCTGTGTATACCGTCCTCACAGGTGGGCTCAGAACATGGGACAGGGTGGCCTCGTCTCACCTGTGGGCCCTGGAGTCTGTATGTTCACAAAGAGCTTTTCTCTCACAACTGTCTTTCCTCCCTGAAAGACCTTCCCTGTGCCCCTGCTCATCCCTGGAAACAAACAACATAACCCAAGGACTGGCTTCTGCCACCGCAGAACAGGACTGTAAGGGCCTACCTGGTCTGACCCTCTGATTTAAAAGGTGGGGAACTGAGGCGGAGAGTAGTAAGTGGTCTGCTGCCAGTCCTGGCAGGTGGCTAGAACTGAGGGCTTCTCTTTGTAGAGGAGTCAGTATTGTCCACATGGACCACGATGGCCATCCTCTGGGGTGGTGGTCTTCTGGACCTGTCCACCTCTCCTGCCCACCCCCTCTTCAGCCCCTTCTTCCTGGTCCCTGCAGACCCAGAAGCACTGACCTGTACCGGCCTGTGACACAGGAGCCCAATTTCATTTTCCATTCAATACAATCTTTGGTTTCTGTCCATAAGCATGTCTCATAAAGGTGGATGAGGTTTGTGACTTGCTGCCTCTATAAAGACTGAGAAATAGACTACCCTGAACTTTCTCTTCTGTCCTTGTCGAGCTTTCATCAATTAGCTGAAACTTTAGGCCGACTGTCTCCTGTAGGTAGCTAACCCAGCATTTCTCTGGGACTTGGGTGCTTCTTTCAGTGGACTCATGGCAAGAAGTGTGCTGTAATAGCCATCAGGAAAAAGGTCACATGGGCCCTCTGTTCCTAGCCCCACCTCTGGAAGTTCTGGTAAAGCTAGGCATTAAGTCAGTGTTTAAGGTAATGGTAAAGAAAGCAACAACCATGTACTTCCCCAGTGATCCAGTGGTTGAGACTCCAGGATTTCATTGCAGGGGGCACAGGTTTGATCCAAAAGAAAAAATTCAACAACCAAACTAAACTTTACCTGGAGGATGAACAATATTATCTTAGGACATGAGCAGGAATAATTCCCACTTTCTGCTACTTGGGAAAAGCTGACTTGAGTAAACTTCTTAATCTCAACTTCTTCATAAGTGCTTGGAAGCCCCCCTTCTTCAAGTGGGGAAAATGAAAAAACATTGTAAGTGAAGTTTTTTTAGGAGGCTCTTATTAAAACTTCCTGATAGGCAAAGGTTTTGGTTTTTGTTTAATTAAGGCAAGAAATTCTATCAGGAGGCACATGTGCTGACCATTCCCTGAGACAAAGCTCACTCCTTCCATGCAGCATGGTCGTGGTCAGTGACCCTGGGACAGTTTCAGTGGCATTTGTCCACCTGATGCCTCCAGGACAGGCCCCTCAGGACACTGGCTGCTCTCAAAGTGACACTTGGCTGCCTGAGACCTGCCCGCCCAGCCGACATCTGCAGGGGAAACAGACATACCTTCTCTTTGCACAGGCTCTCCACCCTGAAAGCCCCGGGCAGGCGGAGGGTGGATGCGGGGCTGACACAGGGCTGTGCCTCCTTTCACCTCCAACCTTCTCTGTTCTTATATGAATCCACACACTGCCCTACTTTTCCCTGTTTGGTGTTTTTTTTTGTCAGTTTTGGTGCTAAAATTTTTCACAGGACCCATTCTGCACACCTGGGTGCCTCACGTGGCCCGTCCACCAGGTCACACCTGCATCTGCAGCCCTCCCACCTTTTCTGCCTGTAGTTCTGCAGCCCCTCTGCCACCCCCCAGACACCAGCACCTGTCCCCTTGCCGCCCACTGCTACCTGGAGGCAAGACCTTTCCAGTTTACCTCCTTGGTGGCCCTGTATCATGACCTCCGTTCTTCACCTCTTTACTTCCAGCCCAGCAGCTGGAGTTAGGGTGAAGTTTAGGGGGCCCCTTTCCTCCCCTGTAAATGGGTGAGAGTGGCACGTGCCCGGACACAGAGGGGGACTAATGAGGGAATGTTAGTGTGAAGCCTTTGTCCACCCTGGGCCCAAAGACCTGTGCACACGGCAGACACATGGACACACACACGGGCACACAGACATGTGGGCACGTGGACACGCGGTGCTGTCGCCGCCACCGCTGCTGCGTTTCTGTGCTGCTGGCACTGTGTGTAAGTGGGGCTGCCCCTTCCCATGGGAGGCACCTTTGCACGTTTCTCCTGGCCCAGGGTGTCCCTTCCCAGAAGCTGAAGTGGGACCCCCAGTGTTCTGGGCTGCCCTGCGTGTCCTATGGGCTCTGGGCCCTTATGCGACTCGCTGGACCTCTGGCAGGTGGCCTCCTAAGTGGCCAGGGTTGCCTGTATCTTTTAAACGGCCTTCCTCACAGGGGAGTGTGCAGTGATGTGGGGAGAACTTGGGATGGCTGCAGAGCTGGGATGCTCCTCCTGGAAGACACCACACATCCTGAACAGAGCAGCCAGGGCTTTCCCATGTGGCTCTTGTCTCCTACTTCTTGGCCCTCTCCGAAGCTGCTGGTGCCACCCACCATGGCTGTCCCCCAGCTCCCCACCCCAGGCCCTTTGCTCCTCTGAGGGTCACCCAGGAAGACATGGTGTGGGGCTGCAGCGGCTCCACCTTATCATCGAGGGAGATGGGGGCTTGCTTTGCAGCCTGCAGCCCACTGTCTCATTCACGCCTCTGACGGGAAGGCAGGGCTATGCGCCCATCATACGGACAAGGAAACTGAGGTTCAGGAAGGCAGAGCAGCCATGCAGTCACCCGCGGGGAGACGTGAGAGCAGGGCTGGGGAGTGGGCTTGGCTGGCTTTTGCCCACCCCCTGCCTGACCTTGGGAAGTTACTTAGGCCTCTGGGTGCTTCAGTTTTAGTCTCTGTGGAATGGGGCTTTGCTAGCAGCTTCCCCAGAGGTCATGTGGGTATCTGTGGAGCCTTGGGACATGCTGGCCCTGGGGAGGTGCTGCTCACATGCCCCGTGTGCCCTCACCCAGGCATCGAGGAGGCCGTGCTGAGCCCAGGGCACCTGTGCACATCACTGCCTCAGCTCCACCAGGAATCCCCCTGTTCAGTGACTGCCAAGTTCATGGGTGTCCACTCGAGTATTTTCCCCAGGGATTGGAGAATGCAACCAAGTGGAGTCGTTTAAAAAATCAGAGCTACCAAGGGAGCAAGTTACACAAATGTACTGCTTACTACAAATTTACCCTTGAAAAGCCATGATAATCCCTTTGCCTTAAGGTCATCTGAGTAACAACTGAACCTCCGTCTGGAACCCGAGACAGAGTTCTGTCTTGGGTCTCCCTGGGGCTTGACTGCTTCCTGGGCCTTGCTGCTGGGTAGGAAGCCACACCCATGGTGATGTGTGAGCTTATGGCAGAAACGAACTGTAGGAGGAAGGACACAGTGCAAACACAGGGCGCCTTTGACCCCTGCACTGAACAAACAGCTTCCGCGTTTGGAGCACATGTCTCCTCTTGGTTTCAGGTGGCATCTTGCTTTCACCAGCTCCTCTCTCGAGTGAAGAAGTGAGGCGTGGAGAGGGGAGTCCAAGGCTCCTTCCTGTGCTGACCCCAAGCCCAGAGGACGTCATCAACGGATGATCACCACCACCACCCCCCGCCCCCGGCATCCTTGCAGGGCACTGCATCCACGTCCGCCTGTTCCCTGCGGTCAGGGAGGCAGGACACCAGGGTCCTTATTCACCACAGTGCACAGTGCTCCTCAGCCCCAGCCCTGCAGAAGGGGGAGAGGCTGCCGGGCACCCCATCCCACCACCCCCTGCTGGGCACAGGGAGGCACTGCCCCTGGGATTCCAGACTGCAGAATCCTCACAGAGTTCTCTCCCACAAACGAAACCTGTTTCCTGTACTATGACAGAGTCATCTCAGAGAAAACGCCCTCACTTCTTGAATTCTTGTCTTTAGTTGTTTCCCAGAAGAAACCGAAACAATTTTCCACCCCAGCACATATCGGGGAGGGTGTCCTTTGGGGTATGAGTGGTGAGGATGCCAGGGAAACCAGGTGACTGCGTCTAGCTCCCACCTTACCATGCATCAGCAGAGGCTTGCGTCTATCTCCGTCTCTCTGCTTTTCCCCAGGGAGCAGTTGGTTTGTAAATAAGTATGAGCTAGTGTGCAGGATGCCAGGTGAGCAGCTTGTTATGTCAAGCTTCTGTCAACGTTATATCGACACCAGGTGTTCCAGGGGCTCTAGAGGGTGCACCTGGAGTCTGGCTGTGCCTGGTGGGGCTCCCCGCACCACCATTCCTTAGCTGTGTGATCTTGGTAAACCCCTCTCTGTCTCTAAGCTCCAGCTTCCTTATCTGTGCAGAGGGAGCCGTGGCCCTGAACTCTGCAGCAAAGCACTGGGCAAGGGACCACTGCGGGGCTCCTTGCTCTGCACAGCCCAAAGGTTCCCCAAGCCTGTGTGACTTTAAATACAGTTGGGTTGGTGAAAACTCACCTCCACACCATACTGGGTTTATAGAGAGTTCTGAAGGTTGGCAGGGGGTTGGCTGCCCCCTGCCCCTTTATAGCAAGGTAACTCAGGGCCCCTGCCCCTCCATTTCTCCCACTTTCCATGGTCTCTGTCCTTCACAGCTACAGACTTTTTACTGAACCCTCAATAAGGCCAAGATAATATGCCCAGGTGCTCACTATTCCATCAACGCCACTAATGTTGGGAGTGCAGTGTTTTAATGGCAAAGTGTTTTCATGGCTCAGCCCTATGCAAACTCCCTTTATCCCTGGCAATCTTCCTGTCTCTTGATGGCATTTGGAAAATATTTGCAGAGTTAGCAGTTTCACTTAGCGGAGAATGTAATGGTTTGTGTTTTTATCCACCTCAATTAAGGCAGCTGAAATTCATACCCTCCCACAGCTCTGTGTGCTTTATTCAAGCAAGGCTGTGGAAGGAGGTGGGTTTCCTGTCTTTCCAGCCTGGCCTTTTGTAAGGCTGGAGGGTGGCTCAGACAGTGACTGGAGCACAGATTCTGGAGTCCCCCAGCCTGGCCGCAGCCAGCACCACCACTTACTAGCTGTGATACCTTGGGGCACAGAAGCTTATCCCCTAGAACCTCTGTTTCCTTATCTATGAAATGGGTACCAGGAGCATCGACCTCCCAGGCTGTACACTGGCTGTGCAAGTGCTTGTAAACATGCCAGCTCAGTGCTGTGTTTAATGATAAAATACCCACAGCCAAATTCAGCACCTGGGCACCCCGTGTGTCTGGCTGAGGTACTGACAGTCTGGGGAGAAATCCCCAGTGCCAGAGGTGCAGCCAGATGGCAGCTCACCCGCATGGCTGCTGGGAACCCTGGAGCAGAGCCTGCCCTCCCCACTGCGCCTGACTTTCTCATCCAACTGGTTTGGGAGTGCGTGGCTCCCATGACACCCAGGTTTCTCATCTGACTCTGAGTTGGGGGTATGCCGCTTCCTACTGTGAGGCCTTTCCTCAGGCCTGGCTGACCTGAGCTGCCCCCTTGACCCTTCCTCTACCCTTTCACTCTTGCCCCATGCCTGCTTCCCCAGGGAGTGGGATGGGCTTCGAGGCCCTGTAGGCTGCTCCTGTCTGAGTGGTCACTCTGGGGCGTGACCGCTGTGGAGGGCGGGACCATCTGCCCCAGGGCAGGGCCACATGGCTCGCCTGGCATCTCGTGTAGAGCTGGGTCTTATCAGTGTCCATCCAGTGACTGATGGCTCCGCGCCCTGGTTTCTGGTGGAGATCTTGGGAGATGTGCTGTGTGTTCCTGGAGGAGGGCCGGCCTAGGGGATGCTGAAGCTTGTCTTGACTGCTGCTTCTCTTCTCTTGCAGAGCCCACAACAATGGTGTCACCGGCCAGCTCGGAAGCTCAGGTACTTTAAAAACAAATTTAAATGTACTTGATCTGAAATGACAGTTAGGTGTGTTGTATGCTGTAAATTAGAAGCACATACAGTTGTGCTTCTAGAAGGACCGGGAGATAGTGAAGCCTGGCATGCTGTAGTCCACGGGGTCACAAAGAGCTGGACGTGACTGAGCGACTGAACGACAGCAGTTGTACGGTTGTTCCTCTGAGGCAGGATGTGGATAAGTGCTCAGTGGCTTAGTGGAAGGACTTGTGGGGAGACGATGCCTGAAAACAGGCAGGGCGGGGAAGCCTGTACACACAGTGGGGTGGGGTGGACTCGGGGGTCTGAAATGTGGGGTCTCCCTGGTGACCCCTGGGCTCCTGGAGGTGCCTCCCGCTGACCAGAGGGAAGAGGGGGCAAAGGTGATGTGGTCTCCCTGGTCAGAGCGTTGGGCAGGCGTGGGGCTGGGGGACAAACAGGAAAAGCAGCCCATCCCCTGTGTCCCTGAGCTCCCCCCAGTACCTCATCCCTAGGACCTTTATCTGTGTCTCCTGTCCCATCCGCCTGCCCCCAGGTGCTTCGTTCTGAATTTGATGTTTATTCCACTGCTTTATAAAAAATGGTTTTGTGTAAATACGTATTTATATGTTAAACACAGTATTATAGAAAGGGGGTGGGTACCGCTGTTGGTCTGCTGTGAAAGTTAAAGTCACTCAGTCATGGCCAGTCCTTTTCCACCCCATAGACTGTAGCCCACTAGGCTCCTCTGTGCGTGGGATTTCCCAGGCAAGAATACTGGAGTGGGTTGCCGTGCCCCCCTCCAGGGGATCTTCCTGACCCAGGGATCAAACCCGGTCTCCTGCATTGCAGGCAGATTCTTCACTGTCTGAGCCACAAGGGAAACCCATTGGTCTGTCACGGAGGATTTTTACCAACAATAATAAAACCATCCCCAAATTTTCTGACTTTTTCTAGTCACCACATGCTGGCAATTCTTAATTGTGTCAGTGATAAAGTACATCCTCTGGCCGGGCGGATGCCCTGCTGTTTATACAACACGAGTTCCCAGGGGTTGCTCTGAGCTCGTACTACCCAGCATCCTGGAACCTGAGTAAGAAAAGCCTAGCCCTGTTTCAGGACATGTCCATCTCACTGCAGTGTGCGGCTCCTGCTGCCAGGCTGCCCTGCCCCAAGTGAATTTGTGTTCCCCACCCCATTCCACTTGTGTTCCCTACAGCCATCAGTCTTGAAAACACTTACAAAGAACTTTGTACATAGGCTTGGGAATCGACGTGGGGGCCCCAGGAAGTCGGTCAGGACAGCCTCCTGGCCTGGGTGCTGAGATTCTCACTCTGGCCCTTCAGTGCCTCGGGCTGGTCCCGAAGCCTCAGCTGCTTGGTGCCCACACTGCCAGGGGCAGGGGGGCTCGGGGTTCTGCCTAGACTTTTCCCTGGGGGGAAGCCAGTGGTCTCTCCAGTGTCTGGGTCTGGGGCGGCTCTCTAGAGGCTTGCAGTGGAGTTAACCCTTTCACCAATGTGAGGCCAGCACAGGCCAGAGACCAGAACCAGGGGAGGCAGGCCCAACAGGGGCGCTCTGTGCTGCACTGGAGCCAGGAAGCTTTGGTGCTAGGCCTCCTGCCTGCCCAGCCCGAGGGGTAGAGCAGTCTCCTTCAGAAAGAGAGGATCACCCTGGGGTCAGCAGGGGCTGTGGGGCACAGCTGGGGTGAGGTGGCGTTCACTCTGCTTTTTTGTAAAAGTGATTTTATTCGTTTATTTTTGGCTGCGCTGGGTCTTTATTGACGCGTGGGCTTTTCTCTGGCTGTGGAGAACGGGAGCTACTCTTTTCTGTGCTTCATGGGCTTCTCATTGCGGTGACTTCTCATTGTGGAGCCTGGCCTCGAAAGCACAGGCTCAGTAGCTGTGCCACTTGGGCTTAGCTGCTCTGCAGCATATGGGATCTGCCCAGACCAGGGATCGAACCTGCCACGTCTCCTGCACTGGCAGGCAGAGTCTTCACCCCTGAGCCATGAGGGAAGCTCATCTCTGTCTTCTTCCTGCGCCTCCTTCTGGGCCAAGAAAGGACCGATGGGAACTTGTGTGAAGTGAGGTCCTCGCCCACCCAGCATTTCCCAAGGGGATGCTCCAGGGACTCCACTGGCCAGAGCAGGCCCTTTGACTCCTGATTCTGGGGTGTGACTTGTAGCCCAACTGGTCCTCACCTCCTGAGGCAGAGATAAGGTGCCTCCAGGCTGGGAGCATTATTGACTTTCATTGGAACTTCGCTCCCACAGGGCCTCACCCTCCCCAGGCGACCCCCGAGCCAGGCAGACCCCCCTAAGCCCCTCCAGACTCAGGGCATCTTGGGAGGTGCTTCTGTGGACAGAGAAGGCCTGTTCTTGTACCCCGCCATCTGCCCAGTGCTGACTGTCACACTTCCCTTCAGCTCTGCTCTGACCCCTTCCCTCGGGGTCTGGGGGTGACATCACGGGAAACAGAGATGCCCAGAGGCCGGGTGGCCTGCACATGCCTGGCGAGGGTGTGGCTCCATCCAGGGGCACGAGATCAGGGCACAGGCTGCAGGCTGACCCCACCCCCAGGCCAGCACAGCCCCCCTGCCTGCAGCAGGCAGGTGACCAATGTTTGCCCCACCTGTGAGGGTCTTGAGACTAGTGGCAAAGAGCTCTTGTCATTTTGATGTGTGTATATCTCTTGTACTGAGTCATGAAAGGAAACTACTAACGCCCTTTCAAACAAACCTGTAGTGCTGTGAGCGCTGGAAGCAGCTTCCTCATTCTTGCTGTGCACCACTGGCTGGCGTCGAACCGTACCTCCCTCGAGCTGACCCAAGGCTGTGGCGCACAGACAGTGCAGAACCCGGATCTGAAATGCTAATGGTGGTCCCTGAAAGCTCAATTCCCTAACACCAAAAGCAGAGTTAAGAGGAGTGCAGGACTCATCTCTAATGTGCTAATCCGCTTTTTAAAAACCTTGTTATGGAGAAAGAATTTTGAGCTTATGCAAAGCCAGCAGAATAGCATAGTGGCCCCACACACAAGTCTCCAACAGCAAAGGACTCACCTATTCCCTGCAGTGACCCCCCCACTACCTGCCTGCTGGTGACCCCCCTCCCCCTCTCCCTATACAGGTACAATTATTTTTTAGGTTTTTCTTTTTCAGGTTAAATTCACATACATTGAAATTTACATGCAGCTGAAAATACTTGAGGGGTCTCACTGTTTGTGAGTTCCAGTGTCAAGCTTTATATGTGTCATTAAGCAATTACTCCAGCAGCATTTATTGAATAAGCTAGCCTTTCTCCTCTGATTTAAAACATACTGTCATTGCACGTGAAAAGCTAATGCTTCTCTGTCTTTTTCTAAACACTTTTATTGGGCGTAAACTGTACATCTGGTGAGCTCTGACTGGTGTGAGACCACCACACACATCTTTCCCAACATGCTTCCCCCCACCCCCCGACCCCCGGGAGCCAGGGGCCTGCCCTCTGTGGCTGTGGACTGCTTCTGTCTTGTCTAGAGCTCCAGAGTCCTGGCTCTGGGCGATGCTGGGGGTTCAGGGCTGTGCACGGCTGACTAGTATCTAGTATCCCTCGGATCACCACCCGACTTGGGACCGGACCTTTGTGGATTCCCCTACAGGGATTTCCGGTTTTCCTCTCTTGGTGAACACCGCCCCCATCTCGCCCCTAGAGGAGCTGCAGTCCAGCGGTAAAGCGTGTCTTGATTATAAGAACCTGCCACGCAGTTTTCCACGGTGGCTGTGCTGCTGGGGAGCACCGTGTTTCCTGGGTGGGGGCAGTGGTGCACCCCTCAGAGGACAGCTGCTATCCCATTTCACCAGTAGAACCCACGAGATGGTGACCTCCTGCGGCGGCTAGAACGCAGCCCACTCCTATCCCACCCCCACCTCTGTCTGTGTGCCCGCCCTGCCCTGGCCTAACAGCAGGGCCTTGTCCCGCAGGTGGTGCAGTCGCTGGGCTTCGCCATCTACCGCGCGCTGGACTGGGGGCTGGCGGAGCACGAGGAGCGTGAGCTCAGCCCGCAGCTGGAGCGGCTCATCGACCTTATGGCCAACAGCGACTGCGATGACGACGGCGGTGGCGGGACGGCCGACGAAGGATACGGGGGTCCCGAGGAGGAAGAGGAGGCAGAGGGCGGCCCCCGCACCGTGCGCACCTTCGCGCAGGCTATGCGCTTGTGTGCCGCGCGCCTGACCGAGCCCCGGGGCGCACAGACCCACTACCAGGCCGTGTGCCGCGCGCTCTTCGTGGAGACCCTAGAACTGCGCGCCTTCCTCGCCAGGGTCCGGGAAGCCAAGGAGGTGAGGCGAGGGAGCGGCCCAGGCCTGAGGGCCAAGGATTTGCCCGGAGTGGAGGGTGGTGGGTGGGGCCGGCCGAGCGAGGGGTGGGGTCCCGGAGGCGCCTCCACACGCAGAGGTGGGGCAGGTGGGCAGGGCCCGGCCCTCTCCCTGCCTAGTTCCTTCTGTCCCTCCGTCTGTCCACAGTGGGTGTCCACTCTGTGCCATACGGTCCTGAACACTTTGTAGGTTTTAGCTTAATCTTCAGTGTCCTGCTTACCTGGCTTTGCACAGGAGGGACCAGAAATTCCAAACTGGTGCTTTTACCCATGACCTCACTCCTGTTGTCTCTAAGTCAGTCCTTAGCTTCACTGGTCCTCATGTTTACATCTGCAAAAGGGACTGTGTCTCCAGGTTTCCTGCCCCAGAGCTGGTTCCTTCTGAAAACAGGGAGCAGAGGTGCCAGCATGTTGGAGCTTTGGGGAGGTGGGCAGTTCAGTGAGGGTCACTCGTCCAGGTGTTTGTCCCTGGATGACAGTCTCACATTCCTCTCCACCCCCAACCGCCACCACCCCCACCCCCACCGTGGTTTTCACCCATTTCCCAGTTGAACAGCTGGAGGCGCTAAGAGGTCGTGTTCTCACCCCAGGTCACAGCTAGTACTGAGCAGAAGGGCTTGACTGGCTCCCAGCTGGCATTCTCCCCACAGCTGTTCTGCCGCTTCATGGTCTCAAAGTCAGGAGGTGACAGTCTTTGCCCAACTCTCACAGCCTCTCCCTTGGAGAGAACTGAGGTGTTTCGTTGAAATGGGGTTCACAGGCCACAGGGACCCCTGCCTTCCACCAGCATTTCGCAAATGAGAAAAATGGAGACTTTGGAGAGGTCAGGAGGTACTTTTGGAGTTAACTGATGCTGGTTCCTGATTTTACCCTGACCCTTTGTTGGCGTGTGTCTCCTTCTTGCCCAGCTTCCCTAGGCCTGGGCCTAAGCAGACTCTCAGGGTTTTTCTGACCAGGGGCCTGGGATCTAGCACAGGACAGGTCAGACGCTGCTTGAGTCACTTGGCCTTGTCTGCAACCCACTAGTAGCCCAAAGTGTGTGGTCCCTCTGCCCACCCGCTGCCCCCCAGCCGCATCCTTTGTCTTCCTTCCCACCCTTGCTCAGCATCTCAGAGATATCCTGCCAGTGCTTTAATTGTGGCTGCCCCTAATGCTTGTCTGCTTTTCCTTTTGTTTTGACTGGACTCTAGAGGATGGGTGGGGACTATGTCTGCAACTTACGCCCCACTAGGGAGATGTCCGTTCTGGTTTTCCCGAGACGGCCTTCAGAGCATTGTCTTCTTGGAGCCGCTGCTCTTCCTGTAGCAGCCTCTTCAGGTCCACTGCCGAGTGAATCCTCCCTGGAAGACAAGTTCCTCTTTTTCTTGAGGACGCTCCTGTTTCCTGACTCTTCAGGGTCACTGTGTGGTTCCTTTATGGGGAAAGATTTCTTCCTCTTGGGAGGAACTCCACAGCCAGCTGTCTCTTCAAGGTCACCACTAACCGGCTCCTCCTTGGAAAGCATTTCTTTTCCGTGAGTTTGAGGAGACAGATGGGTCTTCCATTCCATTCTCCTGAGGAACCTCTTGGGCTTCTGTTTTTTCTTCTTTGGGGTCTTTTACTTGTTTCCTCGTGCTCCTGTGTGGCACTAAGGATCCTAATGATTTTCAGTTCCCTGGCTGTTGCTGAGGTCAGTACCTTGGCCAGGCAGTAAAAGCTCTTTCTTTAGGTGTAAACAGCTCTAGACTTCAAGCAGTTGTCCCAGGAGAAGTCAGGGGACAGGAGGAGGCAGTGAGAAGTGGGCTACTGGCAGTGTGTGGCTGGGCTGGCACTGGGAGCAGAAACAGCCTGCTCAGGGGCAGTAGAGCTGCTCCAGAAAGGACAGGAGACCCACCTTCATGCCCTTTGTCCACAGAGACGCAGGTCACACCCAGCTCTATTTTTAGAACCACACACCTTGTGCGTCTCAGAGACTTGGCTGAGTTTTCTAGAGCATCTCAGGGCAGTTTGGCAAGTGGCTTGGGAGGGAAGCTGGGGTGACTGGGTGACTGGTTCAGTTTGACCTGGGGGATGGGGTGGCAGAGGCTGTGTGCTAAAGGCAGATGCTCCTTCAGCGTGGAGGGCCAGTGAGAGCAGAGCCCCCACTGCTGCTAAGATCCAGGGCAATGAACCTAGCAGCCTCTTCACAAATTCTCAGCAGAAAACAGCTCCCTGAGCATTCCCAACATCCTTCCTGGGCCCTCACCTTGCTGGTGGTGTTTTTCCCAGTTCGTGAAATACATCTCTATGACTTTGGGGCCTGCTGAGTGACTCGCCCTCTTGCCCATCCATCCACCCATCCAACTATCCACTTACTGATTCATTTATTCACTCAACCAATGCTTAAGACCTAGCATATGTCACACAGTGCTGGGAGCCAGATTTAAAACAACCCCAAAGCTGAAAACATGGTTCTGACCTCATGGAGCCAGCCATTCAGAAAACAATCAAAGAAGCAGATGACTGTAGACTCCAGGTGGGATGACATGCACAGAAGTGGCCGTGGTGTTCCACAAGGGTGGATGTGCCCTGTGAGCGGCAGTCTGGAGCCCTTCCCAGATGCGGGAGGGTCTCACGCCTGCATTGTGGAGGATGGGGGCCCCGTGGAGGAGTGTGGGTCAGTGTGAGGAGGCTGTGGGTTCTGCTGCAGCCAGGGGTTGCTGCAAGGGTCGTGCTTCCCCCCGCCCTTGTGCAGGAGGAGCGGCCACCGATAGTCAGCAGGACACGAGTGTTTCCATGTGGTTCTAAGGCTGATGGCTTGGTTAACTCAGATACCTTTCTGTGCCCCAAAGCCTTGTCCAAAACGCCCACGTGGTGCAGAAGCATCCCCAGGGGGCCAACCAGCACCACCACTCCTGTTCTCCTGTTTCTCCCGGACTTAACAGATGCTACAGAGGCTCCGGGAGGATGAACCGCAGGCAGAGAAGCCCCTTATGGAGCTGGATAGCCTGAGGCGCACAGACTGGGTAAGACACATGCCACCCCACCCCCACCAGGGCACAAACGGGGCACAGGCCTGGAGCCCTGCCCAGGGCTAAGGGCCATTTCCCACTTCTTGTGGGCCTAGGCCCGACTCTGGGTCCAGCTCATGCGGGAGCTCCGCCATGGAGTGAAGCTGAAGAAGGTGCAAGAGCAGGAGTTCAACCCCCTGCCCACAGAGTTCCAGCTCACCCCCTTCGAGATGCTCATGCAGGACATCCGTGCCAGGAACTACAAACTGCGCAAGGTCATGGTGAGCCGCTCAAGGTCATGGCGGGCCGGGTTAAAGAGGGCACATGTTCAGGCCCCTCTGCCTGCCGGAGCCCCTGCTTGGTGTGCTGGTCACTGAACCAGGAGTCCAGTGGGAACAGGCAGTGTGGCCTCGAGTCATACACCTCATGGTCCTTTCAGGGACACAATGTGACATTGGCAGGGAGAAGGGGACCGTGGGCAGGAGCTGAGGCTGTGGGATTGTCCCACTTAACTCTCACAGGGCCTCGTGGTATGCCAGCATCGCTCTGAGAATCTAAACGTGTGAGTTAATCTCACTCTTATGAAGACCCTGTGAGGTAAAACTACTGACCCGCGTTTCAACATAAAGAATCTGAGATGCAGGGAAAGCTGGTGGTCAGGTCTTGAAGGCCACAGCCACACAGCCACTGAGGGAGCCGAGCAGATGGTCCCTTAGCCTTGCTGCCCTCCTCTCCCACAGGTTGACGGGGACATCCCTCCCAGAGTGAAGAAAGATGCCCATGAACTCATCCTGGACTTCATCCGCTCCCGGCCTCCACTGAAGCAGGTACCAGCCCCTTGGGGCATCCGGAAGGTTGGTTCTGGGATGCTGACTGCCAGAGCACGCAGGGCCTCCAGGGAGCTGGCCCCTACCTGGTGCTCTCACACCCCCTGCAGGCCTCAGAGAGAAGGCTTCGCCCCTTACCCCAGAAGCAGAGAACTCTGCACGAGAAGATCCTGGAGGAGATCAAGCAGGAACGCAGGCTACGCCCTGTGGAGAGCAGGCGCTGGGACGGCCGGGGCGAGCGGGGTGAGCATGGGACACCCCTCCCCTGCGCCTAGTCTCCCTGCACACTGTCCTGTCCATCCTGCCTCACCTCCTGCCTCCCCCAGGGTTCGGCTCTCTGCCCTGCATCCTCAATGCCTGCTCTGGGGACGTCAAGTCCACTTCCTGCATCAACCTGTCCATCACGGATGTTGGGAGCAGCGCCCAGCGCCCAAGGCCCCGGGTTCTGCTCAAGGCACCTACGTTGGCTGAGATGGAAGAGATGAACACTTCTGAGGTCAGAGCCCACAGGTTCTTGAAGAGAGACTGACATGAGGAGGAGGTGGGGGAGGGGAGGAAGGGTGGGGAGGGCAGGAGAAGGAGGGAAGAGAAGGAGGTTCTGGGGAACTGAACACAGCCAGGGTGCAGCATCCAGCTGTGGGCCCTCTGCTCGGGGTCCTGTCTGCACCCTGCTGTGGTGCTGGGTCTGCGCTGGGGACAAGTGTGGCGGGGCTCAGGCACCCTCTCCCATCTTGGTCACTCACAAGGGTGACTGAGACAGTGGCCTTGAGCCACTGTTGCCTCAGCACATAAAAGGATGAAATGGAGAGCCACGTCCTCCTGGGCTGGTCAGCCACACTTGGAGGTGCAAAGCCTACAGGTCCCAGTGTGACTCCCCACCCTGGCTGCATTGCCCTCTGACCCTGGAGACCAGGCTGGGGGCTGTCTCCATGTGACCCCAGGCCTGTCATCTCCAGGACTTTCCAGGAACCTCAGGCCAGGGGCTGGCTTCTGAAGCATGCGTCTCCCCTGGCCAGGGTAGTGCATAGTGGTCAGCTTGTGCACCCCACTCCTTGGTCCAGGGACAGGCAGGAGGCACTGGGGCAGAGCGGTCACGGTGATGCTGGACTGGACTGTCCACAGGAGGGTGGACAGGGTGTTGCTGGGCTGATGTGTCCACAGGAGGAAGAGTCACCGTGCGGAGAGGGGACGCTGAAGCGAGATCGTTCTTTCTCTGAACACGACCTGGCGCAGCTCCGGAATGAGGTGACCTCTGGTCTGCAGCCGGCCCCTCAGCCCCCTGGAGGCCTGGAGTTGTCCCGGCCGCGAGCAGGCAGTATGCAGTCCTGGAGGCCAAGCTCCCTGGAGCCTGGTACGTGGCCCCTCCCTCCCTAGACGCCTTCCTGCAGGTCCTGCTGCTCCAGAGGGAGCTTGCACTGCTGGAGGGACATTTATCACTTCAGGCATCCATGCCCCACCTTTTAAAACTCTGCTAAAGTAGTAATCCATATCCAGTGTAAAACTTCAGAAAAGTCCCCACAATTCTTTTACCTAGAGATATTAACTTTTCATATTGATCTGTAGAAAGACAGGTGGACCAATGGATGGATTGACAGACTGTTCTAATCTTTTTCTCTCCTGTCAGTGGAAAGGGGCCCAGAGAGCATGAACACCACTCTGGACCGGACTAGTCCCTTGGGGTTTGTCACAGCCCTGTCCCTTCCCGTCCATCAGCCGGCCACTCTAGGTTAGCTGGTCCCACGGTGCTGAGGCCTGGGGTTGCCATCCCGCCCGCTGCCTCTTCATGCCCAGCACAGCCCTACGACACCAGAGCTGCTGCGGGTTGTCCTGACAGCCCGTCTCTTCCACCAGGTTCCCTACCCGTCAGTGTCCAGTCCCAGCCTGACCCCAGCTCCCTACCACGCAGTGACGTGAGCTCAGTCGAGGACAGGCAGGGGGCCTCCGCGGCCCCGGATGCCAGTCACCTGTGGCTGGTGAGTGACAGAAGCACTGTGGTGCAGGGTGGCCAGGGTGGGGGACAGCAAGAGGGAACGGGGTGTGCTCCTTGTGGGCTCAGGAGTGGTGGGGCCCTCTCGGTGGATGCCTGGGGAGTTTGGTCTTTGCTGCCGCCTCCTGGGCCTTCTGGGCACTGCAGCCCAGGCCAGAGAAGGACCTTGCTAAGGGCACAGCCTAGTCCCATCTCTCAGGGTCAGGGCACATGAGAAGGCAGCATGGCGACACTGGACAGCACTTTCTCGGGTCTCAACTCTGGCTCCAGGCCCTTCCCTCTCTGTGCTGCAGTTCCCTCACCTGTGAATTTTGTCTGACCTGTAATCATGAAGAACTAACAATTGCTGACATCTTGAGGCTCCCACTTGGACCTGAGCCAAATGGAGTGCCTGCAGGGCCACAGGGCACCTTGCTGGCATGTGGAGAGGGGTCCACAGGGTGGCTGTCATTATTGCTTCACTGAGGTTTTACCGAGAGGCTCAAGTGAGAACGGATGTTCAAAGGCTTTGGAAAATCAAGATCATGTTACTGTAATACTCCCCAACTGAAGGGCATGCTTTACCCTCTGTGTCTTGTATTAGGAATCTAGCCACATAGAAAATCACCCCTCACTTAGCAGCTGCAACAGCACAGTTACCATCTCATCATCTCTCTGGGTCCAGAGCCCAGAACTGGCTTCCATGGGGCTGCAGTGGCAGGGCTGCCTCTCACCTGGAGGCTTGACCTGGGCTGGAGGACCCTTCCTAGGAAACTTCTCCCCCGGCTGTGGGCGGGGCCCCAGCTCATCCCAGATGAAGCACCCTCATGAGGTGGCTGCCCTGAGTGAGCGCCATCTGAGAAGCAGAGGGAAGCCAGTGTCTTTATGACGCATTCTTGGGACTGACACTGTCAATTCCACCTTATCCATTCCATACAAGTCAGTCACTAAGTCCTACTTAGGGAACTACATCTTATTTATTTATTTGGCTGTGTGGGGTCTTGGTTGTTGCCCTTGGGATCCTCCTTACATTATGTGGCGTCTTTCCTTGCGGCATGTGGCTTCTCTAGTCATGGGGCAGGCTCCAGAGCACAGTAGTGGCCCCAGTAGTCGTGATGTGAGGGCTTAGTTGCCCTGTGGCTTGTCCCCTTTTTTTAAAGTTGGATTCTTTATTAAAGATGTTATTACTTTTTATTATTTTATTTTTGGCTTTACTGGGTCTTTGTTGCTGCATGCCAGCTTTTTCTAGTTGCAGCGAGCAGAGGCTACTCTCTAGCTGTGGGGTAAGTGCTTCTCACTGCGGTGGCTTCTCGCGCTGTAGAGCACAGGCTCTAGGTGCATGGGCTTCAGTAGTTGCAGAGTGCAGGCTCATTAGTTGCAGCACATGGGCATAGTGGCTCTGTGGCATGTGGGATCTTCCTGGACTCGGGATCAAAGCCTTGTTCCCTGCATCGGCAGGTGGATTCTTAACCTCTGGGCCACCAGGGAAGTCCCAGGACCACCTCTGGAAGGGAGGGATGTCAAGCAATCAGGGGACATGTGTTTAATAGCAAGTCTCGTGAGTCTTTATCCAGCTCAGGACTCAAGAGCTTTCCAAGAGGCTTGGCTATCAAACCCCTGAACTGCAATGACCTTGCCTCAACCCAATCTGTTGAGCACCCAACTTGAGATCTCTTGGCAATGTGTACAGTGATGTAACATCTGTAAGGTTAGAGGGAAATTGCTCACATGTAAACAGCACCACCAGGCTACAGGAAACACTAATCAGAAGCCAGGAGACCTGGATGCTTCAGGTGAGAGGCGAGAACACAAGGTCCCAGATTCACCCCATGCCAGACAGTAGCAGCTGACCAAAAAGTGTAAATAGGAGAAAATCTGACCACAAACACCAGCCACTTCCACATCCTCTGGTGCCTCCCATGCCACCTTGTCTTTGTAGCTAACATTTTGATTCTGGTGCCAGACACTGCATTTTCTTAGTGGAGCTGAAATACCCTACTTCATAGAAGAGGAAGTGACCCTATGAGAAGTCAAATTCTGTGCTAAGAACACAGGTCTGTTCTCCTGGGGCAGAACAGGGTTTACTCACCATGACAGGCCAAAGGGCCAAGCAGTTACGACAAGGTGGACAGGAGCATCCAACTGACCAACAGACCCAGAGTGGCAGTGGATGGATAGCACTGGGAAAGAGGAGGGGGTGCAGTGGTTGGGGGTTCCAGGAGGCTGGGGGCAGGAGGGGGCGCAGTGGTGTTGGGGTTCTAGGAGGAGTGAGGCGGGGGGCAGGAGGGCACTCTGCTGGGGGTTCCAAGAGGGAGGCAGTGAGCCTGGGGACTCTGGGTGGCTTTGATTGTCCTGGGGTGTTTTCAGGTGAGCAACAAGGTTGGAGGCAGATGGTTCAGGTCTGGGTAGCATCGTGAACATAGGTTGGATGTGCTGAAGGGTTATGTGAGCAATGAGGTCATTGAGGGGCTGGCTGCCAGTTGAGTTGTTGGGCCCAGGTCAGAGAGCTGCCTATAGGAGTATCCTAGGAGCAGTACAGCCTCAGGCATGGGCGTTCTGGGGAGCTTGCCTGGACTGAGGCCTGGAAGATGCCAAGTCCTCAGGGAAGTGGGGAACTTGTGGAGATGTCCTGAGAGCCTGAGACCAATGCCTCAGGCCTCTTGCCCCAGGAGTTCAGCCATCCCGTGGAAAGCCTGGCTCTGACGGTAGAGGAGGTGATGGATGTGCGCCGTGTGCTGGTGAAGGCAGAGATGGAGAAGTTCCTGCAGAACAAGGAGCTCTTCAGCAGCCTGAAGAAGGGGAAGGTGAGGAGCTGGGTGGGGGGTAGGTGTGGGCAGGGCTGGGCCTGGCAAGTTTGGGACAACACTGGGCTCCAACAAGGCTCTCCTCACAGATTTGCTGCTGCTGCCGAGCCAAGTTCCCGCTGTTGTCATGGCCACCCTCCTGTCTCTTTTGCAAGAGGTGAGCCTTCTGTACGCACCTTGGCTGTGAATTCACAGGGGAAGGAGGTAGGAAGCCTCTCACTTTCTGTCCAGTAGGGCTTCCTGTGGTTTGGGGCATGTTCCATCAGGCACAGTGACCAGTGCAACCAAGGAACAAAATTTTTAATTTAACACCTGAGGGACCCCCCACTTTCATCCAAGATTGGGTAATAGGAAGCAGAACAGGCATTTTCCACAGGAAACGGCCAAAAAAAAAAAAAAAAGATTCAAAGACATGAAACATTGGTTCTCAAGAACCAATCAGGTATGAAGCAAGTACCAGAAAGCAGACAGGGTAAGCTCTGTCCTACGACTGCCTCAGCTCTGGATTCAAGCCTGTTCAGCTCCTGCAATGGACGAGGTACAGCTGAGAACAGGGGTACCCAGGCAGCTAGAGTTCACAGCACAGATCTCCAGAGGGGAGAGGGTTCTCCAGGAAGCAGGTCTCAGAGATCTTCACAAGGTCCTCCTTGCATATTCAGAGTTCTGATCAGCACAAGCATGAAGGAAATGACTGAGGGTGCGGAAACCTGGCCCACTGCTTATTTTAGAAATACAGTTTATTACAACACAGTCACACCCACTTGTTTATTATTCATTTAGTCACACCTAAAATGTTGACTATCTGAGCTTTTAGAGGAAAAGTTTACTGACCCTGCCCTACAGATTTAAAGGAGCAATACCAGGAACAGTGTCTGTTCCCACCAACCAAGGTAGCAAGTTGTGACTCATGGGCTGCTAAGTGAATCACAGAAAGGTCTTGCCTCACTACCAGGAATAAGCGCCCCCACAACTGAGCAATTTCACTTTCACTTTCATGCATTGGAGAAGGAAATGGCAAGCCACTCCAGTGTTCTTGCCTGGAGAATCTGAGGGACGGGAGAGCCTGGTGGGCTGCCGTCTATGGGGTCGCACAGAGTCGGACACGACTGAAGTGATTTAGCAGCAGCAGCAGACTGAGTGCTGCTCCAGAACTAGCAAATCAAAGTCAGACCAGAAAAGACCAAACTATTCCCAAGGATCTTAATTGCTTCCTAGAATAAAACTCAAGTCTATGTGTCTATGTATATTTGCTCAGTTGTGTCCAACTCTTTGTGACCCGGTGGACTATACATGGAATTCTCTAGGCCATAATACTGGTGTGGGTAGCCTTTCCCTTCTCCAGGGGATCTTCCCAATCCAGGGTTCGAACCTAGGTCTCCCTGCATTGCAGGCGCATTCTTTACCAGCTGAGCCACAAGGTATGCCCAAGAATACTGGAGTGGGTAGCCTATCCCTTCTCCAGCAGATCTTCCCGACCCAGGAATTGAACTGTGGTCTTCTCCATCTCCTAGGTGGATTCTCTACCAACTGAGCTATCAGGGAAGCCCATAAAACTCAAGAATAGGAGTAAAAAAATACCCAGCATCAAGCCAGATAAAATGCCTGTCATCCAATTGCAGATTATCAGGCATGTCAAGAAGCAGGAAAATATGACCCATGGTGAGAAAAACCAATCAAATCATGGAGAACTGACCCAGATTATAGGATTAGCAGATAAGGACATTAAAAATTTTGAACTGCATCTTATACCTTGAAAAAGTTAAAGACATGGAAAATATAAAGAAGTGACAAACATCTAGACATGAAATGTATGAGATGAAAAAAATTACACTGGATGATATATAGCAGATTAGACATTTAGAGTAATGTGCAGAAGAAAAGATTAGTTAACTTGAAGACATAGCAGTAGAAACTATCTGAAATAAAACACACAGAAAAAAAGAATTAAAAATGAAAATGGCATTGGCAAGCTGTGGGGTAACATTAAGAAGCCTAATAAAGCTGTAAAGAAAGTCCCTAAAGATGTGGGGGCAGAAAAAGTATTTGAAGAAATAATGGCTAAAAGAGTTTTCCAAATTTGATGAAAAGTATAAACCCACAAGAAACTCAGTGAACCCCAAGCACAAGAAACATGAATAAAATCACACCAAAACACACAATCAAATCGATCAATGATAAAACCAATGATAAAGAAAAATTCCTTTAAAAAAAGACAGAAATTCCTAACTTCAGTCAGCAAATAAAAGACATGTCGTATACAGAGAAAGATAAAGATGACTGAAGATTTCTCATCAAAACACTACAAGCAAGATGTCAGTGGAACAACATCTTTAAAGTACTGAAAGAAGAAAAAAGTGGTCAATCTAGAATTCTGTACAAGAATATTTGTGTCAAAAACAAAGGCAAAAGTAAAGACACTTTGAGAAATACGAAAGCCCCCAGCAGACCCATACTGGAACAGATGGTAAACGAGGCCTGCTGCATAAAATTAAAATGATGCCAGATGGAGATCTGAATGTGCACAAAGGAATAAGAGCACTAGGAACAGTAGCTGCTAAGATGTAACTCTCCTAACATAAAAGATTCTCTTCTTATGCCTCCTTAAAAGCTAAACCAGTGCTTCCCTGATGACTTACTGGTAAGGGATCTGCCTGCCAATGCAGGAGACATGGGTTTGATCCCTGATCTGGGAGGATCCCACTTGCCACACAACGACGAAGCCCATGTGCCACAGCTATTGAGCCTGCACTCTAGAGCCTGGGAGCTGCAACTACTGAAGTCCACGCACCCTGGAGCCTGGGCTCCGCAAGAACAGGAGCCACTTCAGCGAAAAGCCTGTGCACCGGAACTAGAGTGAGCCCCACTCTCTGCACTAGAGAAAAGCCCATGCAGCAGTGAAGACCCAGCACAGCCCAAAATAAATAAATGAGAAAAAAACAAACGGTAAGCCAATATCTAGCACCCAGCAAGGTAAAATTCAGTCTGCCATCCAAACAAAGTTTATTAGGAATGCAAAAAAATAATGAAAAAGTATTTTGGGGCTTCTAACAGATGTATAAGTAAAAATATCCTAACAATATCATTAAGACTGAAGGTGAGGATCAGAAATATGCTGTTATAAGTTTTTCATACTGTACATTAGATGGTAAAATAGGACTTGAAGGAAAACTGTGATAAGTTAAAGATGATCCTGTGAGCCCAAACACAACCACTGAATTAGCCTTTAAGTCAAAAAGAATATACTGAATTGGCCAAAAATTCATTTGGGTTTTTCCAAACAAACTTTTTGGCCAACCCAATAAAATGGAATCATAAAAAAAAAAAAAACCTCAATACAGAAAGCAGAAAAAGGAAAAAAGAACAAACACGACAGAAAGGAAACAAATCCCAAGATGACAGACTTAAACCCAACTGTATCAACAATTACATTAAACATAAATGGCTTAAACAAGCCAATTAAAAGACAGTTTCCCATATTGATTAAAGAAAGCAAGACAATCTGCTGTCTATAAGTCGTGTATTTTCTTTTTTCGTTTTTGGCTGTGCCATGCAGCTTGTGGGATCTTAGTGCTCCTCCCAGGGATCAAATGCACACCCTCTGCATTGGAAGTGTGGAGTCTTAACCTCTGGGCCACCAGGGAATTCCTATGACCTGTAGTTTAAATAAAAGACACAAATTGATTGGAAGAAGATGGAAAAAGATACCCTATGCCAATAGTAGTCTAAAGAAAGCCTGAGTTGGTATGTTAATACCATACAAAGTAGACTATGGAGCAAAGAATATTACCAGAGTTAAAGGAGTTCATTTCATGGTGATAAAGGGAGGAAATAATTCTGAACACTTTCTGTACCTATCAAGAGATTCAAGATACATGGAACAAAACGTTGACAGAACGGCAAGGGAAAATAGCTAAATCCATGGTTATAATTAGAGAAATGAAAAACTAAGGGTATATGAGATTTGAATGACACCATCACCAACTTAATCTATGGGATGTTTACAGAAACTAATCCGTACAATGGGATGTACATTCTGGTCAAGTACACATGGAACGTTCACCAGCATGACTGTATTCTGGGTCATAAAACAGGTCTCAGAAATGTGGAAGGATTCATATCATACACAGTATGTTCCCTGACCACAGTGAAATCAAATCAAACGAATACAGAGGTCTGTTGATGGCAGATTAAGTATGGGACATCCCTCTAAGAGTATATGGTCCCTTGTTTTAAAAAATGAATTTGGACAGTTTGCACTGATGTGGAGAAGAACCCTGGTGTATCTTTATAGGATAGTACACAGGATACCCCATTCCATGTATTGTACTCTTATTTTAAATGTATGTTTTTATTCATTTATGCTTAGATCTGGAGCATGGAAAATGTACTAGTAGGGAGCATCTCCAGAATACAGGAGAGGATTCATGACTAAATTAAAATTCTCTCTAGTGTTTGAATTTTTACAACAAAAAGGCATGTACTTTTGAAATCACATGTGGATGGGAAATAAACGTTACTCACTGCTTAAAGCTGGGCATGTCACCTGACGGCCCTCTGGCTGTGGCAGTGCTCATGTGTGGGGGAAGTCAGGCACCCTCCACTGCAGATCCATGCGCCCCAGAAAGAGCCTGGAAGGAAGGAGTAAAAAGAAAAGCAAGATTTGGGAGTAAAATGAGAGTAAAACACTGATGTGGCCAGGGGGCAAGCAGAAGGCGGCAACAGTCTGGCCTGGCCTGCGTGCTAGACCCCTCGAGCTGACCCTACTAACCCTCTTCTTTCCTCTCCAGAGCCGTCTGCAACTCCTGTAGCATAAAGGTGAGGACCACCTGGGGTCAGAGTGAGGCCGCATGTCCTGAGCGTCCTGCAGCCTGGCTGGGTTGTCCGGGAATGAGGTGGGGGGTTGACAGAGGCTCTGCTATCTCGAGTCTGATGACCCCCTTCACTGTCACTTCTTTCATCTTCTCCTTCCAGGAAGAACCCACTCCTACACTGCCCAAGACTGCAGTATAAAGGCCCTGTGGATTTTTTTTTTTTTTTTTAAATATTGTTTTAGTAGGCCAGTGCCAAGAAACCCTTCCCTAAAGTCTCCTTCCAACACCACAATCCTCGAGTGTTTTTGGAAGGGCTTGTTTTATATACAGCAGCTTGTGGTGTCTTGTACACCTGGGGTGCAATTTGGGTGTCACTCCTTTACCTCTCCTTTATCCCAGAGATAGTCATCTGTTTGAGGGGTTTTTACCACCACGATTTTCAAACCCTTGCCTTTTATGACCCCTCGCAATGTTAAGTGATGGTTACATACAGGCCACTGGGCTACACCTGGCATGTTAAAAAGGCACACTTTGCTCTACAAGGCAAGGGAACCATGCCTTCAAACGCCAGGCGTGAAGGGGCGTCCAGTGAGCATGTGGGAGCAAGTGACCTCAGGCAGGGTCCTCTGCTGGCCAGGCAGGTGGCCTTTTTCGGGGGAGCGGGGTGCCTGGAGTGTTTCTCTGTATTGCAGATGAAGATGCCTTCTAAGAAGTTTGCTCACATCCCCGTCTACACACTGGGCTTTGAGAGTCCTCAGAGGATGTCAACTGCCAAAACCACGCCAACACAGAGAAGAGACGCCTTCCAGTGCGTGCTGCCCTTGGTGATGTTCCTGGTGGGCCGGGAGCTGGGCGGGGGTTTCTCCGCTGGGGAAGGAGGAGGGCAGAGTGGTCAGAGCCCAGAGTCCCATTTCTTCCTGAGGACGGGCTTTTGTGGGGTGGACTTTGCTCTGCCTGGTGTGGGTGTGGGGGACACAGAGGCTCGGGCAGAGCCCCCTGACAGCCCTGTCCTGCCCCAGATCCCTGCAAGGGCTGCAGTGGCGGAACGTGGAGAAGGAGTTCCCGCACATGTACACCCACGGCTGTGTCATGAAGGACGTGTGCAGTGACTGCACCGGCTTCGTGGCGGATGTGGTGCATTCCAGCCGCAGGAGCGTGGAGGCCCTCAATACCACGCCACGTCGTGCCCGCCAGACCCAGTCCCTGTATGTCCCGAACACCTGGACACTTGACCTCAAGTGATGTCCTGTAGCCCCTGGGCTGCCTGGCAGATGCTTCTCAAGGTGCCCCCAGACGGCCATGCCTCCAGGGAGGAGCTGGGCTAGGCCTGGACCAGGACGAGTCTCCATCCTGGGACAAGAACCCCCGTCCTCCTGATGTGCATGTACATATATACATACGTTTATATAATATATACACACAGCCTATATATTTATATTCACATCCCCTGGCCCCCAGAGCTCACTCCAGGACCCTCCCTGGGGAAACTGTTCCTCTCAGGATTCCTTGGGTGGGGTGGGAGCAGGTGTTCTCACTGAGACAAGGAGGGGCAGGTGGGTGTAAGCAGAGCACACTCAGAGGTGCCAGGGTGGTGCTGGTCCGGGGGCACTGGTGATGCTGGAGGTCCTGGTATGGGAAGGCACTCCGTAGATTGTACTCATGGCTACTCCTGGCCTAATAAAGGTGGTCTCACAGTCTCTGGTGTGGGGTGTGAACTGAGCTCTCTAGTTGCAGCAGTGGGCCTGTGCTCCGAGGGCAAAGGCTGGGCTCTGGGGGGCGGGGGCCGTCATGACACAAGGGTGCTCAGCCTCACTCCATGACCTGGCCATCTTGGTCTTACGGCCAGCAGGGCTGCATGTGTGACAGCTACTCAGCCTGCTTTCTATCACCTGCCAGCCTGGGAGACCCTTAGGCCTCATCCCCCAGATCTCTACTGCTGTTGTCTAGGCAGAGGGTTCACTCAGGGCCTGCAGAGCTGGGGGGAATGTGTGCATGGGCACCCAGGTGCTCTGCAGTGGGCTTCTGTGGTCACCCCATCTTACAGATGAGGAAGCTGAGGCTCAAAGAGGTGAGGGAACTGACCAAGATGCACAGCCAGGCCTGCTGGATGCCAGGCTCTAAGGCCTGAGGAGGCCCCAAGGGACAGAACATGCAGCAGTCGGGCCTTCCGGTGAAGTGCTTTCTTTCCCCAGCTGGGATCCAGGGACACTGAGTGACACAGAGAGAGCAGCCAGGAACAACATCCAGTTCCCAGACTTGTTCTAAGCACTTCCTGTGCAGGGAGTTTTATTCCCATTTTAAATTGAGAAAACTGGCACAGAGAGAGTAAGGAATTGCGCCCAATCACACAGCCAACAAGCACCTCCAAGGGTGATAACATCCCCAAAGGCAGATAATCCTGCAGGTGAGGAAGCAGGCAGGGGACACATGCAGGTCCATGCTCCCAATAAGGAGAGACTTGGGTTCTAATCCTCACAGGGATACCGTGAAATGAAAGCCACCTTGGGACAGCTGGGCTAAGCCAGGAGGGCCCACATGGCTCCAAGGTGAGGTCAGGAGGGAGGGTCTAGGGTTCCCAGCACTCCTACAGCCTGGCTGCTGTGAGTTCGCCTCCTGCTGAACCCAGGGGAAGCAAGCTGTAGTGTCTACCCAGCAAACCCGCCCCACCTCTGCTCACCTAATGTACCTCCTGACAGGGAGGGTGCTCACTCTAGAACTGTTCACAACCAAGCTTCCAGCTCAGGCCAGGCCTTTGGGAATACTGGGAGAGACTCAGGCCCAGAGTTGCCTGTTCAGGGAGGGCACTCCTCACAGTTCCCAGGCAGTCGACTTAGGGACAGCAGAGCAGAAAGCAGCTTTAGGTGACACCCCCACATTTCCATCCACAGGTGAGGTGACAAGCCTGCATAAGCTAGTCACATCTGGGACTAGCCTGGTCCTGCACAGTCAGAATTTTCCTGAGGAGGGTGGCCTGGAAGTACTGTGTGTGAACTTAACTATTAGTGGCTGGATTGGGCCTGGGGTTGGGGTTGAGGCAGCAGCCACGTGCCAGCCACGGTGAAGGAGCCCCAGGTCCCAGGGACTAGCATGGCTATCCGACCAATGGTGCTGGCACTGGCACACACTCCTGCCTCCCTCTGGGTCCTCGCCAGCAGCCGTCCTCATCTGAGCTCTGGAACCGCAGGCAAGAAGGAAGAAAGACCTACGTTCTACGTGGGCCAGTTCCCTTACCTATGCTGCTGCTGCTGCTGCTGCTAAGTCGCTTCAGTCGTGTCCGACTCTGTGCGACCCCATAGATGGCAGCCCACCAGGCTATCTCGTCCATGGGATTCTCCAGGCAAGAACACTGGAGTGGGTTGCCATTTCCTTCTCCAATGCATAAAGAGTGAAAAGTGAAAGTGAAGTCGCTCAGTCCTGTCCGACTCTTAGCGACCCCATGGACTGCAGCCCACCAGGCTCCTCCGTCCATGGGATTCTCCAGGCAAGAGTACTGGAGTGGGGGTGCCATTGCCTTCTCCGTCCCTTACCTATAAACGGATGGATATCGACCTTCTAGGGCAACATAAGAACTCAGTACAGGGATCGGCCTGGTGCCTCAGTCGGAGTCGTCCCTTTGATTTCCTCCGTCAGGGAGGGAGGGCCCATTCCCACGCAGATCAAGATTGTCTTGCCCTCACGTTTGGAGCTCTGCAGGGCAGGGTTTCTCAAATCTGCCTGCACGTTCTAGTCCCCTGAAGATCTCACGTCGGTATTTCTAGGGGAGTCGTCGACCTTCACTGTAAACCGCCCCCCACCTCCACGCCCGCCCGGTAGGTTATGACACACGGCCAGAGTGGCGAGCCTCCACGTTAGATCACGGATTCCCCCATCCAGATATGCGGAAGAATCACCGGGGACTCACTAATGACGACAAGGGCAAATTCCTAGGGCGGACCCTAAGGGTTGGTTTCAGCCTGTCCGGGGAGGGGAGTCCAAAGGACCTGTCCAGAGGACCTTCATCTTCAGCATGTCCAGTCCGCAGCTTTGGGAAGCTCCTCAGCTTGTAGGCGCCTACTTTTAAGGAGGACAGAACGGTCTCGCGGGCAGCCTCATAGGCGGCCGGCACAGGATGGCCCCGCCTACCCCAGGTGTTGCCTGGCCCCGCCCCCGGCCCACCCAGCAGACCAGCACTCGGGGCTGGAGGCTCGGAGCCCCACCCCGCCCAGAAGACCCGAAGACACCGGCCCGTGGGGCTCCCAAGTCGCGCGAGAACTCGCTCGGAAGTGTCAGAGCCTTTTCTAATACTATCGACAACGGAGAGGAAGTTCCGCAAGGCAGCAGCGCGCAGACGCGACACGCCAGCCTCGCGCCACCCCGCCTTAAATGCGCAGGCGCGCCGGCTGCTCCCTTTTTCTGCTCTTCCTTCTGCCTGTCTCCAGACGTCAGCGGCTGTTGGGTCCTATGTCGCGCCGGGCCCTCCGGAGGCTGAGGGGGGAACAGCGCGGCCAGGAGCCCCTCGGGCCTGGCGCCCTGCAGTTTGTCCTTCATGATGACGATGATGTGGAAGAAGAATGCCCAAAGCGGGGTCCAGGTGGCCGGCGCCCCCCGGGGCGCAGGGAAGGAGGGAGTCCGAGTCAACAACCGGTTCGAGCTGGTGAGACGTGGGGCTACCTGGGGTGGGGGGGTAGCAGGTGGGGGCGGTGTGCGAGGCGGGCCCTTGACGTCACGGGGCGGGGCGACGAGGGTCTGGGCTGCAGTGGGGAGGGCGGGGCGAAAGAAGTGGGCGGCGACCTAAGGCCGGGGGGCGGAGCTACATTGGGTTTGTGCCGCGGTGAGGGGAGGGGCCATAGCGTTCAGGGGCGGGGTAAGTAGGGTCCAGGCTGCCGCGGCGTGGGCAGGGCCTGTCATGGGGGCGGGACCGCGGTGTGGTGGGCGGGGCATCACTCCCATACACTCGGGGCTCCAACTCTGATTTCAGGGATAAGTATGTCCTCCGCGGTGCCGTCGCAGGGCCTTCGCAAATGTTCTCACAATCCAGGACTCTGTGCCTCTCCCTTGCTCGTCGCTTCATCTCCCACAGCAGGTGCCAGGCACCGAGGGATAACGCCCCCACCCTGGGTTCTCCAAAGCTCTGGCTTCAGACTGTAATTTTATTTTTTTTTCTTTTGGCTGCGTGGCTAGTGATATCTTAGTTCCCTGACCAGGAGTTAACCTGGACACTTGACACTGACAGCTTAGAATCCTAACCACTGAACTGCCAGGGAAAACCCAACTGGGTTTGTAATTTTGCATGTGCTGGTTCTGGCTCTGCCGACTCCCCTGTGTAGCAGGTAGCATGTCTGCTTCCTGTGCCCAGCACACACCTGGGGCTCCACAGTACTCCCGAGCGATTGGAGGAGTAGCAGTAGGTCTGAAGATCTGGGAGAAAACACCTCTCTCTTGGTCTGGCTCCCAACTTCACAGGAAGGTGGCACGTTAGGACCCATCCTAAGACAATGAGGAGTGTAGGCCGCCCGACCCACACAGGAAGTTTGGTTTAATGGCTGTCCATGTCTCTCTAAGGTGAGAAAGCCTCACTCCAGTTTCTGCTGGGGGTGGCATGAAATCTGTCTTCAAAATCTCTGGATTCTCTGTCCACCTCTTCTGAGCCTCCCCACACCCTTGTTTCTTGTCATTTCTTTCTTTGTAACTTTTTATTATGGAAGATTTCCAACATATACAAAAAACAGAGTGTTAGAAGTAACCTTCATGTTCCCCCTACCAAGTTTCCTTGGCTCCCCACACACAGGCACATCTGGTTGTTTTACCCCAAGGCTCTCATCACATCATTTATCCCTAAATTTTGCAGTTACTTTTTGACTTGTCCCAAAACCCTCAGGGCTTCTTTCCATCCAACTTGTTCACAGTCTGAAATGGGTTTGTGCTGAAGTTGGCCATTTCCACGGATCTTCTGTCAGGGTAATTTCTCCTTATTCTGACATCCTCCAGGTTTAGTTTTTTGGTTTGTTTTTTTTTTTTAAGTCAAACAATAATAAGTTATTTGGAGAACATTCACACATCCCAGGCACTCGTGTGATGTTGTGTGCCTTACTGTTTGCCCAGGTCATGTTGTCCCCATTGTACAAATGAGGTAGTAAGTGACACCTACTGTGTAAATCCAGGCTTGATGACTTACAGCTGTACTGTTAACCATGCCCTGCTATTTGTCTCTGAGGCATAGTTAGTGTCCCTTCTGAAGAAGAATGGAAAGTAGAATGGATAGATGGTAAGCCAGGGTATGTGGGATAAATGAGGGAAAAGGCAGGTGTGTGAACAGAGAGAAAGGATGCTTATGTGGAGCCTCATGAACTCAGGTCAGGGGACCAGTGGCTGCACCTGTCTGTGCTGTGTGTGTTCCCTTGTGCTTTCCGGTAGGACACTGATGTGGCTGGCACAGACTTCCATCGTGGTCTCTGGATTCACACCTCACCTCCCATCGTCCCCTTTAGATGTTCTGCAGACATCTCAGACTTGGTATGTCCAAGCTTCAGCTGCCTTCTTCCTCCTCCAGCCCTCCCTGACTGTTGAGGGGGCTCCACTCTCCTGTCACTAAGGCCCAGCAGCCTGGAAGCACCCATGACCTTTCTCTCTCACACACCACATGCAGAGCCTGGTAAGGCCTGGATAGCTCTAGGCTCAGCGCCTGTGGGGTGGCCATCGCCTCCGCCTGAATCATTCTGACCACTCCCACTCACCCTCTTGTCCTCTGCAGCCTGTCTGGACGCAATAGCCACAGGGATCCTGCCAGGTCCACATCTGCTGTCAACCCTGCTTCCTTACAGCCCCCAAGGGCCTGGGTCATTTGCTCATCTGCTGGAGCCACAGGCCAGAAACACAGGTCTCCCGCTATCCCCTCTGCCTGGGCATGCTGTTCCCTCGTCACTCACTTCTCAAGCTTAGCTCAGATGTTGCCTTCTGAGTCTTGCTCATCCTTCCCAATTTAAAATTACACCCCCCTCCCACTCCCGTTCTTCTGGTCTTTGTCCTTTTCCCATGGAGGTTTATCACAGAGGAAACCAGCCAAGTTACCTCCATGTTCTTTTTATCTTGTGCTGCTTGCCTCCCTCTGCCTTGTGAGAATGGAGACTTCATTGTTCCCCAGTGTATCCCCACCCTCGGAGTGGCATCTGCCCCCGTGGGTGTGCAGGGAGGTTCTCTGAGGCCAGCCTGTGAGAGCCTGCACCTAGCTTTGCAGTCAGAAGGACCCAGATTTGCATCATGGCTCCACCTGTCCTTACCTGTGAGAACTCAGACAGCATTCGTAACATATGTGTCAGCTCCCCAGCTTCCTGCCCCATGGTGTTGTCACAAGGGGTCAGTGAACTCCATGCCAGGCATACAGCACTCAGCAGATGTTGGTATTAAATGATGATAACAACCAAGAAAGGGTGTAATAGGACTTAAGTGGTTCCCCCACCATCCCTGGGAGTGGGAAGATCTCTAGGGTGTCTGTGACTGGGGCTGTCTTCTTTTCTGGTTCTTGGGTGAGTTTCCTTGGCCTTAGATTAGAAATCATCTGTCCTACCTCATTCCAAGTGGTTTTTGAAAATTCATTTTATTGAAATATAATTTATATGATAAACATGCCTGTTTTGAGGGTATAGTTTGAATTTTGCAGCATAACGTACTGCACAACTGTTAAATAGTGTTGTGAAATAGAACTTATTAGTGTTTTGGGGTCAGGGACCACTTTGAAAATCTGATTAAAACTACAGAAACTTTCGAAAACTGTCGAGTTTTACTCTATATCATTGAAAAGTTTTAGCAAGAAGACCATTTTGTTCCAGAGAATTGCATGAGTCTGTCTCTCTGTTTTCATGTACAGTGCACTAACCGGTCTCTGAAAGAAACCTCTATTATAAAGGAAATCTAAAATTATGTAATTAAATAAAAACAAACTTCTTTCAAAATAAGCATCATTGTTCAGGTTGCTATTCTTTGAGTGGAGTAAGTACTTGACGTTGTTCAGTGACTGCCGACTTGCCAATATGTGTCATCTTCGTCTTTGATGTCCAGTTCAGGAGCAAAACGCCTGGCTTCATATTCACAAATGCGTTTACTATCAGGTGGTGTTAGAACCTCGATAGCTATTTTCACTGGTCAAGGGCACATTTGGATGAGGATTACCATAGTTTTCTAAGATTCTTCGTGTTAATGTCATGTCACATCAAATGTTTTATCCTCAAGTCTGTGAGAAAACCTTGGCAGAGATGGCCTCACTGATGCCAGTGTCCACCCACAGTAGACAGTAGATGAGGCTTTGTACTCATTAACTGCACACCATAGGAGTACTCTGTCAGTATTGCAGAGGTTTAATGTTTTCTCTCTTTAAATGGGAAAAAGAACTAAAATGAAAGCCTTTTCTTTTTTTCAACCTGCAGGATCTTAGTTCCATGATCAGTGATCAAACCCAGGCCCCTGCAGTGAAAGCACAGAACCCTAACCACTGGACCACCAGGAATTCCCCAAAAGGCTTATTTTTGTAGAGCCAAAAATAATCTCTCAATAAACCAAGCAGTGCATTAATAGAAACAAAAGTAAGGTTTCTACTTGAGCCCTGGCAGAATAACAGGTACTGAAGTAGCCCTCTTGCCCTAAACAACTGTGGGACCAGCAGAATACTGAACTAATCGTGTTCAGACATTAGACAACAAACATGCAGGTCTCAGGTCCCCATATCCCCTGTGCCAGCTTTCTGCTTGGAGACACTCTCCAGAGATTAGCACAGGGAGGCTGTCCCAGCAGACCACGGTGTTCTCCGTGAGTCAGGGGATGAGGGGTAGACTAGATTTGGGGTCTGCAGAGGTGGCTTAAGTTAAGGGAGAGGGAGCTGGAAAGAGGGAGTTCTAGAAGCCTGCTTGGAGCCTTGGGCTCGATGCCTGGCTGTTTGGGCATAGAACAGCCAGTGAAGGAGGGACAGCACCAGAGATTGACCACGACTTGAGCTCATGGGCTTGGGAAGACATTCAGCTCTGACCAACCAGAGCAGAGAGGCCGCATAGAGAAGCCTGGTGACGAGTGGAGGCTTCTGAAAGGCCTTGCCATAGGAGTAGGGCACAGTCACCCTCCGGTGAAGAGTGCCCTATGCCCATCCTAAGATAGCCTGAAGATAAAGTTTGGCGGAATTGTGCTAATCTGCAAGTAAACTTACTTGCCTGCCTAAATAAATATCAACACTCTGTTAAAGAAAACTACAAAATCCAGTCACTCGGCAGTGTCACATCATGACAATCAGTGCCCACTAAAAAATTACAAACACATGAAGAAGCAGGAAGATGTGATTTGTAATCAGGAGAAAAAGCATTCAGTAGAAACAAACATGCTTATGACAGATGGTAAAATCATATACAAGCCTAAGACAAGATATAAGTATGTTCAAGGATTTAAAGGAAATCATGAACATAATGAGGGAAAAAATAGAGAATCTCATTATAGAAGTAGAAACTATAAAAGGGCAAATTCCAGATGGGAAAATATTTACTATCTGGAATGAATAACTAACTCAATGGTCTGAGTAGCAGATTAGATAATTGAGAAGGGCAAAAAAACCATCCAATGATCCAGAAAGGGGGAGCGTGGTGGGAAAAATTAGTACTTTGTAGAGCAGTATGGAGAAGGCAATGGCACCCCACTCCAGTACTTTTGCCTGGAAAATCCCATGGACGGTGGAGCCCGGTAGGTTGCAGTCCATGGGGTCGCTAGGGAGTCGGACACGACCAAGCGACTTCACTTTCACTTTTCACTTTCATGCATTGGAGAAGGAAATGGCAACCCACTCCAGTGTTCTTGCCTGGAGAATCCCTGGGATGGGGGAGCCTGGTAGGCTGCTGTCTATGGGGCCACACAGAGTTGGACACGACTGAAGTGACTTAGCATAGAGCAGTATCAGGTTGTTTAATGTCTGTAATTGGAGGAGCAGAACAGGAGAGGTTCTGCAGAAAAAGCCATCAATGAAATTGTGGTATAAAGTCTCAAATTTGACACAGAAGAAAGCCCCATAGATCCAAAATGTTCAACAGACTCCAAGTGGGATAAGATTTAGCAACAGTTTAAATCATAATTGCTGAAAACCCATGGTGAAGAAAGATCATAAAAGACGCTAGAGGTAAGAGACAGGTTGTCTATAGAAAAGCAATTACTGACCCACTCTGAATCAGAGTGCATTCTGTGTCCAGTGAAATGTTTATCACAAATGATTTTGAAATAAAAATATTTTCATAAGCACAAAAGCTGAGAAAAATGATTGCCATAAGGCCTACACTAAAAGAAATTTTAAAGGAAACTTCATTTTGAGGGTCAGATCAGATCAGATCAGATCAGTTGCTCAGTCATGTCCGACTCTTTGCGACCCCATGAATCGCAGCACGCCAGGCCTCCCTGTCCGTCACCAACTCCCGGAGTTCACTGAGACTCACATCCATCGAGTCAGTGATGCCATCCAGCCATCTCATCCTCTGTCATCCCCTTCTCCTCTTGCCCTCAATCCCTCCCAGCATCAGAGTCTTCTCCAATGAGTCAACTCTTCGCATGAGGTGGCCAAAGTACTGGAGTTTCAGCTTTAGCATCATTCCTTCCAAAGAAATCTCAGGGCTGATCTCCTTCAGAATGGACCAGTTGGATCTCCTTGCAGTCCAAGGGACTCTCAAGAGTCTTCTCCAACACCGCAGTTCAAAAGCATCAATTCTTCGGCGCTCAGCCTTCTTCACAGTCCAACTCTCACATCCATACATGACCACAGGAAAAACCATAGCCTTGACTAGATGAACCTTTGTTGGCAAAGTAATGTCTCTGCTTTTGAATATGCTATCTAGGTTGGTCATAACTTTCCTTCCAAGGAGTAAGCGTCTTTTAATTTCATGGCTGCAGTCACCATCTGCAGTGATTTTGGAGCCCAGAAACATAAAGTCTGACACTGTTTCCACTGTTTCCCCATCTGTTTCCCATGTAGTGATGGGACCAGATGCCATGATCTTCGTTTTCTGAATGTTGAGCTTTAAGCCAACTTTTTTACTCTCCACTTTCACTTTCATCAAGAGGCTTTTGAGTTCCTCTTCACTTTCTGCCATAAGAGTCGTGTCATCTGCATATCTGAGGTTATTGATATTTCTCCCAGCAATCTTGATTCCAACTTGTGCTTCCTCCAGCTCAGTGTTTATGATGTATTCTGCATGTAAGTTAAATAAACATGGTGACAATATGCAGCCTTGACGTACTCCTTTTCGTATTTGGAACCAGTCAGTTGTTCCCTGTCCAGTTCTAACTGTTGCTTCCTGCCCTGCATACAAATTTCTCAAGAGGCAGGTCAGGTGGTCTGGTATTCCCATCTCTTTCAGAATTTTCCACAGTTTATTGTGATCCACACAGTCAAAGGCTTTGGCATAGTCAATAAAGCAGAAATAGATGTTTTTCTGGAACTCTCTTGCTTTTTCCATGATCTAGCGGATGTTGGCAATTTGATCTCTGGTTCCTCTGCCTTTTCTAAAACCAACTTGAACATCAGGAAGTTCGCGTCAGCAATATGTGAACCATTTTGAGGGTAAATGATATCATTTTGAGGGTAAAGGGTATCATTTTGAGGGTAAATGATACCAACTGGTAATGTGGATGTATGTGGCAGAGTGAGGAGTGCTGGATATGGTACATATTAGGGCAAATACACAATGTTTTTTAGTGTTAAAAATTTCTCTTAAAAGCAATTGACTGTTTGCCTCCTCTTACTCTTTATTTACCTAATGGGGTTTTGATATTCTTTTATTTTCCTTTCTGTGAATGTTGTCATGAAGTTCTTTGTGCATTGAGCACAAGGACATGGGTTCGCTTCCTGGTCTAGGAAGATGCCACAGGCCGAGGGCCATGTAAGCCTGGGCACTGCGACTGCAGAAGCTCACTCGCTATGGAGCCCATTCTTCACAAGAGAAGCCCCAGCAATGAGAAGCTCAAGTGCCAGAAGTAGAGAAAGCCCACATGAAACAGTGAAGAGCCGGTGCAGCCAAAAGTAAATAAATTTTTAGAAAAAGAATGAGACGACCCTCAGAAGCCGTACACTGTAGGACTAGAGACTAGAAGACACTGGCCTGTGGGTGCAGAGTGCTGGGACAGGCAAAGTCATAGAGGTGCAAAGCCTAGGACTTGGCCACCTGAGCCGTGGCCCGTGTTTCTAGGGTCATGGAAGGGCCTTGTTTCCCAACCAGAGTTTGGGTCACACACCTTCTCCAAAACTTGTCCTGTACATTCAAGAGCTCCCAAATCCTACTAGTGTGCTTTGCGCCCTGTCATACTATGGATGCCAGAGTGCACACCGGCAGTGGACAAGAGCCTCTGGAAGTTGGCATCCATTTGGGACCCTGAAGCTCATGACTGACACGGAGGCTTTTGGATGGCGAGTCAGACACATCAGGGTGCTGGACAGAGGTGCCGGGAGGCACCGGCCAGTGTGGGTAGCAATGAAGCTGCCAATGTGCAGAGCCCTTGCATCCTGTGTGCACAGTCAGAAGTTTTCTTTCCAGGGACATTGATCTTGGCATGGAGCTTATTATTAATTGAAATTTCTTAAAACTTTCTCAGAGCTTCCAAAGGGGGCTCAAAAATGAGAGTTTGTTTGAAGGAAGTGAGCAGGACTTAAAAGAGAACCAGTCCCTAACTTCTCGGAGGTGCAGAATCCTAGACAAAGTGTGCGGGCTGTTCCTCTAGGACCCCCGCCACAGAGAAGAAACATCACAAGACCCTTTCTGTACTTCCTCCATTTGTGGCACTGGTGTGGGGAGCAGCCCCACGCCCCTGCCGCTCCCCGTTCCCTGTAACAGTCGTTACAGAAGAGCTGTGAATTTGAGTGTCCAGCAGCCATCACACAGCCTCATGCTTTGTCCCTGCCCCATGGGAACCTCTACTGTTGAAGACAAGAAACCAGGGCACCCATACAGGCGTATGTCCCTCCCTGAGACCTTCCATGGGAGCCCGGGCCTGCGGGAGCAGGCAATGCTCAGTCGCTGAGGACGTTGTCCCAGTTTTGTTTTGAAATCATCTTAGGGCTCTGGGGTTAGAGTGGATTTTATTTTTTGAGCTTTATGTTTTTTAGATGTTCTGGATCAAATGTGGTTTCATTTCTCTACTTTTGGACCTCAGCAAAGCAGTGTGGGCCCCTCAGATCTGGCTCATGGAACCTGGTGGTTGCTGCTGCATTGCCTCTGGCTTGCCAGAGGGCCAGAACTTGTCCCATGACTTGTCCCTGCCCCTCTTGAGCGTGAGGGTGTGCGTCTTTTGGGACCTACCATCCATCCAGCATTGGGTCCCTGAGGTTTGCGTGCATGTGTGCGTGTGGCTTATCCCTGTTCACCACCAACTGAGGTCCCATCCTTAACTCATGCGTGTCGCCCACCTTCTCCCCAGAGCTGGTCCTGTCTGCCGGTGTAGACTGGCTAGCTGGAGTCCAGGCAGGAAAAGGGAGCAGTGAGGCATTAGCTGAGCAAGTATGTTTGCAAACCGTCACTCCGGAGTGGTGCTCGGAGGGGGAGCATTTGTCACTGCTGAGCACAGATGATGTGGCCTCATGGCGCCCTTGCGTTCCCTGGGGACCCTAGACCGGTGATGTTCATGGTCCTCCCCTTTGCCACCTCAGTGACCTGACATGCACCCGCCACCCTAAGACACGTGTGTCTCAGATTCACCTTTGTAATTGGTGACTAGAACGCAGCCCTAACGCCCTTGCTTCCCCATCTGTGTTTCCAGATAAACATCGAGGACCTTGACGAGGCACCCGGGGTGAACGGGGAGAGGACAGACTGTCTGCTTGTGGACCCTGTGGTGTCAGGGAACAAGAGGAGGGCCCAGAGTGGGCACTCAGAGTCCACCAGGGGTGGAGACACGGCAGACACAGCGGTTCCCTCAGAGCAGGTGCGGCCCACCCTCCATCCCGCTGCTGTGCTCTGTGACTTGCCCGGCTGCCTGGATTGCCTTGGGACTCCTGATCAGACTCGCATGGACTCCTCGAGACTAGTGGTGGCCGGGGAAGGGCCACAGTAGGGGCCCTTAGGCACGTCTCCCTGGCACAGGGCCTGCCTCCCACTTTCTGGGTGTGTTGTTTGCGACTGGGTGGATGCACCTTGAAGAAACACATAGGCTAGGTTAGGGTTGGATGAGAAGGGGTCCCCATAGGAGGCCCCTCATCATTCACCTGGTAAGTGCTTACTGCAGGCCCATCTGTGCCCTCCAGGGACCTCTGGTGCAGCTGGGCACCACTGGTCTTGGAATGTTGGGGAGGCTTCCTTGAGGACCTTTGCACGGATGTAAGGAGGTGGCCGGGTGAAGGCACAAGAGATCTTGAGGCAGGGGGCCTGCAAGTGGGAGGGGCCTGCTGACCGCGGTGGGGAGTGGCTGACTCTCAGTGAGGCACGGCAGCAGAGGGCAGGCGGGTGTATGGTCCAGAGCCCATGAGTTGTCAGGGACACCTAAGAAAGGCGAGGTGAGACCGGAGTCAGGGAGACTGTGGGAGGGTCGGCTGCTGGAAAGAAGTGGGTGTGTTCCTAGGGGATCCAGAAGGCGGGTGACTGGACGACAGGCCTGCTGCTATGTTCCCCTCAGCTGACTCCCCCCCCCAGCTAGTTCTTGGGTTTAAGATGTCCTCGTCTCTCTCCATTGAGTGAAATGTGCTTCTTTTGTTAGTCCAATGCCTGTAGCAAACTCCGCAAGAAGAAAAGAAAACAGAAAAATAAGAAAAACACAGGAGAAACCTCGGTATGTACAGCTGGCAGGTTTCCTGTCTGTTCTTTTCTGTTTCTTGAGGTGGTGTTGAAAACAGGCCAGTGTTACTTGATATTTTGTTGACTGTTCAGAGATTGGGGAAATGAGTGAACTTGTTCACTTAGATCCCAGAGGCTTGGAGCCGTCTGTGCTGTCTATTTTCTGGCAGACATCTGAAACAGTGCAGACGCTGAGTCCCTTCCCGGTCCGTGGTTCTGACTGCCCATGTTACGACACACCTCTCCTTTTTTCCTCACTGTACCTGCAGTACATGGTGTTCGGAGTGGACTGTCTTTCAGGAAGGAGACACGATATAATACTTGCTTTTAGTGAAAGTAGATTTTGCCATTGATGCTCTGTTGGTGTGTGTGTCATTTGGAACTCTCAGCAGAATGGCCTGGAGGACATTGACCGCATCCTGGAGAGGATCGAGGATGCCAGCGGTGCCAGCCGCCCGGGCCCGCCCCCCTGAGTGCCAAGAAGCACGTCCTGTATGTGGAGCACAGGTGCGGCCGCGCCGGGGAGCAGCAGGCATGGGCAGTGCTGACCTGGCAGGACCTTTCTCTAGCTCTGTGTGCCTGGGAATATTCCGAGTGTATGACCTCCTCTGCTCCCGTCCCTACCACCGACTGTGGCCTTCTTCCTTCCTAAGGCAGGGAAGACCCCTCAGTCTCATGCCCAGCAAGTGGGGGCCAGCGTGGCCAAAGGCTGTGTGGTTGTGGAGAACGTCAGCCGGCAGGAGAGCGATTTTCCCTGTTGGGTTCTCATGTGACTTTAACATTCCCAGGATTGTTGTCAGAGCACTCATCTCCGTTTTTTTCTCTAAAATTTTGAATTCTCTAGACACTTGAATCCAGACACGGAGCTGAAAAGATATTTTGGTGCCAGAGCAGTTCTCGGGGAGCAGAGGTAAGGCCACCGCTGTGTTCTCGCTGAAGGGAGCGGGGAGGGGCTTTAGAGCCACAGTGACAAGCGGAGTCCCAGGGCCTGAGGGGAGTTGGGGAGAAGTCGTGCAGCCTTGCGGGTGGGAGCCGGGCTCCATCCCTCACCGCTGCTGCCCACCAGGGTCCTAGTTTTACAAAGCCTTGAAATCTCAGCCAGATGCATTTTTGCTTTGCAGTTGAGAGCAACTCTGACCTGGAGTTCGGGTTCTGATAGAAGTCTGATCTTTGTGAAGTGGGTTCTGTGGCCACGGCCCTGTGTTCAAGGCCATGGGAGTGCCCAGAGCACTGCGATCCCAGGCTGCTGTGGGAGGGGTTGTTCTGCCTCCCTTGCAGGCCCAGGCCCAACTGAGGGAGTTTTCCCTCCACCCAGGCTTTATCTTTTCTTTTTTTTTTTAAATTTATTTATTTTAATTGGAGGCTAATTATTTTACAGTATTGTAGTGGTTTTTGCCATACACTGACATGAATCAGCCATGGGTGTATATGTGTTCCCCATCCTGAACCCCGCTCCCACTTCCCTCCCCATCCCATCCCTCTGGGTCATCCCAGTGCACCAGCCCTGAGCACCCTAGGCTTTATCTTTTCAAGTGCATGTTTCTGATTGTAGGACTCAGTGCTTCTGTAAAAAACAGCCGCTTACTCCAGCAGCTCCAGGCCGGCTGTCTGCTGTGCATCCTGGGCCCGCGAGTCCTGCTGTCTCACGTGCCTGGTTTGCATGGCTGAGCCCTGGGCACCGTATACCAGGGCATGGGTGCTGGGGTGTGTTTGACTGCAGCCCCTGCTGGCACTTGGCGTGGGGGTGCCACCCACTGCCCTCTTGAGAGTTGAACCCCCGCCCCCAGTCTGGGTGTTGCCTCCTGCTCGGATCCATGGGAGGAGTGGGAGGCTTTAAAGACTGTTGTGATAACAAGATGTAAAATAGTCATGTGTTGAGTTTTGTTGGTTTGGTTTTTCTTGGCCTGGTTGCTCACCATGAGGGATCTTGGTTCTCCAGCCAGGGATCGAACCCATGACCCCTGCAGTGGAAGCACGGAATCTGAGCCATTGAGTTTCTCCTTGTGTTTGCTTTATAATTTGCTTTTGTTTTTGGTGTTCAGTTATTCAGGACACAGGGGTCTCTGACTTTGTCTTCTTTTTTGGAATATTAAGGAGGAACATTTTTAGCTCAAAACGTTGTCTTTTTCACCTGGGCTCCCCGGGCTCGACCTGCCGCCCTGCTTCCTCACGTCCTCGGTGGCCATCCGCTTGGTCATTTTGGACCTTATCTTTACATGTTTGCCTGATTGTATTTCTGTGCAAATTACAGTTGTTAGTATACTAGTATTTAATTGGTCTGCATTTTTGTTTTCAGTGGTAAATTGTAGCTTTTATCCCATTTACTTCTTTGAACACTTAAGTCCTGTGTATAGGCTCCCCTGAGAAGCTGTGGTTTCTCCTGGGCCCCGGGCCCCACGTGTCTTTGGCCATCTTGCGACCTCCGGGTGCCCTGTGCGCCTCACCTTCTCTGCTGCTGGTGTCTGCCCCATTCTTGGTGCACCACCTCCCAGGGCAGCCTCTCCTGCCTGGCAGCCCCCTGCAGGGTTGGACCCTCCCTCAGATTCCTAGATGGGACTGTTCTGAGCATCTGGTTAATTGTCCTTTGTACACCTTACCAGTCACCCAGAACCATCCCACATTTCAGTTTCCTCCAGGTTTTGACCACTGTTTTCTTGAAGAGTTGTGTTTTCTCCTGTAGTTTTTTACTTTTTTTTTTTTTTTGGAGTAAGTGGGATTTTAAAAAATTTATATGGCCGCGTTGGGTCTTAGTTGTGACATGTAGGATCTTTGTTGTGAAATGCTGGATCTTTGGTTGTGGCCCATGGGCTCCAGAGCGGGGAAGCTTAGCAGTTGTGATATGCAGGCCTGGTTGTCCTGCAACATGTGGGATCTTGGTTCCCCGACCAGGGATCAGACGCATCCCCTGTGTCTGAAGGGGAAGGCAAATCCTGAACCACTGGACCACCAGGGAAGTCCCAGGTTTTTACTTCTCTGTTGGAAGAAGGGCCGTACTTTTTCATCCCATTCCTCACCCAATCCAGATTCTTACTCATTTTTTTTTCTTGATGAAATAATTCAAATAATCAAAGAATTATACAGAGAAATATAGACGAGTCCACTAGGTGACTGCTGCTCAGTTCATTCATAGAGGAGAAAGCCTTTGGTGTGACCATGGCTGAGGGGAGGGGCTGGCGCCTGCAGCAGAGAACACCCACCTGTAAGAGGTTGGGGGAGGGAGCCGGGCCACGGCCCACTCGTGCTTGTGTGGCTGGCTTTCTTTCTCCAGAAGTGGGCTGGTGTTCGGGCATCGATGCCCCATCCCTCTGGGGTTTGTTGGTGGAACCTACTCAGTAGGTCATCGTCCAGGAAGGCCAGCGCATCTGCAACTCGTTGCAGGCTCCCTCTCTCCTTACTGTCTTCATGTTAGGCTCCACCTTGTGCTTTTTTTTTTTACCTTTCCTGCTGTTTCACTAGCCTGAGTTTCTTGTTTTTCTTACCTCTGCATGTGTGGTTTGGTTGCTCGGATCACAGTTTGCAGTCCCGTCTGGCAACCTGACGGCTGTTGTCCAGTTTATATGACATCCTTGCCCGCCGAAGTAAAGCCATGCCCTGTCCATTCTCCCTAGGCCGCGGCAGAGACAACGCGTGTACCCCAAGTGTACGTGGCTGACCACCCCGAAGAGCACGTGGCCCCGGTACACCAAACCAGGTGAGGGAGGGGGGCCACCGGGCCCTGTGTGTGCATGTGCTGCCGGGGGCTCCAGCATCTGGGCTTAGACCCCACCACCATCTGTCTTCTCAGTCGTGTGGTAATCCACTTTGCTCCACCTTCTCCCTTTGTGCTGAGGGTCCTGCCCCACAGGAACCAGCAAGTTCATTCTTAAACTGTGCTGTTCTGTATTCAGTTGCAAACTCACAAGCGTACAGAATTCACAGAACAACCACAGAGCAGAAAGGTTTGGATGTGGAGCAGTGCCCTGCTCGGGGCTTGGCTGTGTGGCGTGACGGATGGGGGTGCCCTGGGGCCTGGGGTGCCCTGCGAGGCCCCTTGTGCCCAGTGAGGGCCTGGTGGGCGTCTCATCCCCTGGCCCTTCCCTCCCATGCTCACAGGCAGGCAGAGGACACAGTGCCACGGGGTCCTGTTGGGCTGGAGTAGACTTTGTCAGAGACTGTGGCTCAGGGCATCCCCAGACCCTGTCAGGTCTCACGAAGGTGCTGAAAGAGATGAAGTTGTCAGGCTTCTCAGACCCTGGACCTGGCACCCAGCGTCAGCATAGGAGCAGAGGGTGTCATGAGTTAGCAGTCCTGGTCGCCTCGGGGGTGGCATCTGGATTCTGACTTTAAGCAGACCATGTCCAGGGCTGACCAGGTTAGGGGGTGGGGCGGGCTCTGCATGTCCCCTTGTTGTCCACCTTCCTTGGGGGAGAAAGGGTAGCAGGGGCATCGGAGGTGTGGCCTGAGCCGCGGGCAGTTGGCTCTGGGCATCCTGACGTGGGCAGCCCCCACCCCAGGTCTGTCGATGCGGCTGTTGGAATCCAGGAAAGGCCGCTCGGCCTTCGCCTTTGAGCACAGCGAGGAGTACCAGCAGACGCAGCACAAGTTCCTGGCTGCTGTTGAGTCCATGGAGCCCAACAACATTGTGGTGCGTGGGTACCCTGGTGTGATCCTGGGGGCGTCCGGAGGCCCGGGGCCTGCCTGGGTGTCATCTCGTCAGCACGCACCCCCCTCCTCCATAGGTCCTGCTCCAGTCAAGCCCCTACCACGTGGACTCGCTCCTGCAGCTCAGCGACGCGTGCCGCTTTCAGGAGGACCAGGAGACGGCACGCGACCTTGTGGGTAAGGCCAGCCAGCAGCCAGCGTCTGCCTGCGTATAGGCGGGGACGCTCCGTAAATACAGCTTTATGGATCTAGTGTACTCACAGCTGTTCAGCCACACCCCTGCTGATTCTGGGTCATTCCCATGGGATGTCAAAGGACCTTGACCATCAGCCGTCACCTCCCCTCCCCTGCCCCAGCAACCACCAGTCCGCCGCCATGTGTGTCTCCGCCTGGCTTCTTTCATTTATCACGATGTCCTTAGGGTTGATCTGTGTGAGCCCTGTGTCAGCATTTCATCTCTTCATTCATTCTCCCAGCCGGTTCCCACCCTGGCTCCCTGGAGTGGGCCCCTGGGGGCATCTGGGTTTCTTGAGGGGTGTGGCCAAGTCACACCTCCCTTTCATGTGTGTGACTGACGCCTGCTGTGTGTTGGCTGGCAGAGCGTGCGCTGTACAGCATGGAGTGTGCCTTCCACCCCTTGTTCAGCCTCACCAGTGGGACCTGCCGGCTGGACTACCGCAGGCCTGAGAACAGGTGAGCCGACCACCCGGGTGTTTGTGGGCCTCTGTGTTCCCTTGCAGGGGTCATAGGCGTCACAACGTGAGGGCCGGACAGTCTATGAGGGGCACCACTGGGATCCTCGGGTATCTCACTGTGTCTAAAGCTTGGACGCAGGAGGGCTGGGCCCAGGGATGGACAGGACCAGCCGGTCTGGGGTTGACACTTGTGCGCAATAGGACAGAAACCCGCCATTTCACCACATGGGACCTGCAGTTGTACTTCCTCTTGTGTCTGCACTCAGGATCCTCTGGAACGCCTGTGGGCAGGCGTGCATGCTGGCACTGCAAGTGCAGTCATCATGTCCATGTGTGGTGGTTGGTCACACGCATGTGGGACCCTCTTCCTGCAGATGCCCCTCCCCCCGAAGCCCCCACTCAGCAGCACAGCCTCCCTCCTGGGCCTCCGCCTCAGGGCCCTGCACACATGGACAGGCTCCACAGCCCAGGCTCCCTCTCCACCCTCCTGTCATGTCCCATGTGGGCTGTGTCTCCCGAGCTGGGGGCTGTGCTGGGCACCAGGCCAGTCCTGAACTTTCTTGCATTTAATTGTATGAGCTCTCTCCAGTGAAACTCTTTAGTTTTTTGAGATGCTGAAAACACTGATATCCTGGCATTAGCAGGCATTAACAGGGCAGTGGTGACAGTTGAAATTGGAGAATAAATGAAGATGGTGATTACAGTTGGAGGTGTTAAGTCTCTTCCCTTAAACGAGAGTTATTTTTAAGAGAAAGCCCAAGAAGATGGAGGTCCCAACTAACACATCAGCTTGGTTTTCTGTCCGTGCTCCCACATGTGACTGCAGACAACAAGCAGAGTCACCTTCTCTGCAGACAGGACCCTGGCGAACGTTGGCGCTGATTAGGCCACACGGGATATGCCAGCAAAACCCACGGGCAGAGGGTGGACGTGGCGTCGGACGAGGCGCCGAGCGACGTGTGGTCTGGCCTGCTGCCGCACTCATTCACGAGGAACTGTCTTGGGTCTAGGAGCTTCTACCTGGCCCTCTACAAGCAGATGAGCTTCTTGGAGAAGCGGGGCTGCCCACGCACGGCGCTGGAGTACTGCAAGCTCATCCTCAGGTAGGGGCTGCTGCTGCTCCCCAGCCCGAGGCCGCAGCCCGTGGGTGTCCACGCTGGCCCACTCTGGGTTTTATCTCCCTCTGCCTGCCCTGCTCACCATGCTGCCTCCCCCTGGAAGCCTGGAGCCGGACGAGGACCCCCTGTGCATGCTGCTGCTGATCGACCACCTGGCCTTACGAGCGCGGAGCTACGAGTACTTGATCCGCCTGTTTGAGGAGTGGGAGGTGGGTGTGCACACAGGCCACGCGGGGTGGGGCCTCCAGGGTGGCTCTGGGGCAGACCCTAGTGCTCCTGCCTCTCTGCCTTGCCACCTGCTTACAGGTGAGTGTAAGCGCAGAGGAGGCTTGGGGGAGGGGATGGCCACGGGACCCCTGGACACGTTGGTGCCTGAGACTGGGGATCTGAGACTGGGCAGGAGTGAGGACACCAGCAGCTCCACTGATGGCCTTCAGGGTGGCTTCACACGCAAGCGTTGCTGTGTTAGGTGCGCTAGGTTGCATGTAAGGTATTAGCATCAATTTCACCTGTTTTCTTCTAATTTGCTGCTAGAAACTCTATACTGATGGTGTGCTCCTGTTGGGTGGTGCTGTCTCGGGGGACACCTCCAGTCAGGAGTGGGTAGAGGCAGGAGGTGACAGCCGTTGCTGCTCTGTGAACTTCCTCATAGCACACACCGGTGTATCATTGAAGGCTAACTACATGGATCCCTTTGAACTCTGGGTCTGTGGTGTAGTTAGGCGAGGATCCCCACCCATGGGGTCTAGTTCACACAAGTTCTTGAGGTCACAGGAACACAGCTGCAGGGGCTGCCCCTAAATGTTTGGGGTGAAACCGTGGCTTCATCCTCACAGAGCATCATACATCATGTGTGTTCTGCCCTGTGCCCGTGGGCAGGGTGGCAAGGGCCGGGCGTCAGCAGCCATGGAGGTGAGGGGTGGTTCCACTGCTCAGATGACCCTGAGCCTTGGGAAGGTGGGCATCCGGCCTTTCCTCGCTCACCCGGCCTGCCTCTGTCCCCACACCTGGGTCCTTTTATTTGCCTTTCTGCACAGAGGAAGGGACAGCTTGCCCATGCAAGCCATGTGCCCGTGAGCATCACCTTGAAGCCCCAAACTTCTCCTTCCTCTTGTAGGCCCATCGGAACCTGTCCCAGCTCCCAAACTTTGCCTTCTCTGTGCCGCTGGCCTATTTCCTGCTGAGCCAACAGGCAGACCTCTCCGAGCAGGAGGTGAGCTCCGCGAGGGAGGAGGCCTGTGTCCGGATCCAGCAGGCGCTCACCATGTTCCCGGGAGGTGAGTGTGCCCTGCAGCTCCAGGCATGAGTGGGTCCTATGCTGGCCCAGCTCCCGATGATGCATCTGAAAGCCAACTGTGCTCTCAGAGCATCTGCGGGGCTTAGGGCATCTTCAGATATTGACAGTTCTAGCAGAACTTGTCACCTGAAGCATACGCTTCCAGGGAGAGGGCACTAGGCTGGTGTGACGGGAAGCAGGGTGTCTGTCCTTGTCCTGAGAACCCCGTTCTCACTGGGTGAGGAGCTCGGGGTCGGGGTTGCCCTGGTTCTCTCTGATGACCTGCCGGTTTCCATGGGCCCCTGATGTCTGGCTGTGTGGATGGGAACAGGGCCCGCTGCCCCATCAGGCCCTGGTGGTGTTGCAGTTCTGTTCTGTGTGTAGTTCCCGAGGGGCTCCCTCCCCGGTACGAGCCTGCCTGCAGGTGGCATGGTTGCTCGGGGCCTTCTGCTCATCTCGATCTGGCTCCATCCACGCATGGGGTTGCCTGGCTGGGTCTGAGGGGAGCTGACCTTGCCCCGTTGAGACCCCTGCACAGGGAGGTCACCCACTTCATAGGGAAGCCCCATAGGGCAGGTGGGCAGCTGTAGTGTTGTCCGTCCCAGGGAGAGTGCTGGGGGATGGTCTCTGATGACAGCATCCAGCACACGTGCTCGGGAGTCCTGGGTGAGCCTCCTCGGCCTCAGCCCCTCTGGGTGCCGCCCTGCTCCCCCACAGTGCTCATGCCCCTGCTCGAGTACTGCAGTGTGCGCCCCGATGCCACCGTGGCCACGCACCACTTCTTCGGACCCGACGCCGAGATCAGGTACAGACTGGAGGTGCCTGGGGCCTGGGGAGCGACCACCCGGGTGTCAGCCTGGGGCCACTGCAGCGTGTCTGCTGGGCGAGCATAGTGTTGCTGTAGCTGTGCATGTGGTCCAGATGCCTGTGTTGCCACCTGCTGCCTTTTAAAATTTCTCATAATACATGAAGAAAAACCTGTGATGGGAGCCAGGCACCTCAAGGCTGGTCAGTACGCCGGGGCGGGTTCTCAGGTCCGTGTCCACAGGCACACACCTTCTCCGAGTGTTTATGTTGTCACTGGGGAACTTGTTCTTAGTAAGGGTGCTCTCTGCACAGAAGGAAATGCCTGGGTGCCCCGCCCTGGGAGCCACGTCCCAGGACAGCAGCCCCCTCGGGGCAGCCTCCTTCTGCTCCAGGTTGCCAACAGCCTGGGACCCCCAGAGCACCCGTGGGCCCGTGGAGCCGGCCCACGGGGTCTCACAGTCCCCGCTGCCCACAGCCAGCCGCCTGCGCTGAGCCAGCTGGTGAGCCTGTACCTGGGGAGGTCACACTTCCTCTGGAAGGAGCCGGCCACCATGAGCTGGCTGGAGGAGAATGTGCACAAGGTTCTACAGGCAGTGGACGCCGGGGACCCTGCCGTGGAGGCGTGTGAGAGCAGGTGAGCCGGGGCGTGGGAGCGGGCAGTGGAGGGCTGGCCTGTCTCGCGGGGCTGCGGCCTCCTGCAGCGCCACCCTCATCTCCCGGCCCTAGACGCAAGGTGCTGTACCAGCGGGCGCCCAGGAACATCCACCGGCATGTGGTCCTGTCTGAGATCAAGGAGGCCGTGGCCGCCCTGCCGCCGGTAAGGAGCGGGCTGACCGCAGGCTCTGTCCCTCCAGCAGCTCTGCCCCCAGGTCATGGTCCATGCAGAGCCCCCTGAGAGGGAGAGCCGTGCCTGCAGCTTCCGTGATCTTACGGGGTGCAGAGTGGTGACCTGGCGGCTCAGGGCCCACGGCCTGTAGCCAGCAGCCCTGACATTTGGGGGGAGTCACAGCACCTGTGAGCGGAGGCCCTGTGATCCCCACACATGTGCTTGTCCCAGGTTCACCCTGATCCTCAGAGCAGACAGGCTGAGTGTCCTGGTGGAGGAAGCCCCCGCCCCAGACTTCCTCGACAGGGAATGCAGCCCTCTCCCAGCAGAAATGTCTGGTACAGAGTCGAGTCAGTTGAGAGCAGCCCATGCTCTTTGTCCCTTTCTGTAGGATGTGACCACACAGTCTGTGTTGGGCTTCGACCCTCTGCCCCCACTGGACACCATCTACTCCTACGTCAGACCAGAGAGGTACTTCTTGCTTTGCTCCTGGGCTTGCACTGCTCCGAGGTCAGTGCTGGGGCTCAGAGGGTCTCAGAAAAAAGAGTCACCCTCTGCAGGCCCTGTGTTTTCACATATCTGTCCACCCACGGGTGTTTCTCTGTCAGGTTCTGGAGCAGGTGGTAGATACAATGGGACATGGGTATTGAATCCAGGAGTAAACATAATCAGAACTGGTATAAGAACCTGGAGGAGATAGCCGTGAGCCTGGGGTGTGAGGAGCAGCTGGCTTCCCATGGGAGCTTCAACCCGTGCAGGGCCCCAGAGACAAGCGTCCAGCACAGCCAGAGGCTGGAAAGGAGGCCTCGAGGCCCAGTTGTCCAGGCTGCTCCAGAATCGTGTCAGAGACAGGCTTTTTTCCCTTCCCTTATGGCCTTTAGCACTGAGTGAGTAAGTGCTTCACTTCACGCAGAGCCCACCTCATAGTCCCCAGCCTAGGAGACTCAGACAGACTTTGTCACGTCACAGGGCTCAGGCGGACGTATTTTCTAGAGCCAAGTATTTTTTTCCTCTGTTGAAGTATAAAACTTAGGATACACGTTCATAAGGAAATACAGTCCCCAGTTAAAATGTCAGTGGGTTAAGATGAAAATTATTAATGATGAGTATCAGAAGGCTCAAAACCAAGCTGGCATGTGGGGTGTGGTCCCACTAAGGACAGTTGGGGGCCATCCTGGCTCCAGGCGCCCGGAAAGTGCAGGAGGCCCCCGAGACGCACTTGCTAACGTCTCTCACTGCACAACCCGGAGGGAAGGACACTTGGAAACACGGCTTTTCTCAAGATGCAGTGGGGCTCGGCTGCAGTGGCCCCACTTTGCACTCTGCTCAACCGGCCTCGTTCCAAAGGGCCAACCCTAGTCTAGATCCCCTTCCGCCTCAGGCCCCAGCCTCCATGGGGGCTGCCCTCCCAGCCCACCAGGCCTTTCTGACCATCCTGACTCCCTCCTGCAGGCTCAGCCCCGTCAGCCACGGAAACACCATCGCCCTCTTCTTCCGCTCACTGCTGCCCAACTACACTGTGGAGGTATGTGGCGTCAGCCCACGGGGCGCCAGCCTGAGACCAGGCGTTGGGCCTAGAGGCCCAGCTCAGATGAGTCTCGTTTCCACAGGGGGAGCGACCGGAGGACGGGGGACCCGGGGGTCTGCACCGTGACCAGGGCCTGAACAGACTGATGCTGGCCGTGCGGGAAATGATGGCCAACTTCCACTTCCATGACCTGGAGGTGCTGCCCGAGGAGCACCCTGAGGGCGACGGGGAGTGGGACTGAGTCCAGCGGGGCGCACGCCCCAGCGCTGCACAGTCGTGCTCCGGGTTCTGTTCTGGTTGGATTGGCCAGGTCGCCTCCTACTCTGCTCTTCTATAAACTACGTGGGTTGCACTCTGCCGTGTGAACTCTTCTTTCCCAGGGCTGCAGTCGCCGCCCCCAGCTCCCCTCACTGGCAGGACCTCGCCGCCACTGCCCTGCTGCCCTGGAGCATCACAGGGCCAGAGTCCACGCTGGCTTCAGGGGACGCGGGTGGGTGTGGAAGCTGAGAGATGTGTCTTGGGAAGATTGCTCATCCTGGCAGCTCTGGGGAGTGAACGAGGCAGAGACTAGGGGGCACTTGATCTGGGAGCAAATGGACTGAGGGGTGGAGAGGGCGAAGACCAAGACGCTTCATCCAGGATGCGTCCTAGCACTCGAGTGACAGCTCAGAACCACACAGGCCGCCCGTGACTGAGGACGCTGTGTGGTGATGGAAGGATCCAGGCCACTGAGATTGAGTCCCACTGGGTACTCTTGTCTACTGAGCACCCTCCCAGCCCTGACCTCTGCCCACAGAGACTGCCTCTGTACTCCAGGGCAGCATCTGGGCCCCAGGCCGGTCAGTGTGGCCACAGGTGTGACCTAGTCGTCTCCCATCAACAGCCACCCAAGTCCATTCCATCGCCCATCTTCCAGGAAGTCCAAGGCATCCTAGTGATGTGAGCTCACTCTCCAGCTGTTCCCAGGTGAGGGGCACCTGAACACCTGACAAGGACAATGCCCTTCAGACATGATGCTGTGAGCTAAACTTCCCACCATCCACACCCAGCTCCAGAGACCAGGCTTGCCCTGGAGCCACACGGCCCCCACCAATGTGGCCTGTGATAGACTTTGCCCAGTAATACAGTCTGCTGGGGATCTTCTGGGAAAGGACTTGCTCTCTGAAAATGACAGGCAAGCAAGGAGAGCTTGGTGCCCGGCCTCTTTCAACCTTAAATACATTCAGGTGGGGCTGTGATGTATGGAGCTACAGCAGCCATCTTGCAACCAGCAGTCCAACTTTACGGTGAAGAGCCAGGGGCCTGGGATAGTGAAGCAGAGGCTGGGCCCAGGCCTGCTGCCCACACAGTGCTTAGCTATGCTGCTCTGGCTGCTAGAGTTAAGACAGCCAGGACCCTTACATCTAGACATCTGTGCTATAAAGTCTCACCTGAACACTCAGACCTTGTGTTGCTCATGGATTGCTGTTGTACTCTTTCTACCAAGTCACTCCACACCTCAGGTCTTCAGCAGGAGCACCAAAGAAGGGGCACAAAAGCCCCTCCCTTCCCCAGGTTCAAAAGAAAATTGACAGTTCTTGAACCAAGACCCTATGACTCGACTCTGGACCAGGACTTGCTGAGCTCTCCCTGCAGGGCGGGGTGGGGAGTGAGGGTGCGGCAGCACATTCCCCGTGGCTGCCCTCGGGTGACCCCTTGAAGGCGGGCCACTCTGGTGTGACTGGCTGCATGCAGGCGCCCCTCAGCTCTGCAGGCAGAGGCTCATTAGGCTCTGGCTCCCAGGAGCTCCCTCATGGGACGAGCCTCTGTGTGCCTGGCCCTCTTCTGGTTCTGGGGTTCCCACTCAGCCTCCACATGCGGTCGGCACATGATCTCACGTGGTGTGTCCTCTGAGGGGGTGGCCATGCCCCCTGCCCCGCCTGTCTCCCCTCACTCGTTTACTCCCAGGGGCAGAGGCGGATGGGCTGCAGGGCTAGCTGTGGGTTTGCATGGATGGTTCCCAGGACCGTGACCAATCGCAGCTCGGCGGTCCTGCTATCCCCCGCCTGTGGGTGAGCACCAGATGGGGAGTCGTGAGGCCTCCCCCAGGAAGAGGGCTGTGGCTCCTGGCAAAGGCAGCCCAGTTCCCATGCCCTTTGAAGTCTCAGGCTGGGCGACTGGGGGCTGGAGAGGCACAGGCAGCTCAAAGGCCTCATTTATGGGGCAGCAATGACATGGAAGCTGGAGGCAGGACGCCACTCACCCAGTGGCCTTGGTTGGTACCTGGGGAGTCCTAGGCTTGCATGGCTGGTTCAGGGCCGAGGTCCCAGCACAGGCCTTGCCGTGGCTCTTGTGTGGTCCTCTTCTGGGACCCTTTTCTCCTTTGGGGGCTGTCACCATGGGGGCACCCCATGCCTGGTTCTTCTACACGGGGGTGGGAGGCTCGTGCCCAGCCAGGAACAGGCAAACAATCCACCAGCAGGTAAAAGGGTTTCCCTGAATCTACCAAAGCTGAAAGTGTGGCTCTGACCAGGTGGTGTCACCCAGCAGCAACGTTTGTGACAAAACAGGAGCCGCCCAGATGCCCACCTGGCCAGTGCCTTGCTGACCACTGAGTGCAGCCAAGAGAGTGACTCAGTGCTGAGTGAGGAAGGGCCCTGAGTCCTATGGATCAGGTTCTAAAATGGCAAAAACGATGGTCAGGGAGTGGCTGCTGGGCAGGAGGCGCCCCAGAGAGTCTGGCGTGGTCATGTTAGCTTGACTGATTGTGGAGTGCTGCGGTCCCGAGGGTGCTGGGTGCGGCATGCACCAACCTGCGTGTTTATAACCTGTGTACTGTCTCTCACCTACCATGAGCTTCAATAAACAGCACCGACAGAGCCACAAAGGAGAGGGCCATGTGAGTCCCGGAAAGGGAAGGGCGGACGGCACAGGGCAGGTGTGGGTCTTGGCCGTCTGGCGGAGGAGGAGAGACCCTGACAGACCAGCACCGGTGGCATACCAGCCCCATTGGCCCACCTCCCCCACCCCCCGGCTCCAGTGGAGGCCAGCCCCCTCCTCCTAGGAGGGTTTGTCGTCAGCACCACGCATTCCTCAGTGAGAAAGTGCTGGGGGGCTGGCACACAGCTGCAGACAAAGGTTTGTCCTTGAAGTGGTTGCTGGCTCTGGGCCGGCTGTGGTGACCTTTCACAGAGGAAATGGGGGCTGTTAGGGAAGGACTGGCAGTCCCCTCCCCCCGCCACCGCACCCCAGGGAGAAGCCACAGTGCGTGAATGGGCTGGGAGTCCTTGGGCGGGGTTGCCCTCAGCCAGCCTTTAACATGAGTCGGGAGGGAGGGTGGTTAGGGCCAGGGTGGGGGTTCCTGAGGCAAGATTGGACGGCTTCAAGAAGGAGGTAATGGTTTTATATCAGGCTTGTAAGAGGGTTGGAGGTCCCAGGCAGGTCTGCAGGCCCCCCAGCCCCCCTGCATCACCTGGAGCCCCCATTGGCCGAGCACCCGCTGCACAGGCCAGACTGCCTCCGTCTGACAGGCCTGGGCTCCGCCTGCACCACCTGGTGGCGGACCTCGCTGCAGCCCGGCACACGCCCATCATGTGGCCGCCCTCAGGAGGAGGGACTCCGTGACGACTTTAAAGATGCCAAGGAAAGCTCTGTTCTCCCTGGACCTCAGCCTACTGCGGCCCGGTAAGGCAGGAGGTCCCCACAGGACAGGAGGAGGCAAGCGGCCCAGAAATGTCTGCCTGTGGGCGACTGCACATCCAGGGAAGAGGTGGGGAGGCGGACTGAGGACAGAAGAGCTACACCCCGCCCAGAGGGCTGGCCCCACGAGCTTGGGGCCATGCCTGGGCCAACATTTGTCCAGCCAGGGAGGGGGGATGTGAGGCTCCTCCCAGGGGAGCCATGAGTTGAGCAGGACCCTGAGACCAAGCACCCCATCCGGCTCCCTGTGGGACGATGCCTGCACTGGGCTCCCAGAGGCGGCTGCTGGGTTCCCTTAACTGCACGCCCCCAGCCACTCTCCCCCTCACACTGGCCCGCAACCGGACGGGGCCCCAGTGCCTGGAGGTGTCCATCCCTGACGGGCTCTTTCTCAGCCTGGGGCTGGTGAGTCTCGTGGAGAACGTGCTGGTAGTGGCTGCCATCGCCAAGAACCGCAACCTGCACTCCCCCATGTACTACTTTATCTGCTGCCTGGCTGTGTCTGACCTGCTGGTGAGCGTCAGCAACGTGCTGGAGACGGCAGTCATGCTGCTGCTGGAGGCCAGTGTCCTGGCCACCCGGGCGGCCGTGGTGCAGCAGCTGGACAATGTCATCGACGTGCTCATCTGCGGCTCCATGGTGTCCAGCCTCTGCTTCCTGGGTGCCATCGCTGTGGACCGCTACATCTCCATCTTCTACGCCCTGCGGTACCACAGCGTTGTGACACTGACTCGGGCGTGGAGGATCATTGCGGCCATCTGGATGGCCAGCATCCTCACCAGCCTGCTCTTCATCACCTACTACAACCACAAGGCCGTCCTGCTGTGCCTCGTTGGCTTCTTCATAGCTATGCTGGCCCTGATGGCCGTCCTCTACGTCCACATGCTGGCCCGGGCCTGCCAGCATGCCCGGGGCATTGCCCGACTCCAGAAGAGGCAGCGCCCCATTCATCAGGGCATTGGCCTCAAGGGCGCTGCCACCCTCACCATCCTGTTGGGCGTCTTCTTCCTCTGCTGGGGCCCCTTCTTCCTGCACCTCTCCCTCATCGTCCTCTGCCCCCAGCACCCCACCTGTGGCTGCATCTTCAAGAACTTCAACCTCTTCCTGGCCCTCATCATTTGCAATGCCATTGTGGACCCCCTCATCTATGCTTTCCGCAGCCAGGAGCTCCGGAAGACGCTCCAAGAGGTGCTGCAGTGCTCCTGGTGAGGGTGGCAGTGCCGTCGTGTGCCCCAGGCCTGTGAGGCCAGGCAGTCCCTTGACAAAGAGGATCGGCTAGACCATCTCTGAAGGTGAGGGTGCACAGGGCTTCGGGGGCCTGAGAGGGGAATCGCAGGACTCTCCAGGATGCTGAGCAGAATGAGGAGGCTGGGGAGATGGTGGGAGATGGCCTCCCACACCTAGAAAGGAGGGCCCCCACCCCTCCATCCAGAGACCCACTCCAGGGCCAGTGCCCACACCCACACCCCCCCACCCAAAGCTGTGGGAAGTCCTGCTCCAAGGACTTCATGACCAGCACAAGAGGAGGTGGGGGCCACCATGGGGGCTTCTCTCTTCTAACGCTCTGAGGTGACTGGGAGCCGGGCTCAGCCCATCTGCCAGCAGCACATGCATTCGGCAGACACCCCAGCCAGGCCTGCTCTGGGGAACCAGCAGCCAGTATGCAGGCTCCAGGGCCAGGAAGCAGTGCAGCAGTATTAATAAATGTGATGCTTGGTGCAACCTCCTTCCCATTTTTCTTGCCTCTTTCCAGAAGTTGCCTGAAGCTTGGGGCGGAGGGGTGGGGGTGTGGTGAAGAGGGGAAAGACCTAAGTCCCAGGAGCCAGTCAGAAAACATGGCTCACCTGCCCAGGCCATGACACCTCAGCCCCCAGTGTCAGAGAACTCACCTAGGGGAGGGCAAGGAGACCCCAGTCACACCCACTCCATCCCGTGTCTTTGCATTCTGTCTGTGGTGCAAACCCCAGCCCAGAGGTCCCCCGCCCCAAGTCACCTCCATGGTGATAAGACCCTGGCACTGCCCGGCTGCCCTCAGCTACAGCAGAGGCAGGACCATGATGACCTGTGTGTGACTCTGGCCAGAACATGGCCCTCTCTCAGCCTCCATATCTGCTGCAGGATGGCCTGGAGGCTAGGGTCTGCTCTTAAGTTCCGTCCTGCTGGGAGTAGGGTCAGTGCCCTGCCAGCCATGGGAGGTGTGAGACAAGCTGCCCAGAATAGGGTGTGGTTGCCTAGGGGCTACAGGAGTGTCCAAGCCCCAGGGGTATGAGTCCTCCCTCTGCCCCACCGCACCCCGTTCCTCCACAGACAGAGCATATGCCCTACCCTCTTGCTGGGACAGGCTTATGGATAAAAAGCAGGGGTACCAGCCAGCCTTGCAGCCCCCTGGCCAGTCCCCTACCCTGGCAGTGCCACCTGACTGTTGGCCTCGGGGCTGGGAGCTAGTTCCCGGCAGGGCCAGCCTTTGCTGGGAGATGGACGATGAGTCAGCCTCCAGCCAGCCTCAATTCCTCTGGGGATGGAGGGGGAGCCGTCCTGGCCAGGAGCCATCCCGCAGGGCGGCAGGTGGGTGATGGGTCCTGCTCAACTGGGTGCGAAGCTTCTTCCTTCCAGGGAAAAGGACCCCCTGAAGGAGGACAGGGAGGGGCCCCAGGCAGCTGGAAACCAAACACAGGAAACCACATCAGAGACACGTTGTGGGGGAGGGGCATCTCTTGAGAACAAAAGACCCTTTCCAGACTTGCCAAGTTGAGGAGCTTCATGAGGGAAAAGAGGGGCACCCACAGGCAGTGTGAGCACATGGGAACAGGCTATACATGCTGTGGCTGAAACCCTTCCAGAGGCTTTTGTCACTGAAATGTAAGACGGGCTTTCTTGTAGGTGGTTTCACTCTACCCTCTGACCTCAGGAGACTGGTGGTGTCGTCCAGGGTGTGTACCGTGAGTCTCTTCTTTTCTGACAGTGACCTCTCCCGTCTGCAAACACCAACTCCTTACAGAGCCTCTCCCCACCCACTGAATTTCCTTGGCCTCATTTGGACCAAGACTCCAGGGGTACGAGTGACAGCAAGGAGTGAGTCAGACACACCACCCCCTAGGTTGATAGTTCTGTGTCTGGCTTGTTTGTGTCCTTATGACAATCCTGGACACCACTGCTCACTAAGCAGCAGCTATGTCCAAGTGTGTGTCTGGCAGGGGTACAAAGCACCCAATCACAATAGGTCCACCTGGAATGTCACGGTAGTGCCCTGGGGCAGCAGGGGCAGGTGGCGCCCCACTGCAGAGATGAGCAGTGACAGAACTGCCATAGGAACCCACCTCCAACTCCTGCAGCCACCGCCCTTCTGACTCAGACGTCTAGGAGCCTTGCCCCAGCTTGCTTTCTTCTGGAGAGAATCTAGTGCCCGCTGCAGCCTTGCCTGCCGCCCCCACCATCAAAGGCTGCGGGCAAAGCTCAGAGTACCTGGTCTGCCCCTTCTGACAAAGGAGGGGTGCTGGGAGGCGTCCCTTCTGGCCTTCCGGTGGGAACATGGGGTTGGTCCCTAATCAGGTGTGCACAAGAAAGACCCTCCTTGCTGCGCCGAGGGGTGAGGCTCCCGCTGGGGAGGGGAGCAAAGGGCAGTCGGGGCGGGGGCCAAGGGCCAAGGGGGCCTTCTATTGTCCTCCCTGGAGCTCACCAGCCCCGCCTTCCGGATGCGCGGAGCCCAGAGACCGGGTGGCGGAGGGAGGCGGTGGCGGAGGGAGGCGGCGCGCCGCAGCGCGCAGTCGAGCGGGGATGTGCAGCGCGGATGCTTGCTGCAGCCGGTGCCGCAGTCTTCGGCGGCGCCCCGGGATTGGCCGCGCGCGATGACGCCGTGCCGGGCGAGGCGGGCGGGGCCCGGCCTATAAGAGCGGGCGGCGGGGGCGGCAGAGCCTCCGCAGCCAGCTGCAGCCGGTCCGCTCGCGTCTCGCAGCCGCCCGCCATAGCACCGAGCATGAGGGAGATCGTGCACATCCAGGCCGGCCAGTGCGGCAACCAGATCGGGGCCAAGGTGAGGCTGCGTGGCCCCGTGTACCGGGCCCCGCACTGGGCGCGTGTCCCGCGTCCCCAGCGCGAGCGGGTCCCGGGGGAGGGAAACAGCGGGGAGGCGTTGTGTGCGCACAGAGGCACCCCAACCCCGTCTCACCACTGCGAAACCTAGGAGAAACGGACGGGATCGTCCTCGCTGCCGGCGGGCGGCCGGGACACCGAGTCGCCCCTCTGCCAGTCCTACCCCGGCCTTTCCGCTGCCCCGCCCGGGTGACCTCGGGCCTGCGGGAGGCACAGTGCCGGTCAGCGGCTCCCTACTTTCCAGCCCCCCGCCGCTGCAGGTGCAAGTGGAAGGCGCTGGCTGGGCGTGGCCCTCTTCTCTGGGGTCGCAACTCGGCCTCGGGCTAGATGGGTGGGGTGGACAGGCTCGGGTGGGGCTCCCCCAAAAGCCATAACGATTCCCTCTGCCCTCCCACGCCAGGAGCTTGATGTCCCCCGACTGTTCAGAGCCGCCCCCATTCTCCCAGCTAGCTTTGACAACCCCTCAGCTCCCTGGCCCCGCCCTGTTCCTTTGTTGGGGAAGGAACTGTGCCCGGACTCAGAATGACCTTGGTCCAGGACGGGGCTCTCCCTCGGCGTAGCACCGCCCGGGCCACCCCCTCCCCCAACCCCACTTAGGGACGGCAGGTCTAGGGGTCGGTGGTGGGAACAAAGACGGGCTGGAGGGGCGCGGTCCAGAGCTGCTTCCCCTCTAGGCCCCTCCCCTCCATTGTTAGCCCCCCTCACAGATGTCGGGATTAAGGCGCGCAGGCCACGTTCCCCCCACCCTGCCCCCAACCCAGGAGGCAAGTGTCGTATCCCCAGGTCCAGAGACGCTGTTCCTTGCCCAAGATCACACAGCAAGTGGAGACAGAGCCTCTCCGCCCTCCGGCTCTTGGTCTCTGCAGGTGCCCACCCAACACAAGGCTCAGGCTGGGTGGATGGGGCCTGCTGCCCTTTGTCAGCACCAAGGCCAGGGGCCCAACGGGGATGGTGTGGAGCAGGTTCCCCAAGGAAAAAGTGGGAGGAGACAGGTCCTGGAGGGGAAGGGACCAGGAAAGCCTTCCTCCGGAGGCTGTTGCCATGGAAACCAGGCAAGAACAAAAGCTAATTACCACAGGGCTGGGGCAGCCACGTGGCTGACATGTAAATTGCAACTTGGGCTCTAGGGTGGTGGCGCCTCGGATGGGGGGAGGACATGGTGGGGAGACACCCTAATCACTGAGGAGACAGCTGTGCCTGCCCGAGGAAGGGAGTTGGGGGAGGGGAGGCCTGGGGGACCAAAGCCTCAAATTAAATCAGGCCTCTGGGGGCCGTCACTGACAGATGCCCTGGCAGGACAGAAGGGGCCAAAGACTCATTACTGTGGCCACAGGGGCCAGGCCTGCCCTGAGCATCTGCTCCTCTGAGGGTCAAGGGTCACTGACAGGAAGGAGGGCAACCCAAGTTCCATCGCAAGCCTGGGGAAGTGTTGGTCGGGTTGCTCTGTTTGCTTCTGCGGCTGCACGGACACCGATCAAGCAAAGGCAGGTTCATGCCCAGCTGCAGCCCCAAGGGGCGGGGTGGGGTGGGGTGGGGATGGGCACGGGGACAGGGGCAGCTTGCCTGAGTGCTGGGCAGTGTCCTCTGCAGAGATTTTTTTTCCTGCTTCAAGTTCGGTGTCCTTCTGGTTTTCCTCATTACTTCTTATTCATTTCAGGTTAATATCCTTAACTCTTGTTTGTTTTTAAAAGTAGTATCTGATGCTTTTTAACAGTACAAAAGAGAAGTGGATTTGGGAGGAGGGGAAGCAGTAAGCAAAGGAGGCAGTCTAGTGGTTTCCTTCTGGGCGCCCCTGCCTGGAAGAGTTCAAAGCCCGGCGGGCGCATTTGCCTGCACAGGCGCTCAACAGTGGCCCGTGGACAGGGTCTGGCCGTTTCCTGCTCCCACACAGGTGTGGGCTCTTGGCGGAGGGAGACCAAACTTTTCCCGCCGGTTGCCAGCGGCCGCTGACTGGTGGGGGCGGGGCGGGGTGCCGCCAGACTGTTACAAGTAGGCTGTTACCCTACTTGGAGGCAGGCTGCCTGCTATGGGGAGGGTCCTGGCTGCGGGTGGGGTCGGGATGGGAGGGGTTATGGAGGGAGGAGGGGAAGTCTGGGCGATCAGGGCTAGGAGAGAATGTGACAGCATTTATGACAGTGACCACTACGTGTTGGGCACTGTGCCAGGTGCGTCCCTCACTGCACCTCTCGAGGTTGCGATGAGACAGGGTGCTGCCCTCCCCGCAGGGCACGGGTGTGAATCCAGGCCTGTGTAGGCACATCAGGATGGGTGGGGAGCCCCCAGCCCCCACCACGGGGCGAGGAGTCAGGGGACCCCACCCCCCTCGCCTAGGGGGTAGGGCGGTCCTGGAGCCTTTGTCTGCCCCCACTTCCTTGACCGCTGGGCGGGGCCTCGGAGAGACGGCCCTGGCCCTGACAGCCAATGGGAGGAGGGAGTTTCTGGTTTCCGACCCCACCCCGACACGGCCACTGCTGCTGTGCGCCTGGTGGGGAAGGGTGTGGACTCCTAGAAGGGCTTAGGCCCGGGAGTTGGCCAGCCCTCCCTCTGGAGCCGCACTCTCAGCTTGCTTTGGGCTCCTCTGTGTGCGCCCCTCTGCCTCCCCGCCCCAGGTGTGGGCGCGGCGACCGTCAGCACCACGGACAGCGCCGCGGGAGCTACAATTGCGTGTGTGAAATAGGAGCCTGGCCTGGACCCTGGGGTCCACGCGCCAGTTCTCATCTGTGGTGATGATCATAATCATTATTTAATTTATAATGTAGTATTTTGTTGTTTATTAATGTTATATAATACATGCAATATATTTTGCTAAGCTTTTATTAATAATATTTTAAATTGCAATTTATATTCGTTTTAACTACTAAAGATGTTATTAACGTATGTCCCTTCTAGGAAGTTGAAGCATTGCAGATAAGGCTAAAGTGCCTGTTTAAGCACCTCCCCCTGGTGGTTCCCCTCTTCTGGGTGGAGCAAGTTTTTTCCCCTTATTCTAGTCCATTCTCTGTGCATGTCCACCTATGCATAAGAATTACAGCATCTGTTGTAAGATGCCCGTTTTTTACCCTGAATATCCTTGCCATGTGCCTTCCCCCCAAGGATGTGCCTTGGAGATCTACTCATACCAGTGATAATCTTTTATTGTGCCACAATATTCCAAAATATATTGATTTTTTAAAGTACTTTTTATTTTATTTATCAGTGAATGTGCATTGGTTGCTCAATCATATCTGACTATTTGTGATCCAATGGACTGTAGCTCAATAGTCTTCTCTGTCCATGGAATTCTCCAGGCAAGAATACTGTAGTGGGTTGCCATTCCCTTCTCCAGGGGATCTTCCCAACCCAGGGATTGACCCATGGCCTCCTGCATTGCAGGCAGATTCCTTACTGTCTGAGCCACCAGCGAAGTCCTTATCAGTGAATAAGGTTTGACAAATTTAAATAGCAACCTATGGACTTTTAACTTGGTGAGACCAACATTTGCTGAATGCTTTTATTTGTCAGGCCTTAGGTTGACCACTTGAAGTGAGTACTGTCATCATGTCTACTTTACAGATGAGAAAATGGAGGTCCTGAGAGGTAGCACTCACTCTGGTCTGTTGCCTTCTGGAAGCCTATGCATTCCATACATGAGTTCCAGAGAACTCTCCATAGATGTATTGGTGGCTGGGCGACTGAGTCACTCTCTGCCTCCCCTTCACCTGCCATCTCAAGCTCATTCCTTCTCTTCAGGGGTTGTGGATGTCCCAGGGCTGTGGGGCCAAGGTCCTGGAGCCAAGCAGTGATTTAAAGCTCTGATCAGGCCTGGAAGGCCTCAGTGACACCTCCAATTACAGCATTAACACATACCTAATGCAGGGAGAAAGAAGAAAACTTATCAGTGACACAAATCACAAAGACCAGTGAGAACTGACCTTTGCCAACATTTTCTCCTGGTGAACTGCCAAGATTCCTCTGTGCATTTGATAATAATGACTCTTCATATTTTTGGGGTTTTACAATTTTAAAGTCTTTTAATTTTTTATATATTTAAAAAATTTGGCTGTGCTGGGTCTTAGTTGTGGCATGTAGGATCTGAGTTCCCTGACTAGGGATCAAACCCTGGGCTCCTGCATTGGGAGTGCAGAATGTTAGCCACTGGACCACCAGGGAGGTCCCAAAAAAAAAAAAAAAAAAAAAGTTTAAAAAATTTTAACTAATCTTTTTTTTTTTTTTTGAGAAGTTAACATGTGCACATGATAAAAATTAAAAACCACCAAAGAGTGTTCAGGGCAAAAGCCTCTCTTCCCAACCAGGACCAGGCGTCCCTTGTGGCTCAGCGGATAAAGAATCTGCCTGCAATGCCAAGACTTGTGTTCGATCCCTGGGTTGGGAAGATCCCCTGGTTCTAGAAGGAAATGGCAACCCCCTCCAGTATTCTTGCTTAGAGAATCCTGTAGATGGAGGAGCCTGGTAGGCTACAGTCCATGGGGTCACAGAGAGTCAGATATGACTGAGTGCCAGCAACAAACCCCATCCAGAGTAACTGGATTTATTCTCACAGCAATCAGGCTTCATCTTCAGGCCTTTGGGCCTTCAGGCCCAAGGCCCTGAGACACAGAAGCTTCAGGGGTTGGCCGAGGTCACACTGGGAAGGGGTGGTCCAACTTGCAAGCAAGACCCTGTCCTGCCTTAGTCCTGAGAGAAGCACTGTGGGTTCTGCCCAGGGCAAACAGGGCAGATTGCAGTGCCGTGAGTGAGCCCTTGAAACTGGGGCTACGCCATCTCAGCTCAGACAGACTGGGTGAGCCTAGGTGAGTCACTCCCCATGCAGGGCCCCTGTAGGCTGAGGCTGCTGCTGTGGGCTGCTTCCAGGCCCTGGCACTGGACAGCCTATGCTCGACACTGAGGAGTTTGCATATCCTAGGCCTGGTGTCCATCACTTACCTTCCTGGGCCTCAGTTTTCTCATCTGAAAAGAGGGAAGTTAAAAAAAAAAATACCCCAGGTGGGTGTTTGTTACTAACCCCCTCATGGAGAAGTGGGCTTTCAAGGCCCCTGTCAGCAAGTGCAGATCTGGGTCTGGGGCCCGGGTCTGTGTCAGTTGGGCACTGATCCACCCTGAGGACTCTGGTCTCCATGGACATGCATATTTTTTATTATGACAGTTCTCTTGATGACAGAACTTGGGGCTCTTTTTCAAAGTCACTCAAAGGGACTAGTGCAGGCTTTGGGTCCACACCCCTCATTTTGTACCAAGGCCTTGAGGCTACTGGAGGGAGGGCTTTGCCAAGGGTTGTGACCACCAACTGGCCCTTCCTTTCCCTGCAGTTCTGGGAGGTCATCAGCGATGAACACGGGATAGACCCCAGTGGCAATTATGTGGGTGACTCGGACCTACAGCTGGAACGCATCAGTGTCTACTACAACGAGGCTTCTTGTGAGTCCTCCTCAACTGGGTGGGGGTGGGGTGGGGGCCTTGACTGCTGGGTCCCAGCATCCCTGACTTCCTTCCCTTGGCTGGCAGGTGTAACCAGAGACTAACAGAGTAAAACAAGGAATCCTAGTCACACTAGTGAGATGCAAGTGTGTTTAATGGCCATGAGATACACGTAAGGGAATGACCAGGGCTGGGCAGGGTCCCAAAGACCCTTCAGGAGGCCCATGGAGGGTCCAGAGCAGGGGTTATCTGGAGAGATCAGGCAGGGGCCATTCAGAAGCTGGTGTGAAATGGTGCCCTCAGGGACACCTGCCCATGTCCAGGTGTCAACCATGTGATCCCTTCCTCTCTGATCCCAGAGTCTAAGCTTTTATGTGAGAGCACGAGGCTGGCAGGCTAGGGCAGGATTTAGAGGCAGAAGGAGTGCCCAGCTTCTGTGATCCATGTAACCCACCCCTCTCCTCTCAGCACACAAATATGTGCCTCGGGCCATCCTGGTGGACCTCGAGCCTGGAACCATGGACAGCGTCCGGTCTGGGGCCTTTGGGCACCTCTTCAGGCCTGACAACTTCATCTTTGGTAAGTTTCCCCTGTCCCCACCTTCTCATGGTGGACCCCACCACCAGCAAACCCAGATCAACAGAAACAAGGGCAGAGTTACCTCTGCCCACAGCGCTGCAGAGCATCACTGAGCTCCCTGATTTGCAGTGAAAGAGTCCCAGAGAAAGAGTTCTGTGCAGGAAACAGACACTTGTGATTTCAAGCAGTGCGGTGTGTGCAACAGAGCTTACAGGATGTTAGAGAGTGGGAAGGGGTCTCCAGAGCACACCAGTTCATGAGTACACTGCATTGCTATGGTCAGGGGTTGCCAGTCCTCATGCCCGTGACGGTGACAGGGGTAGGGCCTCATTCCACTTTTACCTCCTAGAGCTCAGCACCCGAAGCATGGGCATGCCCCTCATCCTGATCCTGGGCTGCGAGGCACTCAGGGTTGTAGTTTACCCTTCCAGCACAGCGGGCTAGAGGCTGGGTGGACTGGAGGGCTGGGTGGACCAATTCCACTAGGAGTTCCTCCTGAGGCAGAGTAGAAGCAGAAACTCCAGAAGCTGTGTCTATGTCCAGATCCCACAGCACTAGGTGCCAGGGGCGACATCCCCAATACACAATGTGGCTGGCACAAAGAGCCATGGAAGTGAGAGTTGCATGCCCCCAAGCTGCCTCCTCAGCTGCTCTCTGGGGTGGGCTGTTCAGGCCAGTGCTGGAGCTGTGACCCCGTCTATTTCCCCCTGCCCTCCCCACCACAGGTCAGAGTGGGGCTGGCAACAACTGGGCCAAGGGCCATTACACAGAGGGCGCCGAGCTGGTGGACTCGGTCCTGGATGTGGTGCGAAAGGAGTGCGAGAACTGCGACTGCCTGCAGGGCTTCCAGCTGACCCACTCCCTGGGTGGTGGCACAGGCTCAGGCATGGGCACACTGCTCATCAGCAAGGTCCGCGAGGAGTACCCCGACCGCATCATGAACACCTTCAGCGTGGTGCCCTCGCCCAAGGTGTCAGACACGGTGGTGGAGCCCTACAACGCCACACTGTCCATCCACCAGCTGGTGGAGAACACGGACGAGACCTACTGCATCGACAACGAGGCGCTGTATGACATCTGCTTCCGCACCCTCAAGCTGGCCACGCCCACCTACGGGGACCTTAACCACCTGGTGTCGGCCACCATGAGCGGGGTCACCACCTCCCTGCGCTTCCCAGGCCAGCTCAATGCTGACCTGCGCAAGCTGGCTGTGAACATGGTGCCCTTCCCGCGCCTGCACTTCTTCATGCCCGGCTTCGCTCCCCTCACTGCCCGTGGCAGCCAGCAGTACCGGGCGCTGACCGTCCCCGAGCTCACCCAGCAGATGTTCGATGCCAAGAACATGATGGCGGCCTGTGACCCGCGCCATGGCCGCTACCTGACCGTGGCCACCGTCTTCCGAGGCCGCATGTCCATGAAGGAGGTGGACGAGCAGATGCTGGCCATCCAGAGCAAGAACAGCAGCTACTTCGTGGAGTGGATCCCCAACAATGTGAAGGTGGCTGTGTGTGACATCCCACCCCGTGGGCTGAAGATGTCCTCCACCTTCATCGGCAACAGCACGGCCATCCAGGAGCTGTTCAAGCGCATCTCGGAGCAGTTCACGGCCATGTTCCGGCGCAAGGCCTTCCTGCACTGGTACACGGGCGAGGGCATGGACGAGATGGAGTTCACCGAGGCTGAGAGCAACATGAACGACCTGGTGTCCGAGTACCAGCAGTACCAGGATGCCACGGCCGAGGAGGAGGGTGAGATGTACGAAGACGATGAGGAGGAATCCGAGGCCCAAGGCCCCAAGTGAAGCAGCTGAAGGGGTGGGACGCGGCTGCGGCCAGGACCAAGTGGTCTGTCCCCCGAGCCATGTAGCCACTGACACACCCCCAATCTCACCCCCATGAGGTTCAGTCATGTCACCCTGGGGCTCCCGAGTGTTTTTCCTCCAGTATTTACAGCATCCCTGTCCTGCGTGAGTTCTCTCAGCTATCTTCCGCCTTAGGTCAAATCCGTTTCCTGTCTCTGCTTTATTGTTAGCTCCAGGCCTGATGTTTCATGTTTTTTTTTTTTTTTTTTTTTTACTGGTTTCTGTTTATATTTGGGGGGGATATTTAATAAATTTATTGCTGTCAGATATCCATGCCGGGTGCTGGAGTTTTCCTCTTTTTCTAGAAAGATGGGGCCAGAAAAGGTAAGGAGGGCAGATGGGGAGGCCTGGCGGAGGCAGGACAAGTGACAAGTGGGAGGGGTTGAGACAGGCCTGTGCTTGGAAACTGCAGGTGTCTCAAGGTGCTGCCCATGGCAGGGGAGCTGCTGGGTGGGGGGTGTTGGAATAGATGGCCATGCCTGGAGGAGCCTCATCCTCAAACCCCAGACGGGCTCTGAGGCAGCTCAGGACAACCCTCCAGGGTGACTCATGCTGGAGAGCTTTCCCCTGGCTTCTCTGTGCCAGACGTTAGAGGCAGGTGGCCGAGAACCAAACAAATGTGAGGAAGTAAGGAGCTTGAGGATTCCCCCAGAAAATGTGGTGTGTTGGAAGGTGGGGGTTTGAACCCCAGGGAAGGGCTGGTTGGGTCAGCAAGTTGTGGCCACTGCACCTGGATGCAGGGGCACTGGGAACAAAGTTCTGGCCCCTCCGTGCCTTCTGGAGATTATTTCCATGGCTGCAGGGCACCCAGGGTCCCATAGATAGGGGCAAATCTGGCCACCCCCTCCTCCTACAGAGAGAGAAATGGAACCCAGAGTTGCTGTCTGCCTGGGGCCCAGGTGAGCATGCACAGAGTTTGACGAGCCTCAACACTGGTGCCCTGAGCCTCCTCATACCCCACCCCTAGAAGCCAGGACATCCCTGCATGCCCGCCTCCAGGTGGGTACCTGAGCAAAGAGAGGCCAAAAGGGCTGATCTGGACCGGGAAACAGAAGCCCCGAGAGGGCCCGCATCCTGGGCTCAGGCATGAGCGGTGCTCTGGGTACCTGCTCTGTGCTGGGTGGCTTGAAGTCCACTGCACTGCTGGCCCTGAAGGCGGCCAACTTTCAGCGTGTGAGCCTGTGCAGGGCCCTCCGACCCCACTTTCACAAGGCTGCAGCCTCCACGCCATTGGGGGAAAGGGTGTCCACAGCCCAGGTTCTGCAGGCTCTCCATGATCCCCAGAGGGTTAAGTCACCCACTGAGTGTTGACAAGGGTGCCCCAGGCTCCTGATATCCTGGTGTTCATGCTGGGCTCTGGGTCCACGGTCTTGTGGGGTCTCTCCTGAGGATTTAACCTTCACACTGAGGCCACTAGTTTCCCTAGCAAGAAGTGGGACTCAGAGGAGCATCTGCCAGTTGGCAGGTAGCACAGCAGTGGGCTGGCCCAGGCCACGTGTCTCTCCACTTTGCTCAGACGGCTGCAATCACACATCCCTCCTGAGTACCTGCACAGTGAGAACTTCATCCTGGCTCAGGTCACGTAGATGAAGCTGGCCTACTGGGGCCACCCCGCCTTCTCCTCTGGACCACACCCACTCCAGCCCTTGTGGGGGAGTCTTCTCTTTGTCCTTCCTCCAGCCCCCGCTCCCCTCCCTCTGCAGAGTCCCTCAGCCCTACCCCTTGAGGCTCCAGCCCCCTTTCTGATGAGAGGCCTTTTAGTTCTCTCCTGTGTTTCTCAGTCATAGCCTCACTCCTCCCCCTCACAGCACAGACATGGTGGAGCAGACACGGCCCTGAGCGGGGTGAATGGCTGTGCTCCACGTCACTGCATTTCAGAGTGGTTCGCTGTGCACCTGCAGTTGGGAACATACTCGGAAAGTGGCTGGGACAGCATATGGCCCGTAACGAGAGCCCTAAGCATTAGTGCTCGTTTACCTGTGACTATTGCTGAGGGGTGTGTATTTGCAGGTGCACCTGGACAAGAGAGGGGCAGCCCACTTAGGGGTTACTCCGTCTCACCTGAGCCTCCCAGAGGGCTCTGACCAGCCCAGCACCGTGCAGTGTTGACAGCGGGTGCTCCTGGGCAGCCTTTGGCACCACCTAGCTCCTTGGCTATTTGCTTTCAGATCAGTCTGTCCCTTTCAGCCTGGTAATGGGCCATGGGTGTCCAGATCTGGGCACGCTCCTGTCCTGGCCCAGCACCCTCAGCCTGGCATGCAGAGCTGCTCAGGGGCCAGCAGATGGCCTCACACCCAGGGGCAGGGTGGCCAAAGCAAATCCAGGATGTCCAGTCACACTGGGATATCAGATGAAGAACAAATAGCATCCTTTCTGGGGACATGTTTGTACCAAGAGGTTACTCCTCAGTTACAAAGCTGGGGTAATCCTAGGCTGGGGGCTGGCCAGCCCTGCACTGGGCCTGTTCTTGGGGACCCAGCTTCCTTAAATTCATCATCCACTATGTTACACATCCCCACAGACTTGTGAGGTGGATACTTTCAAGAAAGAGGCTAAAGCCTGGAAATAGACAAAGCTGCCCCAAGACCCCAGCTGCCTGGGGCAGGAACACAGGAGGATACTCGAGTTGTCACTGCTCCCACCACTGTGGGCACCACAGCAGATGTGAAGGGGGACAGTGAGTGTGGGATGCAGGTGACCCTCAACTCTGCCACACCACCTGGCAGGGCACATCCCCTCTCTAGGGCAGTTTCTCCAATGGAAAAGGACATGTCCTATTCATATTTTGGGAGTAGAAATTCCAGATGGACTCACTGGAAAGAAAACATCTTGCTTAGATAATAATAAATGAGCAGGTGCACATATGAGTGTGATAAAACCCAGCATGCCGACTGGATGTGGAGTTTGCTGCCAGCACAAGTGTGGGTGGGGATGGGGGTGGTGGTCCTCCCAAAGAGGATAGATCAGAGTTACAGGGAGTCAAAGACTGGATAGAGTCAGGCAGAGCTGAAAGGAATTGAGTCACCATGGGTGGGGTATGAAGACACCCTCCTCAGACCAAGACCCTGACACGGATGGAAATCTGCTCCCTGGGCCACTGCTGAGCCCAGGTGCAGTGGGGACATGGGTGTGCGTGCTTCTGTGCGTTTCCCTGTCTCCTTCTCCAAAGGCCTTTGGAGGAGGGCTGTATTCTCCTCCAGCAGGAGCCGTTTATAAGGTAGTTTAGAATCTCCCTGAGAGTCCCACACTTGCCAGCGTGTTTACAAGGGCTGCTCCTGAACATTCCCCCCAACTGTCCCCCACCTCCCTCATTCTTACCCTTGGGAGCACTGAGGAGTGAGAACTTGATGGCTACCTTGTCATCCTGTTTATTTTCTTGCTGTGCCTCACGTCTCTTACTGATGTGCATCTTTGTTTACTGTCTGGCTCCTTGCATTCTGGGGCTGTGCCAGCCTTCTCCCTGCTGAGTCAGAGTCGGGCTGGGCCCCTGTCGGTGGGGGGAGGGGGTACAAGTGAAGTGAGGCCAGCCCTTCCTTAGTCCCTGAGACTAAGCACCTATGTACCTAGGAACTGTTCTAGGCCCCAAAGCAGTGAAGAAAGCAAATAAAACCCTTGCCTGCAGCCTTTAGTTTCTGGTTCCAGGTAGAGGTTGGGGGTGCCCGTGGAGAAAGACAAAAATCAAGTGAAAAAGTACAAGATGTAGGACATTGGGCAGTGACAAGAATTACAGAGAGGACCATAGCAGGGGCCTCTGGAGAGCAGTAGGCTTCGCCAACACGTCTCCCATCTGCACTGAACAGCCCCTTGTCTCATGGTGGCTCAGTTTCCTCCTCTGTGAAATGGGTAGCATCACAGTAACCTCTCCCTCACCAGTGATGAACATGGTGGAGGCAAGCACAGCTGCTGCTTCTGCTCAGCGATCACCTATTCCATTTCCCCCACAATTGCTAGGGTTTAAAAGAAAATCAAACACCATTTTTTTTCTTATACACACACACATATATTTTTTAATTTGGCTGCACTAAACCTTAGTTATGATGTGTAAACCCTTACTTGCAGCATGTAGGATCCAGTTTCCCAGCTGGGGATCAAACCTGGGCTCCCTGCATTGGGAGTGTGGAGTCAACCAGTGGACCACCAGGGAGGTCCCACCAATTTTTAAAACAGTGTTTGGTTTTGATTTAAATCAAAACTTTTGTGATTATGGAAAATCGAGTCAGTGCTGCCTCACCCCCACCCCCGCCCCAACCTTACCATTGTGGGCAAAAAATCAATCAGGTGATCTAAGAAAGAAATGGAAATTTTTATTCAATCCAAATTTGAGGATTATAAGCCAAGAACAGCATCTCAGAAAGCTCCAAGGACTGTTTTGCCATTAGAAGTTTAAGTCACAGTTATACAAGTTTCTTGAGACAGAGCACAGGAGCATAATCCACAGTTTACACAATTAAAATCTAAGCTCATCATGGCCCCTCACAAGATCAAGAAGCTGTTCAGTTGCTAAGTTGTGTCCAACTCTTTGTGACCCCATGGACTGCACCATTTCAGGCTTCCCTGTCCTTCACCATCTTCCAGAGTTTGCTTAAACTCATGTCCATCGAGTTGGTGATGTCATCCAATTATCTCGTCCTCTGTTGTCCTCTTCTCCTGCTCTCAAGTCTTTCCTAGCATCAAGGTCTTTTCTGATGAGTCAGCTCTTTCCATCAGGTGGCCAAAGTATTGGAGCTTCAGCTTCCAAGGAGCATTAGCCCTTCCATTAAATATTCAGGGTTGATTTCCTTTAGGATTGACTGGTTTGATCTCCTTGCAGCCCAAGGGAGTCTCAAGACTCTTCTCCAGCATCACAATTTGAAAGTATCAATTCTATGGCCCTCATCTTTCATTATAATCCAACCCTCACATCCGTACATGACTACTGGAAAAACCACAGCTTTGACTATAGGAACCTTTGTTGGCAAAGAAGTTCAGGAAGTGACCTTATCTTTTAAGCAGCTGTGCTGGATTCCAGGAGGCGTTTCTGCGGATGGGGGTGGTTTGGCAGATGCATAAATGCAGATCAGATGCACAGCGAGGAGAGAGGCGGGTAAAGGGCAGAGAAATTTTTCGTGTTTAAATTTTCCTTGTCTTCCATGAAGCGTGAATTTTATTTCACACCATCTTAAACAATTGGCATGAAGGGTCACCCATTTCTTGGATTGGGAGGTGGAGGCCTGGGTCTGGGAGTGGGACGCGCAAACTGCGCCGGTGTTGTGAGCCTCCCGACCGCAGGAGGCAGCAGCGAGCGAGGCGGATACAGTGTATTCAGGGCGGCGATGGATACGCTGTAACGAGCCGGGCCGGGCGGCTACAATGTAACCCGGTCGGCGGTGGTCAGGTGAGCGGCGGGAGGGGCGCGGGCGGGGTTCTGGGTGGCGGGGACTCGGACGCTCCGGCCGCCGCGTCCCAGAGCCGGGGAGCCTCTCTCCCGAAGCGGACACCGGGGCGTAGGGGAGGAGGAACCCGGCCGAGGCCCAGGCCCGGGCGCAAAGCAGGATTCAGACTCCCGGGCGATCACCTGGGGGCAGAGGGGCTTGGGGACCTCAGCGGCCCCGATCCCGCTCTGTCAGGGTCTAGCTGGGAAGGCCGTCCCCAGGCACACTGTCACCCCTTCCAGCTGTCACCGCGCGCGTCTGTGGGATGCGAGAGGGCAGAAGGGACCCCACGGCTGTGCCACCATGCGCTGGGGCTGGACCACTCTGAGCCTGTTTCCTCATCTCTTAAACGGACGGGGTGTGGTGGAAGACACCTGGCCCTGTGCGGAGCCACTTAGCGAGGGTCCCCAGAGTGTATGTTGCTGCTGTTGTTGTGGGTGAAGGTGGGGAGGCCCTTTTGGCGTGGCGTCACCCAGAGGCGGAGGTGGCGCTGCCAAGCTTCAGTGGCAAGCAATCCTTAAAGAGACAGTAGCGACCCTGCTCCCCGGTGGGGTCCTGGAGGCCTCCTGATGGCCGGGAGCAGCTAGGGTGCACCTTCGCCCTGTCCCCTCTGGTGCAAAGTTTAGGGACCTCTGGTGGTAGCCGGGTGATGACAGGACCTCTGGTGGCTGTGTCACAAACACAACAGGCAAGGCTGGTTCCGGCACATCTGAGCTTCAGCCCTGTGTTCCTCAGGGCCTGAGAGATGTTGGGCTTTGTTCTCAGGATCCTCTAGTTGCAAAGTCATGGGCTCCTCACCCCGACCCTGTTGAAAGGAGGTCTCTGGAGAAGGGGAGACAGTGGACTAGTGGGTGTCCTGCATGCTGCTTGCTCAGTGTCCACCTTCTGGCCTGCACCTGTCTGAGGTCAGGCCTGAATCTGGGGTGCAGAGCTCTCTGTGGATGAACCTGGTCGGGTGGTGAGGGTTGCTATTGCTCTCCTCTAAGCCAGTTGCTGCGCACTTTGTCTGCTGGGCCCCTGCGTTAGGACCCCTTCTGGCTGCTCCTGGTAACCCCTTCTCCCTGGAAAATGCAATTCTCTTAACTTTGGCAGGAGAGGAACTGAGGCTGAAAGAGGTCAGGTTACCCCAGTCACTCACTCATCCATGGCCTCTCTGCCTGGCCTACCCATCAGGAGCTTAATAAGAGATGTGATTTCCTGGAGGGCTTGTATCCCAGAGAAGGGCAGCTGAGCAGTGTTCCTGCCTTTGAGCCCCTCAGGCCATATTTTATTTTCTTTCTGACTAAGGCCTAAGCTGAAGGCCTAAGAACCTGTGCATTTTATGTATTTTTTAAAATTTAAACGTAGTTGATTTACAATGTTGTGTTACTTTCTGGTGTACAGCTAAGTGCTTCTGTTACAGATATATCTTTTTCATGTTCTTGTCCATTATGGTTTATTACAGGATGTGGAATATATTTCCCTGTGCTATACAGTAGGATCTTCTTGTTTATACATCCTTTATATAATGGTTTGCATCTGTTAACCCCATAACCCCAATCCAGCCCCTACCCCCAACCACTTGGCAACCACGAGTCTGTTTTCTTGACACATCTGTGTGTCTGTTTCTATTTTGCAGATAAGTTCATTTGTGTCATATTTTAGATTCCACATTTAAGTGATATCGTATGGTATCTGTCTTTTGACTTAGTGTGGTAATCTCTAGTTGCATCCATGTTGCTGCAAATGGCATTATTTCATTCTTTTTTGTGGCTAATATTCCATTGTGTGTATTTGTACCACACCTTTATCCACTCATTTGTTGATGGACATGTAAGTTCTTTCCATGTGTTGGCTATTGTGAATAGTGCTGTGATGGATGCTGGGTGCGTGTATCTTTTTGAATTTCAGTTTTCTCCAGATGTATGCCCGGGAGTGGCATTGCACAATCATATTGCAAGTCTATTTCTAGTATTTTCAGGAATGTCATCCTGTTCTCTATAATGCCTCTGGCTGCATTGTAAAATGCTGAGAGGTTTCTGAGGAGAGACCCATGGGGGTGGCTCCTGACCCTCCAGTCTTTTGGGGCTGGACTGACTGCCATGCACCTGTGCTTGGTCTCCAGTTTGTAGTCTCGTTTAGACTGTAACTCTTTACAGCGGATACTATTATTATCCCCACTTGAAACATGACAGCTCAAAAGCACAGAAAGGTTTAGGCATTTGTCCGAGGTCACACAGCGAGAGCTGATAGAGTATGGATTTGAGTAGGGCCAATTTGCCTGCTGATCACAGTCTGTTGGGGGTGATTAATATGGATCTGTTTTGGCTGCAAGAGACAGAAATCCTCCTCCCGATAACAGTAGTTTAAACAGAAGTTTATTTGTGTCTCAGTTGAATGAAGCCTGGGGGTGAGCAGCCCAGGGATTCTTCACCACTTGGGAAGAAGGGGCTGGTGAGTATGGGGACAGCTGGGTCTCCCCTGCATTCTGGAGGCTTCCCTGGGCACTGTGGTTCCTGTCATCTGGTGAGGCACTGGGCATCAGAGCCGAACACAGTTTGTGAGCTTCCCAGAGACCTCAGGTTATAAGGGAGATAGGGGTTTGGGCTCATGGCACCATGTCCTGCCCTGCTGTGACCAACAGGTAGCTGGTCTGCAGGTGCCAGTTCTACTGGTCCAGAACTTTCAACCCACATCCCTCCAGAGGTAGACAGGTCCCGCAGAGGTGTGGGGGTCCCCACCCAGGTGCAGGGCAACACTAGGGGTGGAGGGTGGCCTCGGGCCATCGCTGCTGGCTCAGTTTTCCTTTCAGTGTATGTGTGGACACACAGGAGTCATAGGATTGCCTTTTATGATTACAGATTATTTAAGACTGCAACCCAGGTGTCAGCAGAGCATAGCCAACATCCATGTCCTTTCTACAAAGTTTTGAAAACATCTTTCAGCCTCCTGTGAACTCATTTTGTCCTTGGAGCAGAGAGAAGCTAAGGAATGTGGGTCAGCTAGTTAAGTGTGGGCCTCTGTCTCAGGAGCCACCAGCCCTGTGTGTCTGTGGTTTGCTGAGCTCCCAGCTGTGAGCTCAGCTCTTGCTGCCTGTGCCCTTGGGTCCCGGGGTATGGGGCCAGCCGTGGGCTCAGGCCGCATGGTGGTCATACAGCATTCAGAAGGCCTCTCCACAGGGCAGTGTTAAGGTGGATCCTGCCCTGGGCCACACTGCAGGTGGCAGGGCAGGCCTGAGCCCTGGCATCAGTACTGAGCCTTCTGCTGGCCGGGCTTTCTGGGTGCTCTGACAGGGAAGGAGCACCCTGGGTCCCGGGCAAGAGGGAAGTACTGAGTTTTGGCTGGCCAGGCGATGTGCGCAGGACCAAAGGGGCTCCGTGCTGGAGGTCTGGCTGGGCACCCCCAGCCCTGCCTGCCCCATCAGTGACTTGGGCATCACTGCTCTCACTGAGGGGCCAGCCTTGGGTTCTGAGCTGGTTTGGGGAGGGGCCGGTGGGGGGTGTGTGTGGTGTGGGGATATTTGGCCTGGACCCTCCAGGGAAGTGAAAGGGGCCAGGTCTCCCCTCTGATACCTCAGGCACTTGAAAAGTGAAGGGGACCCCAGTGAACCTGAGTGCTGGACACCTACCTCTGCTCTGCCCGGCTGTCCGCAGGTGGGGTGCTATGGAATATGACGAGAAGCTCGCCCGGTTCCGGCAGGTCCATCTCAACCCCTTCAACAAGCAGCAGCATGAGCAGGGGGCTGGAGAGGAGGCCCCGGACATTACTTCTCAAGGTGGATGTGGGGGTAGGGTTGTGTAGGTGGTCTGCCCTGTTCACGCCAGTCCCCATCCTCAGGTGGTTCCTCCCTGGGGGCATGCAGGTGGCTTCTTCACAGTTCAGACTGCTTCCCCCTGGTCCATTCTCAGTAGAATGAACATGCCCCTGGGCGGGGATGTGTCACTGTCTTGTCTGCCATGTTCCAGGGGCCGCACACAGCAGGTGCTCCCTTGGGGAGCACTTGGGGTGTGAACTCAGAGCCGAGACCTGCAGGGTGAGAGGTCAGCAGGATGTGAGCCCTGAGATTGCAGACTGAGCCCACAGGGTGCCAGAATCCACACAGGGGCTCCCATGTTCCAGTGTGTAGCCCTTCAGAGGTCCTCCTCCAGTCCACAGATGCACACACAAGCTGTGAGCCTTAGAAACTGGCATGTTTCTATAACCCTGGTTTTGCACGGCTCTGTCCTGTCGGCACGAGGACACAGGGTCCTCTGCAGGTGTTCACAGGGCTCACCCCAGAGTAGAGCCCTGCTTCCCTGGGCACCTCTGTGGGCTCCCTGCTCCCCAAGGGCCCCGCAGTGCCCTTCTGGGGTGGTGGGCCAACTCATCTCTCTGCCACCCTCCCCATCTGCCCCGCTGCAGCACGCCTGCCTGAGCTGCCTCCCGGGGAACCAGAGTTCCGCTGCCCAGAGCGTGTGATGGATCTTGGCCTGTCCGAGGACCACTTCGCTCGCCCTGTGGTAAGGTTCAGGGTCTGTGGGTGGACAAGGTGACCACCCGTTTCCCCCAGAATTTGAAGAGTTGGCCACGTCCATCTCAGCCGGGCCTCCTAGGCGTGGAGTCTGAGGCCTGCGTGACACCCGGCTCCCACCCTATACCTGTGTGCCAGCCTGTGGGAATGGGTTGGATGCGGTATTTGGGAGCCTGGGCTCTGTCCTCCTGGGCAGCCATTCTCTCCCCTTCATGCAGGATCCTACAAAGCAGATGTGGGGGCTGACTCCATCTGGGGTCCTGGGGAATCCTGTTGTCCATTGCAGGGTGAAGGCAAGGGCGGCCACTGCCCACCACCACCTGCTCAGCTAGGCAGGGCCACTCCTGTCTGAGCTAGGTTTTGTTCCATGAAAACCTTGTGGGGTGTTGTTTTTTTTTTTTTTTTAATTAAAGGGCTGTAATAATTCCTTTAAAGTTTCAAAATCTTTGCAAACTATCTCCAACTGTTATTTGAGAGAGATGCTATGGTAACATTCACATAGGACTTTAAGATTCGCCTGAGCCCCTGTTTCTCGTTTGCTGTTCATTTTGCTGGTCATGTGGCCTTTAACTTTACATTCTGCAGGTATATACACTCCTTTCAGTTATGTGTTTGAATCCTTATTTTGCACTCCTGTGGGCAGTGACACCCCTTTCTTGGGGCCCCAGCCTCTAGCTCTGACACCTGGCCTGTCTCCTTGCCCAAGTTTAGGGCTTTGTTGGACCCAAGCTCTGGTCAGCATGTGAGGTGCTGGGCCCGAGGGCAGGTGGCAGCCAGGGGTGTCTCTGAGCTTGGCGATTGAACCAGAGGCCACTTCCTCTCCTTCTTGACAAATAAGTGTTATTTCCCCTGATTTCATCCAAGAGGAAGTTCTGTAGAAGCAAGCGAGATAGCACAGCCAGAAAAGCAATCGAATTTCTAAAAGAGGGAAGTTGTGTTTTGAAGAACACCATGAGTTAGGTCTCTGGAGGCCCATGGGTGGACAGGTCCAGAGAGCGGGCAGGTGGTGTGGGCTGGGGCCTGCCTCTGCTGCTGACAGTCCTGGGCCTTGAGCAAGTTTTTGGGCCATCAGGGCTCGAGATGGGAGGGGAAATCTGTTCTGGGCCCAATGACACACAATCTGACTATCATTGTCCCCAAACTGCTCCCCACCCCCATGTGAGCAGGGCCTGTTCCTGGCCTCTGATGTCCAGCAGCTGCGGCAGGCAATCCAAGAGTGCAAGCAGGTCATCCTGGACCTTCCAGAGCACTCGGAGAAGCAGAAGGATGCTGTGGTGAGACTCATCCATCTCCGGCTGAAGCTGCAGGAGCTGAAGGTGGGTGCTGGCCCACCCCCACCAGCAGCCAGAGCTGAACTGGAGGCTGGGGGAGTGATGGGCCCTCAACCCAGCTCTGATTCTGCCTGTAGTCCTGGGTCATGTGTTCACTCACTGAAGCAGGTAGGTGAGTTAGTCCCACCTTGAACCACATGACCCAGAGTGTGGCCTGGTTCCCTGAAGATGACAACAGAAGGGGTCGTGGATCCTGGAAGCCAATAACCACTGGGGTCTGTCATGTAGTCCTTGAGTCTGGTTCATGAGTCCATGGGTTATGGACAGTGGTAGGTTCATTAGAATATAGGTAAGGCAATGGTATGGGCTCAGACACCCCAAAAGAGAGTGGCTTAAAGGAGTTGGTTGTGTAGATTTACTCACGTGGATGTGTTGTGGTTCCCTGGGCCCATCTGGCAGCTACTGGCATTGGAGACTGCAGGTCCCCCTTTTCTGTTGCTCTGCTCTTCTCTGGCAAGTCCAGGACAGCTTCCACCAATCTGGGTCTGCTCTCAGCCAGCCGAAACAAAGCAGGGAGGGCAGCAAGCGCCCCTCAGTACTGCTCACATGCCCTTGGCCCTAATGTGGCCCTGGTGCAGCAACTAGGTACAGAGGTGGTCTGTAATCTCAGTGGACCGGGCCTGATTGGGTACTCTGTCCTATCGTAAAGGGAGGGGTCTGTAGTAACCTCTGCTATATGTGATGCCTGGGAGATGCCATCAAAGGGCTCATGTGCCCAGAAGGAGCTGTGACCCCTCCCTGGTTTCCTCCCTAGGACCCCAGTGAGGATGAGCCCAACATTCGAGTCCTTCTCGAGCACCGCTTCTACAAGGAGAAGAGCAAGAGTGTGAAGCAGACATGTGACAAGTGTAACACAGTCATCTGGGGCCTCATTCAGACCTGGTACACCTGCACAGGTGGGCGGAGACCAGACTGCCCTCTGGGCTGGCAGTCTAGTCTCCGGGGAGAGGGGTTCTCTATCGTGTCCTCAGTATTTGCAGAACCCTGCAGTGTGTGGTGGGTGTAGCAAGAGATGAGAGACCCAGGTGTCTGCCTTCACTGGGCTCAAGTCCACTAGCCACATGTGACTCTTCATATTTAAATTATTGAACATAGATAACTAGCTCCTCAGTTGAACTGTGCATGTTCCAAGTACACAGTAGCCATGCAAGGTTGGTGGCCACCCCACTGGACATTGTAGAGACACATCACTGTATTGGAGGTGCTGCTCTGGATGAGAAATCAAATGAGTCAGTCATGTGGTGTGTTAGAAATATTGAAGAAGGCTAGGGGAGGCACAAGCATGTTAGGGAGTGGGGTGCTGCTATTTTAGGGTGAAATGAAAAGGCTTCATGTGACATTTAATAAAAAGCTTGGAAGTTGGGGGCAAACCAAGAGCATATCTGGGAAGGAACATTTCTGCAGGGGAGCTGTCTGTGCAAAGGCCTGTGGTCAGTGTGTGTCCAGTGAATTTGATGAGGAGCAGAGAGCAGCGTGGCATAGAGGGGCTTCAGAGGTGGCAGGGGGCTTTTCTCTAAGTGCACTGGGGCCATGTGGGTGGATATACTTAGGTTTTAACTCCAGCTGCTCAGCTGAGTGTGGCATGGGGGAGGGAAAATGATGGCCTTCTAACCAGGGTGAGACTCTGACATTCAGATGAGAAGGGCCAAGTGCAGCTGTAGCTGAAGGACTGGACATGGGTGTAAGAGAGGAGTCGGGATAACTTCCCAGTTTGTAGTCTCAGGAGGTTGAAAGACAGAGTCCCTGAAATCTGAGATGGGAAACTGGGGTGGATTTGGGTAGGAAGAGCCGGGTTTCACTTAGATGGCTTGGCCTTGATCCCCTTGGGTATCCCAGTGGGCATGGCTGGTAGGCCCCTGGACTTATGAATCTGAAGTTGGGGGAAAGGTGTGCACATACCTTCAGGGCAAGGCTTGGGGTGGGGACATTTGGGGACCTGCAGTGGCACCTGGAGAGGCTCTTGGGTTGATCTGGGAAGCGGAGTGGAGCCCCCTGGGGGTCCCAGGAGCTGAAGGTCAGCCTGGGCTGCAGAGTGGCCCTCCTCCTAAGAGGCGTGCTGTTGGGCCCCCATCCCAGGGTGTTATTACCGCTGTCACAGCAAGTGTTTGAACCTCATCTCCAAGCCCTGTGTGCGGTCCAAAGTCAGCCACCAGGCCGAGTATGAGCTGAACATCTGCCCTGAGGCAGGCCTGGACAGCCAGGATTACCGCTGTGCTGAGTGCCGGGCACCCATCTCTCTGCGTGAGTGCCCCCGGGGTGGGGATGGGAGTCGGGCAGGGTGCAGGGCTGAGGGGAGTTGTTTTGGGCAGGGTGCCCTGCCATCAGCTGCATGAGTAAATGGGAGGAATGAGCAGTTGAGCTCCGCTCCTTGGGAAGCCAGAAAGGACTGCTTTTGGCACCTTTTCATGCCCCGCCCAAGCTGACGGAGGTTCCCCTAGGAGTCCCTGTAGGGCTGGGCTACAGTCTCCCTCCTGTGACCGCATCATCACAGAAAACCCACCCCATGGGAAGACCACACTACACTCACACGCTGTGTATCAAGCCTTCTTCCTAGAAACATGCTGACATTGACTCAAGGGATTCCCCATCTACTGTCCCGTTTTACTGATGGGAAACGGGAAGTGGGGAAGCGGGGCGACTTAGAAGAGGACGAGTCAGGGACCGGGCCCGGCGGTGGGGAACCCTTGGTGCAGCTTGGGGAGGGGACCTCTCAGGTCTCCCTGACTTTGGAACATCTCCTCCACAGGGGGCGTGCCCAGCGAGGCCCGGCAGTGCGACTACACTGGCCAGTACTACTGCAGCCACTGCCACTGGAACGATCTGGCTGTCATCCCAGCGCGTGTGGTGCACAACTGGGACTTCGAGCCGCGCAAGGTGTGGGGAGAGAGAGTGCGGGGAGCGAGGGGTGCCGCCCTGGGGATTGGGTGGGGGCGTGGTGTGGCAGGGGGGGCCTGGCGGAGCGATGGGGTAGAGTGGGGCGGGGCCCCGGGGTGGGGCAGAGTAGGGGCGGGGCCCGAGACAGGGCGGTGCTGCAGGGTGGGGCGGAGCGCAGAGGTGCCACCTTTCCGTCCCTCTGGCCCAGGTGTCCCGTGGCAGCATGCGCTACCTGGCGCTGATGATGTCGAGGCCAGTCCTCCGGCTCCGGGAGATCAATCCTTTGCTGTTCAACTATGTGGAGGAGCTGGTGGAGATTCGGGTAAGACAGTGAAGGGGCGGGGTGGGGCAACCCTGCTCCCCCTTCACAGCTGTGTGAGGAGATGCCACCTGTGTCGGTGGGCCCTCCCTCCCCTACTGCCCTTTAAGTTAAAGTCGCTAGAGCAACTGTCCAGTCACAATACGAAATAGGACGCGAGGCTCAGAGGCAGTTTGAAATTTTCTAGCAACCACAGTAGAAAAATGAGGTGAAGTTCATCTCAGTGATGTCTTTTATTTCGTGCACATTGTTGAGATACATCGTGTGGCGTTTCTGTCTTGTGTTAGTCTGTGTCCCAGTGTGTATTGTCAAGAGCAGCCTCACATTGGCCCAGCCACATCTGGTCGGTGTTCTGAGGAGCTGTGTGTGACTGGGGGTCCTCACTTTGGCACTCTGCAGGAGGGTGGGGTGGGGTGTGCCTCAGGCAGGTGTGGAGAGGAATGGGACTTGTTGGCGAGGACCTGAGGCACAGGGCCACTGAGCTGAGGAGATCTGGGTTCAACTGGGCAGTCTGATACAAGCTCAGGTACTCCCAAGGTGTGTGTGCACGTGCGGAGCTAGGTGGGGAGCAACTGTGCACGATGGAAGCTTAGGGTCCTGCCTGCTGGGAAAACTGTGTCTTGACCTTGAGCTCGGCTGGAGGGCTCAAAGATGGGATTGTCGTGGGGGACAGGAATGCACTTACGGTCTTCTACTGACCCAGAGTGTAAAGTAACAAAACTTCCCACAAAGCCAGCCCCACCTCACCCCTACTGGCCATGCAGACATGCCCAGCACAGCCCCTGCTCTGGCCAGAGATGCCCACCTGCCCCTCTTGTCCACAGAAGCTGCGCCAGGATATCTTGCTCATGAAGCCATATTTTATCACCTGCAGGGAGGCCATGGCAGCGCGCCTGCTCCTGCAGGTCAGTCCACCCGCCCCCCAGGGTAGAGGAGGGGTGGGGTGGGGAAGGGGCCCTCCAGGAGGGCAGGAAACAGACCAGGATCTTGAGGGGAAGACTTGACACCACGAGTGTGCTGTGCCGTCAGCAGAGGGTCTCCGCACGGTCCCAGGGAACACCGAGTCTACCCACAAAAGCATTCTACCCACAAAAGTGTTCTCTGCTTCTGTCAGCATGAGAAGCACTGAGAGAGTGGGTGTTACCCTGCAGCCTTCACAGGAGCCTCCATGGAGTGGACCCTGGGAGGGCCGATCACAGAACACTTTAAGGCTCACCTGCTTACTTGTTTGCAAGCACTCACTGGGTGCCTGCCCCAGGCCGATGGTGTTCTGGGTCCTGGGGAGCAGAGCAGGCAGGACCTGGCCCTCACCTAGGAGTGCACTCTCCGGGTTGGGCCGGCAGGAAGAGTAGGAAGCAGCGCATTGGGTGGTGAGATGTATGGACAAGATAAAGCTGGGAAGGGGGCTCCGGGCAGGCAAGGGCCCTGGCCTGGTGGCTCCGGGGTCACATGGCTGTGCCTGCAGCTCCAGGACCGGCAGCACTTTGTGGAGAACGATGAGATGTACTCGGTGCAGGACCTGCTGGACACGCACACGGGCCGGCTGGGCTGCTCGCTGGCTGAGACCCACACGCTGTTTGCCAAGCACATCAAACTGGACTGTGAGGTGGGCCCCCACAAGCCAGGTGGGGAGGCGGAAGGGCGGCTCAGGAGGATGTGCCCCCCCAACCTGGGAGTGGGCACTGACCTCCCCACCTCGCCCACAGCGGTGCCAGGCCAAGGGCTTTGTGTGCGAGCTCTGCCGGGAGGGAGATGTGCTCTTCCCCTTCGACAGCCACACGTCTGTGTGTGCCGACTGCTCTGCCGTCTTCCACAGGTCTGTGTGAGCGTCCACCTCTGTAGACGGTAGATGACAGATGTGGGAGAGACAGGTGCTGGGAGTGTCAGGTGGGGAGAGGCTGGGGCTTCACCTTTGCCACCTGGTTTCAAATGGGACTTAGGTTTACTGAGGCTGGAGCTTCCTAAGCTTTCTCGTTTTTGTGATTTTTTTTTCCCAAACATCCCTAGGCCACAAGAAATACCCAACAGTTTTATTTATTAAGTACTTAGATTCAACAATGGAAGCATTTATGTCCTAAAGACTTGTGGATGGATGTTTGGAAGAATGATACACAGAAGTGGGAAGAAGATATTTGAACTCTTTAAGTATACTTATCAGTAGGCGTGTGCCTGTAGGGCCCACATGGCTTGTCACACTGGGCTCAGATGGGACCCCACCACCCCATTTCTGTCCACACTGGATTTTCCTGGCCCTTGCTGTTTCTCAGAGTGACCTGCAACCTCATAGGTCAGCAGAGCTGGACTGTGGTCTCAGTAAGGACTGTAGCAGAAAGTGTTGAAACTCTGAGCTCCCTTGAGCTGGCAGTTTGTGTGGTGTCCTGTCAAATGTTGCTATGACCCCTTCAAAAATTTAAGCTGCCATGGGGACTGTGTGCACCTCCACAGAGCCCTGGGTGGGGGGCGCTTTACACAGTAGTGGGAACAGGTCAGGGAGGGGAGTCACTAAGAGGGTCAGAGGGTACCAGGTGATAGGTGTGGCCTCTTGGGATGTCTGTACAGAGGTATGGGATACAGGCCTGGCTGGCACTCACCAGGTCTCACCTGGGTGAGACTGCTCCAGGCTCCCATCTGTTAAAGGCATATTGTGAAGACTCAGGGTTACAATTCTACTTGCGGAGCCCCCCTCTCCACGGCCATTCCTGTCTCCCCCAGGGACTGCTACTACGACAATTCCACCACGTGTCCTAGGTGTGCGCGCCTCACCCTGCGGAAGCAGTCGCTCTTCCGGGAGCCTGGTCCAGACCTGGACGCCTGAGCAATGGAAGCCCTTCTAGGCCTGTCTGTCCTGCTGGCCGTTGCCACAGTCAAGGTGTTTCCTGTACTCTGGAGACCTAGGGTCTGGCCCCTGGACCCCCAGACTGCTGAGCCAGCACCATCAGGACCACCATCCCCCAGCACGTTGGGGCTTGGGGTGGGTATTTTTTGGGTGGGCTGCTGTGAGGGCCAGGACGTGCACCCTTCCTCCATTGCAGAGCTTTGAGGGTCAGGTGAGGGGAGCATCCCTCACCTCCCCTTTGGTCAAGAGCCCCCCACCCTACCCTGCCCACCTTGGGACCAAGGCTGCTGGGCCCTGGCTACACTGGAAATCCTGGAAGCCTTCCAGGGAGTGCTGACAAGACTGAGGATGTAGTCTTAGCCTGACTTTTACCTATGGTGGACGGTATGGGTTCTACTTGGAGGCCCCTCCCCCAGCCCCTTGCCTCTTTGAGGTCCCCTGGTTGTCCCTGGCTGGGGCTGTGTTCATCACTATCTCCTGAGGGCCCTGCCCCTGCCCCCGGGTTCTCTCTCTGGGGCCTTAGCCAGCAGGACCATTCCAGGAGCTACTGGCTGCTGTGGAGATCTCACCTCCTAACAGTCCCTGCCTTGGCCCAGCCCAGCTCACTCTGGTGCTTCATGCTGGGTGGCTGAGGGGGTCCCACCCAGCGAGGAAGTGTGCTTCCACGTATCGGGCAGGACCGTGCCCCTGGCAGGGCAAGGTTAGGTGAGAGGGTTAGGGGACAGTAGACCTGGACCGAGTGTGCCTATGGAGGGCTCTGGACCACTCAGAGACCCCCCAGCTGGGGCCTTCTGTTTGGGGAACTGAGATCAGGCACTGAAAATACTTGCTCAGGGGAGTACCAGGCAGCACTCATGGGGTGTGGGAGGTCCTGCCACCAGTGGGCAGAGGGAGCCGGGCATGGAGGACTGACCCAGTGGGGAAGATGCATTTGTGGGGACCATCCAGGGGAAGGCTGCCCTGGCCTTGCTGGCCTTCTCTTTGTCCTGGACTGTGCTTGGCTGTTGACACCTGGGGCGGCTGGTGGGCAGGAGGCAGTCACCTGGACATCCATCACCTTTGACTAGGAAGCGCAAGGAGAGGCTTGGCCAACAGGGAGGCCAGCTGAGCCAATGTGGGGGGTGGGTAAGGACAGTGCCAACCCCTCCTTGCCCCTCTGTACCCCAGGGAAGCCCTGCCCAGGGACTTTGGGCCACCCTCTGACTGTGCTGGGCTGTTGAGAGTGTCAGTGTGGGGGTTGGTCCACATGGGGCCACCCTGCTTTCAGTTCTTGGGTCTAGGGGGCTAAAGGCTATGCGCCCTCTTCCTACACCTCAGATCTGTACGTCTCACTGCGGCATCACATTTCTGTCCCAGGGATCCTGGCTTCTCCCAAATGGACTCTGTAATCAGCACCGTGTTATTCCAGTTACAATCACTGTGTCCGTAAGAAACGTCAGTAGCCATTTGTTCAGCAAGCTTGACTCTCTTTTTTAAACTTCCTCCCACATCACGTCTTCTCCTCCTCCCCCTTCTGGGTGACAGATTCTTTAAACAGAATCATGTGTAGTCTTTCTGAGACCACGTCACAATAGCCAGAACCCAGAGGAACCAGTTAGTATGGGCAGGCCTCTCAGGAGAGCCTTGTGGGCTGGATGCTGGGGACAGGGCGGGGTTTGCTGCAGGGTTAGTCAGAGCCCACAGGCCCCTCCCACAGGGTCAGGTGTAAACGGGGCACCTAACCTTGGCCTCAGTGTGCTGACACCTCCTCTGTAGGCTGCACTAAAGCACCCTCTGGGGTTGTTTGGGTTCCAGGAAGTGCTGAGCCCAGTCTGGCTCTGTAACAGAACCTACATCTTCTCTCCTGAGTCCTCCCAGAGGGAAGATTGTCACGTTAACTCAATGTAAGCAGTGCCGGTCCCAGGTCTAGCTCCCAGAAGCACTTCTGGTCTTCAAATTTGACTCACTGAAAGGGCCCTTGGAGCTCAGGAGAACCCGAGACCCCCTCCCAAATGACATTCAAACCTCTGTGTATGTACATTTCTCTCTGGAGATATGACCTCTGGTTTTGAGGATGATCTCAAACATCAGGAGTTTGTGGTACAAGGGGTGGGGGAAGGGTGTGTGTGGGCTGTCCATGGGCCCATGCTGGCGCCTCCACTTCAAACAACTAAAGCCACACTTTGTATCAGAGGGAGCATGCAGTCTCCACCCACCCACTTCAGGTACGAGGATGAGTTTTTCTTAAACTTTTAACAGCTGTAGGTTTACAGAAGTGCTGCAAACACATTCCCAGGTACCCATCTCCTGGATTCCGTGAATGTTGATATTTTCCCCATTTGCCTTATTCTTTCTCCACACACTTTCTTTTGAACCATCTGGTGGAAGTTGCAGATGGTGCCCGTTTGCCTCTAAGTGCTCCTGTGTTACCCCAGCAAGGACATGCCTCCCACAGCTGCGGTGTGGCCATGACATCAGGATGCTCATGTGGATGCTGACCGTAAAGCCTACAGCAAGCCGTGTTCAAATTCAGCCACTTAGTTGCCATATCATTTTAGCCTTTAATCTGGAAGGGTTCAGGACTCTGACACAGAAAATCACAAACAAATTATTCTGAAGACTTTCCTTCAGTGTGGGTTTTTCTGACTGGACTCAGGCTTTGCCCTTTTGGTGGGATTTTCCACCCACCAAAGTGGTGGGTCGGTCCAATTTGTCATCTGCCCTGCTCAAAACGCTCTGGTCCACTTGGTCTAGCTTACTGACATCTTCCTGTCACTCTTTAGACACTTTCTTACTTTCTACCACAGGAAAGTGTTCCAGGCTTAATTAGTAATTGCCCCAGCCCAAGCCCTGACACCTGTCATCTCTCTGAGGAGCCCTGGGACCTTCTGGTGGAGGACGGATGTGATAGTTGGGTGTGCTCACTTTTGGGCTGATCACTGCCCATAGGTCCTTTCAGTAGTGTGGAAATAGTACTCCTTATCTATTTCTTTTTTGGTCTATAAACATTAAAAACCATGAGTTCACAGAGAAACTTCCAATTTCAAAACAACACAAGTCATTCTTTCCCTTTTTAATGTTTATTATTTCCTTGCTCGACAGTGAGAAAGCTGGCTCGCTTATCCAGAGTACACTTATTTGCGCAGTCCGACAGTACACAGAAAGCACCTTTGGGACTGCTCACTTACGCTGGTGAGAAACAAGGCTACTCACAAGCCTTTAACATTTGTCTATAGCCTGAGGGCATACAGTCAAAAAGTACTTGCTTTTGCTTCTTCATTGTGGGTGTGCAGTTCCTGTGAAATACAGTTCCGTTCAGGTAGTCCACTGCTTTACTTCCCCATCCTTGTTTACTTTCGTTTGTATGGTATATTAACATGGTTCCCAAAGTCAGAACTTCATAAAAGCTACAAAAGTTATATCTCCTCCCACCTCTGGAACCAATCTCTTTAGTCTGATTTCTCCCACCTTTGTTTCTTATTGTACAAATGAGTATGATATATGCATATTTTCTTATTCCCTGTCTTTATTCCACAAAAGGTAGCATACTCTACTCCTGATGTTGCTTTTTTTCTATTAATAATATATCCTGGAAACCACTCCACATCAGTTGAGTTCTTCCTTGTTCTCTTATTATTGTAGTTATCATCACTTAAACTGTCTAACTCTTCATTGTGTACAAGTGCCATTTCATATTTGACTTTTTACATGAGACTCTTCAGGCTATTTCCTAGGTTTTGAAGTTACAAACAAGGCTGCAACAAAATCCATGCATCTGTATTTTTTTTTGTTGGAAGTGTATCCTCCTAAAAGTGGGATTGTTAAATCAAAATAAATATATTTTGTATTAGTGCTTGATACTCCTCTGTAAGGGATGTACAAGTTTGTGTTACCCCCAGCAGTGAACGAGGGTGCCTGTGACCCCACAGCCTAACCAGTGGGGTGTGTAGCCATACTTTTGATTATTGCTGATCTGAATAATGAGAAATGGTATGAGTGTTGTTTCATCTGCACTTCTCTTATGTTTGAAGAGCTAATTTACCTGCTTAAGAATTATGCCTTTTGTCTACTTTTCTATGGGGTTTTTGGTATTTTCTTCTCAATCTTTAAGAGTTCTTCACATATCAGAGATATTAACTCATTATCTGTGAGAAATTTTCTTCTAGTGTGTCGTTTGCCTTTGACTCTGTTCGTCGTCTTTTATCCTCATGGAAAAGTTTTATTACATTTTCATATCATCAAATTGATTAATCTTAAATTTCACCTGGACTTTGAGTTACAGATCTTCCTGATCACCCATGGGGAAGAGGCATATATCCATGGATTGTGTAGTACTTGTATTGTTTCAGCTTTTACATTCAAATCCCTCGTCTGTTTGTTTATTCCTGTGTATGCTGTGAGGTGTGAACTAACTAGCTTTTGCCAAATTTTATCTAGCTGTCCTGCACTATTAAAAAAAAAAAAACCTATCTGTATCTACTTCTGGACTTTGTATTGTATTCTACACCTTTGAGTACCTCCTTGATTCAATCAGAGGTTGTATAGTGTGTTTCAATGTCTAGTAGTAGGGCTGGTCTCCTCATTGTGTGTTTTAAATAACTTTTCCTGGATTTTTCTTTCAATCTTCTTAAAGCATATATTTAAACACAATTTCAGTAACAAGATGTGCTGCTCTTCAGTGTCAAAATGAATGTACCAGAAGCAGGCTTTCCAAGGATGTTAAACATCTGGAAGCCAAGACTTGGCCAGGTGTCACCCAGGAGGTTGCCCTGTCGTGTCTGGTCTTCCTGCCATGGAGTGTGTTATGCACTGAGGTCGCTTAGGAGAGCTGTTTGGAGCACCGCTCTTTCTCACTGTACAGCTCCCTGTAGCAGCTTATTGCATCATTGATTGCTCTTGAAACTTGCAGTTTCCACGCGACATCAGGGCTGTTACTAGTAAGGACCTGCAAGCCGGCCTCAAAATGTGAGAAGGCTGCTGACAGCTCCCGTGTGGTTAGTTGGCGCAGGGCAGGGGCAGCCTTTTCACCCTCCTCTTCCTCCCCTGCAGGCTCCTGCTCCAGCTGCATCAGCTCCTCATTTGAGAGACCCTCCTCGTGGGACTGCAGCAGCTGGTCCACATCGGCTTCTCCCACCTCTCCAACAGCCACACTCTTGGCAAGGATCACAATATTTTGTTGAAGCTGTGCAATGCCATCTGTCTGGGAAGCACTCTGGAACTGAACACACTCAGGCCAAATCTTCTTCCACACACTGTTCATTGTTGCTGGTCTGAGCTCCCCCCAGGCTACTGCGATGTTGTCCACAGCGTCCATAATGCTGTAGTTTCTCCAGAACTCCCTGATCTCTGCTGTATCCTCCCCATCTGTTGCTTCTAGGATGTGCTCAAAAGTCCTTCTCAAGTAATGAGCTCTGAAGGCAGAGGTTACACCTTGACCCATGGGCTGGATTGAGTCAGCTGTGCTGTCATGAAGATACTCCACTCTTACATTATCACACACATCGTTCAGATTGACTGGGTGGCATGGTGCCTTGTCTAAGATGAGCAGGGCTTTGTTGGTCAGGTTGTTTTGGGCACAGTATTTCTCAATGGCAGGGCAAAAAAAATATGTGAACCATTCATGAAAGATGCTCCTGGTTGCCCAGGCCTTTCTGCTTGAGCGCCAAATCACGGGAAGATTGGGCTTGGAGTACCCCTTCAGAGCCTTGGGGTTTTCTGAGTGGTACACCAATAGGGGTTTCAACTTGAAGTCCCCAGCTGCGTTGCCACCAAGAAGCAGCATCAAGCGATCTTTGGATGATTTAAATCCTGGCTCAGCTCTCTCTTCTACTGAAAGAAACGTTCTTTCAGGCATTTTTTTCCAATAAAGACCTGTCTCATCCACATTAAAAACTTGCTGGGGGGTGTACTCACCTTCCTGAATGATGCTCTTCAGTATTTCTGGATATTCATCCTCCTTGGCAGGAGCTGAGATGTTCATCTTGAAGTGGGGCAAACAGTGGCGTTCCTTGAATCTCACAAACCACCCTTTACTTGCAGTAAACTTTTCTGTTTGAGAGCTTTCACCTTGCTCACGCTGTAAGTCATCAAACAAACTCTTGGCCTTCTTCTGAATAACGGTGACACTCAGGGGCACGTTTCGCTGGCTCTGGTCTTCAAGCCACACGCACAACAACCGCTCCATGGTCTCCATGACTGCGCTTCGGTGGCGAGTCAACCGGGAGGCTCTCAAAGGAGTGGCTATTTGTGAACTCGCTTTGATTTTGTCTTTATTATCTCTAATGGTCGCCACTGTTGAGGCAGCAAGGCCTAAGGCCTTTGCGATCTGGCTGAGCTTCTCACCCACTTCAAACCGTCTTAACACTTCTAACTTCACGTCGAGAGTGATTGCTTTCCTTTCCCTTTTGGCACTCCGGATGACTGCGGCGTTTAGGGACCTTTCCCCAGGCATCTTTGCCGCCGGTATGTACTAACCACAGTCTCAGGGGCGAGAAAGCCTGTGGTTACTCCACGCCCCTTCGCAGAATTTGGGGAAGAGAAATTGGGGCTTCCCGGAGGCGCAGGATGACTACACCGGGGACGTGACCGGGTCAGCACAGGCCGGCCCACGACACAGCCCAGGACAGGGCCGGTCCCTTCTGGGTTCCAGGGAGTCAATCAGAGCGGCCTAAACCCTGGACAGCAGGACTGGGTTTCCCTGAAGCAGAAAACAAAACTCCGTGAGGGGCGGTAATACCGCACAGCACACGCCGCCCGGGGTCTTCGGTTCCTCTGGAGCCGGTTCCCAGCGCTGTACCTGGACCACAAGGAGCCGGCGGGCAGGCGGGGTGGTGTATGCCGCTTCCCAAGGAGGACTCCAGATGTAAAGTAAGTCTAAAGGATGTCTCTTCAGCACTTCGCCCGCGTCTGCCACCGTAGTGCAGGTGGCGCAAACGTTCAGATCCGAGTCAGGCCGGACAGTAAACACCTGAGGCAAGGTCCCCACCTAGGCGCCTTGGCCTCACCGCGCATGCGCGAGACCCAGAGGTCCGCTGAAGGTGTGGTGCCCTGTGACCTACTCGCCGCTGTACTACGCGTGCGCGCGCCGAGCGGCGCGAGGTCTGAGGGGGAATGTCGCAGCGGCTGGTGGCGGCGGCCGGCAGCAGGGCGGTGGCGGGGCCGCTCGCCGTGCTGTGGCGGTGCGGCCTTGGCCCACGACGGGGCAGGACGTTCGGGGCAGGCGTGAGGGCGCTCGGAACCGCTCGGCAGGTGAGCGGGGAGGCGCAGCCCTCCGGTTCCGGGCGGCGGGGGCGGTGGTCGCTCTGGACGCCGCGGTGACGCCATCCACGTGCGCCGCCGGCGCGGGGAGCGGGTGAGGGAACCAGATCCGTGAACCCGAGCTCCAGAAGCTGAGGCGCGTCGGCGGCAGCCACAGATCCGGCCAGCTGGCTGGCCCCGGGGCTCCAGCCCTTTCCACCGGCTGAGGCGGCTGCCTCTGGCCGGAACAGGTCTCCGTCTGCTTTCCTTCCTGTGGCCTCTTAGGCCCTTTTCTTTGAAAGTTCCCTCAGCCTCAGTGCCCTGCCCACTGCCCCTGCATACTTGTTCCCCGCTCCCAAGAGCCGCGTTGAGCGAATTGCGTTCAAGCCTTGTTCCGCTGTGAGCCTACCTCGTTTTCTCGGACTCTGGCTCCGACTGCGAGGTGGTTTCCTCCTGGTCTCAGCGGTGATACCACTTCTGCTCAGTATCACAGGGTTGTTCTCCGTCATGATACAGTTTTGTAAAGTGTTACGTGGTTTTTATTCAGACAACATTCGTCGAGCCCAGTTCTACACTGTAATCATAGCTAACGTTGTTTGAGGGGTTTCATGCTGAGGGCTTTACAGGGACTGTCTCATTTAAGTCTTTTCCCCATCCGGCAGGTAGGCGCTGCACTAAACCCTGTTTTATAGGAGAGGAGACGCTAGAGCATAGCTAGTGAGTATCTCCGCTTTTAGATACTTCTGTATTGTACGCCTTCCTCTGGGTTAGATTCTCTGAAGTAGACCATATTTTAAGGTTTATTTTTGTATTGAGCATCCCAGGGGGACAGTGATCACGTTGATTTCTTTTGTGGCGGACTGATGTGGAGCCTCTGGATTCTGGTCAGAGAAAGCTGTCTTGATTTCAGACAGTATTGAAAGGGGAAGAAGGGGGCCCATGCGTTTGTTTTCTGTCCTGTTTCCAGGAGTGAACTTTTCCTTCTTACCTCTTCATTTTGGGGGACGATGCACTGTCAGTTTGATTGTTTTTGGCAGTATCAGTGAAAGGAGAGCCTTTCATCTGTGGCCATGTGGCAACTCAGCATTGCAGGGGACTGTTCAAGTTGTTAGCTGGATGGAATGCAGTGATTGAGGGGTGCAACACAGGTGTGTCATAAGGCACTGAATTCCATGGAGCTCAGTGGTTTTAGTTAGGGAGGGAGGAAGTTGGATGATCTTTGAATTCCTTCCCAGACAAAGCTGTTCTGCTGTGGAGTCTATTAGCCACGGCATCTCATCTGGAACTGATGTGAGCTATCCTTTGAGGGACTTGAAGGCTTAGACCCGGCGTGGGAAGGCTGAAGATGAACTTGCAGTTTGCCTTTTGGTTAAAAGAAGTGTGGGAGCAGTCAGTACTCCTCAAGGGGAAGCTTATGTTTTGGATGCTTCTCGCAGTTAACATTTTCATTGACTGAGCTTCCTACATTGTCCGTTCCACTCCAGAAGGAGAACCAGACAACAACATGTAGGTAGCGTATTAGGAGGTATGAAGGAGAAGGAAACAGAACAGAGGGAGTAGATAGTGAAGAGAAGGGTAGAGGAGGATGAGTGCCATGCTGTGAGAGGTAGGGTAATCGACTCTTGAAGGATGTGAAGCTTGAGCAGGAACTGCCAGCAGATTTGCAAGCGCCTGCTGGGGCTGCACTTGTGTGCATCTGAGACACAGGCTGGAGTCATCTGATTTGTGACCTGACAGAAGACAGTGACACTTTGCCTGTTATGGGAAGACTGCTGTGCACAGCTTCACATGCTGGCCTTGCATATCCAGAGACCAAGAATGGGTGGTAGATCCCTGTCTTTGAGAGCTGTATCTGACCTACTGTGGTCCCCTAAGCAAATCAAAACACTAAGTCATGAAATAAAGGAGTGGGATGTTTCTCAAGTTTTGAAGGCCTGAAGATCATACTTTGTCTTTCTAGGGCTGGAGACCTCCTAACACCTCTAGGAGCCCCAGCTCCCTGTCTGGGGAGCTGCTGGGGAAACCTTTGGGGCTGGGCACCAGAGCACTCATCACATACCACTGGCTCCCAGTCACCTTACCTCAGGCCCTCATCTCCCTCTCCTCACTTCTGCGTTTTCCACCCCACACGGGAGGGCCTTGAGGAGCAGAGGGGCCCAGGACCATCTTCTTCTGTGAGTCTTTGTCTAGGTCTCCCCTTATGGTGACAACCTTTGTGACATTACGTTCTGGTCCCCTTGTGTGTGGTGACTTGCTGTGTGTGGGGAGGGGACACTCGTGGAGCAAAGGCTCCAGGAGCCTCATCACCATTACTTCTGTGTCTCCTTCCTGAGCCCCTTGTTTACAGTTTTCCTGGATTTCAATATCATTCTCTTGGCTTACATGACTTTTTAGTGCTCTGTGGCCACTGATAAGGAAGTGTGAATGATTGGGCTTATCAGCAAATTAATAATTACTAAGAAATGGAGTTTGCACTGGGGAATAGCCTGCCACCTTAAAAGACGACACGGCTGAAATAACATAAGAGTCGTCATGTATGGATCCAGTTTCATTATAATAAAATATTGGAAACAATCCAAATCTTTGGTTGGGTTTTTTTTTGTTTGTTTGTTTTAACCATTTATGGACCTTTTTAAAAGACCTTTATTTTTAATTGGAGGATAATTGCTTTACAATAATGTGTTGGTTTCTGCCCTGCATCAACATTTAAAACAGGTTTTTTTTTTTAAGTATTTATTTATATTGGCTTTGCTGGGTCTTCGTGGCTGTGCGGTGGGGGGGGGGGGGGCTACTCTCTAGTTGTGGTGCAAGGGCATCTCATTGCAGTGGCTTCTCTTGTTTCAGAGCATGGGCTCTAGAGCAGGGTCTCAGTAGCTGTCCACAGGCTTATTTGCCCTTTGGCATGTGGAATCTTTCCAGACCAGGGATCGAACCTGTGTCCCCTGCATTGGCAGGTGGACTTTTAACTAGGGGACCACCAGGCAACTCCTGGTTGAAGTATTTTGGCTGCAGTTAATATTAAGTGACTGTGCTTAGAGCTGGTTTTTTTTTTTTGACCGTGGTGGCTTCTGTTGTACTCGTTTTTCCTATAATGGCTTTTGACCTATGATGGTGAGAAACCAAAATTGTCTTTCATCCTGTCTTTAACTGATGTTAAGTATTGTTAGTAGCTTAATGGCACCCCATTCCAGTACTCTTGCCTGGAAAATCCCATGGATGGAGGAGCCCAGTGGGCTGTAGTCCATGGGGTCACTAGGGATCGGACACGACTGAACGAATTCACTTTCACTTTTCACTTTCACGCATTGGAGAAGGAAATGGCAACCCACTCCAGTGTTCTTGCCTGGAGAATCCCAGGGATGGGGGAGCCTGGTGGGCTGCCGTCTATGGGGTCGCACAGAGTCGGATATGACTGAAGTGACTTAGCAGCAGTATGGTAATAAAAACTGTCATTTTCCTTTTTGAGAACTCAAGAAAATACAGGGTTTCTCAGGTGGTGCTGCCTGCCAGTACAGGAGACATAAGAGATGTGGGTTCAATCCCTGGATCAGGAAGATCCCTTAGAGAAGGGAACAGCAACCCACTCCAGTATTCTTGCTTGGAGACTCCCATGGACAGAGGAGCTTGGTGAGCTACAGTTCATGGGGTCATAAAGAATCAGACACAACTGGAGCAAGTTAGCAGGCAGAAAATGTTTACTTTCCTGACAAAACCACTAACCTGTGGCTGATCAAAGATAAATTGTAATACCCTTTGGTTTTTAAATTTCACATGATTTTAATGTTTGTTTTTAAGGGTTATTAATATTTGTTTTAATGGCTTCAGTGACAAAAATTGCCTCAGGCAGGAAGTGATTACTTAGCAGTTTTTTTGATAGCTGTAGCTATAAAAATTCTTCATGTATTTCTGCACTGAGTGTAGTTTCTGTTTCTCCTGCTTGAATCATATTTGTTTTTAAAGATTTTTTTTTTTTTTTTGATGTGGACTGTTTTTAAAGTCTTTTTTGAATTTGTTACAATATTGCTTCTGTAGTTTATATTTTGTGTTTTTTGGCCACAAATCTTAGCTCCCCAACCAGGGATTGAATTCACACTCCCTGTATTGGAAGGCAAAGTCTGAACACCTGGACCATCAGGGAAGTCACATTGAGATAAAGTCACAATGAGATAAAGCAGGTAAAGGCCTCAGGTTTATGCCTCCACTCGAATCCTGGTCCTTTCCAACCTGGAACTGCCACTGTGAGAAGATGCTGCATCAGAATTTGTGGAAGCTAATTCTGTCTCCCATTTCAGTGTCTCCAGGGAGTCCACTTTCAGCAGTCGGCTCTGCAGATAAGACTAGCATCAGTTTCCCAGTGGCTGTGTTCAAAACCACCCAAAGGTACGTGTCTTTCTCCTGCCATTGTTAGCAGCGTGAGGTCACAGGACCTGAGTGTGGCTTCCTTGGTGCCCTGTGTCTGTGGGGAGCAGGGACAGTGGGCATGACGGCCCAGGAGACCCAGGCTACCCCTCTTCTAGCTTCTGTATGTATTGAGTCACACCTAGCTCCTCTCCCATTTCTGGGTCACCTGCCCCACGTCTTTGCAGTGTTAATATATCTGTGAAGGTGGCAAAAGAGAGAACGTGTTCCAGAAGGAAGTGGTGGGTGAATCTTTGGGGATGCATGGGAGCAAGGCTTTGTTTCTGCACATCTGAGGGTTAAGCTGAGTCTCATGTTTGGAAAGCAGGACAGGGACCTCATGTCTATTGCAGTTAGTTTGGAGCATGTGTGCCCCTTGAGTGCAGGCTTTGGGCTGTGCAGTGGGTCTCGGAGACCCTGTGTGGGGAGGCTTGCAGAGTTCGGACTTGGAGGTGTGTGTCGATTGCACCAGGCTGAAGCCAGGAAGAAAATCGGCTTCTCCCTTACTCCTTTCCTGTTGGACAGTCTGGCTGCTTGTGTGAGTGTGATGCGTGCTTTTAAAGTGCCAGAATCTCATCGTTTTCCCTATGGGTTTGATAAATTCTTTAAGAGGAGAAGAAACACAGAATTAGAAATGCAGCAGCTCATAAAACAGCTCGTAAAAGGAACAATTTGAGCAATCAGACTATCAAAGTTTTACATTTGAGAATTTTTAATTTTTTTTTAAACTTTAATATTTTTGGTCATGCCACAAACATATAGGGTCTGGGTTCCCCAACCAGCGATGGAACCTGGGCTTCCTGATGTGGAAGTACAAGATCCTAGCCACTGGACCACCAGGGCAGTCCCACATTTGAGAATTTTTGAAGCATTCATTAATTTTGGGTTAATCGTGGGAGGTGGTGAGCAGGTGGGCCCGTGTGCAGGTGGTCTCAGCACTTCCTTCCCTTCACTGGTTTGTGGACATGGCCTCACTACCTTCCTTTGTCTTTGGGCCTCTGCACCTGCATAGCTTGTGTGGATCCAAAGCCTCAACAAACCTATCTTTGATCATAAGTTTGGTGACGTGGGGGGTGTGCAGTGGTGTCTTCCTGCTTGGGGAGTCTGCAGCATCATGAGAGAAGAGGTGTGCAGAGCTCACTGGGAGGTGATTCGCTGTGACTGTAGGACTTCGTGTTTTGTCCTTCACATTTGTGAGGATCTTTGCTCTGCCCTGTCCTGAGTTTGGTCTTTCCTGGGGTCTTCTGGCCTTCCGGGCTTGAGTTTTGGTTGTTGCTGTGGTGCCTGTATGTCGGGCTGCTCTGGCCCCGTTTCTCCGGGAACTCATGTGATGTCATGTTCAGGCCCTGTATTTGCTGCTGTTGACTGACACAGAAGTGATTTTTGTCTCACGCCTCTGTCTTTCCACCTTTTCTTTTCTCAGGAGAATGATTTTTTTTTTTTTCTGTTTTGGGTTATTTTCCTAAGTTCTTATGGGAAAACACAGTCCTGTGTGTTCTCTACTCTCAACTCTTTCCGTCTGGTTTTGCACCAGAGTAACAATCTTGTGTTATTTCCCGTTGTCCTTCTGTGTATGCTGAAATGCCTTCTTAATGTTTTAATGGGAGGAATAGTTGATTTAGTTGCTTATGCCCAGCTTTGCAGGACGGTTCAGGCCACCTGACTGTTAGCTTGTACTTGGAGTTAGTGGGAGCTTTAGACCACAGATCGGTGTGTCCTGAGTGAGACCCATCCCCCCAGTACATTCTTGGCATCTGATGGAAGGGTGGGGGGCTCCAGGAGCGTTTCTGGGGGTGCCCTGGTATGGTTTGAGCTGTTACTATTTTACATGCACATGTTAAGAAAGAGGCTTGGGAACTGGGTTCAGTCACCTAGTCTGTGCGTCGCAAATGTTCTGAGGGGTGGTGACGTGAGTGCTAGCCTAAGGAGGTCTCTGGCTGTCCCGAGACTAGGACTTCATGCTTTCAGTGCCAAGGGCCCAGGTTCGGAGAGCTAAGATCCTGAAAGCCATGAGGCTCAGCCAGAAAAAAGCAAACCAAAAGGTAATGCCTCCTAGATCTCACCTGGCACACACACAGTCACTCTGATTTCAGAAAGCACAAGAAACTGTTGTAAATTTCCCTTCTTGTCTGGAATTGTCCGGGATTGGTGTAGGCTTGCAATCTCCACTGCCCTGGCCCCTGCCCTGATCCCAGGAGAGCACTGCAGGCTTTCCTCTTACCTTGAGAAGCTTTGCCCCTTGCCACACGCAGCACTTCCTTTACGCTCCCTGTTTATCTCAAGACAGCACTGTTGGGGAAGTTGTGTTTTGGAAGCATTCTTCTCTTCTCTGAATCCTCTTTCTCTGGGCAGTTCGGTGTGACCATTCCCTGAGGTCAGAGTTTGTTTTCTCTTAGGAACTAGTGAACCAAAGGATGCTGGTCCTGGAGCGGACGGAGGGAAGAGAGGAAGAAAGCGGGATGACTTTGCCTGGTGGAAACGAACGCAGAAGGTTCGTGCGTGTCGTAAGGGCCAGTTCCAGATGGCCTGTCACTTTTCTGAGGAAGTAATCACTGAGGGCTTGGGCTTTGTACAAACTAATTCAAAGATTCTAGGCAGTGGATTTAATTTCTAAAACTAAGATTTCCATTGGAGTTTTTAAAGACCCAGAGAAGTGATGGTCTTAGGAAGGCCAGCTGCTTTTCCCGAGTGGCCTGGGAGCCGCCGTGGCCTTACACGCAGGCAGATGCTGTGCCTATGGAGGCCAGTGGCAGGGGGCGTTCAGGTGGAGAGCTTGGCGACTTCTCCTTTGTCTGTGAAAGGACATTTTTGTGAGAGAGCCGCTCTCTTTCAGCGTAACCCATGTTGTGTTCTCTCCCTGCAGGGGAAGGTGCCCTGGGACGACAAGGATCTCCGCAGTCTGGCCGTGCTGGGGGCAGGTGTCGCTGCAGGATTTCTCTACTTCTATTTCCGAGATGCTGGGAAGGAAATCACTTGGAAGCACTTTGTGCAGTATTACCTGGCGAGAGGTCTGGTGAGGGGATTTGCACGCTGCCAGCCTTGGAAGGAGATGGCCTGTCGGCCTCGGGGTGCAGACGTGACTACCCTGCTGCACCCCCACACCTGCCCGTTCCCTGAAACATTCACTCATTGTGTGTCAGATCTGGCTTCTCATTTCACTTGGTTCTGTTTGTGAATCTTGACACTGTAGTTGTGACTCTGACTCAGAGCCTTTCTCCTTGAGGGCACCCCTGGCCCACTGCTAGGCCCTGGACAGTAGGGGCCAGCACTGGGCTCTTGAGTCACACCAGTAGAGTCCTCTGTCCTCCTCACACTCAGGCTTGAGCGTACACCTTCACAAACACAGTGGCCTTGCTCCCCGTTGCATGAACAGCACTGTTAAGGATGGCCCTTCCTGCTGTGTGGTGACATCCGCAGGGAGTTCTCCTTTGCCCTGGGGTCTGTCCACATTCTGTCCTCAGGGAGGCCTGTGGTGATGGTCTCTACACGGTGGGGGAAGGGCTGCTGCAGCCCCCTCTGCTGAGGACCTGCCCCCAGCAGGTGTGGCCTGAGGGAAAGGGGGAGACAGGTGTCCTGCTGTGCTTGTGGTCTGGACTGGTTCCAGATGTTCCTCGAGGTCTTATGTGGCTGACAGTGACATGCTGTTCTGGAGCACAGCACAGCCTGGAGCACAGAAGGGTGACATGTCCATCCCCCCACTCAAACCCACCTAATGCAGCCCTGGCCAAACCTGTGGTGCCTGACTGGGAGCTGACACTTGCCTGGCCTAGCTAGACAAGGACCAGATCCCCTCACATAAGGGGACTTCCACATCAGCTGGGAGAGTCTAGCACCTGAACCTGAGGGCTGCATCTTGTTCCAGCTCCTCTAAGCTGTCCGAAGAGGTCCCCTGATAAAATCTCAGGATGTCATGGAAATAAATGATGTTATGTGCAGAGGTCCCTGGCCTGGACCGGTTGTTCTTTTGTGAAAGACTTGTTTAGGAACAAAAAACTATAACAAAACCTCAGTAGCGGACTTCATTTTATTCAGTTCTTTACTTAATTGGCTGCATTGCATGGTGGGGCATGAGGGATCCAGTTCCCCGCCCAGGGATGGAACTCGCTCTCTTGCGCTAGAGGCTCGCAGTCTTAACCACTGCACCGCTAGGGAAGTCCTTGCAGTCTGTTTCAAGCAGCGTTGTTGTTTTTCCTGGTCACAAATGTAACATGAAATAAAAGTCTAAAGCAGGAAGTCACCGTCTGTGCCTGCCCAGGGGCCTTTTTCTGTGACCCTGTTGGCCAGTCTGAAGCCGAGGCTGCTCACCTTCTGTGCCCTCTGTTCCGTTGCACACTGGCAGTGAGCACTGCGGTGGGGAGGCATGAGGGGTCAGCTGGCAGGAGTCTCGCAGGGCCAGGAGGACATGCCGTGCCCTTGTCTCATGAACCTGAGAGCTGATGGGCCTGGCTGGCCGGGGCTCTGCATGTTGGCGGAAGAGAAACCAAGAGGGCAGTCGCCTGGAGTCCTGTCTGCCATGGTTTCTGGAGTCATGTTGGGTGGCGGTGAAGTTCCACACTCAGGATCATGTCATGGAATCCTGAGTGTTCCCGTGTTTTCCAGAAGGAGCTTAGTTGTGGTTAATGAGGTGACAGCAGGCCGTGTCTGAAGCCCCTCAGAGGGAGTGTGGCTTCCAGGCAGTGGGCTGTAACCGGATGGACTGAGTGTTATGCACAAGTGTCAGTATAAGACTTTTATTTGTGTTCCTTTTGGAGTTTTTTTGTTTTTGGAGTTTTTTTTTTTTTTTTTGGCCACGCTGCACATTTTGCGGGGTTTTGGCTTCCCAACTCAACCAGGGATTGAACTGGAGCCTAAAACTTATTTTAGTATCCTAACCACCAGGGAACTCCCCTCCTTTTAGAGTTTTAAGCCAGTTTGAAGGCTTAGTGCTCAGATGTGCCACATTTTAATTCATCTTCTTGAGTCGGTTCCTCTTTATTGCCATAATCCCAGGCTAGAATTGTCCATGTTGGTAGGAAGACAGAGCCGAAACTGTCCTGCAGAGTGTGAGCTGCGCTGGGACAGGTGCCACCCATGCATGTGGGGCTTGACTGAGACTGAGGCGCAGGGTGCTGTGCTGGTCCTGACTGGCTGTCTGTCTTCTAGGTGGATCGGCTGGAAGTGGTGAATAAACAGTTCGTGCGTGTTATTCCTGCCCCTGGGACATCACTCGAGGTGAGGGCTGGGGTCAAGGCCAGAGTTCCACGTGTAGGCTTCGGTGTCAGTGTAAGGTGTAGTTTTCTGGGATTTCCCTGGCGGTCAAGTGGTTAGTACCAGGTGCCCTCACAGCCAAGGCCTCTGGTCCAGGAACTAAGATCCCACAAGCTGTGTGACCTGGAAAAGAATACACGATAGTTTTCTGTTTTATTGGAGAAGTGCCGCTCCTGGCTTCATTTTCCAGCACCCACCTGTGCTCATGTACCTGTAGAGAATAGTCTTCCACGTAGCACAGGACTCTCATGAAGCTGTAGCCATGCTTTAGTTTTGCCCAGTACCATGGACAGTCACCAGCTAAGATCTGAGAAAGTGAAGTTGCTCAGTCGTGTCCGACTCTTTTCGACCCCATAGACTAGCCTACCAGGCTCCTCTGTCCATGGGATTTTCCAGGCAATAGTACTGGAGTGGGTTGCCATTTCCTTCTCCAGGGGATCTTCCCAACCCAGGGCTTGAACCCGGGTCTCCCTCATTGTAGGCAGACACTTTTACTTTCTGAGCCAAGAGATCTGAGAGGGGAGACTAAAATGACAGATAGGGGACAGAGGCAGACTCAGCCATCGATAGACATTTATACTTTGACCTCAAACCCAAGCCTGTGGTTTGGGCCAGGACAGGAGGCCCATCAGAGCCGCTCAGGACTTTGCTGTGAGAGAAGCTGGGGAGCGGGTGGTGGCCATGGGGGGCAGCCCCCTACAGTGCTTGGCACCTCGGTTTCTGCAGAAGTATGCGTGGTTCAGCATTGGCAGTGTGGACACCTTCGAACGCAACCTGGAGGCCGCCCAATGGGAGCTAGGAATCGAGCCCCCCAACCAGACGGCCGTGGTCTACACCACCGAGAGCGATGGGTGAGCGGGTGTGGTTGGGCCCTGGTGTTGGACACGCAGCACTTCCTGCTGAACTCGTTCAGGCATGTTGTAGGTGTCTTCTGGTAGTCAATGTCTGTGGTAAAGACAAGTTTGTTAGCTGTGTTTTTACTGGGGAAAGAACTGGTGGGGAAATATTTAGCTTGGTAGCCTGAGGGCTGTGGTGTGGCAGCAGGGCAGAACTAGCTAGAAGGAGGCCGTGCTGGGTCAGGGGGTTTCTGGAGACAGCTCACGGCTACTCTGCCCTGCCCACAGGGGCAGTCAGGCACTCAGATGCTTGTGGACAGGACCTTTACAGTGGGTGAGGCCGTGTGTCCAGACGGACAGTGCTTGCTTTTATGTAGCAGAGCCAGGTCCACTGTTCACGGCCTATCTCTCAAGGGAATGTGACAGATGGTTTTCTTGGCCTTTCTAGGACTTTCTTGCGAAGCCTGGTGCCCACCCTTCTCCTGATTGGCATCTTCCTCTATGCCATGAGGCGGGGTCCGATGGGGGCTGGGCGTGGTGGACGAGGAGGGGGCCTCTTCGGCATTGGTGAGACAATAGCCAAGATCATCAAGGATGACATCGGTGTGCAGTTTGCAGACGTGGCTGGTTGCGAAGAAGCCAAGCTGGAGATCATGGAGTTTGTGAATTTCCTGAAGAACCCCAAACAGTACCAGGACCTTGGGGCCAAAATTCCAAAGGTACTGACTTGAGAGAGCACACGGTGGTGCTTGAGCCAGAACCAAGCAGCCTCTGGTAATGATTCTGTGTTTTATTAATCACGTCGAGAAGTGGAAATAGTATTCACAGAGTGGTCTTATCTGATAACAGCTGTAAACAGTGCACACCCACCTGTGTTTATTTCACCTGCAAGCACAAATGCCCCTGCTTTGTTTAGAAAACAGGCCTTCCTTTGAGTGTGACACGAGTGATTAGATTCTCTGTTCAGTACCCTGTACAAGGCACTATAGTTTTTTTTAAATGGAAAGTTTGCATTTTTTTGCTTAAACTTGTTTTAGGGTGTACTAGGTCTTCATTGCTGTGTGCAGGCTTTCTCTAGTTGCAGAGAGTGCGGGCCGCTCTCTAGTTCTGGGGCAAGGGCTTCTCACTGTGGTGGCTTCTTTTGTGCTCTAGGATGCACGAGCTTCAGTGGTTGTGGCACGTGGGCTTACTTGCTCCTTGGCTTGTGGGATCTTCCCTGACCAGGGATCGAACCTTTGTTGCCTGCTTTGGCAGGCAGCTGCTTTACCACCATGCCACCAGGAAAGCCTTTGTCTGTAGTTTTGTTTCTCTAGATTGAACTGAGAACTTCAAAGCAGTTCTAAGCACAGAATCATGTATTTTTATCACATTTTCTTGCTATTTCGGTTTTTTGTCCGTTCAGTTTGACCGCATTTTTTTCTGTAATAATTTGCCTTGATTGATTTATTATATTAACAGTTTCAGCTTCATTTTTGATGAAAGGACTTTCTATTCTATTATTTATTGTTAAAGTATATAATTAAAGCAAGTGCAGGGAATTCCCTGATCCAGAGGTTAGGACACCAGTTTCATGGCCGGGGCCCAGGTACAGTTCCTGGTTGGGGAACTGAGATCCTACAAGCTGTGTGGCATAGCCAGCAAACCCAAGAAAACAAAGAACCAACAAGTACAAACTGCCGTGAACGGGTCTGGGGTCAGCTGCCTGTCAGATAACCCACGACCCAGCAGTGGGACAGGTGTGCAGCGTGGACGTGGGTCGAGGCTCTGCACACAGGAAGTGACACTGTGGAGATTGTGGCCACTGGCTTTCCCTGCAGGTGGCTCTGGGTGTCATGGATGTTCAGGGGCCCCAGCAGTAGCTGAACCCCTTCCCAGAAAGGTCTGTATCTCACATGGAAGAGGCTCACAGACCACGCCCTCCCCCGCCCACCCCCACACCCCCCTGGGCTCTAGATCAGGCCGAGAGCTCTCTAGGGTGGAGACTCAGTGCACTGACTTTCCTGGTAACCCTGTGTGCTTCCCTGAGACTGTCCTGAACAGCAGAGAACGTGACTGACCTCTGGAGATTAGGGGATAGGAAACCTGTGCTTCTCTTTGACCACCTGGTAAGGTTGGCTGGAAAACTGGGCTATGGTGGGCCCAGGGGTCCCCTGGTCCCATGGCCCACTGCCTTGTGGAGACCCTTTGTGAGTCCATATCCATGTTTATGGGGACCTGGGGCCCTGGTGCCTTGTGAGTTTGTTTTGAGGCTCCCTCATCCTCCTTACGTCTATATGTTTTATTTTTATTTTTACAGATTTAGAAAAAACAACTTTTTTGTTTCTTTTGAAATAAGTAGATGTTGGCAATGGCACCCCACTCCAGTACTTTTGCCTGGAAAATCCCATGGACGGAGGAGCCTGGTAGGCTGCAGTCCATAGGGTCGCTAGAGTCAGACACGACTAAGCAACTTCCCTTTCACTTTTCACTTTCATGCATTGGAGAAGGAAATGGCAACCCACTCCAGTGTTCTTGCCTGGAGAATCCCAGGGATGGGGGAACCTGGTGGGCTGCCATCTATGGGATCGCACAGAGTTGGCACGACTGAAGTGACTTAGCAGCTGCAGCAGCAACCCATACTGTCAACTAGAAATGAAGTAGTGTGAGGGCCCCCCGCCCCTTAAGTCCCTCCTCATGAAAGGAATACCTAAGATGTGTTACTGGGTGTGAATTTCAGCCTTGAGTCAGCCTAGAACAAGGCAGGTTGCGGACAGAACCACACACAGGTGCTGTTGTCAGACCTGCTGGACAGAATCATGGGAGCGAATGTGGGGAGGACCTCTTGCTCATCCTCGTGTGAGTTGGCGTGTTTCATAGAGCAATTTGCTAGTAACTGTTAAAGTAAACATTGGACCGTGAGATCCATCGAGTCCTGCCCTGGGAGCGTCACTTGAAGAAATAACCTGCTTTGTTGGGCTGGGGCTTTGGGGGGTTTCCTCTACTTGCAGCATTTGAACTTTTCGTGGTGAAACGGAAGGCACACCTCAGCCGAAAGCATGGAGCAGGCCAAGGAGTCAGTGGAACGAGACTCTCCTCGGCCCTGTCTCTCCCCTTTCAGAACCATGTGTCGCCTTTCTGTTTCAGGGAGTCCTGCTCACAGGTCCTCCCGGTACCGGCAAGACGCTTCTTGCCAAGGCAACCGCAGGGGAGGCTGGTGTGCCCTTCATCACCGTGAATGGGTCTGAGTTCCTGGAGATGTTTGTTGGTGTTGGCCCAGCTCGGGTAGGTAGAGGCACCCTTGTCCTTGCCCTGGCCTTCAGGTGGGACCCTGGGGACGGGCGCAGGGCACAGCACGGATGTAAAGACGACCTGGCAAGCAGACAGAGCAGCCAAGGTGGGAGTCAAGCCCCAGAGGTGGGCCTCAGCCCAGGGAACTTAGTCCTGTCCTGGCACCAGTGACAGAGCAAAACTGTGTGTGGACCCCTGTTTCAGGTTCGTGACATGTTTGCACTGGCCCGGAAAAACGCTCCCTGTATCTTGTTTGTGGACGAGATTGATGCAATTGGCCGGAAGCGTGGCCGCGGGCACTTTGGAGGCCAAAGTGAGCAGGAGAACACCCTGAACCAGCTGCTTGTGGAGATGGACGGTGAGTGGGCTTGCTCTCTGGGCAGAGCTCCCTGGGCGAGACTCCCGCTCACTCAGTCTGAGGAAGGCTGTCCTCAGGCCCCACGATGCAGGGAGCGCCCTCTGAGCTCAGTGGCCGGATGAAGGCTGATGCCCAGGCTGCGTCCTTGCCGCCTCTGTCCTGCTGCCTCCTGCTCCAGAACCCTCTCTCCACCTCGGGACTCCTGTTCAGGCAGGGTCTGGTCCGGGTGACAACCGCGGGCCTGCTGCCGCCTCTTGCGGAAGGTCTGGTCTGGGGTGATAGCCATGGGCCTGCTGCAGCCTTCTTGGTGAGTGTCTGGGTGTTTGTGCCAGGTTCGAATTTGGAGAAGCTTTGACTGAACCTTTGGCAGGTCCTGTGCTCACTTGGCTTTGTAGCTGAGTCAGGGTACCCACTGTGACCCCAGGTTGATCACTTGCTGGGAGGAACCCATGGGTCCTTGGATTCATAATCACGGTTGACTGCCGGGCCAGGACACAGGGGAATCATGGGGAGCAGGTGCCTGGGCCAGGAAAGCGGCCACAGCCTCCAAAGCTCTCTGCCCACTGAGTCTGGGTCGCAGCTTCTTCCTGGCAGCCAGTTGGGTGACACTCAGGAGTGTCATCGACTAGGACAGGGTTTCCCCTGGGGCTGGTCACATGGCAGTCTTTAACCAGCATGGGTCACAACTCCAGCCTCCCAGGAGGAAATATCATCTACTCAGATGACTGAGGCACGCGGGGCCCCTCCCTGAATCCCAGGTCCTGGGGTGGCCGAGGGCCCCAGCAGACCTTTCTGAGGATGAGTGCTAGTGAGTCAGGCCTTCACCCTGCTGGGTACCCCCATCCTCTCCCCACTGCATCTCCCCTGCTCTCGCCCAGCCTGGCTCCCTGGGCCCAGCAAGCCATCCAGGACCTGGGTGGAGGAGTCTGCGTGGCTCCTGCAGCTCACTGTGTGGTGTGAGAGGTTGGCAGGGATCCGTACCAAATTAAGATAGGAGTTTACACCCTGAGACTGGGCCATGGGTCTCCCAGTTGGCTGAGAAATGTTGGGTTACGGCCAGAGCCACTGTTTCCTGCCTGTGACAGCTCCCTGGATGGGCAGTGGTCCCGAAAAGTGGGGGCCAGGTGTGCAGGGGAGAGGAGACAGCTGCTGGCTGGGCCCTGCTTGGGCTCACTTCCTTCTCTCGTGTCCAGGATTCAACTCCACCACGAACGTTGTCGTGCTGGCCGGCACCAACCGCCCTGACGTCCTTGACCCAGCTCTGATGCGGCCGGGCCGCTTCGACCGTCAGATTTACATTGGTGAGTGTGCTGAGGGTTGAAAGTTTGGTTCGATCATTAGCTATGTATTTGGAGGAGGTTTTGAGGTGCCCTAAAGCAGCTAACCCCACTTGTGAAACAGTTGAGGTGCAGGACTGGGCCCCACTTCAGGATGAACAGGTGTGGCTGGGGTGTGGAAAAGGTCATAGCAGTCCATGCAGCTGAGAGTGAGGTGACAGTGTTGGGTCCTTCAGCTTTTCTTTTTCGTGCACTGTTTACGAGAGAAGCATTCACCCTGGCCTTTCCCACGTGTGAGCAGGTCCTAGAAATTTAGGACCTCATTCCTGCCCAGGTCTCCTGCTGCCAGAGCAGCCATCCTGGGGATTGAGTTGTGCGGACTAGAGGCCCCACAGTGAGGAAGGGAGAGCTGAATGGATGTGACCTGTGGGTCGTGTTGGGGATTTTCTCCCCGGGACTTGGGAAGCGACGAACCTGAAAGAATGACATTCGGACAGTCTCTTGTAAGGACTGACAAGTTTATTTCTGCAGTCAAGCCTTTTTATGGAAGCAGGAACAAAGAGCTTAGAGTATACAGGCAGCAGAGCGCGTACGGGGTTAACACCTAATCAGTAAAAATATTTCAAGGACAGCGTGCTCTAAGTGACCCATGTGCTTATCCCATAACCCATTTTCTCAAGCAACATCCTTAATATTTATTATTAAATCTTGGTGCCGGGCATAACCAAAGGCAGGAGATGTTTTTCTGCCTGCAGCACCAAGCCGGGGTACTTCTGGCCCTTTGCCATTTTCCCAAGGACTTCCTCCAACCGGCTATTTTGTATTGAGCTTCCCAACAGGTCGTTTTTGCCACGGGGAGCTCTGGCCCTGGTCGTGTAGTTGATTGAGTGTGCAGTGCAGACAAGCAGGGGAGGGTCCTCCTGGCCCTGGTGAAGTGGCTGAAGGTGACCCTGCCCTGGCCACCTGTGCCTCTCTCTCTCTCAGGGCCCCCGGACATCAAAGGCAGGTCGTCTATCTTCAGGGTCCACCTGCGTCCACTCAAGTTGGACGAGAGCCTCAGCAAGGATGCCCTGGCAAGGAAGCTTGCGGCCCTCACTCCAGGCTTCACTGGTGAGTGATGGAGGCCGGGCAGCTGCCCTGGGGCTGGCCGCGTCATCAGCAGGTGGTGTCTGGTTGTGCCATTTGGTCCTGAAACTGCGCCCTTGTCTTTAGGACTGTGAATCTGGTGGGCACATCCGAGGCCCCAAAGCTGGCTTTTGTCGGCTTTCACTGTGCCCCCACCCACCCACCGCCCCAGGAATGTAATGTGGTGATGATGGGGATAAGGCCCCACCCTCTTGGTATGCTGCTCAGGGAAGAAGTCCTGGTCCACCCTTGCCACATTGCATAAGAGATCTGAGTCTGCACATCCAGGAAGTGGGATAAAGTACGAGACACCCACACTGAGATAGTATCATCCGCGTTGGTCAGATGTAGGGAGAGGCCTTGAGACCAGCAAGACCAAAGGGTAGCAGCTGACTTCTTTTGGAAATGGAGGCCAGGAGGCAGTGGGTCAGGCAGAACTATTCTTCCATAGTAAAGGAGAAATTAAGGCATCCTGTATAAAGGACAGGTGTGTAAAACCATAATCACATATCTGTGTTAATGGGCACACAGTGTAGGAAGATGTAACCTGTGAAGGTGAGAGGGGCTGCGTAGGAGCAGAACCTTTGTACATTGTGAAGCTGCCAGGGGATAGAAGAGCCACACAGCCTGTAGAACAAAGTGCCAGACACTTTCCCAATGTGGAGCTTCTGAGGGTGGGCACGGACCATCAGGATAAAAGCGAGAGGCCAGGTGTGTGCTTATGCATCTCGGTCAGCTGTTTTGTCAAGACCATCCAGTGGAGAAAGAATAGTCTATTTGACCAGGTATTCACAAGCAAAAGGATAAAACTGGACGTTAGACCACATATAGCAGTCAACTCAGAGTGGATAAGAGACCTGAGCAGTGGAGCAAGAACTGTAAAAGGTCTTAAAATCTTGGATTTGGCAATGGTTTCTTAAAGCACAGACTGCAAGTGAGAAAAGAAAATAGAATTTTTCAAAACTGAAATCTTTTATGCATCGAGAGACATTATCGATGTGATGAAAAGAGCCTACAGAAAGGAAGAGAGTGTTTGGAAATTATGCACCTGGTAGGGTCTAGAATCCACAATATATAAAGAACCCAGTTTAAAAATGGGAAAAGGGTTTGAATAGACATTTCTCCAAAGTATATAGATGGCCAGAAACCATGTGAAAAAGTGGTCATGGTATTAGTTATAAGGGAAACGCATATCAAAAGCACAGTTTGACACCACCTCACACCCACCAGGATGGCCGTAAAAGACAGAGGGTTGGCAGGGATGTAGGGAGACGAGCACGCTCACATATTGCTGGTGGGGATGTGAAGTAGTGTGGCTGTGGAAGTTGGCCTGGCACTTCTAGAAGTAAATACAGTTAGCATATGACCCCCAGTTCCACTCCTACATAAGAGAATTGAAAACATTTGTCTGCATAAAGGCTTGCACATGGATGTTCACAGCAGCATTACTCATAATAGCTAAACAGTGGAGACCACCCCAGTGTCCAGCAGCACGTCACTAGTAGATGTGTGTACAGTGGGTGGAACCTGCAGATAGAGCTGGCCGTGTTACATGAGTGACTCGAGCGTCTGTGGGATCTGGTGTCTCCTGTGGCTGCCTCAGGGCAGATGGAACCTTATTCAGCCATGAAAAGGAATGAAATACCAGGACACGCTCCTGACAGTGGATGAATGGAAAAACACTGTGCCATGTGAAAGGAGCACACACAAAAGACCATATACTGTGTGGTTGCACTTATGTGAGACTTCTGGGATGGGCACGTCTAAAGACGTAGAAGGCAGAGTCATGTTCGGCTAAGCCTGGGTACAGGATCTAGCCCCAGACAGCATCTTCATGATGGGGATGTCTGAGATGAGATGACAGTAGTCGTCACACATCTTGATGAAATTACTGAAAGTCTTTGAAATGTACACATTTTTAAATGGATAGATTTTATGTTAAATGAATCACATCTCAGGAAATCACTGAGCCAGAAAATTGGCTGAGAGCAGCAATGACTGACAGGGCAGGTCCTGTTTCCTTCACGCCCTTGACCTGTTTTAGCTCTGGCTCCAGTACTGCAGAGTCCCTGTGACAGCCTGCCCTGGGCCCCTGATGGATGGTTTCTTCTCCGGGTCAGGTGCTGATATTTCTAATGTTTGCAACGAAGCCGCCCTGATCGCCGCCCGCCACCTAAACCCCTCTGTCAGGGAGAAGCACTTCGAGCAGGCCATCGAGAGGGTCATTGGAGGTAAGTTGGGCCACTGTGGGTGAGTTTCCACCCTGGGGCCCCAGGCTCACTTCAGGGTACTCCACCTGGGCAGCTCTCCAGACCCAGATCTGGGATGTGGGACCTGCCAGCAGCTCTCCTGCTCTTCCTGGAGCAACGTTCAGAATCTCAGAGAATTGTAACCTCCAGGGTGCTGAGTCAGATCCAGGTCCAGGTGCCCACTGCGCCCTAGAGGATGGCCTGCTGGATGCTTCCCTGGGAAGTTTGCCGGGGTCCCCCGTGCTCCCAGTGGCCAGCGTACCCCAGAGCGGGTGCAGGCTTCATCCTGGGGACAGAGGTCAGGGAGGCATCCGTGTGGCCAGTAGCCATCCACGACCCCACCTCACAGCTGTGAGCACCAGCCCGTCTAGATGGCAGGTAGCCAGAGTTGCTTCGTCTACTTCACGTTGCACTGAGGTGTGACACGTACGCAGGAGCCTAAGGCAAGAGCCTAAGGCAGTTGCCATGGCTGTTTGGGGCTGTCATGAGCCATGCTGAGCTGAGCTGCCGTGAAACTGACTCACACTAGTTGTCTGGGCCTCTCCGTACCCTGTTCTCTGCCCCTCTCGGTGCCCTGTTAATTGCCTGTGACTGGGTGTACAGGATGTAGAGAACACTCCTGTCTCCCTGCTTTGGCTTCACTACCAGTTGAGCCACAGAGTAGCTAACACTGCTGCCTAAGAACAGGTCTCCCTGAGCATATGTTGCTTGCACAGGAAGCGGAGTGGGGTGCGAGATGTCTGCAGAGCAGAAGGCAGCTTAGCGTCTGGTTTGTAGGGACAGACCCCTGTGGGCCTGAGCAGTGTGTGTGGAGCTGACAGGCTGCAGGTCTGCTCTGATCAGCTCCCCGAACACCGGAGTGGGGGCTTGGTTCCCACCTCTTCTCTGGCGTTCCTCCTGTGCCTCTCACCAGGAGTGTGACTTGCAGGCCTTGAGAAGAAGACACAGGTCCTGCAGCCCAGCGAGAAGATGACAGTAGCCTACCACGAGGCTGGCCATGCAGTGGTGGGCTGGTTCCTGGAACACGCAGACCCCCTGCTTAAGGTCAGTCCAGCCCCTTACACATCTCCTGTGGGTCCAGAGTCTGCTCCTGCCCCGGGGGCCATGTGTGCACAGTGTGTTGCAGGGGTCAGCCCTTTGGCTTTGGAAGAGATGGAACCATCTAGAATGTGTCCTTGAAGGGTAGGTGGGAGGGCAGGGGCGGGGTGCTGGTTCCAGGAAGGGTCTGGATCTGGCCACCTGACACCTGGAAGTTCCTGGTTGAACTCAACTCACTGCAAGCTTCTCCCCAAAGGCAGGCCCCTCCACAGCTTCCTGGGGACTGCGGGACAGAGGGTGTTTCTGAGGTCACCCTCAGGGTGACCCCCTGTGTGCGCTGGGGCCCAGGGTCTCCTCTCCTCCCACACTTGTGGAGATGGGTGGTGGTCGGGGCCCCTGGGGATGACAGAGCGCCCTGCTGTGTCTGGCAGGTGTCCATCGTCCCCCGGGGCAAGGGGCTTGGCTATGCCCAGTGCCTGCCCAGGGAGCAGTACCTGTACACACGGGAGCAGCTCTTTGACCGCATGTGTGCCATGCTGGGCGGCCGCGTGGCTGAGCAGCTGTTCTTTGGGCGGGTCACCACGGGGGCCCAGGATGACCTGAGGAAGGTCACCCAGAGCGCCTATGCCCAGGTAGAGCAGCAGCCTTGGGGGGTGCGGGGCGGGGGGCGGGGGGCTCTGCACTGGGCTGACCCGGCACTCGCCTCCTGCAGATTGTGCAGTTTGGGATGAGCGAGAAGCTGGGCCAGGTGTCCTTCGATCTCCCGCGGCCAGGCGAGGCGCTGGTGGAGAAACCGTTCAGCGAGGCCACGGCCCAGCTCATAGATGAGGAGGTGCGGCGGCTCATCGGCTCCGCGCATGCGCGGACCCTGGACCTGCTCACGCGCTGCCGCGAGCAGGTGGACAAGGCAAGTGGGCGGCTGGACCCCGGGCCCGGGCGGGGCTCTGCGGGCCGGGCGGCCGGCTGACAAATGCTGGGTGTGCAGGTGGGCAGGCGGCTGCTGGAGAAGGAGGTGCTGGAGCGGGCCGACATGGTAGAGCTGCTCGGGCCGCGGCCGTTCGCCGAGAAGATCACCTACGAGGAGCTCGTGGAGGGCACGGGCGGCCTGGAGGAGGACACGGCCCTTCCTGAGGGTCTGCAGGGCTGGCGTGGGGGGCCCACTGCAGGAGAGCCCAGCCTAGCGCCTCCGCCTGGAGAGCAGCCTCTGGGACCCCCAGGAAGCAAATTAAAGCACATGTAACCTGAAGCAATGACACCCACTCCAGTACTCTTGCCTGGAAAATCCCACGGACGGAGGGGCCTGGTGGGCTGCAGTCCATGGGGTCGCTAAGAGTCAGACACGACTGAGCGACTTCACTTTCACTTTTCAGTTTCACACATTGGAGAAGGAAATGGCAAGCCACTCCAGTGTTCTTGCCTGGAGAATCCCAGGGATGGGAGAGCCTGGTGGGATGCCGTCTATGGGGTCACATAGAGTCGGACACGACTGAAGTGACTTAGCAGCAGCAACAGCAACCTGCAAACAGCTTTCTTCCAATCAGGGTCCTTGAAGACCATAGGCTTCCTGCTCCTTGCAGGCACCCTTCCACCGAGGGGTCTGGGACCTGGTCAGTGCAAGTGCCCTCACCTGCCCCAAGGAGAGAAGGCCCAGTTCAGAAGCCCTCACAAGTCATGAGGTTCAGCAGAAGTGTGTAAGCCCAGAATCTAGGGAATGGCAGTTTGGGTTGTGGAAAGCTAGCTGGTCCTCACAGATGGAGCTCAGCACTCCCATAGGCTTGTGGCCAGGGTGGGGAGGGCGGCTTAAGGGTCTGAACCTGAGAGGGAGGGGTTGCCCTTTTCTCCGTGTGGGGCTTTGTTGCTGGCATGTCTCTGGGAAGCTGTTTCTGGTGGCTTGGTTTTGTTAGAATCCAGAAGGTGACTCTGGGCTACTCCATGGGACAGGACAGCCCCTGGGGGTGCAGCTAAGCTCTTGGGCTGAGGCCGGCAGTTGTCTGGTTGGACCTGGAGTGAGACTAGGGCCTGGTCCCAGGGAGCTGGGGTTAGTGGAAATGGCCCCACAGGTCCCCAGCACACAGCCAGGGGGGCTGGAGTCATTAGAGTCATGATGGTAGCTGCAGTTCCTGCCTTGAGGGGATGGGGGGACAGGCATTCTGGGCTGACAGTGATTGAAGGGGTACCACCCCATGTGCCCCCCTGTTGCCAGCCCGGCCCACACACAGGACCTTGGGGATGAAATTTTCCACATCGTTTGGTATATTTGCCTCAAAAATAGAATTTCCAACTTGGGACAAACACTTTCAACTTTGCTCTTTGTAGAACATGTATTGTTGATATTGTTTCTGGGGCTTGCCCTGTATTGCACCCTCCACCATTTAGCCTCTGTGCTGAACTGCTGGGGACCCTGCAGGGGCCTGTTCTGGGACCTTCTGATGGAGGTAGGATGCTCTCTCATCCCAGGAAAGCCCCATGTTGTCCCAAGCCTGGGGTGCTGCCCCTCCCCAGGTCCAGGGCACACCCCTGGTGATAGCGCCCCTGCGTGTGGGCCCTGTCCCCTCACCCCTCCTGTCTCCTCAGCTCCCTTCATCTGGCTGAGCACCTGGGCTGAGAGTGTCTGCTCAGGGAAGCTCCACCCTGTGGGATGAATTGCCTGCTCTCTTCTTACTCTTTTGCTCACAGACTGGCCCTCCCTGCTGGCTGCCTCCCCAGATCCTGCCCTGGGCTGGGAGGAGTCTTTTGGGGCTGCCTCTTTCAGCCTCGGCTTGTGGGGACAGAGCCAAATGCTAGCCCCCCATGTGTCACAGTGGGGCCCCCAGAGGCTTCAGCTGGGGGAGGACCAGAGCACAGAGCTCCTGGAGGTTCCTAGAGCAGCCATCCCCTGCCTCTGCCCAGCCCTCTCCCGAGCTCTAGTGTCAGCTGGAAAGGAAGACACTGGTCCGAGAGACTGAGGACAGGGTGATGTTTTAATTGCGCTTTTTCGAAACGAGGTCACGGAAGCTGCAGCAGGAAGGATAAGGGCTGGAGGGGAGACCCTGGGGTGGGCGGGGTGCGGCTGCCCTCATGGGGTCCCTTTTCTGTTAGACTCTTGGTTGTGTCTGGAAATCACCCCCGTGCAGCTGCCCCTCATGTGCAGGAGTGTCGCCCCAGTGCTGGTGCAGAGGCGACCGTTTCCTGGCAGGGTGTGCCCAGGGCTTCCACAGAGGAGCCTTGTTTCCTTCCCCAGAAATGTCTCAGTGAAGAAGGGGTCAGGGCAGGTGGCCTTGGGGACAGAAAGCAGACTGGACTTGCTGTCATACTGGAAGCTGGTCCTGTCCTCAGCACATAAGCAGCATTGGGACCAGTCAAGCCTGGCATCCCTGAATTGGGGTTCAGGGGGTGTGCCCAGGTGCCTTCATGTCCCCACCCCCAGACTGCTGCACCCCAGACTGGGATGCTAGCCATGGACACAGACCTACACGTGTGTGTGCCTCTGTGCCTGGTGGGCTTTGGGGACTGGGCAAGCCCTGCCTGCCCTGCTGTTTGAGGCCATCTTGATGGATTTGGCATTCTGCGCTTAGGAAGGTGGGTCTGGCTGACGGGGAGGGAGGAGGACGAGCAAGTTGTTGGGGGTGTCTGGTGCTGACAGTGTTCCCGGGCAGCAGCAGGGAGCAGCGGGGAATCAGAGGTGATCTGGGGGACTCACTCCCCTATCCACTCCCTGGCTGGACAGCAGTCTCCTGTGGGCCGGAGTTCGGCATGGCGGTTCATCCCTTTTCACCGGCAGATCCCCACTCACCCTGGCCCCACCCAGGATTCTGGTGGCAGGTGATAACACCGTTCCTGCAGACAAGTCTCCTCTCATCCCTAGGCCTTGTCCCTGATCCAGGGACCAGGAAGAAGCTAATACAAGGCCACTGGGCTGTGCTTATGCTGAAGTGCCTTGAGACCCCAGCCCAGAGCCGCAGTGGGGAGGGCGGGCAGTGTCCACGTGGCCACGGCTGTCTGGATCTGCCCCATCTCGGCCCCGGGCCAGCTGGCCTAGTCCTCCTTGGGCCTCTCCACAGTAAGAATCGTGTCCACAATGGCAGGCTGTCGCTCAGGATCACCAAAGGGCTGCTTCTCACGGTTCTGCTCTGCCCTAGTGCGCGTCCAGGAGGGTGAGCGCAGACAGCCGGCTCGGGGCAGCGGGTGTAGGCCTGGTGGGAACATGGGCTGGGTCAGTGTGGTGGCTCAGTCACTCCTGTATCTACTGCCTGGCCTGTTTGTGCCTCCAGCACGGTGTCTGGCCACACCTTGGTGCCCCCTGGTACCAGCAATGCATGCATATAGGTCTGGGTGCAGCCTGGGCACTGGCTTTCCTGATGCTCCCAGGAGGGTCCACATGCAGCCAAGGTTCCGCCCTGGGTGTGAGCCTGGCCTGTAGCTGGTGTGGGTGGGGAGTAGGGAGGGAGGAAGGTCTCTGGGCCCCTACACTCCCAGTGGCTTGCATGCCATTTCTTTGGTCAGTGGGGTCCAGTGCTTCCCGGGAACTGAGCTGAGGAGCAGCCAGGTTTGGCGAATGCCACCCCTTTTGTGCTCTGCCTTTTAATTAAATCTGCATAGTGAATTCTACCGGGGGGCCTGTGGTTGTGGTCTTTTGCTGGTGTTTGAAAGCCAAAATTGAGGAGGGGCAGACAATTCCTTAAAGTCAGCAGAAGGGTATGTAAAGTGCAGAAGCCGTGAGTGAAATGGTGCCGTGTTGACAAACATGCGTTAGGAAGGAAATCATTTTCCAGGCCAGGTCCTTAGGGGGTGGTGCTGGGTGGTCTCAGGCCACGGGGCCTCCCCACAACACCCTCAGAGCCCGGTGGCAGTCCCACCTGCATGCGAGTCGCTGGCCACGTTCTCGTCATCCGAGTCTGCAAAGACTTCGGCCAGCTCCTGGTCGGACATGTCGGTCAGCTCGGTGAGGTCCAGTAGGTCGAAGTGCACCTCCAGGGAGGAGACGCTGCTCAGTGGCTCTGGGGGCAGAGGGGCATGTCAGTGGACCTGGTTATGGCCAGTGTGGGGGAACAAGGTGGGGTCGACCCATTCCTGGCGCCTGCTCCCTGGGGCACAGCAGGGCCCAGAGACCCGTCCCTGGTCCCAGGGGGCTTGTGGAGCATGATGGGTGAGTGGGCCGTACTTACGCCGCCTTTCCGTGACCTGCAGGAGGCCTGGTGCTGGTATTGGGATGCCCAACTCCTCCTCAGCCATGGGAGACTGGCCACTGGTCCCTGTGACAGGGGCGGGGGCACTGAGGGCAGCCTGTGGCATGTCGACCTCCTTAACTAAGCCTGCAACAGAGAGGGCGTTACCCAGGAGGGGCTGGGGTCTTCACCCCCACTTCCAGGACACAGGCTGGGAGGACCTGAGAACCTGGTCCATGGGGCTAGCCCTCAAGGCTCAGGTAGTGATGGGGGTGGTCCTGGGTCAGGAACAGGGCGCTGGGGGCTTCTCTGAGGAAGCTGACTTTCCCCGGCTCCTTGTTCTCTGGTTTCCAAATCCTCTGCCCTAACTACTTGAACGGGAATCACCGCTGGTCTTGTGGGGACCCTTGCTGGTTCTGTCAGAGCCCCCAAGACCCCAGTACTGTCACCTGTCTACTTTTGGTCCCACTAGGGTTTACTAAAGAAGACTATCTTGCAGCTGAAGATGAAGAAGCTATATGGTCATCAAAAATCAGACCAGGATCTGACTGTGGCTCAAATCACGAACTCTTTATTCCAAGAAGAGTCTGGAGAATCCTATGGACGGCAAGGAGATCAAACCAGTCAATCCTTAAGGGAATCAGTCCTGAATATTCATTGGAAGGACTGATGCTGCAGCTCTAATACTCTGGCCACCTGATAGGAAGAACTGACTCATTTGAAAAGACCCTGATGCTGGGAAAGATTGAAGGTGGGAGGAGAAGGGGATGACAGAGGATGAGATGGTTGGATGGCATCACTGACTCGATGGACATGAGTTTGAGCAAACTCTGGGAGTTGGTGATGGACAGGGAAGCCTGGCGTGCTGCAGTCCATGGGGTTGCAAAGAGGTGGACACAACTGAGCGACCGAACTGAGGGTCTAGTGGACGGTCATACATTTGCTTTAATCCAGCCTGGCCCCAGCTCATGTGTCTGTCGTATGTTCTGTTTGAACTCAAAATAACACATTCTCATAGTGAAAGAGTTACTAGACAGGGCACGTGGCAGACCCATTCCCCACCAACCTCACAATTGGGGATGTTCCCCCAGGGATTTTTTCTGCTCAAATTTTGTTTTCATGTAACTGTTTGTCTCTGTCAGGTGAGAACTGAGGCTCCTTGGGGATCTGCTTGGTGGGCACTGCCACTCAGAGGTGGGGCTTCCACCCCAAGGAGGGCAGTGTCCATCCACAGCTCACCCATTCCTCCCTTCCAGAGTGTTCTAGTGTCCCTCCTCCCACAGCCGGGGTCCCAGTCATCTGTCAGGCATGTGCCCTGAGGCAGCTGGACCCCTTGGCTTCCCTGAGACGCCTCTCCACAGTGACCTGCCCTCAGCTGAGGGATCCCCCAGCTGAACAGGTGCCCAGTACAGAGTGCGGAGTCCCTGCTCCATCAGCAGTGGGGCCGTGCCTACCCGGTGGGCCAGTGTGGAGAGCGGGGTATGGACGAGGCCACAGGAGCAGCTGCCAAAGGGGATCAGGGGGGCCCAGCACCAACAGCTGCCTTTGAGGGGTGGGCCTTTGCAGCCAGCAGCCTTGACGTGCCCGGCAGGCCACATAGGTCCAGAGGGTCCTGGCTGAGTGGGAAGTGGGACATAGATTTGCAGCTGCAGAGCTGGCTGGGCTGCCCCAGCCTCAGAGGGCACTCCTCCCTGGGAAGCGTGACTGAGGGCAGGTGGGCCTGCTGACTGGCAGGGCCTGCCCGGCTCTGCCCTGTGCTCTGTCATCACTGGGGCCCAGGGCTGGCCCTGCCAGATGGGGCTCAGGATCTGGTTTCCACCTCGCTGCCACATCTGGCACGTGGTGTCTGAGCATACTCAGAGGGCAGGGTTACACCCGCTGGCGGCCCAGCCCACGTAGCCTGACAGGGGCACCTTTCCTGAGCCTCAGAGTTCCTGCTGCAGCTCAAGGCCCAGGAAGCCCTTGGGGCCTTTGTAGGACACGGTTCTTGTTTCTTAAGAGATGGCACAGTGGCCAGATCGCCCTTCCCCAAGGGCACATGCGTGCCTGGAGTGTCCTGCTCCTCTTCTGCACACGTGGCCCATCCTGGTGGGTGAGCAGGGTGGCCTCTGTCCGGCTGGGGGCTCTGGCCAGGTGCTGCCATTTCTGTGGAGCCTCCACATGGGGCGGGTGACTCTGGGTTAAGAAGAAGAAGAGTGACAGTAGCTCCTGGTTTTCCTAGATACAACCCCAGCAACATGGTTTTCAGCTAATATCACAACCAGCTACGAGGGAGGGACTGTGAGTTTTGTCCTGTAACATGGAGGGGATCAGCTTGTCACAGGCATCTTAACACAGGGGCTTTGGAGCTGGAACTCTTGACCACCACTTGCCAGCCCATGGAGGGAGGGGAAACCCTGACCTTGTGCCTACAGGGAAGCTAGGGCCTGGCCAGGCAGAAGGGGACTAGGATCAAAGGTGAAGCGGAGACCAGGAGAGGGCCCTGAGGGAACCTGGCTGCTCTGGATGAGCTGAGTAGGAAAGCACCTACCTGCATGTTTATGGAATGGGACTCGGTCCAAGTGGAAAGGAGGATGTCTACAGCTTCTGAGATGGGGGCAGGGCAAGCAGATGCACCTCCTTATAGACCTTGGGATCCAGGGGTCCCTCCAACCCCCACAGGCACAGTGGCCTGTTGTATTGATTGTAAGAAGCACATGTTATCAAATTTTGGTGTGTCTGAAACAGCACCATTTAGCTGATGGTGTTACAGAGCCAATGGAATATGTTAACTGTGAATTTTTAAGTCACCTTCTGTTGACTTTTTTATTCCTTCTTCTCCCTTTGGCAGTGGTATGCTCTTTACTTTGTAAATCCTGGTGTCCTGGCCTGTGCCAGAGCTTTGGGAAGGGGGAGGGAGCAGCGGAAGACACAACTTTGGCATCAAGGACGCTGATCTTTCAGCCGGAAGTGAAGGAAACAGGCCCTTGGCTTGGTCCTTGTGCACGGCAGGTGCACCGTAAATGCTGGTTGAATGAATGAGCCCAAGACCCCCCCCCCCCCCAGGGTTCCTAAGCAGCTGTGCTACCTGAGTCTGTCTGATACCCTCTTGATAGACCTCTGTAGGAAGAAGGGACAGATTCTCCATGGGTGAGACCCCCTGCTCTTCCTGGGGTGTGAAGCAGAGCAGTGACTGATCACACAGGTAGACACAGGGGCAAGGGTGCTTGCCTGTAGCCCAGAAGTAACCCCAGGGCTGCCCAGGCCAGGGCAAAGGTGAGGGGTGTTTCTAGTTCCCCAGGAAGCTCAGCATGGACCACTAGCCCAGTGCAGGCCTCATTGAAGAAGTGCAGCCTGTGACTCCTGCAGGGGGACCTGCTGCTCTGACCTATGGAAGCACTGAGGCAGTACCTGCATGGGGAGACTGGAGCTGGGGGCCCACAGTCCTGCCCTGCCCAGGGTCTGCTGTGAACAGATATGGTAGGGTTACCCTGTGCTACGCTGCTGACCTATTTTCCAGCACATTCGTGCCAAGAACTTGGCCCAGATCTCAAGTTCCCCGCTGTGTGCCCAGGACTTTGCCCCAAGCCTGGAGGAGGGGCTCTGCACACACCCACCGCAAATGAGTGAATTAATGAAGCGAATGAATGAATAGCATAAAACCAACATGGCTGCAGCAAAGGAGGCGTGGGCACCATCTCCTATGTTGAGGATGCCTGGTGGATGCTGTCTCAGCTCAGCCCCAGGGTTGGGCCCCAGCCCCTCTCTCAGATGGACAAAACTTGGAGGTGGGTGGGCTAGACGCTTGGTCTCCCAACAGCACGTTGCAGAGTGCACCCCCACCTCTCCCCTCCTTGTCTGTGCATTTGATATTAAATTATTGATTCATTTAGGTTTTAATTATAAGACCTTATAGCAGTAATTTCAGAAGTACTTAAGGATGAAATAATACGTCTAGATTTGCCACATTAGTACTGAAGGAAGGCTGGTGGAAGTGGGTGAGCAGCTGGCCGGGGCCACGTGGGGGCTTCAGCTTTCTGTTCTACTTCTGTATGTGCCCCTCTCTCCAGTGTAAGTTCCCAGAAGTTGGCAAACTCAGAATGACAGTCACAGCCACCCACACGTGACCCCTGTGGGGTAGGATGTGGCTGTGGGGTAAGAAGTCTGTCTGCCGGCTTTGGCCCCAGACCCACTGCGTGCCTGCACAGAGTAGGCACCTGGTGAACACAGGTCTCTGGGGCTCCAGAACACTCCCTTCCCTCACCCCTGCTGTCTGCTCTCTTGATCTGCAGGGAAGGGGGTCTGTCTCCACTGAGAGGAGTGGTCACGGAGCTCAGAGGGGTCTGGCTGTCGGCATCCCTAAGCCCTTGCTCACCAAGCTTTCCCCATCGAATCATAGGCCTCACGGAAGCCCTGGGGTCCTGGTGCAGCCCACAGGAATACAAACAAAGAAAACCACACCCACTGTCCCCCACCCTCCCCAGTGTTTCTCCTGGTGCTCAGGAGGAGGGTGACAAGCGCCCCCAGAAGGTGTCTGGAACGCACCTGCCCAGCTCAGACTTCAGACAGCAGTGAGTGGACTGACTGCTTCAGGACACCTCACGGCTAGCATTTGGGTCTCTAGAGGCGGCCCTCGTGGGCTACGTGGCCCCCGGCGGATCCCTGTGTGCTCAGGGAGTGGCTCCTGGGGAGGGGACCTCCAAGAAAGCCTAGGTGTGCCTGGGGTCTGGCCTGGTGGGTGGAGGAGCCCAGCAGTTTGCATCCAACTTCCTAGGCCGACGGCACAGGAAAACCCTTCCTGAAAGGGGACGGTCCTAGAGTTTTCCTCTCACCATTGGGCCAGGGTCAGGCTAGGGCCAGACTCTCAGGGGAGAGACCCCTGAGTACATCTCCACTGTCTGGACAGCTGACAGAGGCCCTGAGGGGTCACTCCGTTCACCCCTCGACTTCCAGGTGTGTGCGCTCCTGGCCGCGCCAGGGCAAGCAACCCCTGCAGGCGTGGGAGCCCCCGCAGGCCGAGCCCGGGGCATCATCCGCCTCCCTCGCTCCGAGCCCGAGCCTGAGCCTGTATCTCAGCCTGGTGCCCCGCAGCATCCCGGCTGCCGCCTCCCCGCCCAACCCCCAGAGAGGTTCGGCACCGCCGAACAAAGCAGATGCGCGGCCGAGAGCGTAGCCTCCCCGCTACGCCTTGCTGACTTGGACCCCGACTCTGGTCCCGGCACGCCCCCATCTCCCGGATCCCTGGCTCTGCTGGGAGGGGGCGCAGGACCAAATTGTGCGCCGCCCACTCAGGAGCGCGCCGAGCACCGCTGCCCCGGCCGGGAGCGCGGAGGACGAGGGGGCGGGGACGCGGTCCGTGCGCCTCTAGCCCAGCGCGGGGGCCGCTCCCGGAGGTACCCCGACCTGGCTTCCCCAGCACGGCGGGCTTAGACTTCCACGCTCCGGCCCGGCATAGGGGAACTCGGAGCTGCCTGCGGGTCTTGGCGGCCCTGGGGCGTGGTCGGTGAGAGGGCCGGGGGAAAGGACTGAGGGGAGGCGCAGATATCGGGCTCAGGGGGGCCACACTCACCTCCCGGGCTGGCGCCCTCCGAGGGCTCCATGCAGCCGGTAGGGCCTGGGAGCCGCGCGCGCGGCGGCGGCGGCGGCGTCACCCGGCCCCGGCGGCGTCACCCGGCCCCGGCGCCCCTGCAGCTGCGGCGGCGACTCGGCCCCGACTCCCTGCGCAGCGCATCGGGGCAGCAGCCGGGGGACCGCGGCGGCGGGGAGGAGCCCGCGGGGCGGGGCGCGCAGCTGCTCCGGGGCCGGGTCCCGCCCCCCGCCGCCGCTGCTGCCGCCGTCTCCTCCTCTGCCCCCGCAGCACAGGTGCGGCCCCGCCCCGCCCTGCTCGCGCCGCCTGTCGGCCCCTGCAGACCCTTCCCCGCCGACGGCACCCCCTCCTGTCCGGCTTCCCTCCCGGACCTGCCCGCGGCCCCCATCCCTGGCCTGGTCCCTGCACGCACCCTCACTCAGCAGCCGCGCCACCGTGCGGGATCATCCTCACGAATCTGTGGGACTCCAACGACGTGCCGGCGCTCCGCGGGGCATGGAGGGACAGGCACAACATCCTAGGGCCCGTAGCCGAGAATTGCAGACCGTGGCAAATGCTTTGGAGAGACGTGGTGCGGGGATTGGGGCGTGGGGGGAATGGGGAGGGAAGAGGGGAAGGGAGGTAAGGAGAGGGAGGCGGGAAGAGAGGGGGCGTCCCGGAAGGCAGGCAGGCAGCGTCTGGGCGTGCCGAGAGCTCCAGACAGTTCAGCGGAGTCTCACTTCCAGTCGCTGGTCCCCTGCACAAGGCCCTGGAATGCAGCCCTGTGATGCACAGTATCGCATTTCATTCTCCTGGGGAATCCTTAGCAGACGAGGCCCTGATTTTCCAGGTGAAGCTGAACACGGGGCGGGGCGGGGGCAGGGAAGTGCGACCAAGGTGCACAGCCAGTCACAGGAAGCCAGAGGAGTCAAGTGCAAGCCCCTGGTCTACACAACGACAAACCAACCAAAGGAGAGCGTCAGGGAGACAGACTTGTTCCCAGCTGGGAGTGGAGAACTTCTCAGAGGAGGAAGGTGTGAACTTGGTGTTTTCAGAAAAGGTACCCTCCTAAGGCATCTTCAGCCATCCGAGGCCTCAGTCCACTCCAGTCACCCCTGAACCCATAGCTAAGCTTTGTCAACTGTCAGTCAGTGAGGCAGGCTAATAGTTTCTATTTTTCTTTAGCTTACAAAACAAAGAAAAAGTGCTAAAATGATGTCATGAACCATTAGGACAAGCCGCTGTAGTTTGCACTCCAAGAGGTCAGTCCCTCTGGGACAAAGCTGAGGGTGGTGGGGATATAAGCCTTAAGAGGTCCGGACAGTAGGTGGACACTGGCAACTGGGGTGGAAGTTTGTATTGTCTCACAATGGTCAGAGCAGTATCTCTGATTCCTCATGTCTTCCAGAACCCCTCCTGCTCGCACCTGGGCAAGGCTTGTGCTGCTCTGACCAGTGGACTGTGTCCAGCTGATGCCATGTGACTCCAATGCTGGGTCTTAAGTAGGAGTCAGGTCTCGCTCCCCAGGCTCCCCTGGAATTTGGCTCTGTGTGAGAAAGCCCAGGCCATTTGAAGGGCCACTTGAGTGTTGTCTGGCCCACAGTAGCCAATGTAAGGTAAGCCAATGTAAGTAGCCAATGTAAGATGTAAGGTCTCAGGCAGGAGCCAGACCCTTCCTTTGAGCCACTGTCCCTGGGGTGGGGGTAATATATGGAACCAAGGTGAGCTGTCCCCACAGGGTCCCAGCCAAGTTGCAGATTCATGGGCAAAACAGATATTGTCACTATATTAAGCCACTTCATTTCGGGGCCAACCTGTCACACAGCCATAGTAACTATAACAGTCTTGGTGTTTAATAATTATCCCCATTTGACAGATGAGTAAGTGGATACACAGGGAGTCTTGTCCAGGGCACCAGCTGATCTGACTCCAGAGGCCAGGGTCAAACTTTTTGTTCAAAACATTTTCATGGAAGTCAACTATACTTCAATTAAAAAAATTAAACTAAATAAAAAGAAAAATCAAACAATAGTAGAATAGCATAATTAACCCACTTATACCCATCATTCAGATTCAGTGATTACTGACTCATGGCTGATCGTATTTCTTCTCTGCTTTCAATGCCTTCTTCCACTTCTGGGTTGTTTTGAAGCAAATCCTATATGTATTATGTCATTTCTTTTGTAAATACTTCACTGTTGATCTCTAAAAACGTTTAGTCTTCTTGAGGACTCTCTTATGCTAACATTCAGGCCTCCATCGAGCTGCTGTTGTGATCTGAGGCAATTTACCTGGATGACCATGTACGTGGGTGTTAGGAAGAGCCAGATATTCACCATAGGTCATTGGGTTTGTATTAACATTTGGTCTGTCATTTTGTAGGAAACTCAGATGTCATTTATCTAGGTTTCTGAGATGCTCAGCTTGATGCCGATTAAAAGTATCTCAAGCCACCCATGTGGAGAAAGGCTCTTTTCTATAAATCTGAACTCAAATTCAGTATGAAAAGCGCAGGTCGCCATGGGCCTTGTGGGGAGCCCAGAGAGCTGGCAACAAGGCCTCCCTGAACTCTTCATCTCTGCAGTGCACACTGATAAACCGTGCTGTGCTGTTCATTTGTGACAAACGAATACCCTGTCTTGTTATCCTGAGCTAACCCTCCTATTCTTGCCCTTTTTGTTGAAAGGAATTATTGTTAATGCATTCGTTTAATTCAGGACTCGCAGCCAGAATTCTAAAGCAAAAAGCCAGTCAGCATGAGGCACCTAGCATAGTAAGTGCTAAATAATAATCATTAGCACTCTGTGCTACCCGGCTGCACTGTCTTACTTGCCAGAACTCCTGTGGGAGGAGCCTACCTTAGGGGAGAAGACCCCTATCAGACCACACGGGTCTGACACAGGCTCAGGCTCTTGCCAGCCCAGGCACAGAGACACCATCAGACCTCCCAGAGGCCCTGGGGCTGCTATAAATGTCGCTTTTTGTGCCAGTCAGTTGATACAGTCCTTCCAAAGGGCCATTCCTCTCCATGAACAATCAAGTCTTGGGTGGGCAAACAGGAAACCCCCAGGCTCGTTGCTGTGGCTCTCTTTCCTGACCGGAGCCTTTCTCCACTATTCACACTCTGTGCCCAAGGCAGTTCTCCAGGGAGAGAAGATTCCTCTCCATCCCCAAACTGACAGAAAACCTTAACCTACTGTAAAACCACTGTTTTGTAACATGCTAATTAATGTTAAGAGTGTGGAAAAGAAGACAATAAATGGTGTTGTTTTGGGTATAGGTAGCTTTCATGCACTGGAGAAGGAAATGGCAACCCACTCCAGTGTTCTTGCCTGGAGAATCCCAGGGACTGGGGAGCCTGGTGGGCTGCCGTCTATGGGGTCGCACAGAGTCGGACACGACTGACGCGACTTAGCAGCAGCAGCAGCAGCTGGATGGTAGGAGGGATCAGAAATTCTCTCTGCAATTTGTAAAGCAGTTAGCAGTTTTCAGAGCAAGAGGTTAGAGGGAAGAAACCCCTTGAAGACTTTTTTTTTTCCTGCAGAGCTCGCCTGGAAACCCGGAGCAAAGGTTTCTAGTTTTTCCTCACCAGGAGGACAAAGTTTCTTTAGGAAGAGCACTTAGTTTTTTTGAAGGGGAGACTTGCTGATTTCAAAACTGTTGACCCCGATGGAATATGTTTTTCTCGCCTTACTTTTGCTTCCTCTGAGGCATTGTGGAAATCCAGCTGTCTTCCAGCCTCAGGTGGGAGTAATCGTCAAAGGGGGACAGGGTGAGGTGAGGACCAAGGGCAGAGGTTCCGCGAAAATTTGAATCTAATTTGGGTGAAGTCGCGGTGTGGCCGCCTCCCCTCGCTCACTCTTGGAGTTCATGCACTGTAGGTCTTGTACCCACGTAGAGTACGTAACAAGTGGACGGAAACCGCTCCTCCAACCTCCGTGGAGCTTAAGTTTTAGTGGGGAAGACCCGCAGTAAACAAGACCTGTCCCGAAAGGAATGCGTTCCCAGGCGTCTTGAAGAGGTAGCTTGTGGATAATGTCCAGCTTCGGCCCAAATATACAGACTCCGCTTGGTTAGTTGCTAAGGACTCCCGCCGTTGTGAGGCACCAGCCCTGCCGGCGGGCTCTCGCGATGGTTCTCGAGACTTCGCGCGGGACCTTGCAGTCGTTGCCTGGAGACGGCGCATCCTGGGAAGGCCGGGCGCTTTGGTTTGTTGGTCCAGGCAGGCGGGAAACCACAACCATGGTGAGGCGGTCTCGTAGGATCCGCGCCGGGGCCCTGGGGCTCAGGGGTCGGCGGGCCTTGCGCGCCGTGGTCCCCGGGACAGAAGATCTGGACCTTTGGCATCTTGGAGCTGCGGGCTTGCTGCTCTGGGGGGTGGCGGGGATGTCCTCGCGGTGAGGGCCCAGGGTGCTGCGGACGTCGGACGCGGCTCCCTCGTGGAGCTGAGAGACCTGGTCTCTCCAGAATCCTATGCACACTGGGGTGGTGGTCAGAGAGCACCGTCTCCCCCGCCCCTAGACCTAGGGCCCGGCGTGCATGTGTCCGGACAGGAAAACCTGGGTCGAGTGGCTTCCCTACCTGGAATGGAAGGCTCATTGATCAGATCCTTGGGAAACAGAGATCCTCCAGCCTCTGGTATCGAGAGCCTGAGGTATACCATGGTGGCCTGACAGCGGTTCCAGAGCACGTAGAGTCCCCAGGGCAGAGCTTGGGCAAACGTGCGAGAAGTCAGGTGGGAACTGAGCAGAGCGGAGCTTGGTGCCTCTGGGGTTCTCCATCCCCACCCGCTCTGTGGTAGGGCTCTCAGCTGCGCACTCCCCTCTGTGCTGTACGGGCTGTAGGTCACCCAGTTTCCAGGCAGGTGTGACAGGGTGGCCATCAGTGCGGGGACCCCTCTGTGTGTGGGGGCCCCGGGGGTTCTAGAGGCCCCAACCACTGCCTTACTCCCACATGCTGAGTGGTGACAAGCCCCCAGGCTCTTCTGATGGGTTGGATTTCTTGGAGTAGAGAGTTAGAAAGAGAGCAGTGTTTTAGGAGTGAAGATTTCAGCCGCTCTGTCTTTTGCAAGTCAGCTGGGAAAAGATACATCATCACATTTGGTGATGTACACCAAAATACATCTAGTTTCACTAACTTGTGGGAAATATGCATGATTTTCCTTTTTTTTTCTTGTTACTTTGTGCTTTCTAACATTTCCTCATAAACTTTTTTGGTAATAAAAATGTTACAGAGATGTGTAGATGCGTGCTTACATACAGACAAAAGCACGAGCCACAGAAACCTAGAAGTGAGGGCAGAGGATAAGGCGTTAGTTTTCTTTCTGTTGAGTGGCCCCTGGAGAGGGAGTGGCACAAAAGGTCCCCTCTAGCACCTTGGAGAAGTGGTTAAAAGCAGGTGTCACCCCACTGACAGAGCCCACAGTGTGTGAGTGCCAGTCTGTGCCAGCAGTCTTCACCCTGGGTCTCTGAGGCACCCACCTTGCACCCATGGAGCGATATATCGCAGGTTTCTCTCTGGCACTTGCCAAGCACTATAGTCTGTGCTGCTGGGGATACTCCTTTGTGAGGGCGAGTAGATTTTGCTCCACACCAAGGAAGTCTCTGCTGTATACAAGGAACATGTTCTCCCTCTTCCTTTCTGAGAGAAAGCAATATTCTCTTCTGAGAAGGGGGATTTCTCCTTGCTGTTCCAAAGGTGTCAACAGAATGTGCCTGTGGTTAAGGATGGGAAACCTTAGGGCAGAGTAAGGTGGCCCCGGGGGGAAGCCTGAGATAGTGGGCAGTCAGATGGAGGTTCCAGGCAGAAATTCCTCTCTCGAATGGCCCTGAAAGGGAATGAACCAGCCAGAAGTGAACCCTAACCCGACCATGTGTTCTTCAATCCAAGGCGCCCAAAAAGAAAGGGAAGAAAGGCAAAGGCAAAGGCACTCCGATTGTTGATGGGCTGGCTCCGGAGGACATGAGCAAGGAGCAGGTGAGCGGGCTGGCTGGGCCGCGGCCCCTTGCTGGGGTGGGTGGGATGGGTTTGCTGCCCCACGCTGGTCCTAGGAACTTCTTTTAGATCACAGCACCCCAGCTCCTTGTCTGCCTCCCCTCAGTCTGGCTCCTGCCATCTGTCCACACCAGGACATGTGAAACAGTGCAGCACGTGTGATGGGTAAACTTTTCTCTAGGGTAGTAGGAATTTGGAAGGAAATGTTTTTCTGATATAAAAGCTATTTTAAGTTTTTTTCATTCTTACCCTTTTTAGGCCCCTACTGTTTACAGAGATGTTAATCATAGTATATACACTTATAGCATTCTCATTTATTTGATCTACTATTAAACACTGTGAGTTATTTTAGGCCGGTTGTTCATTTCGATGACATTAAGAGCTAGGGAACATGATTTGATTAATTACAGTTTCAATTGAAAGGCTCCCAAAACCTATAACCTGTGCAACCCATGAGAGCAAATGTGGTCTGGAAGTGTTCATGACTCTTACTTTTGATGGTTTTAAGATAAAAGAAATCAAAAGAGACTCAACAAGGCATAAGACCTGAAGATGGAGAGCTGGGCAGAGGCCCTTGAAAGTGGTGAATAGGCTCTGTTTCTCACACAGGGAAGCCATCAGCAGTGTCTGTAGATGGTAATGAGGTCAGGTTGTGCTTTGAGGGGGTCACTGGGGCTGCCTCATGGAGGTTGGCTTATCTGCTGTGTCGCCCCAACAATCGGACTATTTCCTGCCTACGGGTTTACTTCCTGTCCTGTGACATGGCAGGGGTCAGTCTGCAGAGCTTGGAAGCTCTTGGGGTCCAGGCAGTAGTAAGATGAGAGATTCAGGGCAGCTATGGCCAGGTCTGAATTTGGCAATAAGGAGTTCATGATCTGAGCCACAGTCAGCTCTCGGTGTTGTTTTTGTTAACTGTATAGAGCTTCTCCATCTTTGACTGCAAAGAATATAATCACTCTGATTTCGATGATGGCCACCTGATGATGTCCATGTATAGAGTCTTCTCTTGTGTTGTTGGAAGAGGGTATTTGCTATGACCAGTGCATTTTCTTGGCAAAACTCTATTAGTCTTTGCCCTGCTTCATTCCGTACTCCAAGGCCAAATTTGCCTGTTACTCCAGGTGTTTTCTTATCTTCCTACTTTTGCATTCCAGTCCCCTATAATGAAAAGGACATCTTTTTTGGGTGTTAGTTCTAAACGGTCTTGTAGATCTTCATAGAACCGTTCAACTTCAGCTTCTTCAGCGTTACTGGTCGGGGCATAGACTTGGATTATTGCCAAATTCAGATTTAAATTAAAGAAAGTAGGCAAAACCACTAGACCATTCAGGTATGACCTAAATCAAATCCCTTATGACTATACAGTGGAAGTGAGAAATAGATTTAAGGGACTAGATCCGATAGACAGAGTGCCTGATGAACTATGGACGGAGGTTCGTGACATTGTACAGGAGACAGGGAGCAAGACCATCCCCAAGAAAAAGAAATGCAAAAAAGAAAAATGGCTGCCTGAGGAGGCCTTACATATAGCTGTGAAAAGAAGAGAAGCAAAAAGCAAAGGAGAAAAGAAAAGATATAAGCATCTGAATGCAGAGTTCCAAGGAATAGCAAGGAGAGATAAGAAAGCCTTCCTCAGTGATCAGTGCAAAGAAATAGAGGAAAATAATAGAATGGCAAAGACTAGAGATCTCTTCAAGAAAATTAGAGATACCAAGGGAACATTTCATGCAAAGATGGGTTCGATAAAGGGCAGAAATGATATGGACCTAACAGAAGCAGAAGATATTAAGAAGAGGTGGCAAGAATACACAGAAGAACTGTACAAAAAAGATCTTCATGACCCAGAAAATCATGATGATGTGCTCACTTACCTAGAGCCAGACATCCTGGAATGTGAAGTCAAGTGGGCCTTAGAAAGCATCATTACAAACAAAGCTAGTGGAGGTGATGGAATTCCAGTTGAGCTATTCCAAATCCTGAAAGATGATGCTGTGAAAGTGCTGCACTCAATATGCCAGCAAATTCGGAAAACTCAGCAGTGGCCACGGGACTGGAAAAGGTCAGTTTTCATTCCAATCCCAAAGAAAGGCAATGCCAAAAAATGCTCAAACTACCACACAATTGCACTCATCTCACACGCTAGTAAAGTAATGCTCAAAATTCTCCAAGCCAGGCTTTAGAAATATGTGAACCGTGAACTTCCAGATGTTCAAGCTGGATTTAGAAAAGGTAGTGGAACCAGAGATCAAATTGCCAGCGTCTGCTGGATCATCAAAAAAGCAAGAGAGTTCCAGAAAAACATTTATGTCAAAGCTCTTGACTGTGTAGATCACAATAAACTGTGGAAAATTCTGAAAGAGATGGGAATACCTGACCACCTGACCTGCCTCTTGAGAAATCTGTATGCAGGTCAGGAAGCAACAGTTAGAACTGGACATGAAACAACAGACTGGTTCCAAATAGGAAAAGGAGTACGTCAAGGCTGTATATTGTCACCCTGCTTATTTAACTTATATGCAGAGTACATCATGAGAAATGCTGGGCACAAGCTGGAATCAAGATTGCTGGGAGAAATATCAATAACCTCAGATATGCAGATGACACCACCCTTATGGCAGAAAGTGAAGAAGAACTAAAGAGCCTCTTGGTGAAAGTGAAAGAGAATGAAAAAGTTGGCTTAAAGCTCAACATTCAGAGGACTAAGATCATGGCATCTGGTCCCATCACTTCATGGGAAATAGATGGGGAAACAGTGGAAACAGTGGCTGACTTTATTTTGCTGGGCTCCAAAATCACTGCAGATGGTGACTGCAGCCATGAAATTAAAGATGCTTATTCCTTTGAAGGAAAGTTATGACGAACCTAGACAGCATATTAAAAAGCAGAGACATTACTTTGCCAACAAAAGTCTCTCTAGTCAAGGCTGTGGTTTTTCCAGTAGTCATGTATGGATGTGAGAGTTGGATTGTAAAGAAAGCCGAGCGCTGAAGAGTTGATACTTTTGAACTGTGGTGTTGGAGAAGACTCTTGAGAGTCCCTTGGACTGCAAGGAGATCCAACCAGTCTGTCCTAAAGGAGATCAGTCCTGGGTGTTCATTGGAAGGACTGATGTTGAAGCTGAAACTCTATACTTGGGCCACCTGATGTGAAGAGCTGACTTATTGGAAAAGCCCCTGATGCTGGGAAAGACTGAGGGCAGGAGGAGAAGGAGACAACAGAGGATGAGATGGTTGGATGGCATCACAGACTCAATGGACATGAGTTTGGGTAAACTCTAGGAGTTGGTGATGGACAGGGAGGCCTGGCTTGCTGCAGTCCATGGGGTCGCAAAGGGTTGAACATGACTGAGCAACTGAACTGAACTGTAGCCAGGTTGCTGCAGGGTTACCCTGTGGGCGTTGGGTTCCAGGGCTGTTTTCTGATATTTGAAGACAAGTGAGAAATCCAGATATTTATAAGAAGTCTAAATATCGAGTGAGGGAACATCCAGCATGAGCCAGAGTCTGGTTTAGATGATTCATTTGAGTGACACGAAGGCAGCACGCCCGCGGGTCAGGACTTTTCCTGGGGAGCCAAGCCCCACCCCAGCCCTAGTCCTCCCAGTCTCCTGGCTGCCCTTCCTTGCTGAGTTGTTGTCTTGGCCCTCTCTTGAAGTAAGACATCTGGTTTCCTTGTGGGGAACATGGTTATCAAAAGAGGGAAACTTTACAGCTTGGGCCTGAGGTTATGGTCAAAAGGTAACTAATTCTTGCAAGTGAGAGTCTCCAGAAACTGGAAATCTGTCCTTTTTTCTTTTTCTTTTACCTATTTGCAGATTTGCATTTGGCTCTGGATCAAACCCTCTTGACTGTTTCAGATCTACTGGTTTTGTCTGCTATTTTTTGCTTGACGTGTATCCTTAAAGGTGAAAGATTTTTACATTTTGTATCATTTGTATGAAAATGCGTCATTTTCATATGTTTGTATCATAGGTCCATATGACCTTCTGGCTAATATACTCTTTGTTTCTCAACCATGCTGTTTAGAAGCAACTTGGATCATGTCCATTTTAGTTGTTTGCTGTTGTTCTAACAGTGTTGCTAATACCTTTAAGCGGAACACTCCTGTGTTCTTTTGAGAAATTTCTTTAGTGTAAATTCCCAGGGATGAATAAAAGGATATAATCATATTATGACTCTTGGCCAAATACAAGAGACTTCTGGTGTCTGCTGATGTCCCCTGTCCCTGAGCCTTCCTGGCGCTCTGTTAGGTTCTCACTTTTCACTCATGGTTTACTTTGAGATGAGAGCAGCGCCCCCAACCGTCTTCCTGGCCTTTCTCTGCCCACTCTCCCCTGGCCACGGGTGGGCCCTCTGGCTGCCTCACCCCGCTCTGCCCGCCAGGTGGAGGAGCACATCGGCCGCATCCGGGAGGAGCTGGACCGCGAGCGAGAGGAGCGCAACTACTTCCAACTGGAGCGCGACAAGATCCACACTTTCTGGGAGATCACGCGGAGACAGCTGGAGGAGAAGAAGGCCGAGCTACGGAACAAGGACCGGGAGATGGAGGAGGCCGAGGAGAGGCACCAGGTGGAAATTAAGGTGAGGGGGCTGGCCCCATCCCATGGGAGTTGCCGCGCGCAGAAGAGCTGGCCTGACGTCTGGGGGCATGGTCATGCCTTGCTTTGGGGTCACCGCCCTTTGTGTTCTTTGACATTGGGAACTTGAAGGTATTTTTTAAGAGCAAAGCAGGTATGTTCAGGTGAGCATGTGAGCCTATGTGTGCAGATGAGAAGTCGTGTAGAGGTGCGCAGGTGGGCATGTGTGTGTAAGCAAGTCTGTGTGCGCAGGCGAACATATGTATGTGCAGTTGAGTGGACAGAGCAGGTGAGCAGCAGCACTGCCTCACCCCCAGGTCTACAAGCAGAAGGTGAAGCACCTGCTGTATGAGCATCAGAGCAGCCTGACAGAGATGAAAGCGGAGGGCACCGTGGTCATGAAGCTGGCGCAGAAGGAGCACCATGCACAGGAGGGGACGCTGCGCCGGGACATGCGGGCGCTGAAGGTGGAGCTGAAGGAGCAGGAGCTGGCTAACGAGGTGATGGTGAAGAACCTGCGGCTGGTAGGTGCAAGGGCAGCTGTGAACGTGTCAATTTAGCCACACCTGGGAATTCATGCTGCTGCTAAGTCGCTTCAGTCGTGTCTGACTCTGTGCGACCCCATGGACTGCAGCCTACCAGGTTCCTCCATCCATGGGATTTCCAGGCAAGAGTACTGGAGTGGGTTGCCATTTTTGGTTCTATATAAAAAGCCTGTTGGTGGGCAATTAACTGAAATGTTCAGCAACAACAATTGCATCAGCCAAACAAACCCCTTTGGGGCCAGGTGCAGAGTTCTGTCTCAGACTTGAGCCACCGGTTGACTTCCCGACAGGGAGATCCAGCCCAGGCCTGCTCTCCACGTGCTGCCGACCCCAGGCCCCTGGAGTGAGCCACCCACCAGCCCTTCAGCTGCTGTGGCCTTTGTCCTGTGAGCCATGCTGACAAGCACCTCACTGGCCTTGGAAATTCTTTGATTCTTTCAGAGGGAGGCTGAGGGGCTCTGGGTGGAGGCTGGAATTCCTTCTTAAGCGCCTGTAGCACACCAGGCCTGGCTCTGATTGTGGGTGCTCAGAGGGTGGGGCTGACAGAATGCCTGCCCATGTGTGGCTGATGGTCAGGAGAGGACAGGCCGACCCGAGACAGAAAACAAAGTAAATGGTCAAACACACGTCACAGGTCCGTGGACATGAGTGCTCCAGGAGATGCAGGAACTGAGGTGGTTGCGTTTCTCTACAGGTTCTGTGAATTCATTGAGAAGGTGACATCCAAGCAAAGGTGGGGGAAGGCAGGGCTGAGCCAGGCTAGGGGAGACCAGGCTGTGAGAAGGGTTGGGATGGACCAGTGTGAAGGCTACAAGGAATGAGGAGGCTGCGGACAGGACTGGGGCTCTGACCACCCTGCCGCACCTGAGTTGGGGACCTCTGGAGGGCTTCGGCAAACGGAGGTGTCCAACTTTGGCTTTCAAAGGTTCTCCTGGCTGTGGGTTGAAAGACTTTTGTCAATTAGTTTGCTATATGTCTGGACGCAGCCTAGCCTCAACTGAATCTGGGAACACTCAGTAATATTGCAGAGTTTTCCATGAAGCTTGAGGGTGCTGAAGATGTGGTCCCTTGAGGGGGCTGGCTGTTTTGACAGAAGCACAGCATGGGCTGGTTTCCACTGAGTACAGCCTCTGCTTACCCAAGGCATGGTGTGGAATAGTTACATGCTCAGAGTGCCTCTCGGCATGAAAATAAAGTATAATTTAAGCCTTTTATTCAAACTTTATAGCTGTCAGAGTAATTTGTCCTGGTGTTCTAAGCCAAAGCAGGTCAGCACCACACGGGGTGCCTGCAGCTCTGGGTGGGTCTGGTCCTGCTGCCCAGCCTGTGGGCACAGCCAGGGTGTGAGTGTCATCAGCATCTTCCCCAGTCCATTATGAAACGTGGAGTTTCCCAGACCCTCATTCCTCTGGGCTGGTCCTGAGCTCGGGGGTGAGGGTCCAGCCAGAGCAGCAGCTGCACAGGCTGTCGGTGCTAGTGAGGAGGGGACCCTGCTGCGGGGCCGGCATCTGTCCTGTCCCGTCTGGCCTCCAGTGACAGCCCGCTTCCGCCTCTGCAGAAACACACCGAGGAGATCACCAAGATGCGCAACGACTTTGAGAGGCAGGTGCGAGGTCAGTGCTTCCCGCACTCCGCTGTGTAAGGCGGCCCGAGAGCCCCTCCTGTCAGGAAGGAACTGCCCTCCAGTTAAAACAGCCCAGACATGCGGAGTGAGAGGACATGGTCATTTCTAAGGCTGGTGTATGGGAGGTGGGAGGCTGGGAGGATCCCCCTCGCCACCCCCCACCCTGGCACAGAGTGACTCCTGGAGCACGTCGCCCAGCTAGGGGGCAGCATGCTGTCCCTCCCGTCCTGCAGAGACATCGACCTCAGCCACAGTCTGGCTGGATGGCCGTGGTCTGTGCACCCTGGCACCGGGTGGCACTTGGCTGTTGGGATCCCTGAGGCAGGGACTGATCAGTGGTGCCTGCGACAGGCAGAGGAGGGCATGTGCTGGTGCCACGCAGCAGGAGAGGCGCCCCGCTCTGTCCCGCTGTCAGCAGCCTCCGTCCCCTGGGAGGTCTCCCGCCTTGGGCACAGCCACCATCTGTTCTCGTCGCCATGGCACCAGGGGTTCTGCTCAGCTGCTCCGGGTGCTGCTGCCTTTCAGAAATCGAGGCCAAGTATGACAAGAAGATGAAGATGCTTCGGGATGAGCTCGACCTGCGCAGAAAGACAGAGATCCACGAGGTGGAGGAGAGGAAGAACGGCCAGATCACCACGCTGATGCAGCGGCACGAGGAGGCCTTCACCGACATCAAGAACTACTACAACGACATCACCCTCAACAACCTGGCTCTCATCAACTCCCTCAAGGTGCCGCCGGGGCTGCCTGCCACCTCGGGCCCACACCCCTGCTCGCAGACACACCTGGCCTTCAGCGGCCCCTGATTGAAATGCACAGATTGTGAGTCCCCTTGCGTGATGGGCAAGTCATACGCCCATGCGCATCAGGGTTGTCATCGCACCCAAGTGTTGGCAGTGAGCACAGCGGAAGCTCTGTTTGCACGCAGGCTGTGTTACTAGAGAATTCAGAAACTATTCTCTGTGTCTACACACAGAACACATGCCCAGGACCATCCTCTCTGTGCAGGAGAGCTTGCAGCCCCCATGCAGGCCACAGCCCCCGGTCCTGCCACCGACACCCCCGTCCCGCTCCTCCCCCGGCACCCACAGGAGCAGATGGAGGACATGCGGAAGAAGGAGGAGCACCTGGAGAAGGAGATGACGGAGGTGGCCATGCAGAACCGGCGCCTGGCGGACCCCCTGCAGAAGGCTCGGGAGGAGATGAGTGACATGCAGAAGAAGCTCAGTGGCTATGAGAGGGACAAGCAGATCCTGGTGGTGGGTTTCCGATGCATTCCCAGCCCTCCCTGGTGTGAAGGGGCAGGAAGGTCGGGCAGGTGTCTCCCAAGTCCCAGAGCGGAGCCGGCCCTCGGGGCACCAGGGGAGATGCTGAACCCCTCCGTCCCCTGCCTGGTGACCTGGGGGCATGTAGGGTTGGCACCTGTTCTGGGAGCCAGGTGACCCCTGGCCGCCATGGTGTGGCTCGGTCCATTGTGACCGGGATCGCATTCGCTCTGACGATCACTTCACCTGGTCATCCCTCCTGAGCTGCATCTTGTGGGTGCCTGAACTGGGGGTGCTTTCTGACCCTTCTCTCCAGTGCACAAAAGCCCGTCTGAAAGTCACTGAGAAGGAGCTGAAGAGCCTGAGGTGGGAGCATGAGGTGCTGGAGCAGCGATTCATCAAGGTGGGCTCCAGGGATGTCTGGGGCCTCCTGGGATGTCTGGGGGCCTCCCAGCACATCTGGGGGGCTGACAGTTTGTCAAGGTGGGCTCTGGGATGTCTGGGGCCTCCTGGGATGTCTGGGGGCCTCCCAGCACATCTGGGGGGCTGGCAGTTTGTCAAGGTGGGCTCTGGGATGTCTGGTGGCCTCCTGGGGCATCTGGGGGGGTTCCAGGGCATCTAGCGGGCTCCCAGCATGTCTGGGGGCTCCTGGGGTATCTGGTGGGCTCCTGGTGCATCTGGGGGCTCCCAGGGCATCTGGGGGGCTCCCGATGTGTCGGGGGGCTCCTAGTGCGTCTGGGGGGCTCCCGGCATGTGTGGTGGCTCCTTGGGTATCTGGGGGGCTCCCGGTGTGTCTGGGGGCTCCCAGGGTATCTGGAGGACTCCCAGCATGTCTGGGGGCTCCTGGCGCGTCTGGGGGGCTGGGTCGCCAGCTGTGACCCCTCCCTGTTCTGCGGGGCTCTCAGTGGACGAGCTTGATGTCTTAGCAGTTCCCCACTGCTCTCACCTTGGGCTGGCCTCTTAAGCAGAGGTGGTCTGGCCCATCTTTCATCCCTGTGTGTGTCTCTGAGTCCTAACCCTTTATGTGTGTGTCGTAGGAAGCCTGTGGGTGAAAATGCAAGGCCTTGGGGCTGCATGCTGGACCTCACACATGGCGAGAGCACCCCGAGTTCTTCCAAACTCTCGAGTGTGCTGGTGTAGGACCTTGCTTCCCAGAAGTGGGGGCTGCCTATTCCTCCCAGCCCACGTTTCTCTCCAGAGCAGCCTGTGTCCCCTGGTGAAAATCCCTTGCCAGTCCTTGCTGCTATAGGCACCCTGTTAGGTACATCTTTGTGTGGTGTGTGACCCTTTTTTTGGAATGGTGATTCCTAGCAGGGGAATTGCTGGGTCAGACGGCTGGTGTTGAGAATGTGGACGGTCTGCCTGAGGGCTGTTCAGAGTTGTGGCCTCATCCATGGTTTCCCAGGGGGCCTTCCCCCGCCCCAGGTCCTCACTGATGGGACTGGGTGCGTGTGTCTCACTGAACGTGCTTCTCTGCAGATAGCCCCCCAACGTGCTTGGTTCCCGGGGTCTGGCCGAGGGCAAGCACCTCATGTGTCAGCTGTTAGCACCTTTCCCACTGAAACACTCTTGCAGACTGTGATGGGAAAGGACCCAGTTCCTCGGGAACATCCCACAAGGAGCTGGATCTGGAGTCACCCCCAAGGGGCCTCTGAGGGTCCTCCAGGCACCAGGGAGATGCTGCTCCCGCTGGTCAAAGTGGGCATGAATCGGGAGGAGGTGGCTCAGGCCATGTAGGTCTGCATTCTCTGCCCCTTGTCCTTCGTTTGCATGTCTGCGCGGTATGTGAGAGAGGCAGTGTCCTGGAAAACCAGGGTCGTCAGGTTTTAAAGAGCAGAGGGCCGGGGAGTGGGCGGAATCAGATGGGAGGTGTGGCAGTGTGGTCAGAAGGACGGGGCCGCAGGTTTGCAGCGTAGTGCTCATCGTGCCTCGCAGTGCTCATCGTGCCTCGCAGTGCCGTGTTTTTTACGGGGGCGGAGAACATTCTGGAAGGAGTCCCAGCCAGCACTCAGATGGTGGCCTCTGGGAAGTGGGGTTTAGGAGGGTCACTTTTTCCTGTTGCACCCTTGCTAAGTCTTGACTTCTAAATGGTGCACAGTTAAAAGAAGACGCGGAAGCATGTTGTCCTTGGTGGGCAGGCAGCTGGCTGTAGGATCTGGGGCAGATGGAGGGGACCTTCTCAAGGCCCCCCACCCCAGCATTGCTGAGTCTGAGGCCCTGATCTCCTGTGGGGATGATTGGGGGTGGGGTGCAGTCCTGAGCCTGCCGCCCAGACCCAGGGCAGGGCTGGCTCTGGCTTCTTGGTGGGAGGGTCTCTCTGCAGCTCAGCCTGGGGGTCCCCATGGCTTCCTGCCACACCTCCCCGAGGTGTTTTCTCCTGCCTCCCATGGTGTGGACACTGCACTCCTTTGTTTGTGGAGAGTAGGGCTCGGGCACAGACCAGCCTGCCCGTGGCTGGACGCTGGAGAAGGTGGTGGCGTGGCCCTGGGCAGAGCAGGAGAGGCATCCTGCCAGCAAGGTACCTGCGCCCCGCAGGTGCAGCAGGAGCGGGATGACCTGTACCAGAAGTTCACCACGGCCATCCTGGAGGTGCAGCAGAAGGCGGGTTTCAGGAACCTCGTTCTGGAGCGCAAGGTGCAGGCGCTGGTTGCCGCCGTGGAGAAGAAGGAGGTGCAGTTCAATGAGGTGCTAGCAGCCTCCAACTTGGACCCCGCGGCCCTGACCCTCGTGTCCCGCAAGCTGGAGGTAGGCCTCAAGGGATGTGCTCGGGGCTCCGTCCCTCCAGGGCAGACCCTCAGTCAGCTTCGGGGAGGGGTGGTTGCGGTTTCCTGGCCAGAGCGCCCAGGTCTGTGTGCACTGTGGACTCCCAGCTCCAGTGTCTTCAAGGTCTCCCCAGCCCCTCCATGGCCTTTTAACCCTCCTAGCCCGAGTCCACTGCCCGCGCCAGCTTGGTCTCTTAGCCGAGGCCACAGCTGGCATCCGCCTGGACACTAAGCTGTGCTGGAAGAGACCATGGCAGGCGAGAGGCAGGCCTGAGGTGGCCTGTGTGGCGGGTGGTGGGAAGGTTTCCCTGGGACGCACACCTGAGCACAGGCTGAGTGTCTGTTCCCTCGAGCGTCCGCAGTTGTCTGTGGTTTTCCCCTGGGGCGGGCTGTCCTGGGCACCGAGCATTGCTGGGAAAGGACAGATGAGGCCTCGGTGCCCAAGGGCCAGAGGGCCTGACCACATCTGGCAGGGACCCTGTCCAGAGCTGGGTCTCGACCCTCTGCCCTCTGACCTGGGATGTGTCACAGAAAGAGTGGGTGACAGGGGCAGGGGTCTCTGGTGTTGCCAGGGTGGCGTGGCCTGGTTCTGGGGTCCTGGCCAGCTGGGTGACCCGAAGCTGCTAGGCCCAAGGTTAGGTCGCCTCAGGGTCTGGGGGGCACACACTGGGGTCTCACTCTGAGGCCTTCCCACGGTAGTCCCTCCCTGTGTGGATGTCCCTGTGGTGGGGCCAGGCTGTGGTTCCCTGATGCCTTTCTCTCCCCAGGATGTTCTGGAATCAAAGAACAGCGCCATCAAGGACCTGCAGTATGAGCTGGCCCGGGTCTGCAAGGTGCGGAGGGCCCCCCACTGCCCCCTCACCCAGGAGCCTCTGATCTTGACGCTGACCCCCAAGATCAGGGTGCTGACTCAGTCTGAGGCCATCTGTGCCCGCCCGGGGTCACTGGGCCTGTGTGTGGCCGAGCCTATGCTGGCACCTCCCGCTGCACGGCCTGCCTGGTGTCTCGTGCGACCCTCGCTCTGGCACCATGGTGCTAGCCTGGGCTCTGGGGCGGTTGCGGGGGGTTCTCTTTGTTCCCCCAGGTTAACGTCCACGTCCTCCAAGCAGGGGCAGTTAGGGCTCCAGCCTTTCTTGACCACTCATGGAGACTTCCCGCACAGTGCCCTGACCCTGGTACCGTCTGTGTCCTGCACTGAGCGTCCCCAGCTCCCAGCTGACCCCAAGCTCAGTCAGGGCTTGGCCTGTGGGGACACAGATGCAGTGCTGCCTGCAGAGAGCAGACACCCCACAAGTGTGACTCAGACACGAGCCCTGGGTCATGGAGCCCCGGGTGAAGGCACTGCCATCATGGGCACTGGGCTCCATGGTGACCAAATCCCCTGGCCTTCCCTGCCCATCAGGCCCTCCCCGGGTGCTCTGGCAACCCTGATGCGTACTCGCAGAAAATTAGGGCCATGCACTGGGTGCCTGCGGCTCTCGGGAGAACTTCCGTAACCCACATCTGATTGTCGGGAGGGCTGAGCCCCAGAGGAGGAGGGCCGGGGCCCATCCCCGAGATCCTCCGGAGCCTGGTCCTTGCTCGCCTTTCCGTCTCAGCTCCCAGCATCTTGTCGTGACGATGCTGAGGACAACGTGTCCCTTTGAGCTTTTGTCCTGAGTCAGGCTAGGCTCTCAGCATGTAACGTGCTCTACTCTTCACACCCTGACCACCACCTTGTGAAATGTGCTCTTTGAGAAAAAGTAGAGGGGACAGAGATCCTGCCTTCATTGGTCCTGCCAGCACCACTGCCCAGACCTTGGCTTTTCTGGGAAGGGGAAAGGGAATAGATGCCGACAGACACGGCGGGGAGTGTGGTTCCCAGGAAGGCAGGGATGGTGAGGCTGAGTGAGAAATGCCTGCGGGAACCTGGAACTCTGAGTGCACCCCCTCTTCAGCCTCCCCAGCCGTGAATCAGGGACGTTACCAGAGGTCCCGCACATGAAGTAGTTGGGTAGCACCTGATGAAGTTCTTAGACTTGGGCCACACTTGTTCTCTCAGGAGGGAAGCCCCTGGTTATCTTCCAGCTGAGCTGGGAGGTATCTGTGCTTGGCCATCACCACCCGCTTACCTGGAACTGCACTTCTGGGGGTGGAGACTCAGTGACTTCAATCCTCTTGGCTTAAAGAGTGGCTCCTTCCATGGGGCCTTTCTTGGGTGAGTTTGGTCTTATGGAGGCCAGTCACCGGGGTTTGTTCTGCTTACTTTAATCATCTCCTGGAGAGTCATGTGCTCTGAAAAGCTTTACATGCCTGTTTGCACCGCTAACTGCTGAGCAAATGCTCTCCTTAAGACTGGGACATTAAGAAGAAGGGGGGAATGACAGAAGAGGGCCAGCACAGGCTGAGAGGCCACAGGTGGTGGCGGCTGAGACCACGTCTCTCAGGCTGACGGCCTGATCAGAGGGGGGCTGTTAAAAAGCACCAGGACGCCCCCGTGGAGTCACTTGTGTGAGCCCTACCAGGGCTTCCGCCTGAACTGACCGCCACCTTGGCCTCTCCGGGAGTGGAGATTCCAACCCATCAGCCTGGGGCTTTCTGGTCAGCACTAGGGAGGTGACCTGCTAAAGACCCCCGCCTCCCTCAGGGAAGGCACCGATGCTGGAGGGTGGCTGCACCCCGCCCCTCCATGCCCACTGAGCCTCCATCTTGTGAAGCTCCTTGGAGCACCCTTCTGTTTAACAAGTGGCTGTTGCCGACTCAGGAAGCCCCGAGTAGAGCTAGTTAAATCTAAACATTTAAACTTATGTAAATGCGCGTGGGCCTGGGCCTGGGCCTGGCACAGTCAGCACCTGGAAAAGGCGGGGCTGGGTGGCCTGAGCAAGGGTCACCCCGGCTACCCCCCTGACAACACTGCTGTGTCCCTGCAGGCCCACAATGACTTGCTGCGCACATATGAGGCGAAGCTCCTGGCCTTTGGAGTCCCCCTGGACAATGTGGGTTTCAAGCCCCTGGAGACTGCTGTGATTGGGCAGATGCTGGGACAGGGCCCTGCAGGACTTGTGGGCACTCCAACGTAGCCCCAGCCCGGGTGAGGTCCCCCCACAGCAAGGACAGCAGGTATTTGTTCTGTAGACGTGCGTCATCAGAGAATGAAGGTTTCCACAAGTGCTGCGTGTCCTCTGGTGTGGCTGTGTGGAGAGGTTCCCCCAGGGCCCCCAGTGCTTCCCTTGTGCGCACGCCCCTCATCCCCCCAGGGAAGCTCCCACCAAGCATGCCTCAACTGAAGCCACCTCGCAGATGTCAGCAGCAACTTTATTGAAGCCTGAGTGACACCTGCCCCTGCGACATGGGGCCAGAACGTCCCAGGGGAAGTGTGACCCTGGTGCCCATCAGGAACTTGCCCGCCCCGCTGCTCAGGGGTGGCCCGGCCTGCTGTGGTGCCGTGTCCACGCCCACAGGCTGGCTGCCGGTCAGCCGCTAGCTCCCTCGGTATGTGGTGTAAGACCATGGGCTCAGCAGCAGTGGCACGTGGAACTTGTGGGTCTCGTTTGTGATGGTGAAAACGACCTGCAGGCAGAGGGGGCACTGGGAGTGCACACAGCCTGGCCCAGCGGAGACAGGACTGTGGGTGGGGCTGGGGTCTGCCCAGGGGAAGCACTCAGTCTAAGGGGCCCCTGGGCCTGAAGGTTCCCAAGGGTTAGGACCACCCTGAACAGGTCAGGCGAAGGGGACAGAGAGCTGGAAGGGCTCGGGTGAACCTCTGTCCGCCCAGGCTGAGTCAGCCTGACTGGAGTGGTGCGGTGCAGGCGTGGGGTGGTCTAGGCCAGGAGCTCAGAGCAGGTGCTTGTTGGGATGGGGCGGGAGAGGACCAGCCTGCGGGTCACAGTGCACCTCAGGCCTCCACCCTTCTGGCCCTCACCTCCACGTATGGGTAGAAGCTTTCCTGGCCCCTCTTCTGCCAGTAGCCCTTGGTGTCAAAGGACAGCTTGTAGGTGCCCGCCTTCATCTGGCCTGGAGGTAGGAGCCCAGGGCAGCGGCCGTCACGATCTGTGCAACTGGGGAGAGGAGCGTTGCTTTAGAGGGGTACACTCCTGGGTCTGTGTGCCCAGTGGCCCGACTCAGACCTAGGTGAGCAGGGCCTGGGTGGCTCGGCAGCAGGGCAGCATCCAGGACCAGGGCTGTGTCCTTTCACTGGGAACCCCAGAGAAGAGAAGGGAAAGAACCTTCCCTTTCTCCCCACTTCATATCTGGCACAAAGACTTCACATTTTCTTTATGCATAAGTGTGCTTATTTACAAATTAAAAAAAAAAAGGTTGTACTAGCCGTACTGTTTCATAACGTGTGCACGTGTGCTAAGTCACTTCAGTCTCTGTAACCCCTGGACTGTAGCCCATCAGGCTCCTCTTGTCCATGGGATTTCATAGGCAAGAATACTGGAGTGGGTAGCCATACCCTCCTCCAGGGGATCTTCCCAACCCAGGGATTGAACCCATGTCTCTTAAGTCTCCTGCTTTGGCAGGCAGGTTCTTTACCGCTGTCACCACCTAGGAAGTGTAAAAACCAAGTACTTGCTGTTTACTACATTGTGCTTTCTGGGTGAGTAACTGTGACCAGGCTGCCATCCACGTTTCTAGCTGCAGTGCCAGCGGCTCTGAGGGCCTCTGCTCACTGAGAGGCCGTGCTCTCAAGTGTCTGTGCTGTGATCAGCATCAGCAGCATTTACCAGCACAGTTTAGGGGAGTTGGGAGTGGCTCTCTGTGGCTCCATGTGTTCCTCCAAGCTCAGATGTGACCTGGACCCCCTTTCATGAAGGGCTCCATAGCCTCAGGCCCCAGCCTTTGAGGTCCACCAGGGGCAGGGGCCTCCTGCCTCACCTTCCATCTCCTCATGTGTGGAAGGGGTTCCTGTGGGGTTTGTATACAGGGTACAGTGAGAACCTAACAAATGTCCGGTGCTCAAGAGTTGCCCAGCACAGGTCACCTGCCAGTCACGGTGACGACCAGGCCTTTCCGATTCCTCCTCAGGCCTCAACTGGCCAATGGGCAAGGAGAGACAGAGCCCTGTCCCAGTGCAGTGGGCACTTGGGGTGTGAGCTCTGCCAGCACGGCTGTAGCATGACCAGGACTACTCAGCCTGTTGAAACAGAGGCTCTGAGAGTCTGCAGGGAGACTGTCTGGCCGGGTCAGCCCTGCCACTTGCCAGCCGTGCCCACACCCTTTGCCCCAGTGCAGGGCCCCTTGCGGCGGGGGGTGGGGGTGGGGGGGCGGTGGGGCGGCGGGGAGTGAGGTGGTGGGTGTTTGGATTGAGCCCTGCCCCAGACCACCCTCCTACCTTTTCTTCAGCTCGGTCCACTGCTGGCCACAGTCCTCGAGCCTGGACAGACGGAGGTAGAGGCCTTGGGCTGGGAGCCCTGAGGCAGTGTCCAGCACGTGTGTGGTCAGCGGGCTGCTGCCCGGCTCCATGCCTCTGCCCTGGGCCACGAGAGGGGCAGGGATGCGCTTGTGGGGCAGAGCTTGTGTCCACACCCCTTGGTAGGAGGCAGTGCCTTGGAGTAAACAGCCCCAGGATCAAAGTCCCAAACTGCCCTGGGCGGGGTTGAGGGGGCCATTGGGGGTGGGAGTGGAATTGGGTAACACATTGCCATACACAATGCTGACCCTTCCCCCTCCTCCCAGCACCAAAGGGGTCTCTACACCCAGAGCACCCTGGCCACCTTCAACCTCGTCAGAGCCTGGGTGGCCTCAGGGGCTTCTCTCTGAATCCAGCTCAGTCCCCTGATCTGTGGGCCCTCAGAACTTAGCCCCAGGTGGAAGAGAGGTCAGGGGCTCCAGACCCAGGTCTGTCCCCCTACCTCCCAGGTCTGTCCCCCTACCTCCCGGAAGCCCACGTGTCGCTGGAGGGTCTGCAGCCGCTGGGCGGCCCCAGAGCTCATGCCGGCCGACCTGGGGACTGGCGAGGAGGCCAGAGGTCACACCACACCGCCATCCCCCGAACCTCCCCGGGAAGCCCTGCCCTGGCACCTCCCACGTGTCCGGCCAATCCGGGGAGGAGTGGAAGGTGCCCACCCAGAGGGTCCTAGGGGTCTTCTTGGTGGTGGTTGCTGGGGCCAACAGAGCGAATGCAACGCGCAGAGCGGCGGAGGATACGGAGGCTCCTCCGGGCGGAAGTGGAGTGGCCCTGCAGCGTGGGGTTGGGAGTAGGGGTGGGGCATGAGGGGCGGGGCTCGGACGTGGGGGTGGAGTGCTGGGCGGGACCGGACGGGGAGGGGCACAGCACGGGCAGGGGGCGGTGGGGGGGAGGCCGGCGGCGCTCCAGCTGGCGTCCTCCCCCGCCACCGGAAGCAGAGCAGTGAGCCCAATCACCCCCAGGGCTCTACCCCGGTGCAGTTTCTTTTCCTTCTTTGGTCGGTCAGGCTGTGCTGGAAGCCCCTACAGGCCCCGTGGAGGTGCCTCAGGCAGGACCCACCCCCGGTTGAGAGTGACGGTGCGGGGTGACACCCTTGTGGTTGCGTTTTACCCCCTCCTACCTGCTCTGACCCTCGACCCCAAGGGTGAGGGCTGTGCAGAAATGAAGGAAGAGACAAGTCTGAGCACACAGGCGTGAATCCCGTTGTTGTACTACAATATCACGTGATGTGTGCACGAACAAATTTTATGTAACAGATAAAAAATAAGGGCATGCTGTATTTACAGTCTGTGTGACGTTGCCTGACGGGTTGTGTTGCTCTGGGTGTGGCGTCGTTTTTCTTCTCGCTAAACTGCATGGTCTAATGATTGGATAGTGAGCGTTCTCAGTTTGAGCTTTAAGGATCAAGCCCCTCTGAGGTGGGGAAAGAGACCTCTGGCAAAGTTTGTGCATTGGTTACAACTGCTTTGGCGATAACCAGGAAATGTGTGTTTGAGGTAAATATGATGAGGTTTGGCAGGGCTTATGTTTTTAGGAGGTGACCCCACAGAGATACACACACCTGTTTAGGCAAACTGCTATGGGGATGGGACCAGAAACAAGCTTACTTCCCCAAGGAGGGATAATTAAATCAATGAACTCCTCCACACTCTGGCAGCTGTGCAGCCCAGTCCAGAGAGTGAGCCCAGTCCAGAGAGTGAGCCCAGTCCAGCCCAGGACAGAGAATGAACCCAGTCCAGAGAAGGAGCCCAGTCCAGAGAGTGAGCCTGGCCCAGCCAAGTCCAGAGAATGAGCCTAGTCCAGTCCAGCAGAGAGTGAGCCCAGTACAGCCCAGTACAGAGAGTGAGCCCAGTTCAGAGAATGAGCCCAGTCCAGAGTGAGCCCAGTACAGCCCAGTCCAGAGAGTGAGCCCAGTCCAGAGAATGAGCTCAGTCCAGAGTGAGCCCAGTATAGCCCAGTCCAGAGAGTGAGCCCAGTGCAGAGTATTGGTGTGTGAGGTGAGCGGTGAGTAGTGGCTGGTCACCAGGGAGGGAGGAAGCTTTAGCCTCATGTTTGAATCTGCAGCAGCTTTCACTCCATTACAAGGGTTCATTCACCTCTTCACCGTCACCGGCTCAGGGTGCAGCTGTCAGAGTCTCTGTGTCGCAGAAGACAAAGCTGATGTGCAAAGGGGCTGTGTGCTGGAAAACTTCCTGGTGCGGGACACAGGCGAGTGATGCCAGGACCACGTCAGGGATGAGTAGTGTCAACGGGCTGATCATTTTCACTCTGTAACCTTTCCTCGTACACTTACAGTCTCAAATGTCAGAAGCAAGCTAACAAAATCAAACTTTTTTTGGCTGCCCTGTCACCCTCTCTGTCTAGAGCCCTGATGCCTTCTCTGCCCAAGAGAGAACCTAGTCCTGGGAGAGCGCCAGGCAGGGCAGGGCATTGCCACAGCTGCTTCTGTGGCCCCACTAGGGCCCCTGCCCAGCCTGCAGGCTTCACCTGGAACCTGAGAGGGCAGAAGGCTGACTAAGAGCAGACAAGGGGTCCAGCCTGATAGCGCCAGGGCCAGGCATGCCACGTTCACCATGTGACCCCTAAGCGGTAGCTGCCACACAGCACCTTCAGGCTCCTGGGAGCAAAGTGCAGCTCTGCTGGCCCCTCCTCCTCCCACTCCCTTCTGACTGTGTGATGTGATGCTGGAGGTGCAACAGCTCCCCAGCACCAGGAGGCACAACTTGTGCTAAGGAAGACACGAGACCATGTCTCCAGGAGGAGACGAGCAACTCCGTTTCTGGTGTTGCCTCTGGGCCTCCTGGCCGGTGCGTGGGGCCTTTTGTGTCTGGATTGTGTTTTCTTGAGTGACCTTAAACCACTCCTTTTGATTGTTCCAAGCATGTAGCCCGAAGCATTCTGCCTGAGGACGTTGAGATCATGCAGCACACAGGGTGCTCAGTGCCGTGGAACTGACAGTCCTTCCCGGGCAGCCACGACCCTGAGCAGGGACAAGAGACAATCCCCACTGTGGTCCCAGGGAGAAGGAAGCTGGTCTGCCTGCTGTCCGGGTCCGAGCCGGTGCTGGGAGGTCCCTGTCCTACCCTGACCACTGGAGTGGCCCAGGTGGGTGCAGCCTCTCAGGCTCCTCTGAGCCCCTGCTTCACACCTGCCTAGAGAGTCCTTCCAGGAGGCCGTGATGGGAATTTGTGGTGGGAACTCAACAGAAAGGGTGTGAAGGCAGCTGGGACCTTCCTTCACCAAGGACATAACATTGCCAGGTACACTGAGGTGATGCAGGTGTCGGGGAGGCCACATCAGATGGCAGTGCTAAGAAGGACTCGGCATGGGGTACCAGAGGCTGATGGGCGGTGAGTTCAGAGAGTCGCCTTCTTGGAGGACGGGAGATGCTCAGATAGAACCGCAGCTGTGGGCTGGAATTTCAGGAGGGCCGGCCAACGGGTTGAGGAGGGTGAGGCTGGGGCCAGTGGCCGCAGGAAGGGTGCGTTTGGCCCCTGGTAGAATTTCTGCTCGGGGAAGGCAATGGCACCCCACCCCAGTACTTTTCCCTAGAAAATCCCATGGACGAAGGAGCCTGGTAGGCTCCAGTCCATGGGGTCGCTAAGAGTCGGACACAACTGAGCGACTTCACTTTCACTTTTCACTTTCATGCATTGGAGAAGGAAATGGCAACCCACTCCAGTGTTCTTGCCTGGAGAATCCCAGGGGCGGGGGAGCCTGGTGAGCTTCCGTCCATGGGGTCACACAGAGTCGGACACGACTGAAGTGACTTAGCAGCAGTAGCAGCAGCAGAATTTCTGCTCCCCAAGGACTGGGGTTATTGTCTGTCTCCTGACAGCTGTTCCTGTGCCTGGAACATGACCTGGCCAGAGGCAGGTGCTAAACAAATATCCTTTGAATGAATGGACAGTCTGAGTATGCAAATGCACAGGACAGACAGTGTCAGGCTGCAGAGTGGGGGTTAAGTAGATTAGGAGGCAGAGAAAGGCATACGGGGTTTCTAAGCCCAACCTCCCAGCCGCCATAGGACTCAGCTCCACCCAAGCCTGTCTGTTCTCCCAGACACTGTTTTTTATGGTAAACTCCCTCTGGCCTTTGCTCACCTGTGTGTCCTGCTCTGCATGTCTTAAAAAGTGGCTCTGAGTTTGTTCCCACCACATGCGCCTGGAGCTTCTTTATTCTTAAGCCAGGGAAGCCCCTTCCCTGCCTGGGGACGGCTGGACCTTGTCCGTGCCATGGACTCTGCTCTCTGCATTCGTCTGCCCGTTCTGGTCACTGCCTCATCCAGGACTGGGAGCACTGATGGGTCAGGGTGTCCCCGCTGATTCTAGCAGTCTGCCAGGCTGAGTCCCACTGGGCTGCATCGTGACACTGCTGCTTACCAGTGACACCAGGGCCACCCTAGAGCACAGGTCATGGAATGTGCACTGGCCTCAGCTGGACTTTGCAGTCTGGCCAAAAGCCAGAGGGTCGATGCTGTTGGTGCCTGTGTATTTCTTGTTTGGAGATATGTCTGTTTAGTTCTTTTGCCCTTTTTTTGATTGGGTTGTTTGTTTTTTTTTGTTGAGTTGTATGAGCTGTTTGTATGTTTTGGAAATTAAGTCCTTGTTGGTCACATTATTTGGAAATATTTTGTCCCATTCTTTGGTTGCCTTTTTCATCTTATTTATGGTTTCCTCTGAGACCACCTGATCTGCCTCTTGAGAAATCTGTATGCAGGTCAGGAAGCAACAGTTAGAACTGGACATGGAACAACAGACTGGTTCCAGATAGGAAAAGGAGTTCATCAAGGCTGTATACTGTCACCCTGTTTATTTAACTTACATGCAGAGTACATCATGAGAAACGCTGGACTGGAAGAAACACAAGCTGGAATCAAGATTTCCGGGAGAAATATCAATAACCTGCAAGAGGGCATCAGAGGGCAAACACACTGAAACCATACTCACAGAAAACTAGTCAATCTAATCACACTAAGACCACAGCCTTGTCTAACTCAATGAAACTAAGCCATGCCCATGGGGCAACCCAGGATGGGCGGGTCATGGTGGAGAGATCTGACAGGCTGTGGCCCACTGGAGAAGGGAATGGCAAACCACTTCAGTATTCTTGCCTTGAGAACCCCATGAACAGTATGAAAGGCAAAATGATAGGATACTGAAAGAGAAACTCCCCCAGGTCAGTAGGGGCCCAATATGCTACTGGAGATCAGTGGAGAAATAACTCCAGAAAGAATGAAGGGATGGAGCCAAAGCAAAAAGAGTACCCAACTGTGGATGTGTCTGGTGATAGAAGCAAAGTCCGATGCTGTAAAGAGCAGTATTGCATAGGAACCTGGAATATCAGGTCCATGAATCAAGGCAAATTGGAAGTGGTCAAACAAGAGATGGCAAGAGTGAATGTCGACATTCTAGGAATCAGCGAACTCAAATGGACTGGAATGGGTGAATTTAACTCAGAGGACCATTATATCTACTACTGTGGGCAGGAATCCCTCAGAAGAAATGGAGTGGCCATCATGGTCAACAAAAGAATCCGAAATGCAGTACTTGGATGCAATCTCAAAAACGACAGAATGATCTCTGTTCGTTTCCAAGGCAAACCATTCAGTGTCACAGTAATCCAAGTCTATGCCCCAACCAGTAACGCTGAAGAAGCTGAAGTTGAACGGTTCTATGAAGACCTACAAGACCTTTTAGAACTAACACCCAAAAAAGATGTCCTTTTCATTATAGGGGACTGGAATGCAAAAGTAGGAAGTCAAGAAACACCTGGAGTAACAGGCAAATTTGGCCTTGGAGTACGGAATGAAGCAGGGCAAAGACTAACAGAGTTTTGCTAAGAAAATGCACTGGTCATAGCAAATACCCTCTTCCAACAACACAAGAGAAGACTCTATACATGGACATCACCAGATGGTCAACACCGAAATCAGATTGATTATATTCTTTGCAGCCAAAGATGGAGAAGCTCTATACAGTCAGCAAAAACAAGACCAGGAGCTGACTGTGGCTCAGACCATGAGCTCCTTATTGCCAATTTCAGACTTAAATTGAAGAAAGTAGGGAAAACCACTAGACCATTCAGGTATGACCTAAATCAAATCCCTTATGATTATACAGTGGAAGTGAGAAATAGATTTAAGGGCCTAGATCTGATAGAGTGCCTGATGAACTATGGAATGAGGTTCATGACATTGTATAGGAGACAGGGATCAAGACCATCCCCATGGAAAAGAAATACAAAAAAGCAAAATGGCTGTCTGGGGAGGCCTTACAAATAGCTGTGAAGAGAAGAGAAGCGAAAAGCAAAGGAGAAAAGGAAAGATATAAACATCTGAATGCAGAGTTCCAAAGAATAGCAAGAAGATATAATAAAGCCTTCTTCAGTGATCAATGCAAAGAAATAGAAGAAAACAACAGAATGGGAAAGACTAGAGATCTCTTCAAGAAAATCAGAGATGCCAAAGGAACATTTCATGCAAAGATGGGCTCGATAAAGGACAGAAATGGTATGGATCTAACAGAAGCAGAAGATATTAAGAAGAGGTGGCAAGAATACACAGAAGAACTGTACAAAAAAGCTTCATGACCCAGATAATAATGATGGTGTGATCACTGACCTAGAGCCAGACATCCTGGAATGTGAAGTCAAGTGGGCCTTAGAAAGCATCACTACGAACAAAGCTAGTGGAGATGATGGAATTCCGGTTGAGCTATTCCAAATCCTGAAAGATGATGCGGTGAAAGTGCTGCACTCAATATGCCAGCATATGGAAAACTCAGCAGTGGCCACAGGATTGGAAAAGGTCAGTTTTCATCACAATCCCAAAGAAAGGCAATGCCAAAGAATGCTCAAACTACTGCACAATTGCACTCATCTCACACGCTAGTAAAGTAATGCTCAAAATTCTCCAAGCCAGGCTTCAGCAATATGTGAACCGTGAACTTCCTGATGTTCAAGCTGGTTTTAGAAAAGGCAGAGGAACCAGAGATCAAATTGCCAACATCTGGTGGATCATGGAAAAAGCAAGAGAGTTCCAGAAAAACATCAATTTCTGCTTTATTGACTATGCCAAAGCCTTTGACTGTGTAGATCACAATAAACTGTGGAAAATTCTGAAAGAGATGGGAATACCAGACCACCTGACCTGCCTCTTGAGAAATCTGTATGCAGGTCAGGAAGCAACAGTTAGAACTGGACAGGGAACAACAGACTGGTTCCAAATAGGAAAAGGAGTATGTCAAGGCTGTATATTGTCACCCTGTTTATTTAACTTATATGCAGAGTACATCATGAGAAATGCTGGACTGGAAGAAACACAAGTTGGAATCAAGATTGCTGGGAGAAATATCAATAACCTCAGATATGCAGATGACACCACCCTTATGGCAGAAGGTGAAGAGGAACTAAAAAGCCTCTTGATGAAAGTGAAAGTAGAGAGTGAAAAAGTTGGCTTAAAGCTCAACATTCAGAAAATGAAGATCATGGCATTTGGTCCCATTGCTACATGGGAAATAGATGGGGAAACAGTGGAAACAGTGTCAGACTTTATTTTTCTGGGCTCCAAAATCACTGCAGATGGTGACTGCAGCCATGAAATTAGAAGACGCTTACTCCTTGGAAGGAAAGTTATGACCAACCTAGATAGCATATTCAAAAGCAGAGACATTACTTTGCCAACAAAGGTTTGTCTAGTCAAGGCTATGGTTTTTCCTGTGGTCATGTATGGATGTGAGAGCTGGACTGTGAAGAAGGCTGAGTGCTGAAGAATTGATGCTTTTGAACTGTGGTGTTGGAGAAGACTCTTGAGAGTCCCTTGGACTGCAAGGAGATCCAACCCAGTCCATTCTGAAGGAGATCAGCCCTGGGATTTCTTTGGAAGGAATGATGCTAAAGCTGAAACTCTGGTACTTTGGCCACCTCATGCAAAGAGTTGACTCATTGGAAAGACTGATGCTGGGAGGGATTGGGGGCAAGAGGAGAAGGGGACGACAGAGGATGAGATGGCTGGATGGCATCACTGACTGGATGAACGTGAATCTGAGTGAACTCCAGGAGTTGGTGATGGACAGGGAGGCCTGGCTTGCTGCGACTCATGGGGTCGCAAAGAGTTGGACACGACTGAGCGACTGATCTGATCTGATCTGCTCTGCCAAAGCTTGTAAGTTTGATTAGGCCCCCTTTGTTTATTTTTGTTTTTATTTCTGTTGCCTTGGGAGACTGACCAAAGAAACCATTGGTATGATTTATGTCAGAGAATGTTTTGCCCATGTTGTCTTCTAGGGGTTTTTACAATATCAGGTCTTTCATTTATGTCTTCGTTGCTGTTGCCTGTCCTCATTGGCTGCAGTGTCTGTCCCTCACCAGTTGGGACAGGTGTCGATTTGGTGGATTCACTGGGTGGCCCCCTGCTGACCCCTGACTTGTGGGTGCATCCGGCAGTGGGCATGCTGGTGGTCTCCACGTGCTAGCTGGTGTGACATGGCACTGAGGGGTCTTGGCTGAGGGTGTTGGCGACGGCCGAGTTGTCTGTGCCGTCGGCTTCATTACTGTCACCCATGTCCAACGCTGAGACTCACATCACAGAGGTTCCTGTGGGGACAAAGGGGAGGGGAGTTGGTAGTCTCAGCCAGTGTGACAAAGCAAACTAGCTTAAAATCTAAAATCAGATGTATCCCTTTTTAGTCTACTCATGATGGAGATGATAAATTGATATCAAGTGATACAAGTTCCAGTTCAAATACTTCATCACAGTATTTTAATAGTTTTGACATGGTTTGCTTACTCTTCCAAAAGTCTTTAGGGCATCCTTTCAATGTGACTGTCACTATCGGGGAACAGGTTACCCTTGATGTGATTAACTTCAGGGACTTGGAAACTGTTAAGTGCTGAAGGGGAGGGTGATGCTCCACACTCCCACCTTTCCATCATTCACTGCTCCCTTCTCCCCGCCCTTGTTAGGGAAGTCTTATCTGGCCACTGGCCACGGGGCTGGAGCTGGGCTGAGCACATGAACCAGAGGGGGAGAAGTGGTTGGTCGGGGGCTGGCCCAATGGATTAGGGGCATGTGTCCTGGTTGTTAGAACTGAGTCTCTTCTGTTTGGACCACTGATGGCCTGAGACGACCTTGGCCTCACATGGGTGATCAGAACACAGCTCGTCTGCCCGCTGAGCAGCACAAGGTCTCATGTGAGTGATCAGAACATAGCTCGTCTGCCCGCTGAGCAGCGTGGGGGCAGAGGAGGCAGCTGGTCCACTGATGGGGCCTGAGATGGCCTTGGCCTCACGTGCGTGATCAGAACACAGCTTGTATGCCCACTGAGCAGCGCAAGGCCTCACGTGCGTGATCAGAACACAGCTTGTCTGCCCACTGAGCAGCGTGGGGGCAGAAGAGGCAGCATTGGTGGCTGCTGGTTGCAGGTCGGAGGGGAAGGAGAGCACCCTCTCCCAGCTTCCTTTCCTGGGAAATGCCTGGTACTTTTCAGTCCTAGATGTCAATCAGAGACTCTGGGTTTGTGGACATGGCACCAACAGAAGCTTCCCAAGACACGGCGGCTAGAGGAGGGGCATGAGTTTGAGAGCGGGACGGCACCCCCGGAAGGAGAGGTTGGCCCTGGAATGGCCAGTCAGATTCCTGTTTTCAGGGGCAGGAGTTGGGAGCATGAAAGGACAACCAGCAGCTGAGCAGGGATGGGGGCAGCCGTGGGGAGGAGGGCCTGTGAGCAGGAGGGACACAGCACGGGCGGGGCTGCCAGTGGATGACCCTGGGCTGTGGGTGACCCCAGATAGTGGATAGTGGCAGCCCCACAATCCCAGAAGGGCCCTCTTGCTGTGAGATGCTGCCTCCCCTGCTCCGCCCCAGTCCCAGCACTCTGGACCAGGGTCTCTACTGCTTGAAACCACAAAAGCCTTTGCAGTCCTGGAGCTGCCCTTGCTCGTCCCAAGAGGAACCTTCAATGCAGTAAGATTTTCTTTGATATTCATACTTTAGTTTCCCAGAGTCTTCATATTTTCCCTGGTGGTGTTTCCATGTGTCACTAAGACCCTCCATTGTCTAACTGTGGGCTTCCTGTCACAGATCTCTCAGCGGCCATCTGCTGGGTGAATGTGGGTTCATCAGACCTCTCAGAGGCCGTCCACTGGACGAATGCAGGCTCTTGGTCATTCTGGTCTGTCACAGACCTCTCAGAGGTCGTCAAATGAATGTTCATCACTCTGGCCTGTCCAAGACCTCTCAGAAGTCATCTGCTGGGTGCATGTGGGCTTGTGGTCACTCTGGCCTGTCATAGACGTCTCAGCTTCTTAGAGGCCATCTGTTGGGTGCATGTGGGCTGGCCAGACCTCTCAGAGGCCGTCCACTGGGTGAATGCGGGCTCATGGTCACTCTGGTCTGTCACAGACCTCTCAGAGGCTGTTTGCTGGGTGAATGCACACTCATGGTCACTCTCATCTGTCGTAGACCTCTCAGAGGCCGTTCACTGGGTGAATGCATACTCATGGTCACTGTGGTCTGTCACAGACCTCTCAGAGGCTGTCTGATAGGTGAATGTGGGCTCATGGTCACTCTGGTCTGTCATGGACCTCTCAGAGGCCATCTGTTGTGTGAATGCAGGCTCGTGGTTGCTCTGGCCACACAGTCTCCATGGGGCTGTCAAGAGGCACTGTGTGGCTGCCCCAACTGGGGGCCCCTTATCCCACTCTTGCTGCCCACAAGCTAGGTCTAGAGAAGGCCAGTCCCATTGAGAAGCTGCTTTCTGACTTCATCTCACATCCCAGGAACTAGTCTTCCAGCCTAAGCAGGTCTCTCAGGGTTTCCTGTGTTAGTGCTCATGGCTCACATCCCCTAGAGAGAGAGTTTGAGCTGGGGACACATGTCCCCTGCCACTGGATGTGACACAAGACCGTGTTCCCAGGGATGGACCAGAAAGGGCGATGGGAGAACCTCTGCCCTACTTGCACTGTGCCCCCAGCCCCTGCCTTCTCCCCACTCAGATATGGGATATGGGAGAGAAGGAGGGGAACCTGGGTCCCCAGTGAGGCCCTCTCAGCAAAGCTGGGCCTCGGTCGGGCTTGGAGTGTGTGACCAAGAGTTTGCTTGACAGGGCGCCACATTTAGAAGGCCTCCTGCAGTGTACGTTTTAGGGCTACATAGCAACTAAGTGCAGAGCATGGTGGCTGAGCTGGTAGCTCTGGATCCTTCAGGCTGAATGCTGAACCCTGAATGTTGGAAGATTGTCTGGAGTGACAGGACATGCTTGCTCTCTCTGCTGAGATGATCACAATGGGGACCAGGTTCCCCCTCCTACTTTCTAGCAGCCATCAGACTGCAGCCACTCCTCACTGTGAACCCTGAGGAAACTCAGGAAGGAGAAGAATACCTGCCCTCCAGCAGCCATCAGACTGCAGCCACTCCCCACCGTGAGCAGTGAGGAAACTCGGGAAGGAGAAGAATACCTGCTCTCTAGCAGCTATCAGACTGCAGCCAGTCTCCACTGTGAGCCCTGAAGAAACTCAGGAAGGAAAAGACAGGATATTGGCCCCAGATGGTGAAGAGTGTATCAAAAGGAATAATTTCAATGAGATGACTCTTGCATCTTCCCATACATAGAAAAGTGCTAAATTCCTTACCTTTAGATGTTGCCTCCAGTTTTGAAGTCCTAAAAGATTCTCACTGAATAAAACTTAACTTTCAACACCTATGTTATAAATATTTTTATGTCTACACATATGAAGTAGACACTTTCCAAAGAACAACAGAAGACAAATCTCAACATTCGGAACACTGGCACCAATGGTGGATACGCCCCCAAAGATGTAACTGATGGAGTAATTAGAACAGTCAGCACCCCTTTTTCTGTAAGATTGTGGAATGGACACTGACAGTGGGGGATTGTTAAAGGGAAGAACAAAATCTGACTCCATGTTTTTAAATTTAAAAAAAAATTAAACTTTTACTTTAAACTTGCTTTCTGTTGGTTTGTTTACTGTAAGGATACTGTCCATGCGTAATGGCTTACCACAGGAAACCCTGCCCTCTGCTTTTGTTCAGGACCTGTCCACCTGTGGATGGGTACAGGAAGGAAGAAAGTAATACATCTCCTCCCGAGCCTGGCCATTCCAGGAGATATTTGCCAGATTAATGGCCTTTTTACTTTATTTCCTTACCTCCCCAGCTCTGTGTCCTATAAAAACTCTGGCATCCAGACCCCAACACGGTGGTTTCTTTGAGATATTAGTCTGCTATCTTCTTGGTCTGCTGGCTTTCTAAGTCATATTCCATGCCTCAGCACCTCACCTCTGATTTATGGACCTGTTGTGCGGCAAGCAAAGTGAGCTTGGACTTGGTAATAATCCCACATGCCTTGCAGTCAAAAAATCAAAACATAAAGTGGAAGCAATATGTAACAAACTCAATCAGATCAGATCAGATCAGTCGCTCAGTCGTGTCCGACTCTTTGCGACCCCATGAATCGCAGCATGCCAGGCCTCCCTGTCCATCACCAACTCCCGGAGGTTACTCAGACTCATATCCATCGAGTCAGTGATGCCATCCAGCCATCTCATCCTCTGTCGTCCCCTTCTCCTCCTGCCCCCAATCCCTCCCAGCATCAGAGTGTTCTCCAATGAGTCAACTCTTCGCATGAGGTGGCCAAAATACTGGAGTTTCAGCTATAGCATCATTCCTTCCAAAGAAATCTCAGGGCTGATCTCCTTCAGAATGGACTGGTTGGATCTCCTTTCAGTCCAAGGGACTCTCAAGAGTCTTCTCCAACACCACAGTTCAAAAGCATCAATTCTTCGGTGCTCAGCCTTCTTCACAGTCCAGCTCTCACATCCATACATGACCACAGGAAAGACCATAGCCTTGACTAGGAGAACCTTTGTTGGCAAAGTAATGTCTCTGCTTTTGAATATGCTATCTAGGTTGGTCATAACTTTCCTTCCAAGGAGTAAGCGTCTTTTAATTTCATGGCTGCAGTCACCATCTGTAGTGATTTTGGAGCCCAGAAAAATAAAGTCTGACACTGTTTCCACTGTTTCCCCATCTATTTCCCATGAAGTGATGGGACCAGATGCCATGATCTTCGTTTTCTGAATGTTGAGCTTTAAGCCAACTTTTTCACTCTCTACTTTCACTTTCATCAAGAGGCTTTTTAGTTCCTCTTCACCTTCTGCCATAAGGATGGTGTCATCTGCATATCTGAGGTTATTGATATTTCTCCCAGCAATCTTGATTCCAACTTGTGTTTCTTCCAGTCCAGCGTTTCTCATGATGCACCCTGCATATAAGTTAAATAAACAGGGTGACAGTATACAGCCTTGACGTACTCCTTTTCCTATTTGGAACCAGTCTGTTGTTCCCTGTCCAGTTCTAACTGTTGCTTCCTGACCTGCATACAAATTTCTCAAGAGGCAGGTCAGGTGGTCTGGTATTCCCATCTCTTTCAGAATTTTCCACAGTTTATTGTGATCTACACAGTCAAAGGCTTTGGCATAGTCAATAATGCAGAAATAGATGTTTTTCTGGAACTCTCTTGCTTTTTCCATGATCCACCAGATGTTGGCAATTTGATCTCTGGTTCCTCTGCCTTTTCTAAAACCAGCTTGAACATCAGGAAGTTCACGGTTCACATATTGCTGAAGCCTGGCTTGGAGAATTTTGAGCATTACTTTACTAGCGTGTGAGATGAGTGCAATTGTGCAGTAGTTTGAGCATTCTTTGGCATTGCCTTTCTTTGGGATTGTGATGAAAACTGACCTTTTCCAATCCTGTGGCCACTGCTGAGTTTTCCAAATGTGCTGGCATATTGAGTGCAGCACTTTCACCGCATCATCTTTCAGGATTTGGAATAGCTCAACTGGAATTCCATCACCTCCACTAGCTTTGTTCGTAGTGATGCTTTCTAAGGCCCACTTGACTTCACATTCTAGGATGTCTGGCTCTAGGTCAGTGATCACACCATCATGATTATCTGGGTTGTGAAGCTCTTTTTTGTACAGTTCTTCTGTGTATTCTTGCCACCTCTTCTTAATATCTTCTGCTTCTGTTAGGTCCATATCATTTCTGTCCTTTATCGAGCCCATCTTTGCATGAAATGTTCCTTTGGCATCTCTGATTTTCCTGAAGAGATCCCTAGTCTTTCCCATTCTGTTGTTTTCTTCTATTTCTTTGCATTGATCACTGAAGAAGGCTTTATTATCTCTTCTTGCTATTCTTTGGAACTCTGCATTCAGATGCTTATATCTTTCCTTTTCTCCTTTGCTTTTTGCTTCTCTTCTCTTCACAGCTATTTGTGAGGCCTCCCCAGACAGCCATTTTGCTTTTTGCATTTCTTTTCCATGGGGATGGTCTTGATCCCTGTCTCCTGTACAATGTCACGAACCTCTTTCCATAGTTCATCAGGCACTCTATCTACCAGATCTAGGCCCTTAAATCTATTTCTCACTTCCACTGTATAATCATAAGGGATTTGATTTAGGTCATACCTGAATGGTCTAGTGGTTTTCCCTACTTTCTTCAATTTAAGTCTGAATTTGGCAATAAGGAGCTCATGGTCTGAGCCACAGTCAGCTCCTGGTCTTGTTTTTGCTGACTGTATAGAGCTTCTCCATCTTTGGCTGCAAAGAATATAATCAATCTGATTTCGGTGTTGACCATCTGGTGATGTCCATGTATAGAGTCTTCTCTTGTATTGTTGGAAGAGGGTATTTGCTATGACCAGTGCATTTTCTTGGCAAAACTCTATTAGTCTTTGCCCTGCTTCATTCCGTACTCCAAGGCCAAATTTGCCTGTTACTCCAGGTGTTTCTTGACTTCCTACTTTTGCATTCCCGTCCCCTATAATGAAAAGGACATCTTTTTTGGGTGTTAGTTCTAAAAGGTCTTGTAGGTCTTCATAGAACCATTCAACTTCAGCTTCTTCAGCATTACTGGTTGGGGCATAGACTTGGATTACTGTGACACTGAATGGTTTGCCTTGGAAACGAACAGAGATCATTCTGTCGTTTTTGAGATTGCATCCAAGTACTGCATTTCGGATTCTTTTGTTGACCATGATGGCCACTCCATTTCTTCTGAGGGATTCCTGCCCACAGTAGTAGATATAATGGTCCTCTGAGTTAAATTCACCCATTCCAGTCCATTTGAGTTTGCTGATTCCTAGAATGTCGACATTCACTCTTGCCATCTCTTGTTTGACCACTTCCAATTTGCCTTGATTCATGGAGCTGACATTCCAGGTTCCTATGCAATACTGCTCTTTACAGCATCGGACTTTGCTTCTATCACCAGACACATCCACAGCTGGGTATTCTTTTTGCTTTGGCTCGATCCCTTCATTCTTTCTGGAGTTATTTCTCCACTGATCTCCAGTAGCATATTGGGCCCCTACTGACCTGGGGAGTTTCTCTTTCAGTATCCTATCATTTTGCCTTTTCATACTGTTCATGGGGTTCTCAAGGCAAGAATACTGAAGTGGTTTGCCATTCCTTTCTCCAGCAGACCACATCCTGTCAGATCTCTCCACCATGACCCGCCCATCCTGGGTTGCCCCATGGGCATGGCTTAGTTTCATTGAGTTAGACAAGGCTGTGGTCTTAGTGTGATTAGATTGACTAGTTTTCTGTGAGTATGGTTTCAGTGTGTTTGCCCTCTGATGCCCTCTTGCCACACCTACCATCTTACTTGGTTTTCTCTTATCTTGGGCATGGGATATCTCTTCCCAGCTGCTCCAGCAAAGCACAGCCATCGCACCTTACCTTGGAGGAGGAGGGGTCTCTCCCTCACCGCCGCCCTTCCTGACCTTGGAGGAGGGGTATCTCCTCACCGCTGCCCTTCCTGACCTTGGTCGTGGGGTAGCTACTCTCGGCCGCGCTTAGTGCGCCGGTCCTCACTGCCGCCCTTCCTGAACTTGGAGGAGGGGTATCTCCTCACCGCCACCCTTCCTGACCTCGGTCATGGGGTAGCTCCTCTTGGCCGCGCTTAGTGTGTTGGTCACAGCCGCCGAGGCGCTTAGTGAACTCAATAAGGACTTCAAAAATGGACCGTATCAAAAAGACCTGAAGCCAAAACCCAAAAAGAACTCAGTGGTTGTCTGAAGTTTTTAGAAAAGGGGTTAGTACCCTCTTGCCAGTACCCCCTGAAGCCACACAGGACAGTTAGGCCCTGTCCATTCAGGAGACCTTCTCCAGACCCCAGGTACTGCTGCCCCCAGTGCTCACCTGCATCCCAGGAGGTAGAAGAGACACAACCTAGGGGGTCTCTTCCCTTGTCCAGGGGAGTGTCACACCAGCCACCCTATCTCCCTGCCCATAATAAACACACCATAAGGAGCGGCTTGTTGGCACCTGGGCCAGTGATGCTGTGAACACCTGCACTGCCTTGTCCTTGTGAGATTTGATATGAAGACAACACAGAAAGAGAATCAGCCAAGAGGATCTGATCATGAGTAAACCCCTCTTCACAGGGACCCTGTGAGACCCAAGCACTTGCTCTGCTCACCCTGCACTGACTTTTGGGAACTGGCCTTTCTCTGGGCAGGAGGTGGGAGAGACAACCTAGTCTTTCTTCTACCTCCTGAGACCCAGGTGGGCCCTGGGGGCAGCAGAACCTTCATCTGGTGTCCAGAGGGGGTGTCTTGAATGGACAGGGCCTAACCATTCACTGAGGCCAGCCCTTGTCCATACTGCACTGACTTGCTGCAGGGTCTTGGGTTCCCTGGCATCCAGGTCACCCATCGCTAACCCCAGCTTGAGGTGTCTTGGGAGCCCCTCGCTGGCAGGCACCCAGGAGGAGAAATAAAAATTCGCATACCCAGCGAGAAATAAAAATTTCCTCCTTAGTCTCCACATGAAAGGGAACTGTGAGCAGATGAGGCCATCTAAGAGAGGGCCAAGTTAACACTGAGGCTGAAGACCTGTTTCATGTTTCCTAAGCTCACAGGCACCCAGCACTTCCTGTTACCTACAGTAATCAGCGCTTTGTAGTTCCTTTTCACATTCCTATATCAGACTTTACCCCCATTATCCCATCTGTGCCCATTCTTCTTGGAGAAGCATATGGAAATATCTTTGAAAGCATCTTTGGCCTAAGAAAAATAATAGAGTTCATTAGTTGACTTACTCATATAAGTCAGACTTTAGAGCTGGGCCTTCTCCTCCACCTTGGGTGCAGGGAGTAGCCTGAAGCTAGTGGATGATCTCTGTGAGACAGGGATGAATAATTTCCTTCCCGACTGTATCCTGCTTAACTGAGCAAACACTGAGCCTCTTAACTCTCCCTGGACACAGAGCAGTTGATGATACTAGTGTCCTGTTCCACCCCACTCTATCCCACCATCTCAGACAGGACCAGGTACTCCCATCCTGTGCATGTTCACAGAGTTTACTCCGTGGTGCAGGCAAGCAGCCTGTGGTCCTTCAGGGACCACCTCCATGTCCTTCCTATAGAGCTGGCTTAGAGTCCAGCTTTGCCACTGCCACTCACCATGGGCTTCCACTCTGTTCTCCCAGTATCTCCCTCAATGCTCTCCTCTGGGGACCTGTTGGGGCTTATGGCCATGGCACTGCCCAAGGCCAAGGTTACCTGTGGAAGAAGAAGATGCTGAGATAGCCTAGACCACTGTCCAGGGCCAGGTCTGTCTTCCTTGGGTGGAGTGTCCAGGGCAGGAAGGTGTGGGGAAAGTTGGAGTGAGGGTATTGGTGGGATGGAGGGATCCTAACCAGTTATGGCAGACCAGCCTAATGTGAACTAGATTTGGTTTCTTTGATTCCTCTACAATTCAGCCCCTCTGAGGAAAGGCAGTGAGAGTGTTGTGTCTGTGGGTGACGGAGGGAGTCCTGAGGAGACCTAGAAGCCCCTAAGTGCTGGACTGGGGTCAGGTTGAAATCAGGGCTCTGTTCCAGTGCTGGAGAGGGAATATTTCTCCAAAAAGTGTTTTGGGGATCTCTGCCTGGGTACTCTGGGAAAATCTGGGCACAACATGAGTTCTACATCTAAGGGACAAGTCTCTTGGTTTCAGGAGATCTGGGTCACACCAGCTGAAGGAACTGGGGTTCCTCGGGGGGGGGGCGGGTCTTTTGGCTGATGTAGAATGCACAGGGTGAGAGAACTTGGGATCTTTGAGGCTGAGGAAATTGGGGATCTCTCATTAAGGGGCTTTAGGTGTCCAACATGCAGGACAGCTGGGGTCTTGAGCATGACAGGATTAAGAGTTCCCAGGCTGAAGTATTCGGAGTCTCTGAGGATAAGGAAATTTGGTCTCTCTGCAGGTGCTGTTTTTAGGGTGCCTCAGGCTGAGGGGAATTGGGGTTCCTCCAGATATTTGGGGATCGCAGCACTAGGGGATTCGGTGTTTCTGGGATTTGGGGTTTCCCAGCCTGGAATTGGAAGACGCCAGGCTAAGAGTTTACGAGGGTTTCACAGGGCGCTTTTCCGTCTATCCTCCGGCGCTGCCCAACCCGGCCCGGGGCGCGCTCGGAGCTGGGCGGCGTCCAGCCGAACCTCATCCAGTCCTCCCGGACTGAACGTGAGCGAAAAGCGAGCAGCTGGCTAATACAGGCTTGTCAGGCACAAGCCTCCAATCGGCGTTGCGACCGAAGTAGCCCGGCCAATAGGCGCCGGGAGAGTGCGGAGCGCGCAGAAGGTCCCGCCCCACCGCTCAGGGATTGGCTGCTCTGCGTCTCGCGCGTGTCTGTCAGGAGGCCTCCAGCGCGCAGTCGCATCTTGGCAACTGTCTTTGTGTTCGGGCGCCGAGTCTTAGTCCTGGAGCCTCAAGTCCGCGGTGGTTTCTTTCCAGTTCCCTGAACTAGACTCTCGCCTCCACCAGACTTGAAGTCCTGCTCTCGAAGTTTCTCCCAGGCCCACCTGTGCCCTACTTTGTCAAATCCAGTTTTGGCAAGAACTGTATGTGATGAGTACCGCGTTATTCAGGGGAAAACTGTAATCAACTAAATCAGATGAGACACAAGATAAATAACATATGGTCAAAGATTTAAACGCAACGCATGGAATAATAAGTATATTAGGAAGAACTTGGAGGATTTTTAACCTCAAAGTAGAAGTGGTACTGATGAGTAATCTGTATAATTAATGTAGGTATAGGCTTCCCTGGTAGCTCAGACGGTAAAAAATCCTCCTGCAATACGGGAGACCTGACTTCGATCCTTGGGTTGGGAAGATCCCCTGGAGGAAGGCATGGCAACCCACTCCAGTATTCTTGCCTGGAGAATCCCCATGGACAGAGGATCCTGGCAGGCTACAGTTCATGGGATTGCAAAGAGTTGGGCATGACTGAGCGACTAAGCACAATGTAGGTATTAAAAGGCTTCAGAAATGAGCCATAAATAAAACCTCAAAGCCCTACCAGTGTTTTCCATAAAAGGAGGCATTGAATTGGAGGATGATGGATCCACAGAAGAGAATTTGTTTGACACCTACTGGCTTCACAAGATAAAATGGGGACACTGTTTCTGGCCCTTACTTAGCTTTGCTTGCAGAAAAGTAACATGATTTCCATGTATTGGAAGCAAGACAACTGACTGTAGAATTATTATCAAGGGGGCCCAGGAGTGCTGGTTGGGAGTCTGGATGGAGAGATGTTACCAGAAAAGTGGATTTGCCTCTTGGGGGTTGTTGAACCAGAAGCTACAACTCAGCCAAAGCTCATTGGAAGGAAAGGTGTATTACTTGAAGAAGTATGGAGACCATCAGGGAGTTTTCCAGAGCAATATCTCTTCAAACTACAGTTCAGTTCAGTTCAGTTGCTCAATCATGTCCGACTCTGTGACCCCTGAACTGCAGCACGCCAGGCCTCCCTGTCCATCACTAACTCCTGGAGCTCAGTCAGACTCACGTCCATCGAGTCAGTGATGCCATCCAGCCATCTCATCCTCTGTCGTCCCCTTCTCCTCCTGTCCCCAATCCCTCCCAGCATCAGAGTCTTTTCCAATGAGTCAACTCTTCGCATGAGGTGGCCAAAGCACTGGAGTTTCAGCTTCAGCATCATTCCTTCCAAAGAAATCCCAAGGCTGATCTCCTTCAGAATGGACTGGTTGGATCTTCTTGCAGTCCAAGGGACTCTCAAGAGTCTTCTCCAACACCACAGTTCAAAAGCATCAATTCTTTGGCACTCAGCCTTCTTCACAGTCCAACTTTCACATCCATACATGACTATTGGAAAAACCATAGCCTTGACTAGATGGACCTTTGTTGGCAAAGTAATGTCTCTGCTTTTGAATATGCTATCTAGGTTGGTCATAACTTTCCTTCCAAGGAGTAAGCGTCTTTTAATTTCATGGCTGCAGTCACCATCTGCAGCAATTCTGGAGCCCCAAAAAAAAGTCTGACACTGTTTTCCCATCTATTTCCCATGAAAAATGATGGGACCAGATGCCATGATCTTCGTTTTCTGAATGTTGAGTTTTAAGTCAACTTTTTCACTCTTTTCTTTCACCTTCATCAAGAGGCTTTTTAGTTCCTCTTCACTTTCTGCCATAAGGGTGGTGTCATCTGCATATCTGAGGTTATTGATATTTCTCCCGGCAATCTTGATTCCAGCTTGTGCTTCTTCCAGCCCAGCGTTTCTCATGATATACTCTGCATATAAGTTAAATAAGCAGAGTGACAATTTGGAGAAGCTTTAATCTATTGGAACTGGCATGTTTAGACTTCCCTGGTGGCTCAGATGGTAAAGAATCCGCCTGCAGTGTAGGAGACCTGGGTTTGATCCCTGGGTGGGGACGATCCCCTGGAGGAGGGCATGGCAACCCACTCCAGTATTCTTGCCTGGAGAATCCCATGGACAGAGGAGCCTGGCAGGCTACAGTCCACAGGGTCGAAAAGAGTTAAACACAACTGAAGTGATTTAGCGTGCACAGTGGCTCCACAGTGGCTCTTCCCAGTTGACTTTCCAGCATCGATGGAGGAGGATTCTCATTTCTCCACACCCTCTCCAGCCTTGGTTCTTTGTAGAATGTTTGACATTGGCCATTCTGATCATTGTGAGGTGATAGCTCATTGTAGTTTTGGTTTGGATTTCTCTAGTATTAACAAGGTTGACGTTTCCTGTGATTTTTTTAAAGGGTATGAATGAAACCTCTTGCAGATGACTTCTTGAATGTCTGCCCTGTTTTTCGATGAACACTCCTAGAACATTTTTTGAAGGCAGTTGTTTACTCAACCCCACAGGCCTTCTGAATATTGTGTCCATCAGCACAGCTTTGTGGAGAAGGCAATGGCAACCCACTCCAGTACTCTTGCCTGGAAAATCCCATGGATGGAGTAGCCTGGTAGGCTGCAGTCCATGGTCGCTAAAAGTTGGACACGACTGAGCGACTTCACTTTCATGCATTGGAGAAGGAAATGGCAACCCACTCTGGTGTTCTTGCCTGGAGAATTCCAGGGATGGGGGAGCCTGGTGGGCTTCCATCTATGGGGTCGCACAGAGTCGGACACGACTGAAGCGACTTAGCAGCAGCAGCAGCACAGCTTTTAATGTTGCTGTTATGAAAAATGGCCACAGGGTGGCAGCATTTCTTCATGCCCCTTTCTTTTTTCTTTTACTTTCTCTGTAATTTCATTTTGATCTTATATTGGAGTAGAGTTGATGTCCAATGCCGTGTTTGCATCAGGTGTACGGGAACCTAATTCAGCCATGCATAAACGCATATCTATTCCATTTCAGGTTCTTTTCCCCGTATACAGAAGATCCTAAAAAGTACTGAGAAGCAAGTCAGAGAAGAGAATAAAATGCAGCAAGATGAGGTGGAGGTGTTGAAAACAAATTGAAAATCCAAGAGATGTAATCCTGTAGAAGCAGGACTCTACGATGTTTTTACATATTTATTTATTTATTTGTCTTTGTCAGCAGCTGAGCAGGGATGGGGGCAGCCGGGATCGTGACACTCGTGACGATCCTGTGACACTTGGGATCGTCATTGCATCCCACAAAGCCTTTGAGATGCGTGGACTCTCTGATTGTGGCTTGCAGGCTGATTGCTCTGAGGCCTGTGGGATCTTAGTTCCCAGACCAGGCATCGAACCTGACTGCTGCTTTAGAAGGTGGATTCTTAAACCCTGGATGCTCAGGGAAGTCCTGAAGACTCTGCAAATTTAAAGCATGGAAACTGGATTTCGGGATTCTTGATGGTGGGTCCATTTTGTCTAAGAAACAGCCAGAGAAGCCACCCACCATCCCTATTGGCTTTGATTTTGAAACAGAGAAAAGAATCAAACAATGAGAAGCAAAGAAGGTATGGGAGGATAAACACTTTAAATTTCATGCGGAGCCTTGCCTTTCTTGTAGCTTGTTAGATGTTGTGGGTATTCCTGAAAAGAAAGAAATTCCACTCATTGACCCCAGGTCACCTGCCTTTGTTCGGAAGAAGAGAACCCCAAAACCCACCCAAGAAGATGAAGACAGGAACAGCCAGTAGTGATAAGAGCTTAACAATTGCCCCACTGCGGAGTACCTTTTAAGCCCAAAATCCTGGTGAGGAGAACTATGGAAATAGGCCCTTTCTCTTTTGATTCAAAAAATTCACTTGCAGAAAGGGGAGGTGCTCAACTTCTAGGCACTTCCTTTGCTTCATTTTAACACCATTAACCTGCAGGAGAAGATGGAGAACACAACTCAGGCTGAGCCTTCTGCTTGGAGCCTGGCAGAAGAGGTGCTTGAAGGCACAGACTTGGGTTCTCTCCATGCCCCGATGACAAGGAAGGCTCCTCCTGGTGTGAAGGAGAGAGCAGCTCTGGTTCCCAGGTGGTATCTGCAGCGAAGTCTAGTGGTGGAGTCGACTGGAGAACTTGAGTAGCACCCAGATAGTCAAGGGCAGCTCACTTACAGTAATTTGTGTGGCTTCCATCCTCCTCCTGTGTTTTATAAATGTCAAAATATATAGTAATTTATTCACTTAAAGTGTAATTTTTACAGCTTTTATCCTTTACTTTTTATATTTAAATCTAAAAATAAAGACACTTGATTTCACTTATAGTTTATGTCTGATTCTTTTCTCTTCTCTGTGGAAAATGAATTTGGAGTTAAGGGACCCTTTGGTATGATGGGGGAGCCTCGTTAACTGCCTGATGAGTATGAGACTTGACTGACGTGTCCCTCACCGAGGCTGTCTGCTGGCTTCTGGTGGAGCTGCTGTTCAGGCACCTTCTTCCTTTGTTGGCGCTGACGATGAGGGAACGCTGAGCAGGACATGTTTTAAGTCCCCCTGTGACCTAGGCTGGAATCAATATGTTTGTTGCCGGGGTCCAGCCCCAGCAGGATCCAGGGGTACCCTCAGGATGACAGCATCGGCAATAAGGAAAGTAAAAAAACGGGGGAAAGAAAGAGGCTTGATCTTCCTTGGTTTACACAGAAAGCCAATAAAGCTCCTGGCACGGAACTTACTCTGTTCATGGAGGCCGCAGGCGCCCTCTCGGTGGGGTGAGGACGCAGGATACCCCCTCCCTGGTGAAGACACAGGGCGCCTTCCCGATCGGGTCTTAGAAGCCCAGGCAAAAAAGTGAATTCAGAGAGCCCCTGTGCCCCAAGGAGTCATCCTGAAAGAAGAACAGAGAGAGAAAAGGAAAAAAGAATGACACGAGGAGACCAAGCTTTGGTGAGCGAGGCCCATAACTTTATTTTCAAAAGGAACTTTTATACCTTGACTTGTACATAGAGGGAAATGAAAGATGTAAAGTCATTCAGAGTCAGCCCAGACATTACATCTATTCTGTCTTTATTGAAACCAGGATTTTTATGCACACCTTTCCCATAAACAATGTTGTGTACATTATCTTCTGGCCTTGGAGGCCTGTGGACATTTTTATGACCCTTTTTTGATAAAGGCTACTCAACCAGAAAACTTATTTTCCCTTGAAGTGTTTTTTTCTTTATATTTCTAATCTATGTCAGCCTCAGAAAGTGCTAAACAGAGTTACATTCTCACGGAGCAAAGGTGCAGTGAGTTACAACAAAGAAAGAACCAATTAGCTCAAAGGTCTGATGTGGTTAATTCCAAGGCTGCTACTTGTTTTCTTACATTCCAACTATGTTAACCAATGCACTCCCAGGTGCACAATGGATAAGGGATATGGGCACTTGGCAGCAAGCATTGGCTCAATAATGAAATCTTACACCAGCACTACTCTAATAGTTTTTAACTCTTCGAAAGGCTCTATATTTTTAGAATGTTTTAGGCTTCCCATGTCTCTCACGATTGGGAGGCTGTGAACAATCACATGAGTAGCTGCAAGAGTCTAGATAAACCTGTCAGGCAAGCTGGAAAGCCATCAGAGGGGTTTGAATTGAAACACTCCTATTGTGCCCAGGAGACTTATTAACTAAAGCCTTAAGTTGACTTTTTCCAGAGAAAGGTGGTTGGGGATAGCCCCCTGTTAATGTCAGAAGAGTTGGTGAAAGGCACAAAATAGCAAGACAGACAGATTCTGGTTTTGGGGTAGATGCTCGAACAGATCCAGGGAATCCCTCGAGGCCTGATCCACCTTTGCCTGTCAGGTTCTCTCTGCATGACCTTTGTCACGGGTGGGATCTCCCGTGGTGGCTCCCGGCAGTTTGTCTTACTAAAAATTAAAAAAAAATACAGTGATTCTTAGCCTTTACATCTCATCAGCACCATAGGTATTCTCTTTCCTCCATATCTTCTCCACCATTTGCCTTTGTAGACGGAGGATGGCCTTTCAAACAGGTGCAGAGTGTTCCCTCGCTGTGGTTTTGATTTGCATGTCTCTAACAATTCCTGATGTGCATCTCATTTTCATGGATTTTGATTTTAACTAGCGTGCATGGAATTGACCGTGGAAACTTTCTTTTCCACAGTCCGCCCAATTTTTATTTATTTTCACTTAGTTCAGTTCAGTTCAGTCACTCAGTCGTGTCCGACTCTTTGCGACCCCATGAATCGCAGCACGCCAGGCCTCCCTGTCCATCACCAACTCCCGGAGTTCACTCAGACTCACTCCATTGAGTCAGTGATGCCGTCCAGCTATCTCATCCTCTGTCGTCCCCTTCTCTTGCCCCCAATCCCTCCCAGAATCAGAGTCTTTTCCAATGAGTCAACTCTTTGCATGAGGTGGCCAAAGTACTGGAGTTTCAGCTTTAGCATCAGTCCTTCCAATGAACACCCAGGGCTGATCTTTAGAATGGACTGGTTGGATCTCCTTGCAGTCCAAGGGACTCTCAAGAGTCTTCTCCAACACCACAGTTCAAAAGCATCAATTCTTCGGCGCTCAGCTTTCTTCACAGTCCAACTTTCACATCCATACATGACCACGGGAAAAACCATAGCCTTGACTAGACGGGCCTTTGTTGGCAAAGTAATGTCTCTGCTTTTGAATATGCTGCTGCTAAGTTGCTTCAGTCGTGTCCAACTCTGTGTGACCCCATAGACGGCAGCCCACCAGGCTCCGCCATCCCTGGGATTCTCCAGGCAAGAACACTGGAGTGGGGTGCCATTTCCTTCTCCAAGCTTTGAATATGCTAGGTTCAATTAGTTACCCATGCAAATTTTTAAAGTGTCGGTATCATTTAGAGGCCAGCAGTCCTTGTGAATATGAAGTGTTCATAAGTGTGGCAGTGAAATAAGAAATAGTTTTCTTTTTCTCTTTTGCCTTTTGAATCCTTGTCTATTTTAACTGTTCCTAATCTACAGTCTGCATTGATAACTAACTTTCCTTCTTTACAGAAGACTGGAAAAAGCAAGAGAGTTCCAGAAAAACATCTATTTCTGCTTTATTGACTATGCCAAAGCCTTTGACTGTGTAGATCACAATAAACTGTGGAAAATTCTGAGAGAGATGGGAATACCAGACCACCTGATCTGCCTCTTGAGAAATCTGTATGCAGGTCAGGAAGCAACAGTTAGAACTGGTCATGGAACAACAGACTGGTTCCAAATAGGAAAAGGAGTTAGTCAAGGCTGTATATTGTCACCATGTTTATTTAACTTATATGCAGAGTACATCATGAGAAATGCTGGACTGGAAGAAACACAAGCTGGAATCAAGATTGCCGGGAGAAATATCAATAACCTCAGATATGCAGATGACACCACCCTTATGGCAGAAAGTGAAGAGGAACTCAAAAGCCTCTTGATGAAAGTGAAAGTGGAGAGTGAAAAGGTTGGCTTAAAGCTCAACATTCAGAAAACGAAGATCATGGCATGTGGTCCCATCACTGCATGGGAAATAGATGGAGAAACAGTGGAAACAGTGTCAGACTTTATTTTTCTGGGCTCCAAAATCACTGCAGATGGTGACTGCAGCCATGAAATTAAAAGATGCTTACTCCTTGGAAGGAAAGTTATGACCAACCTAGATAGCATATTCAAAAGCAGAGACATCACTTTGCCAACAAAGGTTTGCCTAGTCAAGGCTATGGTCTTTCCTGTGGTCATGTACGGATGTGAGAGCTGGACTGTGAAGAAGGCTGAGTGCCGAAGAATTGATGCTTTTGAACTGTGGTGTTGGAGAAGACTCTTGAGAGTCCCTTGGACTGCAAGAAGATCCAACCAGTCCATTCTGAAGGAGATCAGCCCTGGGATTTCTTTGGAAGGAATGATGCTAAAGCTGAAACTCCAGTATTTTGGCCACCTCATGCGAAGAGTTGACTCATTGGAGAAGACTCTGATGCTGGGAGGGATTGGGGGCAGGAGGAAAAGGGGACGACAGAGGATGAGATAGCTGGATGGCATCACTGACTCGATGAATGTGAGTCTGAGTGACCTCCGAGAGCTGGTGATGGATAGGGAGGCCTGGCGTGCTGCAGTTCATGGGGTCGCAAAGAGTCGGACACAACTGAGCGACTGATCTGATCTGATCTGAATCTGTTATGTAAGCTATATCCTGCACCTGTGTGTGTGTGTGTGTGTGTGTGTGTGTGTGTATGTTAATTGCTTAGTTGTGTCTGATTCTTTGTGATCCCATGGACTGTAGCTCACCAGGCTCCTCTGTCCATGAAATTCTCCAGGTAAGAATACTGGAGTGGGTTGCCATACCCTTCTTCAGGGATATCCCCCACCTATCGCCCTCTAACTCTGCATGAGCCATCAGATCAGATCAGATCAGATCAGTCGCTCAGTCGTGTCCGACTCTTTGCGACCCCATGAACCGCAGCACGCCAGGCCTCCCTGTCCATCACCAGCTCCCGGAGGTCACTCAGACTCGCATCCATCGAGTCAGTGATGCCATCCAGCCATCTCATCCTCTGTCGTCCCCTTCTCCTCCTGCCCTCAATCCCTCCCATACTTTGCATCTATTATCTTTCAATTTCATGCTAGTCACATCCTTAAGTTAAGTGATGCTTAACTTTACGTTACTCAGTCTGCAAACCTTCCCTTGTCATGTGTTTGTCCCTCTTTTTGCATTACGGAGAGAAAGGCACAGTGCAATCCATAAAAGGCAATGGATCCAACTCCTGGGACTGCCTGCCAGATCCAAGTTATTGGGCTCGCTGCCATAGCCTGTTGACTGTTTTGAAACAATGCAAAAAGAAAGCATACGGGATCCTTACGTGTTTGCTCTTTATTTCCAGCCTCTGACTATGAGCCCTACCTGTGTGATCCCCTTGACTCCCTATTTGGGGAGACACAGTTCTTGAGCATAAGCCTACTGTGTTCTCTCCTCTGCCAGCTTGGGAATTAAAGCAATCCTTCTGTTTCCTCCAAAAAATACTTATTTCCACAAAGATACAAGGTTCCCATATTCTTGTTCCTTTTTGCATTGTTTCAAAGCAGTCAATAGGTTAATCTTCGGCAAAGAAGGAAACTTAGTTATTAATGCAGACTAGATCAGGAACCGCTAATGTAAAAAAGGAATCAAAAGGCCAAAGAGAAAAAAACTTTTTTTTTTTATTTCACTGCAGCATAATCAATAGCTTTAAAGTTTCTGTTGTGGGAAATGGCTACAAGGAGACAGGATTTCTTCATGCCTTACTCCTGTTACTACAGTAACCAGAACCTTAGGGTTACTCCTAGTCTGTGGTTTCTCCTGACACATGCCAGAAGCCTGTGTCTCATTAATCCTTTTTTGTTTTTGTTAAACTTAATGTTTACTTCTTTTGGAGGATAGCTGACTTAAAATGTTGTGTTTGTAGGTGGAGAGATTCTTCATCAGTTATCCCCATACACATTGATTCATCTTTGCTTCTATCCCATAAGCGTTATTATAGAGTGTGTAGTACAGCACCTTTCCCAAAGTAGGTCCATGTTGATTCTATATTCTATATGTATTTGTGAGTATACATTAATCCCAGCCTCCTAATTTATCCCTTCCACCCACAACTCCTCTTCGGTAACCATGCTTGTTTCCTAAGACTGTGCGTGTATTTCGCTTTTATAAAATAGCTCATTGGTATCAGTTTCTCCTTCTGAAGTACTTCACTTACTATGGTTGTTCTAGACTCATCTATGATTGTTCTAGATTATCCCTGCAAATGGCATTTTTTTCATGGCTGACTCATATTCCATTCTGTGCATATATGACTTCTTTATTCTGTCCATGTACACTTTGGTTACTTCTATATCTCAGCTATTGTAAATGCTGCTGCAGCGCGTGTGTGTGTGTGTGTGTGTGTGTGTGTGTTCAGTCACTACTTCTATCTTGCAAAACCGAGACAGTCCCCACAAGACACTCAGCCCGCTTTTACCTCCCTCAGCCTCTGGCACCCACCATTCTGCTTTCTGTGAATATGGAGCCGACTGCTCTAGGGGCTTGTATGAGTGGACTCTAACATCGTTTGTTCTTTCGTTTCTGGTTTATGTCACTGAGCATAATGCCCTAGGGTTCATCCACGCTGTAGACTGCGTCAGAACTGCCTTCCTTTCAGGACGGACGACATTTATTGTGTGGATGGACCATGGTCTGCTTGTCCAATCTTCTGTTGAGGGACACAGGGAATATCTACGTTCATCTCTCATGTCTTGTAATATTTGTGGAATAACTTCAGAAAGTCCCGTGATGATCCAAAAGTCACTCACTATTAACTACTTTGTAAACTTTTTTATTTTGAAACCCATCAAAGCTCAGAAGAAGGGAAGAATGCACGTGAGCTTCACTTTAGGAACGAACGCTTTAGGGTATTCGTTTTACTCCTTGTGTGTGTGCTATGCGTGTGCGTGCACCTGTTTGCAGACACGCGCTGTTTGTGTGCATGATGTAGGCACACAGTGCGTTATGTGTGCGGCATGGGCGTGTGTGTTTGTGTGGTAATGGATCATGGACTGGGGGCTTGGGGCCCGAGTTGGGGCCCGAGGTGGGCAGGCGGGCGCAAGTGGGCGCTCCCTATGGGTTCTCTGCTCTGATGGTGTCTATGCCCCATCTCTGCCTGCATTCTCCACTTGGATGCAGCGCGGTGCCCTGTGGGCGTCAACCCCAGTACGAAGTCACTTGACTGTGAGCCTAGGAGGTGTCAGGCTCCCTACCCCACCACCCTGCGGGGAAGCAGGACTTGAGCGCGCTCCATCCCTGACCATCAGGATGGACGGACCCGCTTTCCCCGCCGGACCCTGCAGGACTGTCCTTCTTGGGAGACCAGGGCAGCGCCTCCTGCTGGAAGCCTGGGAGGCTGCAGCCGGGCCATTTCGATCTGTCCTGCTGCGCTCTAGGAGGTTCCTGGCTCTCCCCGGGGCCCTGACCACCACGTGGCCACAGAACCTGGTCACGATTTTGTTTGGCCCGTTGAAATGTTTAGTGACAAAGCTTTTGTTCCATTTCCTGATGTGGGTGACGTGTGGAGCCCAGTGATGATTTCTTCTTCAAGAAAGGTACATCCTTGTTCTCCCATGTGGGTGAGCCCCCTGTCCAACGATGAGCGACCCCAAGTGTGTGACCTGTGCCTCCTGGGAGTGTAACCTTAAGCTGCTTTGAACCTGTTCTGTCTACACGGTAGATCCAGACCTCTGCAAGTCCTGTCTACACTGGTTATGTTCAGCATTTACACCTGACAGGGTTCTCTGTGCAGTAGGACATGGAGACCTGGGTAGAGACCCGGCCTGGCCTCTGTCCTGGAAAACTCCATGCCTGTGTCTGAATGTCAGTGCTCAGATGTCTGGGGTCTGGAGCTGAGGTGGGTTTCTCTGGGTAACCGTGGGGCTCCATGGCCCTCACAGGGGTCAGTGCTGAGGTAGGGCTCTTAGTCTTTCCTTCTGACGAGTTCACCTCCCCTGGGGCTCACCGAGACACCTCAGGCAGGCTGCCTGGTTGTTCAGTCTCTGAGTTGTGTCCAACTATTTGTGACCACATGGACTGCAGCACGCCAGGCTTCCCTGTCCTCCACTATTTCCTGGTGTTTGCTCAAACTCATGTCCATTGAGTTGGTGATGCCATCCAGCCATCTCATCCTCTGTTGTCTCCTTCTCCTGCCTTCAATCTTTCCCAGCATCAGGGTCTTTTCAAATGAGGCAGTTTCCCCCATCAGGTGGCCAAAGTTTTGGAGCTTCAGCTTCAGCGTCAGTCTGTCCAATGAATATTCACAGTTGATTTCCTTCAGGATTGATGGGTTTGATCTCCTTGCAGTCCAAGGGACTCTCAACAGTCTTCTCAAGCACCACAGTTCAAAAGCATCAGTTCTTCCGTGCTCAGCCTTCTTTATGGTCCAACTTTCACATCCATACATGACTACTGGACAAACCATAGCTTTGACCATGTGGACCTGGCTTGGTTACACATTGGGGGCCCGCCGACCACAGCCATGGTGTCCTGACCAAGTGAACATGTGACCCCAGGTGGGGGGGTCTGGGGACTGTGAGTCTCACCCCATCTGCATGGGTCAGAATCATAGGCAGAGGGAGACCATACACCCAAAGCTAAGAAAAAGGGAAGAATACATGTGAGCTTCACTTGACTTGTGTTTAGGAAATGCATTACAGTATCATTTTATACAGGCCTGTGCCTATTCCCTCTTTATCCCTGTGAGGTTCCCCATCCCTGTGGCTCCTGAAGACTCCTCAGGTGAGCTACCTGGTAATTATTCCAATTCACCAGCACGAGCATGGCGAGAAGGGAGCAGGTGTACCTGGGCAGTTGATTGCAGGGCACATGAATCAGGCAAAAAGCCAGTGAGCAGCAGGGGAGGCTGCTGCTGTGATCTCCTTCCAGTAGACCGTCTATACTCGGCAGCGACCAGACCTGCCCCTCGTCTTCCGGCGCAGTGTCTGGTGTGTTTTCACAGCACCTCAGCGGGACGACAAAAGACTAGGACTGCCAGCACCAAGGTAGTGTGTTTAGCATGATCATGACAGCTGTAAAAAAGTTAATATCGCATAGAACCAGAGGGAAAAGAGGAGGACGTCTGTGGGACAAGTGTGGGGGAAGGAGACCCCCCTGACACTTCTATCTACCAAGCCAGGAGCTTATAGGAACTCACTCATTCCACTGTAGGGGCCCAGCCAGCAGAGACCTGCTGTCCTAACCAAGGGTCTTGCCACCCCAGGTGCAGGGTCTGGGAGGGGTCAGCCTGGTCAGCCATTGATTTTCTCAGTCTGTGAGTCTGTTTCTGTTTTGTGAAGACTGGAGACTATGGACATGTGACTTCAGGTGCAGGGTCTGAAGGGGGGTCAGCTTGGAGACTGTGGACATGTGACCCCAGGTGTAGGGTCTGGGAGTGGTCAGCCTGGAGACTGTGGACATGTGAGCCTGCGTGCAGGGTCTGGGAGGGGTCACCCTGGAGACTGTGGACATGTGACCCCAGGTGTAGGGTCTGGGAGTGGTCAGCCTGGAGACTGTGGACATGTGAGCCTGCGTGCAGGGTCTGGGAGGGGTCACCCTGGAGACTGTGGACATGTGACCCCAGGTGTAGGGTCTGGGAGGGGTCAGCCTGGAGACTGTGGATGTGAGCCTGTGTGAGGGTCTGGGAGGGGTCACCCTGGAGATGTGACATGTGAGCCAGGTTCAGGGAGGGGGCTCAGCCTGGAGACTGTGGACATGTGACCCCAGGCGCAGGGTCTGAGAGGGGCTCAGCCTGGAGACTGTGGATGTGTGACCCCAGGTGCAGGGTCTGCGGATTGTGTGGGTCCCACCCCATCCACAGGGTCTGGATCCTGTACCGAGAGGCCCGCATGTCTGCTCTTTACCTCAGTGTGTCTACTCTGCTCTGAGATTTCCAACATCTGAGTTGAGGGTGTTGCCCAGCTTAACCTGTGGTCCTTTTACGTCTCTTCATATTGTCACAGTCACACGAGGTCAGGCACCTTTGAGTGAGTTGCTGCTCTGCATTCCGCTGAGTAAAAGAAAACCTTTGGTTTTCTTTGATATTAATGTGTCACATTAATATCATATATCTAATACATAGGGTCACCACTGTCTGGTTTCCTCTAGACCGAGTTCATGTAATTTAATGTGTAATTTATTGTTATTTTATATTGGGGGTAGAGTTGATTTCCAATGTTTTGTTTTAGGTGTACATGAACTTGATTCAGTTATACATAGATGTATATCTATTCTTTTTCTGTTTTTCCACCCCCCTCATATAGGCTATTACAGTTTGTTCAGTAGAGTCCTCAGTTCTATTCAGTAGGTCCTTTTTTGTTATCAATTTGATGTATATTAGTGTGTATATTTTCATCCCAAACTCTTAATTCATCTGTCCTTTCTACCTTTCCTTTGATAGTTATAATTTGATTTTCTCAGTCTGTGAGTCTGTTTCTATTTTGTGAATTAGTTCTTTGGTCTGAATTTACAGATTCCACCTGTACGTGATATCTTAGGTTATTTGTCTTTTCTCTCTGAAAAGTATTTATAGTATGATACTTTCTTGGTCTATCCAGGCTGCTGCCAGTATCATTATCTCGTTCTGTTTCATGGCTGAGCAGCATTCCAGTGTATCGATGTACCACGGAGTCTTCATTTTTCTGTCAATGGACATTTTGGTGGATTCTGTGTCTTGGCTATTGTAATAGTGCTGTCCTGAAAATCAGGGTGCACGTGTCATTTTGAATGGTGATTTTCTCTGGACCTAAGCTGAGGACTGGGGTTGTAGGATCATATGATACCTCGATGTTTAGTGTTTCAAGGAAACTCCATACTGTTTTCCATTGTGGCCTTACCATTTACATCCCACCAAGACTGTGGGAGGATTTTCTTTTCTGTACCTTCTCTGCAGTAATTATTCTTTGTCGCTCTTTTCAATGATGGCTCTTGTGACCAGTGTGAGATGAGACCTCATAGTTTTGTTTGGCATTGATCTAATAATTACTGATATGGACTATCTTTCCATGTGCTTTTATTATTATTTTACACCTTGTGAGAACAATTTACCTCTTCAATCTGACTTCTTTAAAGTTGGCCCTGTCTGGAATATTTTTTCCAATGATTTACCCCAGGACATTTCTTGAGGGCAGGTGTCATTTACAGCCCTCTCGGACTTGTGACTTTTATGAGCCCCAGTGGCACCCCACTCTAGTACTCTTGCCTGGAAAATCCCATGGATGGAGGAGCCTGGTGGGCTGAAGTCCATGGGGTCGCTGAGAGTTGAGCACGACTGAGCGACTTCACTTTCACTTTTCACTTTCATGCATTGGAGAAGGAAATGGCAACCCACTCCAGTGTTCTTGCCTGGAGAATCCCAGGGACAGGGGAGCCTGGTGGGCTGCCGTCTATGGGGTCGCACAGAGTCGGACACGACTGAAGTGACTTAGTAGCAGTAGCAGCAGCAGCATCTGGTTTAAGGTGTATATATTGATCTGAACCAGCTAATTACTCCCTGTCCCTCTGCCTCTGTTGTGGTTACCATGAGTTTCTTTTCTAAGTCTGTGGGGCTGTTTCTCTTTTGTAAAGAAGTTTGTTTGTATTCATGTTTAGATTCCACAGGAAGTAATATCCTATACTTGTCCTTTTCTTTCACTTACTTCACTTACTATGATTATCTCTGGTTTCTTCCCAGTAACTGGAAATGCTGTTATTTCAGCCTTCTTTACATCTGAGTTATATTGCATTGTGTACATGTACCCCATTTTCTGTCTTCATCCATCTGTCCTTGTACACTTGAGTTGCTTCCGGGTCTTGGTTATTGTACCTAGTGCTGCCATGATCATTGAGTGAAGGTGTCTTTTTAAGTTTTGACTTTCTTTGGATCTGTGCCTAGGTATGGGACTGCTGGCTCACTGGGTACTTCTGTGTTTAGTTTTGTAAGAACCTCCATAATCTTCTCCCTAGTGGGTGGGTGTACTGACTGACATTCCCACCAACAGTGTAGGAGGGTTCCCTGTTCTCCACACCCTCTGCAGACTTTATTGTTGTAGGGTTTTCAGTGTGGCCATTCTCATCAATGTGAGGCGATACCTCATTGTACATTTGATTTGCCTTTCTCTAAGAACTAGTGATGCTGAGCATCATTTCATGTCCTTTATAGCCATCTCTATGACTTCTTTGGAGAAATGTGCATTTATTCTTTGGCTGATTTTTTATTTTATTTTATTTTGCTATTGAGCTGTGCTAGTGGTTTGTATGTGTTGAAGAGAAATTCCCTATAAGTATCTTTGTTTGCAAGATTTTTTTTTCTATTCTGAGGGTTGTCTTTTTCTTTCACTGACAGTTTCCTTTGCTGTGCAGATGCTTTTGATGTTTATTAGGTCCCATGTGTTTATTTTTGTTTTATTTTCATGATTCTACACAGTGGATCAAAATAGAACTTGCTGCATTTTATGTCAAGGCATGTACTCTTTTCCTCAAGAGTTTCATAGTATCTGTCCTTTTATTTAGATCTTTAATCTGTTTGGAGTTGATTTTTGTGTATGGTGTTAGGGAGCATTCTCACTTCATTCTCATTTTCATTGCTAAGGAACCTGCCCAGTGTCCTCTATAGTGGCTGTTCCCCATTTCCATTCCCAGCGTCAGTGTAGGAGGCTTCCCTTCACTCTACACCCTCTCCAGCATTTATTGCTTGTAGAGCTTCCCTCTATGGCCATCCTGACTGGTGTGAGGTGATACCTTCTTGAAGTTTTGATTTGTGTTTCTTTCATATTGAGCGATGTTGACATTTTTACATGTGACTTTTTTTTTTTTAAACAGTGTGAATTAAACTTATTCAAATTGGCTTCTTCAATGCCTGCTCTGTTTTTAATATTTTTCTGTTGACATCCCCTAGGCCATTTCTTGAGGGCAACTGTTTTTTACTTACAGCCCCTAGGCCTAGTGAATATTAAGTGCCAATGAGCAAAGGCAAAATGGCTGTCTGAGGAGGCCTTACATATAGCTGTGAAAAGAAGAGAAGTGAAAAGCAAAGGAGAAAAGGAAAGTTATACCCATTTGAATGCAGAATTCCAAAGAATAGCAAGGAGAGATAAGAAAGCCTTCCTCAGCAATCAATGCAAAGAAACAGAGGAAAAAAATAGAATGGAGAAGACTAGATCTCTTCAAGAAAATTAGAGATTCCAAGGGGACATTTCATGCAAAGATGGGCACAATAAAGGACAGAAATGGGATGGACCTAACAGAAGCAGACAATATTAAGAAGAGGTGGCAGGAATACACAGAAGAACTGTACAAAAAAGATCCTCATGACCCAGATAGCCACGATGGTATGATCACTTACCTAGAGCCAGACATCCTGGAATGTGAAGTCAAGTGGGCCTTAGAAAGCATCACTGCAAATAGAGCTAGTGGAGGTGATGGAGTTCCAGTTGAGCCATTTCAAATCCTGAAAGATGATGCTGTGAAAGTGCTGAAGTCAATACGCCAGCAAATTTGGAAAACTCAGCAGTGGCCACAGGACTGTAAAAGGTCAGTTTTCATTCTAATCCCAAAGAAAGGCAATGCCAAGGAATGCTCAAACTACTGCACAATTGCACTCATCTCACATGCTAGCAAAGTAATGCTCAAAATTCTCCAAGCCAGGCTTCAATGAACTCTGAACTTTCTTGAACCAGATGTTCAAGCTGGTTTTAGAAAAGGGATAGGAAGCAGAGATCAAATTGCCAACATCCGTTGGATCATTGAAAAAGCAAAAGAGTTCCAGAAAAACATCTCTTTTATTGATTATGCTAAAGCCTTTATGTGGATCACAATAAACTGTGGAAAATTCTGAGAGAGATGGGAACACCAGACCCCCTGACCTGCCTCTTGAGAAATCTGTATGCAGGTCAGGAAGCAACAATTAGAACCAGACATGTAACAAGAGACTGGTTCCAAATAGGAAAAGGAGTACGTCAAGGCTGTATATTGTCACCCTGCTTATTTAACTTATATGCAGAGTACATCATGAGAAATGCTGGGCTGGAGGAAGCACAAGCTGGAGTCAAGATTGCCAGGAGAAATATCAGTAACCTCAGATATGCAGATGACACCACCCTTATGCCAGAAAGTGAAGAAGAACTAAAGAGCCTCTTGATGAAAGTGAAAGAAGAGACTGAAAAAGTTGGCTTAAAGCTCAACATTCAGAAAACTAAGATCATGGCATCCGGTCTCATCACTTCATGGCAAATAGATGGGGAAACAGTGGAAACAGTGGTTGACTTTATTTTTATGGGCTCCAAAATCACTGCAGATGGTGACTGCAGCCATGAAATCAAAAGACGCTTACTCCTTGGAAGAAAAATTATGACTAACCTAGACAGTGTGTTTAAAAGCAGAGACATTACTTTGCCAACAAAGATCCGTCTAGTCAAAGCTATGGTTTTCCCAGTAGTCACTTATGGTTGTGAGAGTTGGACTATAAAGAAAGCCGAGCGCTGAAGAATTGATGCTTTTGAACTGTGGTGTTGGAGAAGACTCTTGAGAGTCCCTTGAACTGCAAGGAGATCCAACCAGTCCACCCTAAAGGAAATCAGTCCTAAATATTCACTGGAAGGACTGATGCTGAAGCTGAAACTCCAATACTTTGGCCACCTGACGCGAAGAACTGACTCTTGAAAAGACCCTGATGCTTGGAAAGATTGAAGGCCGGAGGAAAAGGGGACGATAGAGGATGAGATGGTTGGATGGCATCACCGACTCAATGGACATGAGTTTGAGTAAACTCCGAGAGTTGGTGATGGACAGGCGGGCATGCTGCCGTCCATGGGGTCGCGAAGAGTCGGACACGACTGAACTGAACTGAGCAAAGGATTTTAAATTGTTGTTATGGGAAATGGCCACAAGGTGGCAGCATGTCTCTATGCCCCTACCCTGGTTACTGGGGGAATCAGAGCCTTAGGGAAAGTCCTGTTCCTGGATTGTCCAATTAGAGTGGAATGTGCCAGAAGAAGCACCCAAGGCTTGTCTCCCATTCCTTCTTCCTTCCTTACCCTATCCCCTGGACACATCCCAATTCCTGCAGCACCACTCTGTGGCGGATGCTTTTATCATAGTTGGGGTGACCCTAAGGAGGGAAGCTGGAGGTGGGAACCCCATCACCTGGAAACGTGGAACCCAGGGGGCTTTTCAAAGCTATTCCAGCCCAGAGGCTCCACATCTTTTGCATGCAGTAGGTGTTGTTTCACTGCAGGAGGACCCGCCAGGATCTGGAGGTTGTGGGCTGGTGTAGAGGGCAACAGGCTCACCAGGTCAACGGGGCAGGGCTTCTTGGCTGGCACATCCTCCCCAGCTCCCTCAGCCCCAAAACAGTCCATCCAAGGGACCCCAGCCTGCCCAGACTTCAGGGATGTGGCAGCAGCCCAGGTCACTAAGACCTGAAGGGAGTACAGTCAGCATTCTCTTTTTGTAGAGAGCATTCTCTTTTGTAATTTGTATTTTGTAATGGTGTAGGGGTCGCTAAGAGTCAGACACGACTGAGGGACTTGACTTTCACTTTTCACTTTCATGCATTGGAGAAGGAAATGGCAACCCACTCCAGTGTTCTTGCCTGGAGAATCCCAGGTACGGGGGAGCCTGATGGGCTGCCGTCTATGGGGTCGCACAGAGTCGGACACGACTGAAGCGACTTAGCAGCAGCAGCAGAGGCAAGTTTGGAGAAGGCAATGGCACCCCACTCCAGTGTTCTTGCCTGGAGAATCCCAGGGACGGTGGAGCCTGGTGGGCTGCCGTCTACGGGGTCGCGCAGAGTCGGACACGACTGAAGCGACTTGGCAGCAGCAGCAGCAGAGGTGACTTACAATGTTGTAGGGTTTGTTTGTCTCAGGTGTACAGCAGCGTGATTCACTCATGCATAGTGGTGCATAAATGTCTAGTGATGCACAGTACATGTTCTTTTTGGGGTTCTCTTCCCATGTAGTTTAAAAGCAGTGTTGGTTAGGGGTCCTCGTCCTATAGTGGGTTCTTGTTGATTATTTTAGAGTCGTGTGTGTATGTTCATCTCCACCTTCTCATTTCCTTTGCCCACCACCTTTCCCTTTTGGTAACCATAAGGTGCTTTGCTATGTTGTAAGGCCATTTCTTTTTGGTAAAGAAGTTCGTTTGTATCCATTTTTAGAATCTACCTCCAAGAAATACCATATGATACTTGTCTTCCTTTGTCTTACTTGACTTAGTGTGATCATCTCTACTTCTTTCCTTGTTGCTGGACGTGGCGTGATGTCACACTTTTATGGCTGAGCAATAACTGCTCTGTGTGCGTGTATCCCATCTGGTTTACCCATCCATCTGCCCTTACCCACTTATGCTTCATCCATGTATTGGCTATTGTACACAGTGCTGCCGTGAACACTGGGGTGCACCTGTCTTTAAAATTATGGTTTTCTCTGGATCTGTGCTCAGGACTGGGATTGCTGGGTCCTATGGTACTTCGCTCTTTAGTTTTTAATGACCCTTTGTCCTATTCTCCTTCATGGATTTAATGACTTTCATTCCCGCCATCAAGGAGCAGGGTTCTTTTTCCTCCATTCCCTCTCCAGCATTTATTGTCATAGATTTTCTGTGCTGACCATTCTGGCATGTGTGAGGTGATGGCACTTCTGATTCACAGTTCTCCAACACTTACAGATGGTGAGCATCTTTTCATGTGCTTCTTGGCCATCTCTATGTCTTCTTTGGGGAAATGTCCATTTAAATCTTGTGCCCCTATTTGACTGGATTGTTTCTTTGATATTAAAGTGCATAAGCTGTTCGTATGTTTTGGAGAGAAATTCCTCATGGGTGTCTCTGTTTGCACATATTGGTTTCATTATGGGGCTTGTCTTTTTGTTGTGTTTATGGTTTCCTCTGCTGTGCCAGTGCTTTTAAGGGGAATTCAGATCAGATCAGATTAGTCGCTCAGTCGTGTCCAACTCTTTGCGACCCCATGAACTGCAGCACGCCAGGCCTCCCTGTCCATCACCAGCTCTCGGAGGTCACTCAGACTCACATCCATCAAGTCAGTGATGCCATCCAGCCATCTCATCCTCTGTCGTCCCCTTCTCCTCCTGCCCTCAATCCCTCCCAGCATCAGAGTCTTCTCCAATGAGTCAACTCTTCGCATGAGGTGGCCAAAATACTGGAGTTTCAGCTTTAGCATCATTCCTTCCAAAGAAATCCCAGGGCTGATCTCCTTCAGAATGGACTAGTTGGATCTCCTTGCAGTCCAAGGGACTCTCAAGAGTCTTCTCCAACACCACAGTTCAAAAGCATCAATTCTTTGGCTCTCAGCCTTCTTCACAGTCCAGCTCTCACATCCATACATGACCACAGGAAAGACCATAGCCTTGACTAGACGAACCTTTGTTGGCAAAGTGATGTCTCTGCTTTTGAATATGCTATCTAGGTTGGTCATAACTTTCCTTCTAAGGAGTAAGCGTCTTTTAATTTCATGGCTGCAGTCACCATCTGCAGTGATTTTGGAGCCCAGAAAAAGAAAGTCTGACACTGTTTCCACTGTTTCCCCATCTATTTCCCATGTAGTGATGGGACCAGATGCCATGATCTTCGTTTTCTGAATGTTGAGCTTTAAGCCAACCTTTTCACTCTCCACTTTTACTTTCATCAAAGAGGCTTTTTAGCTCCTCTTCACTTTCTGCCATAAGGGTGGTGTCATCTGCATATCTGAGGTTATTGATATTTCTCCTGGCAATCTTGATTCCAGCTTGTGTTTCTTCCAGTCCAGCATTTCTCATGATGTACTCTGCATATAAGTTAAATAAACATGGTGACAATATACAGCCTTGACGTACTCCTTTTCCTATTTGGAACCAGTCTGCTGTTCCATGACCAGTTCTAACTGTTGCTTGCTGACCTGCATACAGATTTCTCAAGAGGCAGATCAGGTGGTCTGGTATTCCCATCTCTCTCAGAATTTTCCAGTTTATTGTGATCTACACAGTCAAAGGCCTTGGCCTAGTCAATAAAGCAGAAATAGATGTTTTTCTGGAACTCTCTTGCTTTTTCGATGATCCAGCGGATGTTGGCAATTTGATCTCTGGTTCCTCTGCTTTTTCTAAAACCAGCTTGAACATCAGGAAGTTCACGGTTCACATATTGCTGAAGCCTGGCTTGGAGAATTTTGAGCATTACTTTACTAGCGTGTGAGATGAGTGCAATTGTGCGGTAGTTTGAGCACTCTTTGGCATTGCCTTTCTTAGGTCCCTTTTAAAAACTTTTTGTCCATTTATTCATTTTTGTTTTATTTTTCATGATTCTAAGAGGTAGGTCAAAGAAAAACTTGTCGGATTTTATGTCAAAGTGTGTTCTGCTTTTTCCCTTAAGAGTTTCATATTATCTGTCCTTTTATTTAGGTCTTTAATCTATTTGGAGTTTATTTTTGTGTATTCTGTTAGGGAGTATTCTAATCTCATTCTCATACATTTCTTAAAAAACCTTCACACTGTTCCTCATAGTGGCTGCTACTAATTCACCTTTTCACTAACAGTGTGGGAGGGTTCCCTTTTTCCCACACTTTCTCCAGCATTTATTGTTTGTCAACTTTTGGACAACAGTCTTTATTAACCACGTGTGTAGTTTTGATTTGCACGAGTCTAATATTTAGTGATGTGGACATCTTTTCGTGTGATTCTTTTAAAGGGTGTGAGTTAAACTTACCTCTTGAAATTGACCACTTGAACACCTGCCTTGTTTTGAATTTTTTTTTTTTTTTTCAGTGACACTGAGGACATTTCCTGAAGGTATTTTTTACCCTCAGCCCCTTGATCCTTGTGCATATCAAATACCCAGCAGCTCTGCTTTTAGGACTTCCCTGTAGGTCAAGTGATAAAGAACCGGCCTGTGATGCAGGAGATCAGGGTTCAATCCCTGGGTCGGGAAGATCCTCTGGGGAAAGGAATGGCAATCCTCTCCAGTATTCTTGCCTGGAGAATTCCATGGACAGAGAAGCCTGGCAGGCTACAGTTCGTGGGGTCATAAAGAGGCAGACATGACTGAGTGACTAACACCCACACCCACACCCACACTCACACCCACACTCACACTGCTTTTCATGGTGTTGTTAACTTAAAAGGCCACAAGGGAGCAGCACTTCTTCACGTCCCACTCCTTTTTTTCCTGTGATTTCCTTGTTATTTTGTGTTGGAATACTGTTGATTTCTGATGTATTTGTTTCAGTTGGACACATACATGGTTCGATTATGCATAGATGTTTATTCTCTTTGGGTTCATTTTCACGTGCAGGTGATTACAGTGTGCTCATCAACGTTCTATGCTATTCAGCAGTTACTTTTTAATCATGTATTTGATATATACTGTGTATATGTTAATTCTGAACTCTGAATTTCTCCCATTTGTTTCTGAAGGTTGGGGGCTCTGCAGAGGGCAACAGGCACCCCAGGTTCGTTGTGGAGATACGCTGCCTGCTACATGCTCCCAGGTCCCTCGGCCCCAGGACATTCCAGCCTTGGCCCCCAAGCCAATCAGGCTCCAGGGATGTGACATCAGCTCATGTCACTATGGCCTGAGGGGAATAGAATCAACATATTTTTCTGTTTTTACCCTACCATTTGAACAGAAGTGAATTACAATCTTGTGGGGTTTTTTGTTTTTTCAATCTACTGCATCTTGATTTTCTTGGTGACCAGAAGTTTCTTTTCTAAATCTGTGAGGCTGTGTCTCTTTAGGAAAGAACTTCATTTGTATCCATTTTGAGGTTACACCTAGAGGTGACATCACATGATACTTGTCTCTCTCTGTCTCCCTTACTTCACTGGAATGATCATCTGCACTTTATTTCCTGTGGCTTTTATTCCCTTCCTCCTTATCACTGAGAAATATTGCACTGTGTACATGTGCCCCATCCTCTGTTTCCATTCAGCTGCAATTTCTACATTTAGCTTGCTTCCCAGACTTGACTATTGTACCTTGTTGGGCCAAGATTGCAGCAGTTTCCATGTCTTTAATTTTTTTTTTTTTTTTTTTTAAATTTTCTCTGGGTTTATGCCCTGCTGTGGGACTGCTGGGTCCTAAGGTACTCGTGTTGCAGTGAAAAGGGAATAAAGAGGAATTTGTTGCAGTAAAAAGGAAAAAGAGAGAAATTACTTTTTCTCTTTCCCCTTCCTGAGAACAAAGAAGATAAAGAGAACAGTGAGCAGACCTGAATATTCCTAGTTTTTTGGGTTTTTTTAGCCTTTCCTAGCTCTGCATGTCTGTAACTAAGTTTGCTTTACTGCCCTCTTACTCTTCAGGAGCTATGCTTTGCACCTATTTAAAGTCTCCTTTATACTGGGAACAAATCATACTAAGAATAATCAGTCTAATAACACTAGAAAACTAGGCCGGGTGCCTTATGGACAATGCCAGTATATAGTTTTCCTAAAAAATAAGGATTGGTATGGAACAAACTAAGTCAGATGACTTAGGTATATATTGGGCTATACATAGTGGAAGTTCTTGACGTTAGTTCTTACTGAGGACCTTATTGTTATTGTTAGCTATATTGTTTTCTATATTGTCTGTTTCAAAAGTGTTGTCCTGAGCCAGAGTGAAGTAAGTCAGAAAAACACCAATGCAGTATATTAACGCATATGTATGGAATTTAGAAAGATGGTAACAACGACCCTATATGCAAGGCAGCAAGAGACACAGATGTAAAAACAGACTTTCGGACATTGTGGGAGAAGGCAAGGGTGGGATGATTTGAGAGAATAGCATTGACGCGTGTGTATTACCATATGTAAAATAGATGACCAGTGCAAGTTTGATGAATGAAGCAGGGCACTCAAAGTCGGTGCTCTGGGACAACATCCCCAAAGAGGGATGCGGTGGGGAGGGAGATGGGAGGAGGCTTCAGAATGAGGGGGTGGCACATGTACACCAGTGGCTGATTCATGTTGTTGTATAGCAAAAACCACCACAATATTGTAAAGTAATTATACTCCATTAAAATAAATAAATTAATCTAAAAAATTTAAAAAGTGTTGTCCCTTACATTACCAAGTGTGTGAGAAAAATGGTCGTGTAATGTCCCCAAACTATGGACAGATTCATGACCCTGAAGGAGCTCTGCCATCTACCTCTACAAAATTTAAATCGTGGCCACTGGAGCTGCTGACCTTCAACACTCCCTGAAAGGAGTTCAGGGTGGAAATTAGGAATAAGGCACTCTGTGCTCTGGAAAAAAAAACCAAAAACAACTTCATAAGAGGCCTTCAGATAGTTGACACTTTGGGGAGGAGATTTTTATGACCCCTGATTCTTGTATCTTCTCAAACCTAGAGAAACACTAACATCACCAACAGTGACAGCCGCCTTGACTATTATGAAAAGAATTTACAATTAAAGTCAAATAGAGTAGCTGTGAAAATAACTAGGTGGCAGTATGGTGTGATTTCAGATAAGGCATTGTATTGTTGAGAACTTGAGTTTTCTGAGCTGTGTCAGGCTTAGGATGCCATCAGCCATTCTGAAAACCAAGTCTGTAGCAGCAGGTGACTACGATCTTACTTTTTAAAGGTCTCTTGTAACTGTTATATGTATCAAATCAGATCAGATCAGATCAGTTGCTCAGTCGTGTCCGACTCTTTGCGACCCCATGAACTGCAGCACGCCAGGCCTCCCTATCCATCACCAGCTCTTGGAGGTCACCCAGACTCACATTCATCGAGTCAGTGATGCCATCCAGCCATCTCATCCTCTGTCGTCCCCTTCTCCTCCTGCCCTCAATCCCTCCCAGCATCAGAGTCTTCTCCAATGAGTCAACTCTTCGCATGAGGTGGCCAAAATACTGGAGTTTCAGCTTTAGCATCATTCCTTCCAAAGAAATCCCAGGGCTGATCTCCTTCAGAATGGACTAGTTGGATCTCCTTGCAGTCCAAGGGACTCTCAAGAGTCTTCTCCAACACCACAGTTCAAAGGCATCGATTCTTCGGCGCTCAGCCTTCTTCACAGTCCAGCTCTCACATCCATACATGACCATAGGAAAGACCATAGCCTTGACTAGGCGAACCTTTGTTGGCAAAGTAATGTCTCTGCTTTTGAATATGCTATCTAGGTTGGTCATAACTTTCCTTCCAAGGAGTAAGCGTCTTTTAATTTCCTGGCTGCAGTCACCATCTGCAGTGATTTTGGAGCCCAGAAAAATAAATTCTGACACTGTTTCCACTGTTTCTCCATCTATTTCCCATGCAGTGATGGGACCAGATGCCATGATCTTCGTTTTCTGAATGTTGAGCTTTAAGCCAACCTTTTCACTCTCCACTTTCACTTTCATCAAGGGGCTTTTGAGTTCCTCTTCACTTTCTGCCATAAGGGTGGTATCGTCTGCATATCTGAGGTTATTGATATTTCTCCCGGCAATCTTGATTCCAGCTTGTGTTTCCTCCAGTCCAGCATTTCTCATGATGTACTCTGCATATAAGTTAAATAAACATGGTGACAATATACAGCCTTGACGAACTCCTTTTCCTATTTGGAACCAGTCTGTTGTTCCATGACCAGTTCTAACTGTTGCTTCCTGACCTGCATACAGATTTCTCAAGAGGCAGATCAGGTGGTCTGGTATTCCCATCTCTCTCAGAATTTTCCACAGTTTATTGTGATCTACACAGTCAAAGGCTTTGGCATAGTCAATAAAGCATAAAGTTATATGTATAGACAAGGAAATTGGCTCTGGATCATATGTTGACAAGAAAAAAAAATGTGTAATGACCAATAGCCACATTAAAGGATTAAAGGTTAAGATCTACATAGATAAACCTAGACAACTGGCTACCAGGCGGCTTGTACAAGTCCCCTGAAAGTGTTGAGTCTAAATTAGGATTCAGGTTCAATTTCAGGCTTCATTTTTTCTAATTTGTCTATTAATATTCAGGTTGTTATTCCTCCAACTATTTCTGAGTCTGAATGGCTCCATCCTTTTGGACAGGATGACCCAAGCACTGACCCTATCTGGACCACAGTCAAAATCGTCATCAAACGTATCTTGGTTCTTACTCCTTCTTTGACCCCTAGTTACAATAACTCTTTTAGTGATCTATGGCCTCTGTTTTCTTAAAGTATCTGTTAAGACTTGTCTCCTCCTAACAACAGATTTACATCAAGATAATAATTATGTGGAGAGAAAACACATGCCCTCCAAAGAGATTACAGCCATTCCTCTGAACAGATCCTGTGGCAATAACCACAAAAGTCACTCTGGGGCCCCTTAATAAAACAGGGCAAGAGCTCCATGACCCTGATTAGAAAGGGTCTCTGAGTCCCATGTCAGCATTCAAGAAGTTACAAAAGATTGACCTTCTGTCCCTCATCACCCCAATGAAGATTTCTTGGGGTTCACGTCTCTCAAGGAAAATTTGAAATAGGAGATAGATGGGCCCCTGGGCTGAACAGCTGGTGATTGTCAAACAGAGCAAAACTGAGGTTTTGTCCTCAGCTAGACAAGAACAAGAATGACACCTATTTCCCTTTCTCCACTGATATGGAGGAAATAAAATGATGGGGGAATTTGTTGCAGTGAAAAGAAAAGAAAAAAGAGGAGTGAGTTTTTTTCTTTTCTTTCCTGAGAACAAAGAAGATAAAGAGAACAGTGAGCAAGCCTGTGCATCCGTATCTTTTTTACTTTCAATTCAGTTCCCTCAGTCGTGTCCAACTCTTTGCGACCCCATGGACTACAGCACACCAGGCTTCCCTGTCCATCATCAACTCCCGAGCTTGCTCAAACTCATGTCCATCGCGTTGGTGATGCCATCCAACCATCTCATCCTCTGTCGTCCCCTTCTCCTCCTGCCTTCAATCTTTCCCAGCATCAGGATCTTTTCCAATGAGTCAGTTCTTCTCATCAGGTGGCCAAAGTATTTTTACTTTAGTTACTGCTAACTCTGCATGTCTGTAACTTAGTTTGCTTTTCTGCCCCCTAACTCTGCAGGAGCTACACTTCACACCTATGGTCCTTTGCTTCCCCATACAGCACCCTCCCCCTTGTAGTTACACATCAGAAAGAAGGCTGCAGAGACACCGAACTGCTAGACTCAATTACTGGGTTACTGGTGCCAGCTATGACTGTTTTTGAGAAGATTCTAACACATCTGTTCCTCCTCACCAACCCCTCACTGCGAGCCCTGGCCTTATATAGGCCCCTAGATTCCTTATGGGGGGGCGGCGGTTCTTGAAGCATGAGCTTACTGTGTTCCCCTCTCCACCAGCTGAGGAGTAAAGCCACCTTTCTATTTCCTCCAAGTTCTGTCTCCATAGTTTTTTAATTCAGCTTTGGTGGACAGAGAAAGCCAAGATTTTGGCCAGCAACACTTGTATGTTATTTTTAAGTGACCCTCCACACATTCTCCTAAGTATCATTGTGAACAACAGTGCAGGAGTGTTACTTTCTCTCCAGCATTTATTCTTTAAGATGTTTAGAGGCGGCCAATCTGATGCATGTGAGTGCTTACCTCATTGGACTTTTGATTTGCATTTCTCTAGCCAGTTTTCTTGCCTGGAGAATCCCAGGGGCAGGAGAGCCTGGTGGGCTGACGTATATGCGGTCACGCAGAGTCGGACACGACTGAAGTGACTTAGCAGCAGCAGCAGTCATTATGTGCTCTTGCCCAGATAATCCCAGGGACGGGGGAGCCTGGTGGCCTGCCGTCTATGGGGTCACACAGAATCGGACACGACTGAAGTGACTTAGCAGCAGCAGCACTCATTATGAAGAGGAAAAATTAAAATTTTTACATACCCTGCTGCTCTTCCTGCCTCTGTAACTCAGCTTGCTCCTTGCAAAGCCTAGATCACGTAGGTCTCAGAAAGTGGGGACTCACAACACTAGAAACTGGAGCTTATCTCGCTCACCCTTTTCCTATTTTTGCAATTGCCCTAGCACCTGCAAACCCGCAAACCCACTTAATCATGCCTGTGCATGTATAAAAACTCTGTAACCCCTTTGTTTGGGGCTCAGAGCTTGGTGTTAACTCCTCTGGGCCTGCCAGCATAATAAGTTGAATTCTCCAGTTCTCTGAGTGTGGTGCTTGGTTTCTCGAGTACTGGTTTCTGCAGCGTTTCTGGAGGCCCCAGTGAGATTTTAACCACCCTGGCCCCCTGAGCCCCGGGACGGGTGACTCGGCCAGGTCGGAGCAGAGGAGCCCCAAGCCGAACGAGGAGGCACGCCACCTGATGGTCTTCCGGGTTCTCTTTCCAGCTGGCGTTCTGACTCTTCAGATGGCTGAACCCTGGCTGGATTCATTGCAGGGATGGACCAAATCATCAGGAACAGCCACAGGATAAGGTAAGTCCCCAGGCCCGGTCCCCAGGCAGAAACCTACCCCAATGTGTAGAAGAGGAGACTCACCACCTCCTTGGGCTCCCAAGAAGGGAGCATCAGATAGGCAAACCTGGGGACTCGGGAAAAGGGAGGTATTGTGATAACCTCTGAGGGATTGTGCATGCATGATTGCTGATTGGAAGAAGTGAAAGTGAGCTCCACAGTCCTTGGACTTCGGAGCCTGAGAGGGTCCAAAACCTGCAGTTCCGTGAGGACCTCATAAGGCTGAAGGGTGGTGCCAGTCTCTGGGGGATTTGATCCCGCCCTGTGAGGCTGGTCCGGGTCGGGGTTTATACCGACCTGCCAGTGCTAAGAGGATCTTAAATCTCCCTCAGGAGAGGGGCCAGGCAGACAAAAAATGAATGTGAATGAGTGTGCGGCCTGATGTGCTTGCACTTCAGGTTCGATTGTGTGGCTTCATGGCCTTCGTGGCTACGGAGTCCGAGTGGGCCTTAGCTTGCGGTTCCGTGGTGACATCATATGGCTCAAGGCCGTGTCTGCCTCTGGGGGACCCAGTCCCTCCCCGCAAGACAGATCCAGATCAGGGGTTTACACTGATCTGCCAATGCTAAGAGACACCTAAGTTCCCCCTGGGGAGGCAGCTAAGCAGGAACCTGAATGGTCTCCTCTTTTGAGGGGGCACCCGCCCTTGTTTTTCTTTGTGCCACTGACTCAGGGTGGGATACACAGGGAGGGAGAAATTATTCAGTTCCGTTCAGCCGTTCAGTCATGTTAGACTCTTCGTGACCCCATGGACTGCAGCATGCCAGACCTCTCTGTCCATCACCAACTCCCAGAGTTTACTCAAACTCATGTCCATTGAATCAGAAAAATTTTTGGTTACTGGTTATTCTTCTGTCAACTGACCTCTTGAGCCGACATCTAAGAGATTAGGGTTTCCTCAACATGGGGGAAAATTCCTGTAAGCCAACAGTTTTAGACTGCATGATAAAGAACTTTAAGAAGGGCTTTGTAGGAGTCAAGATGACCACCAGGAAGCTTCATAACTTAATGTGAGCTCGATTTGCCACCCTTTGACGTTTTATGGCCACCAGAGGGCACTCTAGACCTGCCCACTGTCCAAGCAGTACACCAGGTAGTCACTGGGACTCCAGGACATCCAGGTCAGTTTCCATACATAGACTCCTGGCTTTTAATACCACAGACCCTGTCCCCATGGGCAAGATTTTGCACGAACAGACAGGGACAGAGTAGGGTGTTTGTGGCCCAACCACTCAGAAAAAGTGAAACAGAAAGCAGCCCAACTAGCAGCAGCATTGAGGAGCTCAGAGCCAGTGGAACAGACTGTTCCCTCATAGAAAGGGAAAGCTAAGAAGAGACCACCACTACGCTATGACCAGTGCACCCATTGCAAAGAGACCAGACACTGGAGGAATGAGTGCCCCTATCACAGAGGGACATCTAAAGGATCGAAGAAGTTCAGTCAACCCAACAAAGAAAGGTACCAGCCTGAGCAGGCTGTCCAAAACCTTATCAGCCTGGCTGGAGCAGACAGACTAGGGAAGACCGGGCTCCCTTATCCTGGGCCCCTGGGAGCTAGGGTCACAATGAAAGTAGGGAGCCAATCAATGACTTTTATAGTGGGTACTGGAGCTGAACACTCCGTGGTAACCACACCTGTGGCTCCCCTCACAGGCTGAACAGCGCCTATAGTTGGGGCCACAGGGGACATGGCAGCCCGCTCATTTTGCAAGGCCTGTTCACGTTAGCTATGGGGCCATCTGGTGACACATGAATTTCTGTACTTACCAGAATGCCCCATTCCCCTGCTGGGTAGAGACTTACTGACAAAACTGGGGGCACAAATCACCTTTGTCCCCAGAAAGCCTATGAGCCTCCCCTTGGGGAGCCAATCAGCTTTGAGGATGGCTGTGACCTTGCCCAGGGAAGATGAATGATGTCTCTATTCCTCAGGGAGGGAACAAATAAGTTCCCCCAGCCTGCTAAAAGAATTCCCTGATGTCTGGACAGAGAAGAGGCCCCCAAGTTTGGCCAAAAACCATGTCTTCATTGTAGGGGACCTGAAGCCACGAGCCACTCCTGTTAGACAAAAACAAATATCCAGTACCATGGGAGGCACGCCTGGGAATTTGGAACCACATCCAGCGCCTATGAGTTGCCGAGATCCTAATCAAATGTCAGTCTCCCTGGAACATCCGCTCTTACCAGTCAGAAAGTCTGGAGGGAACAACTACCACCCCGTCCAGGACCTCCATGCTGTCTACTGTGCAGTGGTCACCATCCATCCAGCGTTCCCAAATCCCTACACTCTCCTCAGTCTCTTACCGGCTCAGGCAAGCTGGTTCACATGCCTCGATCTCAAAGTCACATTTTCTGCCTCTGCTGTCACCAGCCAACCAGCCATTGTTTGCCTTTGAATGGGAAGACCACGCTGGGAGAAAGACACAGCTGGCTTGGACTCGACTGGCGCAAGGCTTCAGGAACTCACCTACCCTGTTTGGCGAAGCCCTGGCTGTGGTCCCTGCTGCATTTCCTGGAGAAACTTTAAACTGCACCCTACCCCAGTACATGGATAACCTGTTGCTAGTCAGCCCCACCCAAGGGGACTGCTGGAGAGGCACCAAAGCCTTGTTGGCTCTACTGTCCACCACAGGGTACAAGGTGTCATGGAAAAAGGCTCAGATCTGCAGACACAAGGTCAAGTACCTGGGGTTTGTCATCTTAAAAGGGCATTGGGCACTTGGACATGAGAGGAAGCAAGCCATCTGTTCATTACCTCACCTGAACGCCAAGAAAGAAGTCCATGAGTTCCTTGGGGCTGCTAGATTCTGCCGAATCTGGATACCAGGTTTCTCTGAGATTGCCAAGCCTTTGTTTAAAGCCATAGCAGGGTCTGGTAAGGACCCCCTGGAGTGGGAACCTGAACAGGAAAAAGCCTTCGAAGAGATACAGAGACTCTTGACCCACGCTCCAGCATTAGGACTGCCGGATGTGACACAGGACTTCAACCTCTTTGTAGGTGAGAAAAGTCACACTGGACTGGGGGTCCTCATATGAACAATTGGGCCATGGCGGTGCCCAGCTGCATACTTGTCCAAACGACTGATCCAGTGGCCGCGGAATGGCCGCCAGGCCTCTGGGCATTAGCTGCCACTGTGGCTTTGGTCAGAGAAGCAGATAAGCTTTATTGAGAGCAAAATATAAATGTAAAGGTTTCCCATAATGTTACTGCCCTGATGAACAGCCAGGGGCACAGGTGGCTGACCAGCTCCAGGATGACTCACCACCAAGGACTGCTTTGGGAAACCCACGGGTCCAACTTGAGACTGTGTGGACGCTGAACCCCACCACCTTCTTACCTACGGAAGCGGGAACCCCCGACCATAACTGTGAGGAGGTCATAGATGAGATTTACTCGAGGAGGCTGGATCTGATGGACATTCCCCTCCAGAACCCAGAACTGGAACTGTTCACTGACGGAAGCAGTTTCATCCAAGATGGGCAGTGCAAAGCGGTCTCTGCCATAGCAACAATGGACGAGAGTGAAGGCTGAGGCCTGGCCACACGGGTGGTCGGCACAGCGGGCTGAGCTGTGGGCACTCGCCCAGGTGCTAAGGCATGCTGAAGGGAAGCGAGTCAACGTCTGTACTGATTCAAGGTATGCCTTTGTTACTTCACATATGCATGGAGCCATTTATAAAGAAAGGGGACTGTTGACAGCAGGAGGAAAGGAGATTAAAAACAAAAAAGAAATCCTTCAGCGGTTAGGAGCAGTCTGGAAGCCTTCCCAAGTGGCAGTCATCCATTGTAAAGGCCATCAGCGAGGAACTGATCCAATCAGCAAAGAAAATTAGTTGTCTGACCAGGCAGCAAAGGAGGCGGCAACTCAACCGAGCCACACAGTGGGCCCCGAGGCAATCTTTAAGGTCCTCTTGACACCAGAATTGCCTCCATCCTCGAGATACACCAAGGAAGAAGATCAATGGGCTCTAAATGAGGGAAGAATAAAAGAAAAAGAGGGCTGGAGGAAGCTCCCAGGCCAAAGACTCTTTGTCCCCAGCAATATAGCAGTCCAGCTGGTAAAACATCATGAGACAACTCATTTAGGCAAAACTGTGCTGGAGAGTTTACTGAGCCGTGACTATTTCATTCCTAAGCTCCCAACCCTGTGTGCCCAGATCAGGGCTAGATGTGTGACTTGTGTGCAAAACACCACCAGCCAAGGACCAAGACCCAGCCCAGGGATGCAGGCAGTTGGGACGCTGCCCTTTGAAGATCAAGAAGTGGACTTTACTGAAGTCAAGCCCTATAGTGAAGTGAAGTCGCTCAGTCGTGTCCAACTATTTGCGACCCCATGGACACCAGGCTCCTCCATCCATGGGATTTTCTAGGCAAGAGTACTGGAGTGGATTGCCGTTTCCTCCTCCAGGGAATCTTCCCGACCCAGGAATCGAACCCAGGTCTCCCACATTGTAGACAGATGCTTTACCGTCTGAGCCACCAGGGAAGCTCTCTAGGGGCTATAAGTATTTACTTGTGGTAGTCTGCACCTACTCAGAATGGACTGAAGCCTACCCCACATGCACTGAACCGGCACAAGAAGTGGCCAAGGCCTCACTAAGAGACATAATCCTGAGATATAGGCTGCCTCTTTCCATAGGGTCTGACAATGGGCCAGCTTTTGTGTCTGAGATAATCCAAACTTTGTCCAGGACACTGGGAATCAAATGGAAGCTTCACACTACTTATAGGCCACAGAGCTCAGGGAAAGTTGAACGCATGAATCGGGTTGTCAAGACTGCTGCTGCTGCTGCTAAGTCGCTTCAGTCATGTCTGACTCTGTGCGACCCCATAGACGGCAACCCACAAGGCTCCCCCGTCCCTGGGATTCTCCAGGCAAGAACACTGGAGTGGGTTGCCATTTCCTTCTCCAATGCAAGAAAGTGAAAAGTGAAAGTGAAGTCACTCAGTCGTGTTCGACTCTTCGCGATCCCATGGACTGCAGCCTACCAGGCTCCTCTGTCCATGGGATTTTCCAGGCAAGACTACGTTAGCTAAACTCTGTCAGGAGACCCAGTTCTCTTGGGTCGACATGTTACTCCTAGTCTTACTCCAAGCCCGATGCACTCTGAGGTCCTAAGGCTATTCTGTCTTTGAGATCTTATATGGGAGAAGCCCCAGTGATAGGAGAACTCAATGGAAACCCCCGAAACTAGCTGAACTGGAGATGTCCCAACACTTCCAGGCCCTGGGAAAAGTCCTCCACCATATCGCCTGAGGAACCTTAGAAAGGACACCTATTCCTTTGGGCAATTGGGTTCATCCCTATCGGCCAGGAGATGAGGTATGGGTTAAGGACTGGAAACTCCTCTGGGCCCACCAGCGTAATAAACCCGAGTTCTCCAACTCTCCGAGTGTGGTGCTTGGTTTCTCGAGTACTGCTTTCTGCAGCAGTGCTAGAAATGGCTCTAAGTAGTTTACATTTAACCTCAGAACAATCCTATGAAGTGAGTATATTGTGCATAAGAAAGCAGATGCACCAAGGGATGACATAGCTTTCCCAAGGTCATTCAACAGGGAAATGGTGAATTTACTAAAAGATGTGGAATCCCTGAATATCAGAGCATTGTATTATGATCATGTTCATTACAAACTTGAGGCCAACAGCCCTAGGAAGGCAGAAACTGATATCCAGCATGACCTAATGGGGCCTTCCTGAGGCAGTTCCTTTCCCCATGTTCTCTGCTTTAGCTTCTCTCTGAAGTACGCAGATAATAGTATTTGATGCACATTTCCTGAGATCTTTTATAGATGTCAACCCCCACATGCACCAAATGGGAAATGTTAGCTACATGATGCCCATAACCTCCAAACTTCCTGGCGCCTAAAGATTGATAATGGTGACCCTTGTGACACCACCTTGTTACCTCACCATCAACCACTCAGGGAACTGTGCTTGAGTTGAATACTTACCCTGTAACCAGTCCCCTCACCTGGCCTTTAAAAATATTTTCTTGAAATCCTTTGAGGAGTTTGGAGTGGTGGAGGGCATGAACCCACAGTTCTCCTTGCATAATTCTCTGAAAAATCTTTCTCTCCTCCAGACGCCAACATTTTGGTTTGTTTGGCCTCACTGTGCATTGGGCCCATGAATTTGCATTTGGTAATAGTAGTAGAATCATGTCATTTTATGAACGTGAAACTAATACTCTGAGAGAAGAAATAACTTGCCTAAAATCACACCACCAGGAAAGGTTGGGATGTAACTCAAACTCACATTTGAATGATTCATAGCCCCATGCTCCTAATTGCTCTGTTGTACTGCAGAAAGGCCAAGATATCTATAAAGGGGATTCAGCTTGCTCCACAGAACTTAGCAGCACAGAATTAGGGAGTTATAGGAAAACTGAAATCATTTCACATGAAGAAAAATGGATCACAGCAGGGTGAGTGCACCTCAGGTCTCTTATGTTGGTCTTAGCGTAAGACCAATGCCGACAGGTCTTATGTTGAGGTTGATGAAGAGGGGATTCTTGCATCATGAAAAGGTTCCATCAAGGACCTCTGAGGTCCTCTCCAACCTCCAGACTCAATGATTCACATGGATAAAGCCCCTGTCCCTTTAATTCCTGGGAGCTTTATTCTTTGTGCCTTACATTAAAATTGAGAAACAATAATGAGTGAGAACATAAAACTCATTTTGACTTTTTTCTATTTTTACATCTGAAGAATTGGACTTCAGTTTTGGTGATCTGAAAAATATAAGGAACTAGTGTTTGATTCTCCAAGGAGTTAATATTAGTAGAAGTCACTTTTGAATTCAGCAAGGATATTTCATTTTTCAGCTGCCAATGAGTTGATCTCTGTGGCAGACAGATTGAGTTGTGAGCAGCATATTTGTATGATCCAATGCAGACTGTGTATGCTTAGCTTGGGTATAAGGCTTTGTACTTGCTACAGATGAATTCCTTTAAAGATTTTTTGTGAATTTGACTCAAATAAGAAATCTTTGGCTAAGGCTTTGGATCTTAAACACCTGATTCACCTCTTCTGATAAATAATTTAAACATTCCAAGTGCTGTCATCCTACTCAGCTCGATGACATGAGCATACCACGCTTTGAACATCATGCTTCTTTTCTTTTTCAAGAACAGTTTATTTTGTCTGCCAAACGCATAAGAAGGATTATTTCCAACAAAGGATAAAAGCCGAGAAAGAGAGTGGTTGACAATTTGCATGTGTTCAGCTCAGCTCAGTGTCTCCCCTTCTTCCCCTATGCAAGCTGAACTCAATCCTTCCAGACATGTAGGTCCAAGAAAAATAACACCGGTCTCTAGACAAATATGTAATTCTCAGAAAAAATAGAAGCCATCAGATGGAAATGTTCTCATCTTTCATCTACCAAATCCATGAACCTTCCTGCGGCAGTGCCTCTCCTCTTTCTGCCCTCTTACAGTTGAGGACGAAGTCCTTCCTGATATACAGGAAAGGCCCACTCCTCTATTTGTGCTACGAGCCTCAAGCCTTTTGTCCCTCTAACAGACCCATCGACACCATTGTTCTCTTCTCGCCCTATATCTCCATCATCCCCACCTTGGTATAGTGGACAGGAATGTTTCCTACCATTCCAATAAACAAGAGTCAAGCCATTAGCTACTATGGCTGCTTCCCAACCCTGTTCCCAGGATGCACCATGAGTGAAATTCAGGATAGAGAAAAATAGGAAGCTTTATGTGCTTTGGATACTGAACCTAGATAATTCAAATGCACATCTAAGGAATAATTTCAATGACCTCAGATTCTTGCATCTTCCCATACATTCAGAAGCACTAAAATCATTAACTTGAGATGTCTGGTTTTGTGATTAGCAGTAATCTTTAGATGTCTGACTACAAGGATGTTTTCCTGGCAAAAAACTCCGACACATCCTGGTTCATCCCTTATCTCTTTGGAAGAGTTATCACAGCTGAGAAGCTGTCTCCTGAGCATAATCCTCACTTAGTAAGGCCCCGAATAAAACTTAGCTTGCAGCTGTTAAGTTGTGCATTTTTCTTCAGTTGAGAGTTTACATTAAACACATGCTCTAGTCTCTATCCTCTTTAAAAAAAGAAAACACATTATATATGTGTATACTGCACATTGCCTCAAAACCTGTCCTGTTTCTCCTCTTCACAGTCAGTCTTCAAAAGCATCTGAGCTGTCTACATGAGGCGTTGCCATTTCCTCTCACCCCCGTTTCCTCTTCAATCCACCCTAAGCAGGCCTCACCATCACAACCCCACCAAATGAGCTCTTACCGAAGGCACTAGGGGCCCCAGTGTTCCTCGATCCAATGACTACATTTTAATTCCCACTCCACCTGGCCTTCTAGAAGCGTTTGCCATTTTTCTTAACAAGCTCCTTGTCCAGGCCTTTGAGGCTGAATATTCTCCTGGTTTTCCTATGGTCTCTCAATCTCTGCCTTTCAGGTGTGCCGTCTTCTTCACCCAGCTTTACGTAGCAGAGCTCTTCAGGGCTTAGCCCTGACTCCTGGTCTCTTTATATTTCTTCCTTGGGATCTCTCTCTCTCCCAAGATGTCAAACACAATGCAAATACAGAATCACAACTATCTTGTTCACCATAATTCCTCAGCACCTACTCTCCATCTTTGCTTAATTAACAAACTTGAAGCCAGGAGTCCTGGATTCATCATAGAGAAAGGAAAAGCATGTGACAGGGAGGGAAACGCAAGGATTAAAGGTGTAATCTGTGGGGTCAGAGCTTTGTTCATAACCCAGCTCTTGTCTGTGATTTTGGACAAACTAATTTTTCCCCTTACTTCTAAAATAGAGCTAAATATGATACCGATGATGGATTTTTCTGAGAATGAAATATATACTAGAATTAAAATTTCATAAGGGTATATCTTTATGTTTTTTTTTTGTTCAGTGAATAATATATATATCACTTAGAGTCTAGTTTGGTCAGTAAGCTATACCTGAACATCAAATCCAGCCCACCATGTATTTCTACTTGACTAAGAATATTTTTTTACATTTTTAAATAGTTGAGGGAAAGCAAGAAGAATATGTGATAGAGACAGTATGTGGCTTGCAAAGTCTAAAAAATTTACTGTCTACTGAAGCCGAGTCCCCCTAAAACTGTTGTGAGCGCTGCTCCAGGTCTTTGCTCAAAAATCATCAACCTACACCCGACTGCCACCTTTAACAGGAGTGCACGCCTGCTAAGTTGCTTCAGTCATTTGCGATCCTATGGACTGTGGCCCACCAGACTCTTCTGTCCCTGGGATTCTCCAGGCAAGAATACTCGAACGGGTGGCCATGCCCTCCTCCAGGGGATCTTCCCAATGCAGGGATTGAACCTGCACCTCTTATGTCTCCTTTGCCAGGCAGCTTCTTTAACACTACTGCCACCTGGGAAGCCCTTAGCAGGAGTATCCTTGCTTAAAATCTGCCAACACTTCTTCACCCTTTAGCAGGAGTTAACATAAACTACTTGCAGTACACTTATGAAGTATTTTTAATATCACCTATGGCATCCGGTCCCATCACTTCATGGGAAATAGATGGGGGAAACAGTGGAAACAGTGTCAGACTTTATTTTTTGGGGCTCCAAAATCACTGCAGATGGTGACTGCAACCATGAAATTAAAAGATGCTTACTCCTTGGAAGGAAAATTATGACCAACCTAGATAGCATATTCAAAAACAGAGACATTACTTTGCCAACAAAGGTCTGTCTAGTCAAGGTCATGTATGGATGTGAGAGTTGGACTGTGAAGAAGGCTGAGCACTGAAGAATTGATGCTTTTGAACTGTGGTGTTGGAGAAGACTCTTGAGAGTCCCTTGGACTGCAAGGAGGTCCAACCAGTCCATTCTGAAGGAGATCAGCCCTGGGATTTCTTTGGAAGGAATGATGCTAAAGCTGAAACTCCAGTACTTTGGCCACCTGATGTGAAGAGTTGACTCACTGGAAAAGACTCTGATGCTGGGAGGGATTGAGGCAGGAGGAGAAAGGGACGACAGAGGATGAGATGGCTGGATGGCATCACTGACTCAATGGACATGAGTCTGGGTGAACTCTGGGAGTTGGTGACGGACAAGGAGGCCTGGCGTGCTGCAATTCATGGGGTCGCAAAGAGTCAGGCACAACTGAGCGACTGAACTGAACTGAACTGTGTACAGTAAACATGTATGCCTGGATCTTACAGGAAACCAGTTGGAACCTCTGATTTAGAACCAGTTCCCTTATTTGGTAGTTAGGAGACCAATGCCATCATAGAAGAAGGTACTTCATGATTGAAGTCATGAGGCAAGTCACTGACAGAGCCCTAGTAGACACCCAGGACTCCAAGCTGATAGGTCAGTGCTCTGACCTCTTTGTCAAACCTCTACAGATTTCTTCCTTCTAATCCAACTGTGCCAAAACTCTGGAGTGGGCCAGGCATAAGAACTCTTTTTTCAAAGCTCCTCAGATGATTCTGATGATCAGTAGATCCGCAAACACGGCTGCAAACGGTGCCATTGGCGCACCAGTAAATTTCAGCCAGCCAGGTTCCTCTGCAGGAGAAATTTGGAAAGAATGTTGAAATTTCTATGAAGGCATTATTTAATTAATTCTTATTGGATTCTCACATAGAAGATGTACACATATATGTTCGGACTGAAAACCAGTTTTTCACCAAGCCCCTGAATTCTGTCTTACTGTTATACTAAAAGGAAGAAAATAAAAGAAGATGTTTAAATATTGATAATGATTGAGCAGTAGTGAAATGGGGATAATATAAGCAACAGGATTGGAACTGGACAGGCCAGGTTAATTTCATCTCTATCAGTTATTAATTGTATAGCCTTAGACATCTCACTTTGAATTTCTGGATCTCGAATTCTCTATCCACCAAGTGAAGACAGAAATATCTATCAGGCAAAATAATTACAAATTTCAAAGATAAAACAGTCAGTTTTGGATTACCTTGCCAGTGAGTTTGGGGACAGTAGGAGCCTCCTCCAGAGAACCAGGTAAATGTGCAGCTTCTGTTCTCACACTGGGAGGGCAGTACAGCCTTATCAGCCCCTGCCCAGCGACCGAACCCAGCCACAGAGGAAAAGACAGCCCAGGCTTATGTGGTACCTTAACCACTTCTCGGAGAAGGCAATGGCACCCCACTCCAGTACTCTTGCCTGGAAAATCCCATGGATGGAGAAGCCTGGTAGGCTGCAGTCCATGGGGTCGCTAAGAGTCGGATACGACTGAGTGACTTCACTTTCACTCTTCACTTTCATGCATTGGAGAAGGAAATGGCAACCCACTCCAGTGTTCTTGCCTGGAGAATCCCAGGGATGGGGGAGCCTGGTGGGCTGCCGTCTATGGGGTCACACACAGTCGGACACGACTGAAGTGATTTAGCAGTAGCAGCAGCAGTAACCACTTCTGATGCTCACACTGATGAGTTCAGCTCAGGTGTCAATAATTGACTCTAGGAATTTGTTAGCTGTGAGTTGGAGTTACCTATGAATGTCTACTAGCACAACCTACATGTAACTGTAAAGCTGACCGTAGTCATAAGGCACTTTGCACAGGGCCTGACATACAGGGGCAGCCATAATGATCATGATAATGATTATATGACTGTGGCATAGTGATTTACAGTCCCACTCTAGAGCCTGACCAGCCAAGATGCAGCTATGTGACTTTGAACATTATTTCCAAATGTCTTTAAGTCTCAAATTCGCCATCAGTGAAATGAAAGTAATAATAGTATCTCCTGCTTTACATTATTATACTAATTAAATGAGCTGATATAGAAAAGGGTTTAACATAGAACCTGGTATATAATATTCAGTAAACATTCCTCCAATTGAGTTATTTCAAATCCTAAAAGATGATGCTATTAAAGTGCTGCACTCAGTATGTCAGCAAATTTGGAAAACTCAGCAGTGGCCACAGGACTAGAAAAGGTCAGTTTTCATTCCAATCTCAAAGAAAGTCAATGCCAAAGAATGCTCAAACTACCACACAACTGTATTCATCTCACATGCTAGTAAAGTAATGCTCAAAATTCTCCAAGGAAAGCTTCAACAATATGTGAACCATGAACTACCAGATGTTCAAGCTGGTTTTAGAAAAGGCAGAAGAGCCAGAGACCAAATTGCCAACATCTGCTGGATCATCGAAAAAGCACGAGAGTTAAAGAAAAACATCGACTTCTTCTTTATTGACTATGCCAAAGCCTTTGACTGTGTGGATCACAATAAACTGTGGAAAATTCTGAAAGAGATGGAAATACCAGACCACCTGACCTGCCTCCTGAGAAACCTGTATGCAGATCAGGAAGCAACAGTTAGAACTGGTCATGGAACAACAGACTGGTTCCAAATAGGAAAAGGAGTATGTCAAGGCTGTATACTGTCACCCTGCTTATTTAACTTATATGCAGAGTACATCATGAGAAATGCTGGACTGGATGAAGCACAAGCTGGAATCAAGATTGCTGGGAGAAATATCAATAACCTCAGATATGCAGATGACACCACCCTTATGGCGGAAAGTGAAGAACTAAAGAGCCTCTTGATGAAAATGAAAGAGGAAAGTGAAAAAGTTGGCTTAAAGTTCAACGTTCAGAAAACTAAGATCATGGCATCCGGTCCCACCTTTTCATGGCAAATAGATGGGGAAGCAGTTGAAACAGTGTCAGACTTTATTTTTTGGGGCTCCAAAATCACTGCAGATGGTGACTGCAGCTATGAAATTAAAAGACGCTTACTCCTTGGAAGAAAAGTTATGACCAGCCTTGACAGCATATTAAAAAGCAGAGACATTACTTTGTCAACAAAGGTCCGTCTAGTCAAGGCTATGCTTTTTCCAGTAGTCATGTATGGATGTGAGAGTTGGACTGTGAAGAAAGCTGAGCGTCGAAGAATTGATGCTTTTGAACTGTGGTGTTGGAGAAGACTCTTGAGAGTTCCTTGGACTGCAAGGAGATCAACCAGTCAATCCTAAAGGAAATCAACCCTGAATATTGGAAGGGCTGATGCTAAAGCTGAAGCTCTAATACTTTGGCCACCTGATTGGAAAAGCTGACTGATTGGAAAAGACCCTGATGCTGGGAAAGATTGAAGGCAGGAGGAGAAGGAGACAATGGAGGTGAGATGGTTGGATGGCATCACTGACTCGATGGACATGAGTTTGAGCAAGCTCCGGGAGTTAGTGAAGGACAGGGAAACCTGGCATGCTGCAGCTTGTGGGGTTGCAAATAGTTGGACATGACTGGGCAACTAACTGAATGTAAAACATGCTGACTATAGTTGATGACACTGTATTGTATAATTTAAATTTGCTAAGAGAGCAGAATTTAAATGTTCTCATTACAAAAGGATAATTATTTGAGGTGATGAACATATTAGTTACCTAGATGGGGGAAAACCTTTCATAAATATACATGTAGCAGATCACCAGTGTACACTTTAAATATCTTACAATTTTATATATCAGTTACACCTCAGTACAGCTGAATTTTTAAAGGCACTAGTAAAAAACATAATTGAATATATTTATTGTCTTAAGAAAAAGATAATAATTTTGATATGAAAATTAAAATTTATGAAATAAAAGGCTGCTAATTTGATTACTCTAAAATGTTTAATTTCAGAGTAGCAGAAGCCAAAATCAAAAACAAAAATTAAAATATTTTCAACCCATGAAACGTATAAAATACCTAATTCACAGATGTGTTTACAGATCAAAAAGAAAAGGCATTCACAGAAGAAAGAAGAACTAAAATAACAAATAGCAAGTACGATGAATATCACACATATTTAAAGATATAAAATTAAAACACAGTGCACTGTCATTTTCACACATGAAATTACATTTTGTTTTCTTTGAGTCAGAGTATACAAGGACGTGGTAACTAATTATTGTGGCAATCATTTTACAATATATACATGTATCAAATCACATGGTATACTTTAAACTTACATAACATTATATGTAAGCTATATCTCAATAAATCTGGAAAATTAAAAAAAATTAAAGATGTGGTAGCTAAGAATATGGAGAAGGCAATGGCACCCCACTCCAGTACTCTTGCCTGGAAAATCCCATGGACGGAGGAGCCTGGTGGGCTGCAGTCCATAGGGTTGCTAAGAGTCAGACACGACTGAGCGACTTCACTTTCACTTTTCACTTTCATGCATTGCAGAAGGAAATGGCAACCCACTCCAGTGTCCTTGCCTGGAGAATCCCAGGGATGGGGCAGCCTGGTGGGCTGCCGTCTATGGGGTCACACAGAGTCAGACATGACTGGGGTGACTTAGCAGCAGCAGCAGCTAAGAATAGCACAGTATAGCAATTTAGCGATTCTAAATCCATTTTTACAGCTTATACTCTTTGCCTCAGTATTCCCATATACAGTTATTTAACCCTAAAGAAGCACATACCAAGTGCAAAAATATATATCCATTACAATGTTTATTACAGTGAGGTGTTAGTGAAAAATTAGAAAACCTAAGTGCCCATAAACAGATTTTGATCAGATTATCTATTATTGATGATGATGTTCAATGTTATTGTTGTAGCCACGTGTTCTGGAAAACAAACTCACTCAGAAGGACAATGCAGAGAGTGGAGTGCAGTTTATTACACCAGCGGGCCCAAGGCAGAGTCTCCTCTTAGCCAAGGATCCCGACCAGTTTTTGTGAAAACCTTATATACCCCTAAGTGTACATGCTCAAACCCATCTCCCCAAATTCTCTGAAACTAGTCTGAACAAAGGAAAACAAAGATACAATCAAAGTTAACCCGTGATTCGTATGCCTTAAGCCTAGGTAGTTAACACTGGACGGTTATCAATAGGCCTGTGGTCTTACCCCAGTAAGCATAATAGAATTTATGATTCTATTCAGTTACACAGATAATTAGGGTATTTTTTTTTTTTTTAGGTGATGGAGAGTCTAGGTACAAGCCCTGGGGCTCTTCCATCGGGGGCAGGGGCGGGGGTCTGATTTTCCAGTTTGTATGTCCTTTCCATAGACACAGGGCATATAGCTCAAAGTCCAGAGTCTGGTCCAAGATGGTGTCCTGCTTTCAAGATGGAACCTGTTCTGTCTGTTTCCTCTTTCATTATGTTCTCTACATTTAAAACTATATAAATATTAGATATTAGTCACAGCAGTTGTGTTACAGACTACAAATGTGAAAAATTTTTTTCTGCTTTATTAACTTTACGCCAAGACTTCCTCTCTGGAAGACAGAATATACAAAATGTTTCTGAGAGATATGGGGATGGGAAAATGTGAATTAGAGAATAACAGGGTTGGAAGAGCAATTAGATCGTTTAGTACTCTATTTTCATTATCAGAGGGAAAATTATGATACAGAAAGGAGAAGTAACTTATCCAGAGTCACACAGTTGTAAATAAAAATATTGCCTTGTTATATCAGTAAACAAAGGATGTTACAGCCATTGAGCCATCACAGCACCATCACCCTTGAGGGAGCCTTGAGGGAACTTAGCATAGAAACAAGAAGCCCATTATTTAGCAGTCAACAGCTGCAGCAACCGCACTGGTGCACCCTGAGGGGACTCGGGATGAGAAAGCACAGGATACTGGCCTCAGATAGCTGAGGTGTATATCAAAGGAATGATTACAGTGAACCTAGATTTTTGCATCTTCTCATACATAGAACAGAAAAGGCAATGGCACCCCACTCCAGTACTCTTGCCTGGAAAATCCCACAGACAGAGGAGCCTGGTAGGCTGCAGTCCATGGGGTCGCTAACAGTCGGACACAACTGAGCGACTTCACTTTCACTGTTCACTTTCATGCATTGGAGAAGGAAATGGCAACCCACTCCAGTGTTCTTGCCTGGAGAATCCCAGGGATGGGGGAGCCTGGTGGGCTGCCATCTATGGGGTCACACAGAGTTGGACACGACTGAAGTGACTTAGCATAGCATAGCATAGCATACATAGAAAAGCACTAAATTCCTAATCCTGAAATATCTGACTTTCTTAACTTACCAGTAATCTTTAGATATTCCAACTACCTGGTCTCTATTACAAAAACTCCTATACATCCTGGCTCCTCTCCTTTCCTCTTCAGAGCAGTCTCTCAGAAATACCTGACATGCTTTGTCCCAGGCTTAAGTCCTCTGTTTTGTCTGCCAAATAAAACATAACTCTCAACTTTTAGGTTATGCATTTTCCTTCAGTCAGCACAGTAATAGAGAAGATGATCTCAGGTATTCTGGCTGCAGTTTAGTATTTTGTTCCCCAGAAAAACGTAAGCCCCTCAGGGACAGGTCCACACTGGTAATGCCTATAGTAGAGCCTCAATATGTAGGTTACAGAAGGGAGAACAAATGGGTATGTTGACTCATGCCCATCCAGTCAATTTGCTTGGACTGTCAGGTCATAGCCCTTCCCATTATGACCCAGTTGCCCTGGTGACTCAGAGAAGGCAATGGCAACCCACTCCAGTACTCTTGCCTGGAAAATCCCATGGACAGAGGAGCCTGGTAGGCTGCAGTCCATGGGGTCGCAAAGAGTTGGACATGACTGAATGACTTCACTTTCAGTTTTCACTTTCATGCATTGGAGAAGGCAATGGCAACCCGCTCCAGTATTCTTGCCTGGAGAATCCCAGGGATGGGGAAGCCTGGTGGGCTGCTGTCTATGGGGTTGTACAGAGACGGACACGACTGAAGTGACTTAGCAGCAGCAGCAGCAGCCCTGGTGACTCAGTCATGTGCAAGAGACACAGGTTCTATCTCGGGGTCAAGAAGATCCCTTGGAGAAGGAAACGGCAACCCACTCGAGTATTCTTGCCTGGGAAATCCCATGTACAGAGGAGCCTGGTGGGTTACAGACCATGGGATCGCAAAAGAGTCGGACATGATTTAACAACTAAACAACAAATATAATTAGACCTAGTGAATTGAATGGAGAAGGAAATGGCAGTGTTCTTGCCTGGAGAATCCCAGGGACGGAGAGCCTGGTGGGCTGCCGTCTATGGGGTCGCACAGAGTCGGACACGACTGAAGTGACTTAGCAGCAGCAGCAGTGAATTGAAAGGAATGCATCCCTTTCAACGCAGTGACTAGAATCAAATACTTAAGTGCCTTAGGCCAAAGCTTTCACCACCTTGCAATGTAAATTTCATAAGAGATTTTGGGAAGAATTTATATATAATTTGCTGACCCTTAAAGCCAACACTGAATTATTTTCTATTGAGTCCTGTTACATACTTGGTGTAAAGTATTACCCTGGAATTCAGAAATTTTATCCCCAGTCCTGTGCTTTCTTACTGTAGCAAGACCCAAACTGGATATTCTGTTCCTCTTGATAGCACTTTTCTCTCTAGTTCTTCCAGAAACAAAGGCTGGGAAAGGGATTCAAGAATAAGAAATTTATTTGAAAGGTGATCCCAGGAAACACAGGTAGAGGAATTGAAAAGGAAGATAGAGAAGATGATGGAGGATTAGGATGGGGAGACCACCTTCTACCCCACAAAGTCATCAAAAGATCATTTGAATGCTGAACAACTTCCACAAAACAACTTCTGAACACTGGCAGAGGACACCAGGCACCCAGAAAGGCAGCCCATTCTCTTCAAAAGGAGGTGGGACAAAATATAAAAGACAAAAAGAGAGACAAAAGAGTTAGGGACAGAGACCCTTCCTGAGGAGGGAGTCGTGAAGGAGGAGAAGTTTCCAAACAGCAGGAAATCCTCTCACCAGCGGGTCTGTGGGGAGTTTTGGAATCTCAGAGGTCAACATAACTGGGAGGGGGAAAAAAAGCCCACAGAATATGCATCTAACTGCAATTGTCAGACAAGTAGCCCAGACGCCCATGTCTGCCACCAGCGAGCAGGGGCTGGACAGGGAGGCGCGGGTTACATGTTTAGGGTAAGGACCAGGCCTGAATGCCCTGAAGACAATCTGAGGGAGCTAGTATGAGATAGCGACCCAAACTGTGGGATAGCCAGAGAGAGAGAGAAAAAAAAAAAGAGAGAGGGAGAGAGAGAACTTTCCCGCTAAAAGCTCTAACCTAAGGCGCAGCTTGGCCCACTCATAGAACAAAGGATTGAGTGAACACCAAAGGAGAGCCAACTGGCTGCAGACTGGCCCCTCCCCCTGCTGGAGGCAGAGGGGCAGGCAGGTAACAGCCAGAGCTGGAAGGCAAGGGGCTATCTTGGCCCCAGAGACGGCATCCTCCACCAAACTGTGAGCAGGCTCCCAGTGGTTAACCACGTCTTCCTGGGATCCTGGATGGTTGATACCTACCAGGAGGGTTGTAGCCTGAGATCAGCTCCCCAGAGGTGACAAGCAGCACACTTGAGATGGTGCTCTCGTGGTGCACCCAGGAAACCGAGCGGCCGGGACCGAGGAGGTGGTTAAGACTCATGGTCCACCTGGGACAGTGCACTCGCCAAGCACCTGGTCGCCTGAGCTGTTCAGACCTGGAAAGGGCACAAAAGGCACGCCCAACCGAGTCTGCCTTTGTGGAGTACCTGAGAACCTGAACCTGGGAAATGCACGAAATACAGGGCCCGCTTTGGACAGTTCCCCTGCAGAGCAACCTGGACCCCGAGCAGTGTAGATCCAGAAAGCTCACACTGCTGTGAGCTGGGGCAAACCCAGTGAGGTTCAAACACTGCAACCACTCCCCACACATGCCAGTGATATTTGTTTGCAGTGCTCCTCCCTCCCCACAACACAACTGAGCAGATGAGCCTAAGTAAATGACCACCTTTGCCCCTTGGGTCAGGACGGAAATAAGACACTGAAGAGACTTGCAAAAAGAGGAAGCCAGTATAAACAAAGAGGGAACTGTCCTGGAAGTGACAGGTGCAACAGATTAAAACCCTGTAGTTAACATTGACAAGGCTGTATATTGTCACCCTGCTTATTTAACTTATATGCAGAGTGCATCATGAGAAATGCTGGGCTGGAGGAAGCACAAGCTGGAATCAAGATTGCCGGAAGAAGTATCAATAACCTTAGATATGCAGATGACACCACCCTTATGCCAGAAAGTGAAGAAGAACTAAAAAGCCTCTTGATGAAAGTGAAAGAGGAGAGTGAAAAAGTTGGCTTAAAACTCAACATTCAGAAAACTAAGATCATGGCATCTGGTCCCATCACTTCATGGGAAATGGATGGGGAAACAGTGGAAAGTGTCAGACTTATTTTTGGGGGCTCCAAAATCACTACAGATGGTGACTGCAGCCATGAAATTAAAAGACGCTTGCTCCTTGGAAGAAAAGTTATGACCAACCTAGATAGCATATTCAAAAGCAGAGACATTACTTTGCCAACAAAGGTCGGTCTAATCAAGGCTATGGTTTTTCCAGTGGTCATGTATGGATGTGAGAGTTGGACTGTGAAGAAAGCTGAGCGCTGAAGAATTGATGCTTTTGAACTGTGGTGCTGGAGAAGAGTCTTGAGAGTCCCTTGGACTGCAAGGAGATACAACCAGTGCATTCTAAAGAAGATCAGCCCTGGGTGTTCTTTGGAAGGACTGATGCTGAAGCTGAAACTCCACTACTTTGGCCACCTCATGCAAAGAGTTGACTCACTGGAAAAGACTCTGATGCTGGGAGGGATTAGGGGCAGGAGGAGAAGGGGATGACAGAGGATGAGATGGTTGGATGGCATCACTGACTCGATGGATGTGAGTCTGAGTGAACTCCGGGAGTTGGTGATGGACAGGGAGGCCTGGCGTGCTGCGATTGCAAAGAGTCAGACACAACTGAGCGATTGAACTGAACTGAACTGAAGCATTGGAAGGGGCCTATAGACCTTGAGAAGAAATACAAGCTGGAACAAGGAACTGTCTAAAACTGAACTGACCCCACACTGCCCACAACAGCTCCAGAGATATTCCTAGATATATTTTTACTATTATAATTTAAAATTAAAAAAAAATTCTTTATTACTCCTTTTTCATTTTTATAACCTTTAAAAAAAGACCCAATTTTAAAAGCAAATTTCCTATATATATATTTTTATAATTTTTGTGATTGATTTTGTTTTGTATTTTTAATATTGTATTTCTGAGAGTCTAACCTCTACTCTAGATTTTTAATCTTTGCTTTTTGGTATTTGTTATAAATTTTGTACCTTTAAGAACCTAATCTTCAGTATCCATTTTCACTGAGGGGTGTGATTACTTGCTTGATTCCTCTCTCCCCTTTGACTCTCCCTTTTCTCTCTCAGGTCACCTGTATCTCCTCCCTCCCCCTTCTCTTCTCTACTTAACTCTGTGAATCTGAGTGTTCTGGGCTATGGAGAACACGTAGGGAACTGATTACTGGCTAGATTGGTCTCGCCCCTTTGGACACGCCCTCTTCTCCTCCTGGTCACCTCTACCTCCCTCCTCCCTCTTCTCTTCTCCATGTAACTATGTGAACCTCTCTGGGTGTCCCTCACTGTGGAGAATTTTTTCATCACTAACCTAGATGTTTTATCATCTGTGCTGTATGGATGGAGAAGTCTTGAGGCTACTGTAAGAATAAGACTGAAAGCCAGGGGCAGGACGCTTAAATCCAAAACTTGAGAACACCACAGAGCTCCTGATTCCAGGGAACATTAATAGACAAGAGTTCATCCAAATGCCTCTATATCTACACTGAAACCAAGCTCCAACCAAGAGCCAACAAGTTCCAGAGCAAGACATACCATGCTAAATCTCCAGAAAAAGCAGGAACACAGCCCTGAGCATTAAAATACAGGCTGCCCAAAGCCATGCCAAACCCATAGACACCCCAAAACTCACTACTGGACTCTTCATTGCACTTCAGGGAGAATAGACCCGGCTCCACCCACCAGAACACGGACCCAAGCTCCCCTAACCAGGAAACCTTGATAAGCCACAACCCCACTCACAGGGAGCAAGCTCCACAATAAAGAGGAACCACAAACTTCCAGCCTACAGAAAGGGCACCCCAAACACAGCAATCTAAACAAAATGAAAAGGCAGAGAAATATTCAGCAGGTAAAGGAACATGATAAATGCCCACCAAACCAAAGAAAAAAGGAGGAGATAGGGAGTCTACCTGAGAAAAAACTCAGAATAATAGTAAAGATGATCCAAAATCTTGAAAACAAAATGGAGTTACAGATAAATAGACTAGAGACAAGGAATGAGAAGAAGCAAGAAATGTTTAACAAGGACCTAGAAGAAATAAAAAAGAGTCAATCAATAATGAATAATGCAATAACTGAGATCAATAACACTCTGGAGGGAACCAACAGTAGAATAACTGAGGCAGAAGATAGGATAAGTGAGGTAGAAGATAGAATGGTGGAAATAAATGAGGCAGAGAGGAAAAAACAAAAAAGAATTAAAAGAAATGAGGATAACCTCAGAGACCTCTGGGATAAGATTAAACACACCAACATTCAAATCATAGGAGTCCCAGAAGAAGACAAAAAGAAAGGGCATGAGAAAATACTTGAGATAATAATTGAAAACTTCCCTAAAATGGGGAAGGAAATAGCCACCCAAGTCCAAGAAATCCAGAGAGTCCCAAACAGGATAAACCCAAGGCAAAACACCCCAAGACACATATCAATCAAATTAATGAAGATCAAACTCAAATATTAAAAGCATTAAACTCAACAAATATTAAAAGCATCAAAGGAAAAACAGCAAATAACACACAAGAGGATCCCCATAAAGATAACAGCCAATCTTTCAATAGAAACTCTTCATGTCGGAAGGGAATGGCAGGACATACTTAAAGTGATGAAAGTGAAAAACTTACAACTCAGATTACTATACCCAGCAAGGATCTCATTCAAGTATGAAGGAGAAATCAAAAGCTTTACAGCCAAGCAAAAGCTGAGAGAATTCAGCACCACCAAACCAGCTCTTCAACAAATGCTAAAGGATCTTCTTTAGACAGGAAACAGAAAAGGTTTATAAACTCAAACCCAAAACAACAAATTAAATGGCAATGGGATCATACTTATCAATAATTACCTTAAATGTAAATGGGTTGAATGCTCCAACCAAAAGACAAATACTGGCTGGATACAAAAATAAGACCCCTATATATGTCAAGATACCCACCTCAAACCAAGGGACACATACAGACTGAAAGTGAAGGGCTGGAAAAGGATATCTCATGCAAATAAAGACCAAAAGAAAGCAGGAGTAGCAATACTCATATCAGATAAAATAAGCTTTTAAATAAAGGCTGTGAAAATAGACAAAGAAGGACATGACATAATGATTAAAGGATCAATTCAAGAAGAAGATATAACAATTATAAATATATATGTGTCCAACATAGGAGCACTGCAATATGTAAGGCAAATGTTAACAAGTATGAAAGGGGAAATTAACAGTAACACAATAATAGTGGGAGACTTTAATAGCCCACTCACACCTATGGATAGATCAGCCAAACAGACAATTAGCAAGGAAATACAAACTTTAAATGATACAATGGACCAGTTAGATCTAATTGATATCTATAGGACATTTCACTCCAAAATAATAAATTTCACCTTTTTCTCAAGTGCACATGGAACATTCTCCAGGATAGATCACATCCTGGGCCATAAGTCTGGCCTTGGTAAGTTAAAAAAAATTGAAATCATTTCAAGTATCTTTTCTGATCATAATGTGGTAAGATTAGATGTCAACTACAGGAAAAAAAACTATTAAAAATACAAATGTATGGAGGCTAAACAACACACTTCTGAATAACCAACAAATCACAGAAGAAATCAATAAAGAAATAAAAATATGCATAGAAACAAATGAAAATGAAAACACAACAACCCAAAATCTATGGGATTCAGTAAAAGCAGTGCTGAGGGGAAGGTTCATAGCAATACAAGCTTACCTCAAGAAACAAGAGGAAAAATCAAATAAATAACCTAACTTTACACCTAAAGCAACTAGGAAAAGAAGAAATGAAGAACCCCAGGGTTAGTAGAAGGAAAGAAATCATAAAAATTAGAGCAGAAAAAAGTGAAAAAGAGACAAAGGAGACTATAGGAAAAATCAACAAAACTACAAATTGGTTCTTTGAGAAGATGAATAAAATAGACAAACCATTAGCCAGACTCATCAAGGAAAAAAGGGAAAAGAATCAAAACAACAAAGTTAGAAATTAAAATGGAGAAATCACAACAGACAACACAGAAATACAAAGGATCATGAGACTACTATCAGCAACTATATGTCAATAAAACGGACAACTTGGAAGAAATGGATGAATTTTTAGAAAAGTATAACCTTCCAAAACTGAACCAGGAAGAAATAGAAAATCTTAACAGACCCATCACAAGCATAGAGATAGAAACTGTAATCAAAAATCTTCCAACAAACAAAAGCCCAGGACCAGATGGCTTCACAGGTGAATTCTACCAAAAATTTAGAGAAGAGCTAACACCTATCCTACTCAGACTCTTCCAGAAAATTGCAGAGGAAAGTAACCTGCTAAATTCATTCTATGAGGCCACCATCATCCTAATGCCCAAACCAGACAAAGATGCTACAAAAAAGAAAACTATAGGCCAATATCATTGAGGAACATGGATGCAAAAATCCTCAAGAAAATTCTAGTGAACAGAATCCAACAACATGTTAAAAAAGATCATACATTGTGACCAAGTGGGCTTTATCCCAGGGATGCAAGGATTCTTCAATATTTGCAAATCAATCAGTGTGATACACCATATTAACAAATTGAAAGAGAAAAACCACATGATTATCTCAGTAGATGCAGAGAAAGCCTCTGACAAAATTCACATCCATTTATGATAAAAGCCCTCTAGAAAGCAGGCATAGAAGGAACATGATGCTGCTGCTACTGCTAAGTCACTTCAGTCATGTCTGACTCTGTGCGACCCCATAGACAGCAGCTCACCAGGCTCCCCTGTCCCTGGGATTCTCCAGGAAAGAACACTGGAGTGGGTTGCCATTTCCTTCTCCAATGTGTGAAAGTGAAAAGTGAAAGTGAAGTTGCTCAGTTGTGTCCGACTCTTAGCGACCCCATGGACTGCAGCCTACCAGGTTCCTCTGCCCATGGGATTTTCCAGGCAAGAGTACTGAAGTAGGGTGCCATTGCCTTCTCCAAGAAGGAACATACCTCAACATAATAAAAGCCATATATGATAAACCCACAGCAAACATCCTCAATGGTGAAAAATTGAAAGTGTTTTCCCTAAAGTCAGGAACAAGACATGGGTGTCCACTCTCACCACTACTATTCAACATAGTTTTGGAAGTTTTAGCCACAGCAATCAAATAAGGAAAATAAATGAAAGGAATCCAGATTGGAAAAGAAGAAGTAAAACTCTCACTGTTTGCAGATGACATTATCCTCTACATAGAAAACCCTAAAGACACCACCAGAAAATTACCAGAGCTAATCAATGAACATAGTAAAGTTGCAGGATATAAAATTAATACACAGAAATCCCTTGCATTCCTATACACTAACAATGAGAAAACAGAAAGAGAAATTAAGGAAACAATTCCATTGACTATTATGATGAAAAGAATAAAATACTTAGGAATAAATCTACCTAAAGAAACAAAAGATCTATATATAGAAAACTATAAAACACTGATGAAAGAAATCAAAGATGACACAAAAAGATGGAGAAATATATCATGTTCATGGATCGGAAGAATCAACATAGTGGAAATGAGTATACTACCCAAAGCAACCTATACATTCAGTGCAATCCCTATCAAGCTACCAACGGTATTTTTCAGAGAACTAGAACAAATAATTTCACAATTTGTATGGAAATACTCAAAACCTCGAATAGTCAAAGCAATCTTGAGAAAGAAGAATGGAACTGGAGGAATCAGCCTGCCTGGCTTCAGACTATACTACAAAGCTACAATCATCAGGACAGTATGGTACTGGCACAAAGACAGAAATATATATCAATGGAACAAAATAGAAAGCCCAGAGACAAATCCATACACCTATGGACACCTTATCTTTGACAAAGGAGGCAAAAATATACAGTGGAGAAAAGACAATCTCTTTAACAAGTGGTGCTGGGAAAACTGGTCAACCATCTGTAAAAGAATGAAACTAGAACACTTTCTAACACCATACACAAAAATAAACTCAAAATGGATTAAAGATCTAAATGTAAGACCAGAAAACTGTAAAACTCCTAGAGGAGAACATAGGCAATACACTCTCTGATATAAATCACAGTAAGATCTTCCATGATCCACCTCCCAGAGTAATGGAAGTAAAAGCAAAAATAAACAAAGGGTAACCTAATTAAACTTAAAAGCTTTTGCACAACAAAGGAAATTATAAGCTAGGTGAAAAGACAGCCTTCAGAATGGGAGAAAATAGTAGCAAATGAAGCAACTGACAAAGAATTAATCTCAAAAATATGTAAGCTGCTCATGCAGCTCAATACCAGAAAAATAGATGACCCAATCCAAAAGTGGGCCAAAGAACCAGACATTTCAAACTAAAGAAGACATTCAGATGGCTAGCTAACACATGAAAAGATCCTCAACATCACTCATTATCAGAGAAATGCAAATCAAAACCACAATGAGGTACCATCTCATGCAGTCAGAAAGGCTGCTATCAAAAAGTCTACAAACAACAAATGCTGGAGAGGGTGCGGAGAAAAGGGAACCCTCTTACACTGTTGGTGGGATTGCAAACTAGTACAGCCACTATGGAGAAGAGTGTGGAGATTCCTTAAAAAACTGGAAATAGAATTGCCATGCAACCCAGCAATCTCACTGCTGGGCATACACACCAAGGAAATCAGAACTGAAAGAGACACGTGTACCCCAATGTTTATCGCAGCACTGTTTACAATAGTTAGGACATGGAAGCAACCTAGATGTCATTGGCAGACGAATGGATAAGAAAGTTGTGTTACATATACACAATGGAATATTACTCAGCTATTAAACAGAATGCATTTGAATCAGTTCTAATGAGGTGGATGAAACTGGGACCTATTATACAGAGTGAAGTAAGTCAGAAAGAAAAACACCAACACAGTATATTAACACATATATATATATGGAATTTAGAAAGACAGTAATGACATGAGACAGCAAAAGAGACACAGATGTAAAGAATAGACTTTTGGACTCTGTGGGAGAAGGCAAGGGTGGGATGATTTGAGAGAATAGCACTGAAACATGTATATTACCACATGTGAAACAGATGACCAGTCCAAGTTCGATGCATGAAACAGGGCATTCAAAGCGGTGAACTGGGTCAACCCAGAGTGATAGGATGGGAAGGGAGGTGGGAGGTGGTTTAGGATGGGGGACACATATACACCCATGGCTGATTCAAGTCAGTGTGTGGCAAAAACCACCACAGTATTTTAAAGTAATTAGCCTCCAATTAAAATTAACTAATTAAAAAAAAAAAACAAAACAAAACTACAGCAGGACACAAGACATGAGGAGTGGACCTGGACAGCTCTATGGCTGAGGATTGGAGATGGCAGTGTGAAAACTGGAGATGGCAGCATGAATACTGGAGACAGCAATGTGAAAACTGGAAACAGCTCACAAACCCTGTCTTAAGTCATCACCCCCATTTCTGAGCCCTTTTACTTCATACACATGCATGACCTCCCAGCCCCTGAAAGCTTTTGAGTTTGTATAACTCTCCCTAGTAGTGTGAGAACCAGTTAGCAGAGGGATGCAATAGGCAAGAGATAAGGGAAGCCTGAACCAAGGCAACAGCAGTGGCCCGGATGGGAGGCCTGAATGAGACAGTTCAAAACAGAAAGAATTGGATTAGGACAGAGGGACCTGGGAGGTGGGTCACTGGACAGACAGAGACAGAAGTAATTTGGTTCTCTTGCTAATAACGTCACATCCCTGAAGAGCTAGTCTTCCTGTTGTGCTAAGTGAAAGTTCAGAGTTGGAGACATGGCTCAGAGTTTCCTGCCTAAAGATTGTATCTGAAGTTGTTTTCATAGAGCAAGAAAGGGGGTATCTAGAGGAAGAGCATCAGTGACTTGCAGCAGAAACAAGTTCCAACTCTTTGGGCCTCCTACCACATATCCTTTCAGGAGACTGCTTTTTGTTTGCTGTCTGAGGGACAGAACCAGTGCAGCCCCAGAGACCTAGGAGCAGGGACTTGGATTACGCACCACCTTTGGAATGAGCAAATTCCCATCATTTTCATTCTTTAGTCACTCTGCTCAAAAACCAAGTTCTTGGGCATTTGACCAAGTGTGTGTAGCAATATCAAGGAAAGCCTTCCTGAAAACATGGGAAAGAGGCCAATAAATATTCCCATTTTACAGAAGAAAGTTAAGTTGTTGGGTCCAGAAGACTTGGCAGGACTGGGGAGAACTTAAGTTACCCTACCTCAGAAGTAGGTTGAGAAGCAATGCCACTTTCCTGGCCTGATGCTGGAGACATTTCCACAAGCCAGTGAAGAGCTCTGTTTTATACAGAAGCATTATGACTTTTGTTTGCATATGTGCATTTTCACCGGTGAAGGCAATGGCACCCCACTCCAGTACTCTTGCCTGGAAAATCCCATGGATGGAGGAGCCTGGTGGACTGCAGTCCGTGGGGTCGCTGAGAGTCAGACATGACTGAGTGACTTCACTTTCACTTTTCACTTTCATGCATTGGAGAAGGAAATGGCAACCCACTCCAGTGTTCTTGCCTGGAGAATCCCAGGGACGGCGGAGCCTGGTGGGCTGCAGTCCATGGGGTCGCACAGAGTCGGACACTACTGAAGTGACTTAGCAGCAGCAGTGCATTTTCACTCAGTTAAACACTCATTACTTTGCATCCGTATTTCTTTTTGTTCATATTATTTTTTTATTTTTTACTGTCCTTGTATATGTCAATCTCAGGCCACATTTGGTCCTAGAAATTTAGATACTTCGAATTACATGCACAGTCCACAATCTCATCCAAATTAACATCTTTGACATGATTTGAAATGTAACTACATGTTTTGGAATATAGCTTATCTTTAATATGATAATAACAATGTTTGAAATACTGTCAGAAAAAAAGCCCAGGCTGTATTTCTTAACCTGAGCTTATATCACCAGTCTAGAACAGGAAACCAGAAATGACCATTGCCCCAAGACAGCATCCAATGTGAGAGAGAGGGAGAGGTCCCCTGAGCAAAATTGGGGCATATTACCATGTGGTTTTAGCACTCATGCAGAGACAACCGTGCTGATACTAGGGGAGGGCACTGCCCAGAACTCATGTGTGACCACTCATTCAAGAAAGCAGTCTCAACAGATGATGACACAGAACCCAGACTGTCTTCTCCTTCCCATCTTTTTCTGAAATCCATGCAGAGACAATGGGGAGATAAATGTAGAGCAAACACTTAGGGAATGGGTTTGGAGCCATGCTCAAGGTTCAGTGCAATGTTCAAGCAACTCATTTGTGACTAAAAAGCAACCAACCAACCTTGAACTCAAAAACATTCTTGGAGAATTTAAAAATACCTCTTTCGGGTATGAGGGATTTCAAAAAGTCTCTGTCTGGAGTCAGAACCCTGTCAGCACTCCCTGTGTACCACAGCCATCACCCACAGTGATAAAGAATGACCACCTCTGTGAGCCTGGGCTGCCTAATGGGGCCCGGGACAGCAGCTTCTCAGTCAAGAAGACCAAGACAGGGAAACTTAATGAGTTAATGGTTTCAAAAGCTTTTTGAGCACTTTGATGTGAGCAGATGCACCACTACAAAGCAGCCTTTCATCTTCCCAAATAGTCTCTCTCTCTTCCTGCCTACTCCACCCTGCTAGTCCTAACCAACCCCACCTAGACCACCACCTGCAAGAGGAGAGGATAGCAGGAAGCTAGCTCACAGAATGCTACCCGAGCACCCCAAGGTGTCGCATCCTTTCCTTTGCTTAATGTACCCATGTACATTTTGCCCAAACAGCATCCTCAGAGACACATGCAGCCCTTTGATGCTCTATGCCATTTGAGGAAGCAGAGAAAACCTGCTGCAAAATGAATGCAAATAGATTCTAATCAACAGGCAGAGCTCCGTTAGAGCCAACTTTAGCACTCTTCAAACGTGTTGCTATTTTTCTCTCTAGCTTACCCCATACAGCCGTTTCGAAGTGGGTCTCTGACCTTGGGAGGGGCTTGCAAACCATGACCTCTTCAGGAAACACCATAGCTAGACCAGCAAACTTCTATTCATCTTGGATGCCTTCTGCAAGCCAGAAAAGGGCTCCTTTTAAGGGCTCCTACTATAGATGGTTGAATTTAGAGTCACATTGACCAGGATTCTTGGCCTCCTCAATCACAGATCCTAGACATTGATTAGAGGCCAGATAAAAATTTCAGGCAAGGTTTTATTGATGGCCCTACTATAGTAGAGGGGAACCAAAACCAGTAACAGATTTCTTTGCTCATTTCCTGAAGAGGGGAGAGCTGGTTCCTTGTATGTGATGAGTGTAGGAGCGTGTCCAGGGGTCAGACTAGAGGGGTGGCTTAGGTGGTTTGCCCACCCGTTTGGTGGTGCTGTGTGCAGGGGCTTTTGCAGTACTTTGCTTTTACTCCTGACACCTTGATTTGCTCCTGGCTCTTGAGAAGTGGCAGTTAGGTTGTTTTGAATTTTTTTTTGAGGGGGGGTTGGTTGGTATTTTTGTATCTTCTTGTCCAGAATTTGCCCCAACTCTGCATGCATGCAGTTAATTTTAGTCCTTTATAATTTATTTTGTTGTTGCTTAAGGAGACATTTATCCAGGTGTAAGCATTTCAGCAAAGGGTCCTGAAACCATGTACTAAGGCCCTATGTCCTTGTCTTTAAAGTAAAATGCTTACTCAAGAGTTAATGATTGGGAAATGTGAAGATGTAGAAACAAAGAATAGCTGTTGGACTAGGGAACTGATAACAATTTAGAGTATAGTCAAAGCCATGGTTTTTCCAGGAGGCATGTATGGATGTGAGAGTTGGACCATAAAGAAGGCTGAGCACTGAAGAATTGATACTTTTAAACTGTGGTGCTGGAAGAAGACTCTTGAGAGTCCCTCAGACTGCAAGGATATCAAAATCAGTCCATCCTAAAGGAAATCAACCCTGAATATTCATTGGAAGGACTGATGCTGAAGCTGAAGCTCAATATTTTGGCCACCTGATGCAAAGAGCCAACTTATTGGAAAAGACCCTGATGCTGGGAAAGACTGCAGGCCAGTGGAAAAAAGGAGGTAGAGGATGAGATGGTTAGAAGGCATCACCAATGGACATGAATTTAGTCAAACTCTGAAAGATAGTGGCTTCCCTGATGACTCAGACAGTAAAGCATCTGCCTGCAGTGCGGGAGACCTGGGTTTGATCCCTGGGTTGGGAAGATCCCCTGGAGAAGGAAATGGCAACCCACTCCAGTACTCTTGCCTGGAAAATTCCATGGACTGAGAGGCTCCTCAGAGCCTTGTAGGCTACAGTCCATGGGATCGCAAAGAGTCAGACACAACTGAGCGACTTCACTTTACTTTTCACTTTACTTGAAAGATAGTGGAGAACAGAGGAATCTGGCAAGCTGCAGTTCATGGGGTCACAAAGAGTCAGATACAACTGACTTCAGTTCAGTTCATTTCAGTCGCTCAGTCGTGTCTGACTTTTGTGAAACCATGAACGCCAGGCCTCCCTGTCCATCACCAGCTCCTGGAGGCCACCCAAACCCATGTCCATTGAGTCGGTGATGCCATCCAACCATCTCATCCTCTGTCGTCCCCTTCTCCTCCTGCCCTCAATCTTTCCCAGCATCAGGGTCTTTTCCAATGAGTCAGCTCTTCATATCAGGTGGCCAAAGTATTGGAGTTTGAGTTTCAACATCAGTCCTTTCAGTGAACACCCAGGACTGATCTCCTTTAGACTTGATGAAACTAAGCCATGCTGTATGGGGCCGCTCAAGACAAATGGGTCATGGTGGAGAGGTCTGACAGAATGTGGTCCACTGGAGAAGGAAATGGCAAACCACTTCAGTATTCTTGCCTAGAGAACCCCGTGAACAGTATGAAAAGGCAAAAAGATAGGACACCGAAAGATGAAGAAAATGGCAATAGGAACATATATATCAATAATTCGGAGAAGGCAATGGCACCCCACTCCAGTACTCTTGCCTGGAAAATCCCATGGATGGAGGAGCCTGGTAGGCTGCAGTCCATGGGATCGCTAAGAGTCGGACACGACTGAGAGACTTCGCTTTGACTTTTCACTTTCATGAATTGGAGAAGGAAATGGCAACCCACTCCAGTGTTCTTGCCTGGAGAATCCCAGGGACGGGGGAGCCTGGTGGCTGCCGTCTATGGGGTCACACAGAGTTGGACATGACTGAAGTGACTTAGCATAGCGTAGCATATCAATAATTACTTTAAATGTAAATGGATTAAATGCTCCAACCAAAAGACACAGATTGGCTGAATGGATACAGAAAAAAGACCTATATATATGCTGTCTACAAGAAACCCACTTCAGACCTAAAGACACATATAGACTGAAAGTGAGAGGATGGAAACATATATTCCATGTAAATGGGAAGCAAAAGAAAGCTGGAGGAGCAATCCTTGTATCAGTCAAAATAGACCTTAAAATAAACAAGATTACAAGAGATAAGGAAGGATACTACATAATGATCAAGGGGTCAATCCAAGAGGAAGATATAACAATTGTAAATATCTATGCACCCACCATGCTGCTGCTGCTGCTAAGTCGCTTCAGTCGTGTCCAACTCTGTGCAACCCCATAGATGGCAGCCCACCAGGCTCCCCCGTCTCTGGGATTCTCCAGGCAAGAACACTGGAGTGGGTTGCCATTTCCTTCTCCAATGCATGAAAGTGAAAAGTGAAGGCGAAGTCGCTCAGTCGTGTCTGACTCTTAGTGACTCCATGGACTATAGCCCACTAGGCTCTTCCGTCCATGGGATTTTCCAGGCAAGAGTACTGGAGTGGGGTGCCATTGCCTTCTCCATGCACCCACCATAGGAGCACCTCAATACATAAGACAAATACTAACAGACATAAAAGGAGAAATGGTCAGTAACACAATAGTAGGAGACTTTAACATCCCCCTCAAACCAACGGACAGATCATCAAAATAGAAAATTAATAAGGAAACACACATCTTAAATGATACATTAGATGAGATGGATTTCATTGATATCTTCAGGACATTCCATCCAAATGTGGCATGTGCACCTTCTTCCCAAGTGCACATGCCACATTATCCAGGATAGACCACATTTGGGTCACAAATCAAACCTCAGTAAATTAAGAAAATTGAAATCGTATCAATCAACTCTGACTACAACGCTATGAGACTAGATATCAATTACAAGAAAAAACTGTAAGAAACGCAAACACATGGAGATTAAACAGCACGTTTCTAAATAACCAAAAGGTTACTGAGGAAATCAAAAGGGAAATAAAAAAATTTCTAGAAACACATGACAATGAAAACACAACAATTCAAAACCTATGGGATGCAGCAAAAACAGTTATAAGAGGGAAGGTTATAGCAATACAATCCTACCTCAAGAAACAAGAAAAACATTGAATGCTATGCTATGCTATGCTAAGTCACTTCAGTCGTGTCTGACTCTGTGTGACCCTATAGACGGCAGCCCACCAGGCTTCCCCGTCCCTGGGATTCTCCAGGCAAGAACACTGGAGTGGGTTGCCATTTCCTCCAATGCATGAAAGTGAAAAGAGAAAGTGAAGTCCCTCAGTTGTGTCCAATTCTTAGCGACCCCATGGACTGCAGCCTACCAGGCTCCTCCGTCTGTGGGATTTTCCAGGCAAGAGTACTGGAGTGGGGTGCCATTGCCTTCTCCGAAACATTGAATAGACAACCTAAGTTCATACCTAAAACAACTGGAAAAAGAACAAGATCAGATCAGATCAGATCAGTTGCTCAGTCATGTCTGACTCTTGGCGACCCCGTGAATTGCAGCACACCAGGCCTCCCTGTCCATCACCAACTCCCTGAGTTCACTGAGACTCATGTCCATCAAGTCAATGGTGCCATCCAGCCATCTCATCCTCTGTCGTCCCCTTCTCCTCTTGCCTCCAGTCCCTCCCAGCATCAGAGTCTTCTCCAATGAGTCAACTCTTCCCATGAGATGGCCAAAGTAGTGGAGTTTCAGCTTTAGCATCATTCCTTCCAAAGAAATCCCAGGGCTGATCTCCTTCAGAATGGACTGGTTGGATCTCCTTGCAGTCCAGGGGACTCTCAGGAGTCTTCTCCAACACCACAGTTCAAAAGCATCAATTCTTGGGCGCTCAGCCTTCTTCACAGTCCAACTCTCACATCCATACATGACCACAGGAAAAACCATAGCCTTGACTAGACGGACCTTTGATGGCAAAGTAATGTCTCTGCTTTTGAATATGCTATCTAGGTTGGTCATAACTTTCCTTCCAAGGAGTAAGCGTCTTTTAATTTCATGGCTGCAGTCACCATCTGCAGTAATTTTGGAGCCCAGAAAAATGAAGTCTGACACTGTTTCCACTGTTTCTCCATCTATTTCCCATGAAGTGATGGGACCAGATGCCATGATCTTCGTTTTCTGAATGCTGAGCTTTAAGCCAACTTTTTCACTCTCCTCTTTCACTTTCATCAAGAGACTTTTTAGTTCCTCTTCACTTTCTGCCATAAGAGTGGTGTCATCTGCATATCTGAGGTTATTGATATTTCTCCCAGAAATCTTGATTCCAGCTTGTGCTTCTTCCAGATCTTACAGCTTCTTCCATTCCAGTACAATGCAGATGTACTCTCCATATAAGTTAAATAAGCAGGGTGACAATATACAGCCTTGACGTACTCCTTTTCCTATTTGGAACCAGTCTGTTGTTCCATGTCCAGTTCTAACTGTTGCTCCCTGACCTGCATACAAATTTCTCAAGAGGCAGGTCAGGTGGTCTGGTATTCCCATCTCTTTCAGAATTTTCCACAGTTTATTGTGATCCACACAGTCAAAGGCTTTGGCATAGTCAATAAAGCAGAAATAGATGTTTTTCTGGAATGCTCTTGCTTTTTCCATGATCCAGCGGATGTTGGCAATTTGATCTTTGGTTCCTCTGCCTTTTCTAAAACCAGCTTGAACATCTGGAAGTTCACGGTTCACATATTGCTGAAGACTGGCTTGGAGAATTTTAAGCATTACTTGACTAGCGTGTGAGATGAGTGCAATTGTGCGGTAGTTTGAGAATTCTTTGGCATTGCCTTTCTTTGGGATTGGAATGAAAACTGACCTTTTCCAGTTCCGTGGCCACTGCTGAGTTTTCCAAATTTGCTGGCATATTGAGTGCAGTACTTTTACAGCATCATCTTTCAGGATTTGGAATAGCTCAACTGGAATTCCATCACCTCCACTAGCTTTGTTTGTAGTGATGCTTTCTAAGGCCCACTTGACTTCACATTACAGGATGTCTGGCTCTAGTTCAGTGATCACACCATCATGATTATCTGGGTCATGAAGATCTTTTTTGTACAGTTCTTCTGTGTATTATTGCCACCTCTTCTTAATATCTTCTGCTTCTGTTAGGTCCATACCATTTCTGTCCTTTATCGAGCCCATCTTTGCATGAAATGTTCCTTTGGTATCTCTGATTTTCTTGAAGAGATGCCTAGTCTTTCCCATCCTGTTGTTTTCGTCTATTTCTTTGCTTTGATCGCTAAAGAAGGCTTTCTTATCTCTTCTTGCTATTCTTTGGAACTCTGCATTCAGATGTTTATATCTTGCCTTTCTCCTTAGCTTTTCACTTCTCTTCTCTTCACAGCTATTTGTAAGGCCTCCCCAGACAGCCATTTTGCTTTTTTGCATTTCTTTTCCATGGGGATGGTCTTGATCCCTGTCTCTTATACAATGTCATGAACCTCATTCCATAGTTCATCAGGCACTCTATCTATCAGATCTAGGCCCTTAAATCTATTTCTCACTTCCACTGTATAATCATAAGGGATTTGATTTAGGTCATACCTGAATGGTCTAGTGGTTTTCCCTACTTTCTTCAATTTCAGTCTAAATTTGGCAATAAGGAGTTCATGGTCTGAGCCACAGTCAGCTCCTGGTCTTGTTTTTGCTGACTGTATAGAGCTTCTCCATCTTTGGCTGCAAAGAATATAATCGATCTGATTTCAGTGTTGACCATCTGGTGATGTTTATGCATAGAGTCTTCTCTTGTGTTGTTGGAAGAGGGTGTTTGTTATGACCAGTGCATTTTCTTGGCAAAACTCTATTAGTCTTTGCCCTGCTTCGTTCCGTATTCCAAGGCCAAATTTGCCTGTTACTCCAGGTGTTTCTTGACTTCCTACTTTTGCATTCCAGTCCCCTATAATGAAAAGAATATCTTTTTTGGGTGTTAGTTCGAAAAAGGTCTTGTAGGTCTTCAAAGAACCGTTCAATTTCAGCTTCTTCAGCGTGACTGGTTGGGGCATAGACTTGGATTACTGTAATACTGAATGGTTGCTTTGGAAACAAACAGAGATCATTCTGTCGTTTTTGAGATTGCATCCAAGTACTGCATTTCGGACTCTTTTGTTGACCATGATGGCCACTCCATTTCTTCTGAGGGATTCCTGCCCGCAGTAGTAGTAAAAATGGTCATCTGAGTTAAATTCACCCATTCTAGTCCATTTGAGTTCGCTGATTCCTAGAATGTCGACATTCACTCTTGCCATCTCTTGTTTGACCACTTCCAATTTGCCTTGATTCATGGACCTGACATTCCGGGTTCCTATGCAATATTGCTCTTCACAGCATCGGACCTTGTGAAGCAAAGAAAAAGAACAAAGAACCCCCCAAATTAGTAGAAGGAAAGAAATCATAAAGATCCAAGCAGAAATAAATGAAAAAGAAATGAAAGAAACAATACTAAAGATTAATAAAACTAAAAGCTGGTTCTTTGAGAAGATAAACAAAATTGACAAACCTTTAGCCAGACTCATCAAGAACAAAAGAGAAAAGAATCAAATCAACAAAATTAGAAATGGAAAAGGAGAGGTTGCAATAGACAATGCAGAAAACAAAGGATTATAAGAGACTATTATGAACAACTATATGGCAATAAAATGGATAACCTGTAAGAAATGGACAGATTCTTAGATAAATTCAATCTTTCAAGACTGAACAGAACGAAGTAGAAATTATGAACAATCCACTTACAAGGCCTGAAATTGAAACTGTGATCAAAAATCTCCCCAAAAACAAAAGCCCAGGACCAGATGGCTTCAAAGGAGAATTCTATCAAACATTTAGAGAAGAGCTAATGCATATCGAAGGGAACATTTCATGCAAAGATGGGCTCGATAAAGGACAGAAATGGTATGGACCTAACAGAAACAGAAGATCTCAAGAAGAGGTGGCAAGAATACACAGAAGAACTGTAAAAAAAGATCTTCATGACCAAGATATTCACAATGGTGTGATCACTCACCCAGAGCCAGACATCCTGGAATGTGAAGTCAAGTGGGCCTTAGAAAGCATCACTACGAACAAAGCTAGTGGAGGTGATGGAATTCCAGTTGAGCTCTTAAAATCCTGAAAGATGATGCTGTGAAAGTACTGCACTCAATATGCCAGCAAATTTGGAAAACTCAGCAGTGGCCACAGGACTGGAAAAGGTCAGTTTTCATTCCAATCTCAAAGAAAGGCAATGCCAAAGAATGCTCAAACTACCACACAATTGCACTCATCTCACACGCTAGTAAAGTGATACTCAAAATTCTCCAATGCAGTCTTCAGCAATACATGAACCGTGAACTTCCAGATGTTCGAGCTGGTTTTAGAAAAGGCAGAGGAACCAGAGATCAAATTGCCAATATCTATCCGCTGGATCATGGAAAAAGCAAGAGCATTCCAGAAAAACATCTATTTCTGCTTTATTGACTATGCCAAAGCCTTTGACTGTGTGGATCACAATAAACTGTGGAAAATTCTGAAAGAGATGGGAATACCAGACCACCTGACCTACCTCTTGAGAAATTTGTATGCAGGTCAGGAAGCAACAGTTAGAACTGGACGTGGAACAACAGACTGGTTCCAAATAGGAAAAGGAGTACGTCAAGGCTGTATATTGTCACCCTGCAGAGTACATCATAAGAAACGCTGGGCTGGAAGAAGCACAAGCTGGAATCAAGATTTCTGGGAGAAATATCAATAACCTCAGATATGCAGATGACACCACCCTTATGGCAGAAAGTAAAGAGGAGCTAAAAAGCCTCTTGATGAAAGTGAAAGAGGAGAGTGAAAAAATTGGCTTAAAGCTCAACATTCAGAAAACGAAGATCATGGCATCTGGTCCCATCACTTCATGGGAAATAGATGGGGAAACAGTGTCAGACTTTATCTTTTTTGCGCTTCAAAATCACCGCAGATGGTGATTGAAGCCAAGGAATTAAACAACTCTTGCTCCTTGGAAGAAAAGTTATGACCAACCTAGAGAGCATATCGAAAATTAGAGACATTACTTTGCCAACAAAAGTCTGTTTAGTCAAGGCCATGGTTTTTCCAGTGGTCATGTAAGGATGCGAGAGTTGGACTATGAAGAAAGCTAAGTGCCGAAGAATTGATGCTTTTGAACTGTGGTGTTGGATAAGACTCTTGAGAGTCCCTTGGACTGCAAGGAGATCCAACCAGTCCATTCTAAAGATCAGCCCTGGGATTTCTTTGGAAGGAATGATGCTAAAGCTGAAACTCCACTACTTTGGCCACCTCATGGGAAGAGCTGACTCATTGGAAAAGACTCTGATGCTGGGAGGGATTGGGGGTAGGAGGGAAAGGGGACAACAGAGGATGAGATGGCTGGATGGCATCACTGACTCGATGGATGTGAGTTTGAATGAACTCCAGGAGATTGTGATGGACAGGGAGGCCTGGCGTGCTGCGATTCATGGGGTCGCAAAGAGTTGGATACTACTGAGCGACTGAACTGAACTGAACTGAATGCATATCCTACTAAAACTCTTTCAAAAAACTGCAGAGTAAGGAACATTTTCAAACTCCTTCTATGAGGCTACCTCTCACTGATACTAAAACCAGACAAAGACAACACAAAAAAAGAAAACTATAGGCTAATATCACTGATGAACATAGATGCAAAAATTCTCAACAAAATTTTAGCAGAGTTCAGAAACACATCAAACAGTTCATACACCATGATCAAGTTGGGTTTATTCCAGGAATGCAAGGATTCTTCAATATATGCAAATCAATCAGTGTGAAACACCATATAACAAACTGAAAGATAAAAACCATATGATAATCTCAATAGATGCAGAAAAAACCTTTGACAAAATTCAGGACCCATTTATGATTGAAGTGAAAGTGAAAGTTGCTCAGTCATGTCTGTCTCTTTCCACCCCATGGACTAAATAATCCATAGAATTCTCTAGGCCAGAATCCTGGAGTGGGTAGCCTTTCCCTTCTCCAGGGGATCTTCCCAACCCCAGAATTGAACTCAGGTCTCCCGCATTGCAGGCAGACTCTTTACGAGCTAAGCCACAAGGGAAGCCCAAGAATACTGGAGCGGGTAGCCTATCCCTTCTCCAGTGGATCATTTATGATTAAAACTCTTAAAAAAATGGGCATAGAAGGAACTTACCTCAGCATAGTAAAGACCATATATGATAAGCATACAGCAAACATTATTCTCAATGGTGAAAAACTGAAACCATTCCCCCTAAGATCAGGAACAAGACAAGGGTGTCCATTTTCACCACTATTGTTTAACATAGTTCTGAAAGTCCTAGCTATAGCAATCAGAGAAGAAAAAGAAATAAAAGGAATTCAGATTGGAAAAGAAGTAAAGTTCTCACTGTTTGCAGATGACATAATACTATACATAGAAAACCCTAAAGATAGTATCAGAAAATTGCTAGAGCTAATCAGTGAATTTAGCAAAATTGCAGGATACAAAATCAATACACAGAAATCACTTGCATTTCTATATACTAACAATGAAAAATCAGAAAGAGAAATTAAGGAATCAATCCCATTTGCCATTGCAACAAAAAGAATTAAATATTTAGGAATAAACTTACCTAAGGAGACAAAAGAACTGTACATAGAAAATTATAAGACACTAACAAAAGAAGTCAAAGATGACATAAACAGATGGAGAGATATTCCATGTTCCTGGGTAGGAAGAATCAATATTGTGAAAATGACTATACTACCAAATACAGTCTACAGATTCAATGTTATCCCTATGAAATTACCAACAGCATTTTTCACAGAAGTGGAACAAAAAAATTCACAATACATATGAAAACACAAAGGACCCTGAATAGCCAAAGCAGTCTTGAGAAAGAAGAATGGAGCTGGAGGAATCAACCTTCCTGACTTCAGATTATACTACAAAGCTACAGTCTTCAAGACAGTATGGTACTGGCACAAAAACAGAAATATAGACCAATGGAACAAGATAGAAAGCCCAGAAATAAACCCATGCTCCTATGGATACCTTATTTTTGACAAAGGAGGCAAGAATATACAATGGGGAATAGACAGCCTCTTCAATAAATGGTGTTGGGAAAACTGGACAGCTACATGTAAAAGAATGAAATTAGAACACATCTTAACGCCATACACAAAGACAAACTCAAAATGGATTAAAGACCTAAATGTAAGACCAGAAACTATGAAACTCTTAGAGGAAAACATAGGCAGAACACTCGATGACATAAACCAAAGCAAGTTCCTCTATGACCCACCTCCTAGAGTAATGGAAATAAAAACAAAAGCAAACAAGTGGGACCCAATTAAACTTAAAAAGCTTTTGCACAGCAAAGGAAACTATAAGCAAGCTGAAAAGACAACCCTCACAATGGAAAAAAATAATAGCAAGTGAAATAACTGACAAAAGATTAATTTTCAAAACATACAAGCAGCTCATACAACTCAATGCCAGAAAAACAACCCAATCCAAAAGTGGGAAAAAGACCTAAACAGACATTTCTCCAAAGAAGACATACAGATGGCTAACAAACACATGAAAAGATGCTCAACATTGCTCATTATTAGAGAATGCAAATCAAAACCACAATGAAATGTCACCTCACACCAGTCATAATGGCTATTATCAAAGTCTACAAACAATAAATGCTGGAGAGGGTGTGGAGAAAAGGGAACACTCTTGCACTGTTGGTGGGAATATAAATTGATACAGCCACTATGGAAGACGGTATGGAGATTCCTTAAAAAACTAGGAAAAAAACCACCATAACCCAACAATCCCACTCCTAGGTATATATCCTGAGGAAACCAAAATTGAAAAAGACACATGTATACCATTGTTCATTGCAGCACTATTTACAATAGCTAGAACGTGGAAACAACCTAGATGTCCATTGACAGATGAATGGATAATGAAGTTGTGGTACATATACACAATGGAATATTACTCAGCCATAAAAAGGAACACATTTGAGTCAGTTCTGATGAGGCGGATGAACCAAGAACCTATTATACAGAGTGGAGAAGGCAATGGCACCCCACTCCAGTACTCTTGCCTGGAAAATCCCATGGATGGAGGAGCCTGGTAGGCTGCAGTCCATGGGGTCGCTAACAGTCAGACACGACTGAGCAACTTCACTTTCATGCATTGGAGAAGGAAATGGCAACCCACTCCAATGTTCTTGCCTGGAGAATCCCAGAGACGGGGGAGCCTGGTGCTATCAATGGGGTCACACAGAGTGGGACCCGACTGAAGTGACTTAGCATATCATAGAGCGATATACAGAGTGAAGTGAGTCAGAAAGATATACAGAGTGATATACAGAGTGAAGTGAGTCAGAAAGAGAAAGAGAAAGATAAATTTCGTATTCTAACCCATATATACAGAATTTAGAAAAATGGTACTGAAGAATTTATTTACAGGGCAGAATGGAGAAACAGACATAGAGAATAGATTTATGGACATGGGGAGAGGGGAGGAGAGGGTGAGATGTATGAAAAAAGTAACATGGAAACTCACATTACCATATGTAAAATAGATAGACAATGGGAATTTTCTGTACGGCTCAGGAAACTCAAACAGGGGCTCTGTATCAACCTGGAAGCACGGGATGGGAGGGAGATGGGAGGGAGGTTCACAAGGGAGGCATTATATGTATACCTATGGCTGATTCATGTTGAGGTTTGACAGAAAACAACAAAATTCTGTAAAGCAATTATCCTTCAATAAAAAAATAAAAAAATTTTGAGAAATAATGTGCTCAATAAAATGTGCAAATCCTAAGTGAACATTTTGATGGATATATACATACACACACACATATATATAACCACTACACAGGTCAAGAAAATCTCTCCAGCACACCAGTTTGCCCTCAAGCTCCCTTCTAAATAGCCCCTCACCAAAGGTAATCAATTATTCTTTCTTCTATCATATAAAATAGGTTCTTTTTTTTAAACTTCCTATAAGTAGAATCATATAGATTCTGCTGTTTTATATGTATGGCTTCTTTCATCCAACACTACAACATACATGTTGTATATACTAGTCTAGTCTGTGAAAATACAATTACATATCCATTCTCCTTTGAGACATTTGGGTTGTCTGTAATTTGGGGCTAATATGAGCCAGGCTGGGAGACAGCTTGGGACCTGGGACACTTTGCTGTGGTGCTTGCACCTGAAATCTGACCCAAATACAAAGAAACTACAAGGGATTAAAAATAATTGCCTGCACATTCAGTTGGGGCAAATTACAGACAAAATACAAAAAGACCAAAAATCCCAGCTGCTACTTCTGAAGAGTTGGGAGCAGGGTATCTGGAATAAAACCACATGACCTATGCACACACCACTGAAAGGGTGGGCAAACCACTTATGCGACCCCTTGGCCCAACTCCTGAACCAACCCCTACCCTCACCTGATGTAAGGAACACCCTTTCCCTCCTCAGGGAGTGAGCAAGGGAACATGGTACTTTTCACTACCCCCTGCTGCAGCAAGGTCTCCATTGTCTGGCCTCTCACCAATTTCTGTTGATTAAGGAACCCACAAACCCTGGTTGGTAACATTGCTATGAACCCATTTCTTGTGGTTCTACATAGTTGGAAGTTGGATCTTATACAGCCTTTACTCTCCCACAATATCCAGCAGGATGCCATACGTAGATCACTCTCAAGATAAGTCCGTGGGTCAAGACATTATGATATTAATACTTAGTCAAGAGACTTGGACATTAAAGAACCCTCCTGAAATTAACTCAAAGCATGTCAGCAAAGCTGTATTCCATTTCTCAAGTCAGAAAATTTGGGTGGGTTATTCACATGTTCAAGGTGACATGAATAGTTCATGGCAGATTTAATAAAGAGGAATTTTCACACAACTCTAAACATTTAGAGTTCTGGGCTTTCTTGCAAACAACAATGTAACAGATGTTTTATTTTATTTTTTTAAATTTTATTTTGCTTAACTTTACAATATTGTATTGCTTTTGCCATTCATCAAAATGAATCCGCCACAAGTATACATGTGTTCCCCATACTGAACCCTCCTCCCTCCTGCCTCCCCATACCATCCCTCTGGCTCGTCCCAGTGCACCAGCCCCAGGCCTCCATTATCAGGCATCGTACCTGGAATGGTGACTCATTTCAGGTATGATATACATATTTCAATGCTATTCTCCCAAATCATCCCACCCTCTCCCTCTCCCAGAGTCCAAAAGACTGTTCTATACATCAGTGTCTCTTTTGCTGTCTCGTAAACAGGGTTATTGTTACCATCTTTCTAAATTCCATATATATGCGTTATTATACTGTATTTGTGTTTTTCTTTCTGGCTTACTTCACTCTGTATAATAGGCTCCAGTTCCATCCACCTCATTAGAACTGATTCAAATGTATACTTGTTAATGGCTGAGTAATACTCCATTGTGTATATGTACCACAGCTTTCTTTATCCATTCATCTGCGGATGGATATCTAGGTTGCTTCCAAGTCCTGGCTATTGTAAACAGTGCTGCTATGAACATTGGGGTACACGTGTTTCTTTCAATTCTGGTTTTCTCAGTGGGTATGCCCAGCAGTGGGATTGCTGGATCATAAGGCAGTTCTATTCCCAGTTTTTTGAGGAATCTCTATACTGTTCTCCATAGTGGCTGTACTAGTTTGCATTCCCACCAACAGTGTAAGAGGGTTCCCTTTTCTCCACACCCTCTCCAGCATTTATTGCTTGTAGACTTTTGGATCGCAGCCATTCTGACTGGAGTGTAATGGTACCTCATAGTGGTTTTGATTTGCATTAAAAAGCCTCTTGATGAAAGTGAAAGTGGAGAGTGAAAAGGTTGGCTTAAAGCTCAACATTCAGAAAACGAAGATCATGGCATCTGGTCCCATCACTTCATGGGAAATAGATGGGAAAACAGTGGAAACAGTGTCAGACTTTATTTTTCTGGGCTCCAAAATCACTGCAGATGGTGACTGCAGCCATGAAATTAAAACACGCTTACTCCTTGGAAGGAAAGTTATGACCAACCTAGATAGCATATTCAAAAGCAGAGACATTACTTTGCCAACAAAGGTTCACCTAGTCAAGGCTATGGTCTTTCCTGTGGTCACGTATGGATGTGAGAGCTGGACTGTGAAGAAGGCTGAGTGCCGAAGAATTGATACTTTTGAACTGTGGTGTTGGAGAAGACTCTTGAGAGTCCCTTGGACTGCAAGGAGATCCAACCAGTCCATCAGCCCTGGGATTTCTTTGGAAGGAATGATGCTAAAGCTGAAACTCCAGTATTTTGGCCACCTCATGAGAAGAGTTGACTCATTGGAGAAGACTCTGATGCTGGGAGGGATTGGGGGCAGGAGGAGAAGGGGACGACAGAGGATGAGATGGCTGGATGGCATCACTGACTCGATGGATATGAGTCTGAGTGACCTCCGGGAGTTGGTGATGGACAGGGAGGCCTGGTGTGCTGTGATTCATGGAGTCGCGAAGAGTTGGACACGACTGAGCGACTGATCTGATCTGATCTGATAATGAGTGATGTTGAGCATCTTTTCATGTGTTTGTTAGCCATCTGTATGTCTTCTTTGGAGAAATGTCTATTTAGTTCTTTGGCCCATTTTTTGATTGGGTCATTTATTTTTCTGGAATTGAGCTGTAGGAGTTGCTTGTATATTTTTGAGATTAGTTGTTTGTTGCTTCATTTGCTACTATTTTCTCCCATTCTGAAGGCTGTCTTTTCACCTTGCTTATAGTTTCCTTTGTTGTGCAGAAGCTTTTAAGTGTAATTAGGTCCCATTTGTTTATTTTTTATTTTATTTCCAATATTCTGGGAGGTGGGTCATAGAGGATCCTGCTGTGATGTATGTCAGAGAGTGTTTTGCCTATGTTTTCCTCTAGGAGTTTTATGGTTTCTGGTCTTACATTCAGATATTTATTCCATTTTGAGTTTATTTTTGTGTATGGTGTTAGAAAGTGTTCTAGTTTCATTCTTTTACAAGTGTTTGACCAGTTTTCCCAGCACCACTTGTTAAAGAGATTGTCTTTAATCCATTGTATATTCTTGCCTCCTTTGTCAAAGATAAGGTGTCCATATGTGCGTGGATTTATCTCTGGGCTTTCTGTTTTGTTCCATTGATCTATATTTCTGTCTTTGTGCCAGTACCATACTGTCTTGATGACTGTGGCTTTGTAGTAGAGCCTGAAGTCAGGCAGGTTGATTCCTCCAGTTCCATTCTTCTTTCTCAAGATAGCTTTGGCTATTCAAGGTTTTTTGTATTTCCATACAAATTGAGAAACTATTTGTTCTAGCTCTGTGAAGAATACCGTTGGTAGCTTGATGGGGATTGCATTGAATCTATAAATTGCTTTGGGTAGTATACTCATTTTCACTATATTGATTCTACCAATCCATGAATATGGTATATTTCTCCATCTATTAGTGTCGTCTTTGATTTCTTTCACCAGTGTTTTATAGTTTTCTATATATAGGTCTTTAGTTTCTTTAGGAAGATATATTCCTAAGTATTTTATTCTTTTCATTGCAATGGTGAATGGAATTGTTTCCTTAATTTCTCTTTCTATTTTCTCATTATTAGTGTACAGGAATGCAAGGGATTTCTGTGTGTTGATTTTATATCCTGCAACTTTACTATATTCATTGATTAGTTCTAGTAATTTTCTGGTGGAGTCTTTAGGGTTTTCTACGTAGAGGATCATGTCATCTGCAAACAGTGAGAGTTTTACTTCTTCTTTTCCAATTTGGATTCCTTTTATTTCTTTTTCTACCCTGATTGCTGTGGCCAAAACTTCCAAAACTATGTTGGATAGTAATGGTGAAAGTGGGCATCCTTGTCTTGTTCCTGACTTTAGAGGAAATGCTTTCAATTTTTCACCATTGAGGAAAACCCCATTGCTGTGGGTTTGTCATATATAGCTTTTATTATGTTGAGGTATGTTCCTTCTATTCCTGCTTTCTGGAGAGTTTTTATCATAAATGGACGTTGAACTTTGTCAAAGGCTTTCTCTGCATCTATTGATATAACCATATGGTTTTTATTTTTCAATTTGTTAATGTGGTGTATTACATTGATTGATTTGCGGATATTGAAGAATCCTTGCATTCCTGGGATAAAGCCCACTTGGTCATGGTGTGTGATCTTTTTAATGTGTTGTTGGATTCTGATTGCTAGAATTTTGTTAAGGATTTTTGCATCTATGTTCATCAGTGATATTGGCCTGTAGTTTTCTTTTTTTGTGACATCTTTGTCAGGTTTTGGTATTAGAGTGATGGTGGCCTCATAGAATGAGTTTGGAAGTTTACCTTCCTCTGCAATTTTCTGGAACAGTTTGAGTAGGATAGGTGTTAGCTCTTCTCTAAATTTTTGGTAGAATTCAGCTGTGAAGCCGTCTGGACCTGGGCCTTTGTTTGCTGGAAGATTTCTGATTACAGTTTCAATTTCCATGCTTGTGATGGGTCTGTTAAGATTTTCTATTTCTTCCTGATCCAGTTTTGGAATGTTGTACTTTTCTAAGAATTTGTCCATTTCTTCCACGTTGTCCATTTTATTGCCATATAATTGCTGATAATAGTCTCTTATGATCCTTTGTATTTCTGTGTTGTCTGTTGTGATCTCTCCATCTTCATTTCTAATTTTATTGATTTGATTTTTCTCCCTTTGTTTCTTGATGAGTCTGGCTAATGGTTTGTCAATTTTATTTACCCTTTCAAAGAACCAGCTTTTGGCTTTGTTGATTTTTGCTATGGTCTCTTTTGTTTCTTTTGCATTTATTTCTGCCCTAATTTTTAAGATTTCTTTCCTTCTACTAACCTTGGGGTTCTTCATTTCTTCCTTTTCTAGTTGCTTTAGGTGTAGAGTTAGGTTTTTTATTTGACTTTTTTCTTGTTTCTTGAGGTATGCCTGTATTGCTATGAACTTTCCCTTTAGGACTGCTTTTACAGTGTTCCACAGGTTTTGGGTTGTTGTTTTCATTTTCATTCGTTTCTATGCAGATTTTGATTTCTTCTGTGATTTGTTGGTTATTCAGCAGCGTGTTGTTCAGCCTCCATATGTTGGAATTTTCAATAGTTTTTCTCCTGTTATTGAGATCTAATTTTACTGCATTGTGGGCAGAAAAGATGCTTGGAATGATTTCAATTTTTCTGAACTTACCAAGGCTAGATTTATGGCCCAGGATGTGGTCTATCCTGGAGAAGGTTCCGTGTGTGCTTGAGAAAAAGGTGAAATTCATTGTTTTGGGATGAAATGTCCTATAGATATCAATTAGGTCTGACTGGTCTATTGTATCGTTTAAAGTTTGTGTTTCCTTGTTAATTTTCTGTTTAGTTGATCTATCCATTGGTGTGAGTGGGGTATTAAAGTCTCCCACTATTATTGTGTTATTGTTGATTTCTCCTTTCATACTTGTTAGTATTTGTTTTACATATTGCGGTGCTCCTATGTTGGGTGCATATATATTTATAATTGTTATATCTTCTTCTTGGATTGATCCTTTGATCATTATGTAGTGACCTTCTTTGTCTCTTTTCACAGCCTTTGTTTTAAAGTCTATTTTATTTGATATGAGTGTTGCTACTCCTGCTTTCTTTTGGTCCCTATTTGCATGGAAAATCTTTTTCCAGCCCTTCACTTTCAGTCTGTATGTGTCCCCTGTTTTGAGGTGGGTCTCTTGTAGACAACATATACAGGGGTCTTGTTTTTGTATCCATTTGGCCAGTCTCTGTCTTTTGGTTGGGGCTTTCAACCCATTTACATTTAAGGTAATTATTGATAAGTATGATCCTGTTGCCATTTACTTTATTGTTTTGGGTTCGAATTTATATACCCTTTTTGTGTTTCCTGTCTAGAGAATGTCCTTTAGTATTTGTTGGAGAGCTGGTTTGGTGGTGCTGAATTCTCTCAGCTTTTGCTTGTCTGTAAAGCTTTTGATTTCTCCTTCATATTTGAATGATATCCTTGCTGGGTACAATAATTTGGGCTGTAGGTTATTTTCTTTCATCACTTTAAGTATGTCTTGCCATTCCCTCCTGGCTTGGAGAGTTTCTATTGAAAGATCAGCTGTTATCCTTATGGGAATTCCCTTGTGTGTTATTTGTTGTTTTTCCCTTGCTGCTTTTAATATTTGTTTTGTGTTTGAGCTTTGTTAATTTGATTAATATGTGTTTTGGGGTGTTTCGCCTTGGGTTTATTCTGTTTGGGACTCTCTGGGTTTCTTGGACTTGAGTGATTATTTCCTTCCCCATTTTAGGGAAGTTTTCAACTATTATCTCCTCTAGTATTTTCTCATGGTCTTTCTTTTTGTCTTCTTCTTCTGGGACTCCTATGATTCGAATGTTGTAACGTTTAATATTGTCCTGGAGGTCTCTGAGATTGTCCTCATTTCTTTTAATTCGTTTTTCTTTTTTCTCCTCTGATTCATTTATTTCTACCATTCTATCTTCTAATTCACTAATTCTATCTTCTGCCTCTGTTATTCTACTATTTGTTGCCTCCAGAGTGTTTTTTATCTCGTTTATTGCATTATTCATTACATCTTGACTCTTTTTTATTTCTTCTAGGTCCTTGTTAAACCTTTCTTGCATCTTCTCAATGCTTTTCTCCAGGCTATTTATCTGTGATTCCATTTTGATTTCCAGATTTTGGATTAATTTCACTATCATTATTCAGAATTCTTTATCAGGTAGATTCGCTATTTCTTCCTCTTTGGTTTGGTTTGGTGGGCATTTATCCTGTTGCTTTACCTGCTGGGTATTCTTATGTCTCTTCATCTTGTTTAAATTGCTGAGTTTGGGGTGTCCTTACTGTATTCTGGCAGTTTGCGGAGTTCTCTTTATTGTGGCGTTTCCTCACTGTGTGTGGGTTTGTACAGGTGGCTTGTCAAGGTTTCTTGGTTATGGAGACGTGTCGGTGTTCTGGTGGATGGAGCTGGATTTCTTCTCTCTGGAGTGCAGTGAAGTGTCCAGTAATGAGTTATGAGATGTCTATGATTTTGGGGTCACTTTGGGTAGTCTGTATATTGGAGCTCAGGGCTGTGTTCCTGTGTTGCTGGAGAATTTGTTTGGTATATCTTGCCATGTAACTTGTTGGCCCTTGTGTGATGCTTGGTTTCAGTGTAGGTATGGAGGCATTTGATGAGCTCCTGTCAATTAATGTTCCGTGGGATCAGGGTTTGTATTTAGGCCTCCTGCTTCCAGTTATCGGTCTTATTTTTACAGTAGTCTCAAAACTTCTCCTTCTATACTGCACTCCACAACTGGACCGCTCAGAGATGTTCACGGAGTTATACAGAGAAGAGAAGAGGGAGGAAGGAGATAGAGGTGGTCAGCAGGATAAAAGGAGGGAATGAAAAGGAGAGAGACAGATCCAGTCAGTAATCAGTTCCCTAAGTGTTTTCCTTTATTTGGAACACTCAGAAATTCACAGAGTTGGATAGAGTAGAGAGGGGTTAGGGAGGAGACACAGGCGAACTGGTGGAGAAAAAGGAGAATCCGGAGGTGGAGAGAACAGTCAAGGCAGTAATCTCGCTCCCTAGTAAAAAGTGGGTACTGAAGATTAGGTTCTTAAGGGTACAGAATTGGTAACATATACCTAAAAGCAAAAATTAAAAATCTAGAGTAGAGTTTGGAGTTTCAAAAATGCAGTGTTAAAGAAAAGAAGAAGGAAAAGAAAGAGAGAAAAAGAAAAAAGAAAAAAAAAAGAGTCACAAAAGTTATAAAGAAAATATAGGTACAAAATGATAACCAATATTAAAAAGCAAAAGTTAAAAATCTAGAGTAGAGTTTGGAGTTTCAAAAATACAATGTTAAAGAAAAGAAGAAGAAAAAGAAAGATAGAAAGAAAGAAAAAAAAGAAAGAAAGAAAATAAAAACAAAACCAAAAACAAACAAAGTCACAAAAATTATAGAGAAGATATAGGCACAAATTGATTACATATACCAGAAAGCATAAAATAAAGATCTAGATTAGAGTTTGGAATTTCAGGAATACAATGTCAAAGAAAAGATGAAGAGATAGAAAGAGAGAGGAAAAAAAGTCACAAAATTATAAAAAAAAAAAAATAGGTACAAAATTGATAACAATTACCAATAAGCTAAACTTATGAATCTAGAGCAGAGTTTGGAGTTTCAAAAATACAATGTTAAAGAAAAGAAAAAAAAAAAAAAAAAGAAAGAAAAAAAAAGGGGTCGCAAAAGTTATAAAAAATATATATAGTGTTTTTTTTTTAAAAAGGGTCTTTTATTTATTTATTTTTATTTATTTTTTTTACAAAGTAATAGTAGGTTCTAAAAGTGAAAATTTAAGGAGTACTAGAGGATAAAGAAAAATTAAGAAAAAAAAATTTTTTTTTCCTTAAAAAAAAAAAAAAAAAAAAAAAAAGAAAAAATGATGATAAAAATAGTAAAAATATATATAAGACTTTCTCTGTTATTGTTGTGGGTATTGTGGGTTCAGTTCATTTTTGGCTAGTTCCTTGTTCCAGCTTAAATTTCTCAAGGTCTATAGGCCCCTTTCTATGTAGTTGGTACTAACCACGGGGTTTTAGTTTATTGCCTGTCGCTTCCACAGCGGTTCCCTCTGTTATAGCTTCTTCTGTTTGCTGGTCTCTTCAGTGTCTGATTTCTGCCCTGATACAAAGCAGTCGGTGGTGGACACCCTTTTTTTTTTTTTTTTAGGCTCACTTGTTCAGTCGCGCTCCTTTAGAAGGCAATGAGTTGCTTTTCTGGGTGTCTGATGTCCTCTGCCGGCTTTCAGAAGTTGTTTTGTGGAATTTACTCGGCGTTTAAATGTTCTTTTCATGAATTTGTGGAGGAGAAAGTGTTCTCCCCGTCCTATTCCTCCGCCATCTTGCAATCTCCAGATGTTTTATTTTAAATTATCTATGCCTGAACTGACTTTAGATCAGTTATTTCAGAATCTTGAGAGGGTGGTGCCTATGCATAATGTTTCAAGCGCAGCTAAGTGCTGAGAATCATCAGCTAATATCCCAGCCTTGTCATCTTATAGCACTGGCATGGAAAAAAAAAGGGGGGGTGGGGGTGGGCTGAAATAATGACCCTACATGCTTGATCTCTAGAAATTGCTGGGAAATACTGAAAGACACAGACTCACATGCATTCATAATCAATACCATGAGTGATTAACCTGAAATAATTCTGTCTTCATGTTCTATGGGAATTATCCTTAGGCTCTTTTTCCAGAGAAACAAAAGTGCTGGATAAAAATGAGATACTCATACATTTCCATGATGTCTATCTAAGATAGTATTTTCTGAGAGCCTCCTATACTCCTGGCATTATCTACATCCTTAACATCTTCAAAATTTGGATGCAGAAAAGACCAAATCTCTTCCTCAAGTACCTAGATGCTCTAACATATGCTATAGAAAAATACCTGTAGTCCAACATTTTTGTGTTGGGAAAAATGATCGGCTTTACTATTGTCAGTATTTGCTTTAATAGTCTCAGATCTTTCCATATGATACTATGCAGTTAATTTCAGTGTAAGCACTTACCTAATATTACCAGTGCCTATCAGACCTCCCTCCAGAAAAGCTTTTATTTTTATTTTTTTTAATCTCTTTTATTGATTATCAGAAACATTACAAACATCTAGTATGAACAAATTGTAACATGATAGTGTTTAGTTTGAACAATTAATACATTTCAGATATAATATTATACATATTTCAATGCTATTCTCCCCAATCATCCCACCCTCTCCCGGTCCCAGAGTCCAAAAGTCTGGTCTATACATCAGTGTCTCTTTTGTTGTCTCGTAAATAGGGTTATTTTTACCATCTTTCTAAATTCCATATATATGCGTTAGTATACTGTATTTGTGTTTTTGTTTCTGGCTTACTTCACTCTGTATAATAGGCTCCAGTTCCATCCCCCTCCTTAGAACTTTTTCAAATTTTTTTTTTTTTTTGGGGGTTATACTTTCCTTTTTTTTTTTGTACCACAGCTTGTTTATCCATTCATTTGTGGATGGACATCTAGGTTGCTTCCATGTTCTGGCTATTGCAAACAGTGCTGCTATGAACATTGGGGTACACGTGTCTCTTTCAATTCTGGTTTTCTCAGTGTATATGCCCAGCAGTGGGATTGCTGGATCATAAGGCAGTTCTATTCGCAGTTTTTTGAGGAATCTCCATACTGTTCTCCATAGTGGCTGTACTAGTTTGCATTCCCACCAACAGTGCAAGAGGGTTCCCTTTCTCCGCACCCTCTCCAGCATTTATTGCTTGTAGACTTTTGGATAGCAGCCATTCTGATTGGCGTGAAATGGTATCTCATAGTGGTTTTGATTTGCATTTCTCTGATAATGAGTGATGTTGAGCATCTTTTCATGTGTTTGTTAGCCATCTGTATGTCTTCTTTGGAGAAATGTCTATTGAGTTCTTTGGCCCATTTTTTGATTGGGTCATTTATTTTTCTGGAATTGAGCTGTAGAAGTTGCTTGTATATTTTTGAGATTAGTTGTTTGTCAGTTGCTTCATTTGCTATTATTTTCTCCCATTCTGAAGGCTGTCTTTTCACCTTGCTTATAGTTTCCTTTGTTGTGCAGAAGCTTTTTAAGTTTGATTAGGTCCCATTTGTTCATTTTTGATTTTATTTCCGATATTCTGGGAGGTGGGTCATAGAGGATCCTGCTGTGATGTAAGTCAGAGAGTGTTTTGCCTATGTTTTCCTCTAGGAGTTTTATAGTTTCTGGTCTTACATTTAGCTCTTTAATCCATTTTGAGTTTATTTTTGTGTATGGTGTTAGAAAGTGTTCTAGTTTCATTCTTTTACAAGTGTTTGACCAGTTTTCCCAGCACCACTTGTTAAAGAGATTGTCTTTAATCCATTGTATATTCTTGCCTCCTTTGTCAAAGATAAGGTGTCCATAGGTGCGTGGATTTATCTCTGGGCTTTCTATTTTGTTCCATTGATCTATATTTCTGTCCTTGTGCCAGTACCATACTGTCTTGATGACTGTGGCTTTGTAGTAGAGCCTGAAGTCAGGCAGGTTAATTCCTCCAGTTCCGTTCTTCTTTCTCAAGATAGCTTTGGCTATTCGAGGTTTTTTGTATTTCCATACAAATTGTGAAATTATTTGTTCTAGCTCTGTGAAGAATACCGTTGGTAGCTTGATGGGGATTGCATTGAATCTATAAATTGCTTTGGGTAGTATATTCATTTTCACTATATTGATTCTACCAATCCATGAACATGGTATATTTCTCCATCTATTAGTGTCCTCTTTGATTTCTTTCACCAGTGTTTTATAGTTTTCTATATATAGGTCTTTAGATTCTTTAGGAAGATATATTCCTAAGTATTTTATTGTTTTCATTGCAATGGTGAATGGAATTGTTTCCTTAATTTCTCTTTCTATTTTCTCATTATTAGTGTACAGGAATGCAAGGGATTTCTGTGTGTTAATTTTATATCCTGCAACTTTACCATATTCATTGATCAGTTCTAGTAATTTTCTGGTGGAATCTTTAGGGTTTTCTACGTAGAGGATCATGTCATCTGCAAATAGTGAGAGTTTTACTTCTTCTTTTCCAATTTGGATTCCTTTTATTTCTTTTTCTGCTCTGATTGCTGTGGCCAAAACTTCCAAAACTATGTTGAATAGTAATGGTGAAAGTGGGCATCCTTGTCTTGTTCCTGACTTTAGAGGAAATGCTTTCAATTTTTCACCATTGAGGATAATGTTTGCTGTGGGCTTGATAATACAGGATAATTGCCCACCAAACCAAACAAAAGAGGAAGAAATAGCGAACCTACCTGATAAAGAATTCCGAATAATGATAGTGAAATTAATCCAAAATCTGGAAAGCAAAATGGAATCATGGATAAATAGCCTGGAGAAAAGCATTGAGAAGATGCAAGAAAGATTTAACAAGGACCTAGAAGAAATAAAAAAGAGTCAATATATAATGAATAATGCAATAAATGAGATCCAAAACACCCTGGAGGCAACAAATAGTAGAATAACAGAGGCAGAAGATAGAATTAGCGAATTAGAAGATAGAATGGCAGAATTAAAGGAATCAGAGGAGAAAAAAGAAAAACGAATTAAAAGGAATGAGGACAATCTCAGAGACCTCCAGGACAATATTAAACGTTACAATATTCAAATCATAGGAGTCCCAGAAGAAGAAGACAAAAAGAAAGACCATGAGAAGATACTAGAGGAGATAATAGTTGAAAACTTCCCTAAAATGGGGAAGGAAATAATCACTCAAGTCCAAGAAACCCAGAGAGTCCCAAATAGGATAAACCCAAAACGAAACACCCCAAGACACATATTAATCAAATTAACAAAGATCAAACACAAAGAACAAATATTAAAAGCAGCAAGGGAAAAACAACAAATAACACACAAGGGAATTCCCATAAGGATAACAGCTGATCTTTCAATAGAAACTCTCCAAGCCAGGAGGGAATGGCAAGACATACTTAAAGTGATGAAAGAAAAGAACCTACAGCCCAGATTATTGTACCCAGCAAGGATCTCATTCAAATATGAAGGAGAAATCAAAACCTTTACAGACAAGCAGAAGCTGAGAGAATTCAGCACCACCAAACCAGCTCTCCAACAAATACTAAAGGACATTCTCTAGACAGGAAATACAAAAAGGATATATAAATTCAAACCCAAAACAACAAAGTAAATGGCAACGGGATCATATTTATCATTAATTACCTTAAATGTAAATGGGTTGAATGCCCCAACCAAAAGACAGAGACTGGCTGAATGGATACAAAAACAAGACCCCTCCATATGCTGTCTACAAGAAACCCACCTCAAAACAGGGGACACATACAGACTGAAAGTCAAGGGCTGGAAAAAGATTTTCCACGCAAATAGAGACCAAAAGAAAGCAGGAGTAGCAATACTCATATCAGATAAAATAGACTTTAAAACAAAGGATGTGAAAAGAGACAAAGAAGGTCACTACCTAATGATCAAAGGATCAATCCAAGAAGAAGATATAACAATTATAAATATATATGCACCCAACTTAGGAGCACCACAATATATAAGACAAATACTAACAAGTATGAAAGGAGAAATCAACAATAACACAATAATAGTGGGAGACTTTAATACCCCACTCACACCAATGGATAGATCAACTAAACAGAAAATTAACAAGGAAACACAAACTTTAAACGATACAATAGACCAGTTAGAACTAATTGATATCTATAGGACATTTCATCCCAAAACAATGAATTTCACCTTTTTCTCAAGTGCACACGGAACCTTCTCCAGGATAGACCACATCCTGGGCCATAAATCTAGCCTTGGTAAGTTCAGAAAAATTGAAATCATTCCAAGCATTTTTTCTGACCACAATGCAGTAAGAGTAAATCTCAATAACAGGAGAAAATCTATTAAAAAGACCAACATATGGAGGCTGAACAACACACTCCTGAATAACCAACAAATCACAGAAGAAATCAAAAAAGAAATCAAATTCTGCATAGAAACGAATGAAAATGAAAACACTACAACCCAAAACCTGTGGGACACTGTAAAAGCAGTCCTAAGGGGAAAGTTCATAGCAATACAGGCATACCTCAAGAAACAAGAAAAAAGCCAAATAAATAACCTAACTCTACACCTAAAGCAACTGGAAAAGGAAGAAATGAAGCACCCCAAGGTTAGTAGAAGGAAAGAAATCCTAAAAATTAGGGCAGAAATAAATGCAAAAGAAACAAAAGAAACCATAGCAAAAATCAACAAAGCCAAAAGCTGGTTCTTTGAAAGGGTAAATAAAATTGACAAACCACTAGCCAGACTCATCAAGAAACAAAGGGAGAAAAATCAAATCAATAAAATTAGAAAAGAAAATGGAGAGATCACAACAGACAGCACAGAAATACAAAGGATCATAAGAGACTACTATCAGCAATTATATGGCAATAAAATGGACAATGTGGAAGAAATGGACAAATTCTTAGAAAAGTACAACTTCCCAAAACTGGATCAAGAAGAAATAGAAACTCTTAACAGACCCATCACAAGCACGGAAATTGAAACTGTAATCAGAAATCTTCCAGCAAACAAAAGCCCAGGTCCAGACGGCTTCACAGCTGAATTCTACCAAAAATTTAGAGAAGAGCTAACACCTATCCTACTCAAACTATTCCAGAAAATTGCAGAGGAAGGCAAACTTCCAAACTCATTCTATGAGGCCAGCATCACCCTAATACCAAAACCTGACAAAGATCCCACAAAAAAAGAAAACTACAGGCCAATATCACTGATGAACATAGATGCAAAAATCCTTAACAAAATTCTAGCAATCAGAATCCAACAACACATTAAAAAGATCATACACCATGACCAAGTGGGCTTTATCCCAGGAATGCAAGGATTCTTCAATATCCGCAAATCAATCAATGTAATACACCACATTAACAAACTGAAGAATAAAAACCATATGATTATCTCAATAGATGCAGAGAAAGCCTTTGACAAAGTTCAACATCCATTTATGATAAAAACTCTCCAGAAAGCAGGAATAGAAGGAACATACCTCAACATAATAAAAGCTATATATGACAAGCCCACAGCAAACATTATCCTCAGAAAAGCTTTTAGGTGATAGTGTTCTACAGAGTAGATTTCCTCCCTCCCCTCCATCATAATGCCATCAGCAAATCAGTCATTACATTCCAGAGACTAGCAGAACCCTCCCTTGTCAATTGCTGAATAGTCAGTTACAGTCAGGACAGAAGCAGTTTCACACTGATTAAAAAAAGAATTATAGTCGTTTCTGTTTTTCAAATTAAGGGACAACATCTATGTAATACAGAATTAGAGACTTGGCTTAACAAAACAATTACTTAAAAGAACAGAAAATTGAATTTAGAGGGAAACTCTGTGACCAAGACAATATGACTTTCTATAAATAAGAAGTTTGAAATCTGTTAGCCTTTCTAAATCCAGAAAATTGAAAGACCCCAGGGAACTGTAAACTAACCTAATATCAATACTATGTTGAAAAGTCAAAATGTTAATTTCCTCAAGCACTGGAGAGGATTCGTCTCACTAGCAAACTTTAGATATAAATACCAAGTCCAAAATAATTCTCCAATGACTCTGAGCATGTTACCAATGACAACAGATTTGAAATGCATTTTAGAAGCGGTGAAAGGGAATTAAATAGATTTCCAGTGCTATAAAGCTTAATATTACTTTAGAAAGTGTTGAACTCTCTCATCTTCCTTGCAACTCATTTGGTGCCTTGTAAGCACTGAAGTCAGACACGACTAAGCGACTTCATTTTCACTTTTCACTTTCATGCATTGGAGAAGGAAATGGCAACCCACTCCAGTGTTCTTGCCTGGAGAATCCCAGGGATGGGGAGCCTGGTGGGCTGCCATCTATGGGGTCGCACAGAATTGGACACGACTGAAGCGATTTAGCAGCAGCAGCAAGCATTGAAGAAAAGCTAAGTGCAGGAGCACTTTATTAATGCACCAAAAGCCACATCAATGTTAATATGCTAACACCTTCAGAAAGTTTTTGAGATCTAAAATAAAAAAAGTATATGAATTCCTAAGAGCTTTGATGGAAAAATATCTCTATCACCTACGAGAGCTGCCTTTAGTGCAGGGACCAACTATAAGTTAGGGATACTTGATTTTGGAAGAATATTCACAAGTTAACTGCAAGGCATTATGCTTCCCATGAAAATACTGCAAAGATTCTAATTAGTTTTTAATTGCTTGATAAATTGGTCCAATTTTACTCAAAATGGCCTTTAAAGCGCTATACACCAAGATTATTTCAGTGAGAAAGTTGTCAGCCAACCTGGCCTTCAGGCAATAAAAGCTGAACTCAGAAAGCATGCATGCATGGTAAACTCCTAATTTTGGGCGTGAGCAAACCAAATTAGAGTTGGTTAAGATTCTAGAATGTGAATGTGCTCAATTCAGAGTTAATGCCCTGTGACACCACCCCATCAATACTTCCTTTTATTCAAATGCTCCAAAAATGTTTTTGTAGTCAAATATCAACCATTCTAGTAAGTATTTCAACAGAAATAAGCTATAGAGAAACTCAGGAACTTGACCTAGTTACTAATTGGCTATCAGAGAGTATCCTGACATAGTTAACATAGACAGACTCCAAATAACATAGTCTCCTAACTTCTCTACTAACATAGAGTCTGCCATTTCTTTTGGAAATGGTTCTGATCTCAGAAGGAGAGTGGTCCTGAAGAGAGATCTCAGTTCCCTGCCCAGGAACGGAATCTGGGTAACCTGTTTGAAAACCAGGAATCCTAGCCACTAGACCATCAGTGGCTAGAGGCTAGAATCGAAGTGGACCTGGCTCTTTTCATTTGAAAACAAAAATGTTTCAAGGAGGCAAAAACTGTAAGAACAGGCACAAAGTTTAATATTAGAGACAGTACAATGTATGGGAGAACACACAGGAAAACAGTCTAAAATCAGAAGCTAGAGAAATACACCCCAGAGAGAAAGGGTATGGGCATCCTCTCTGATGAGGAGTCCAGTAAGGTGATTTCAATCACTTACATAGGACAGTCCTTTCAGGTCTTTGCTTACATTTGACCAATTAATTATCTTGTTTCTTTCTTCACATCCTGGACCTTCCCCAAGATGCATGTGCGACTTTTTCCTAAGATGGATTCTACCACAGGCCTATGGGTGCATGTCCTCACTTGTTATGGAGTGGGGCCCTCTCCCTTTTCAACCACCAAGAAGCCTTCCTGCACATGTGCACACAGGAAAGTCTTCCTTGACCTCAAGAACGGGCACCTTATTGCTTTACTTTGGCAGACTCAACTTCTGCCACTAGCTTTGCCCTTGCAGTGTCTGGGTGAGAACATAGCTTGAATTTCACTCCGCTCGACAAACACTAGGTGTCCAGCCCAGAGGCCCACTGTCTTCTACCTCAGGTCCAACTTGGAGGATTAAAGACGACTTCCACTTTCAGTGAAGATTGAATAACAAGTTTCAGATTTACCCTCCTGCCTTAAATAACTAGAAAACTGGACAAAACATATGAGACAGTGGTTTTCCATACATCAGACAACAGATAACACAGGACTGTGATACCTGAGACAGGAAACAAAATTATACCAGCTTTCTGCCTGGAGGCAGTTTCCAGGCATCAACACAGGGAGAGGGAACAGAGCACAGGTGATTCACTAAGGTTGCTAAGTCACTTCAGTTGTGTCCGACTCTGTGAGACCCCACAGACGGCAGCCCACCAGGCTCCCCCGTCCCTAGGATTCTCCAGGCAAGAACACTGGAGTGGGTTGCCATTTCCTTCTCCAATGCATGAAAGTGAAAAGTGAAAAGTTAAAGTGAAGTCGCTCAGTCGTGTTTGAGTCAGCGATCCCGTGGACTGCAGCCTACCAGGCTCCTCTGTCCATGGGATTTTTCCAGGCAAGAGTACTGGAGTGAGGTGCCATTGTCTTCTCCGTCACTAAGGTTAGGAAACAGAAGTCAAGAGTTCAGAGGCCAAGGCACCCAGAATTTGCAAGGCAAATTACTAGAGAAACGAAATGTACAGAAGGAGAGCTTCAGAAACCTGCAATGGGTCCCCTTGAATACGGGTTGAGTACCAACCTGCATATGTGTGAAAAAAGTTACCCAAGGCTGGGGAAAGGGTCACCAGAAAAGAATGAGCAGAGAAAACTTCACTGCTACCAGTCAAAGTGAAAAGACCTCATAATATATGGGGCACCAGATGTAGTTCTGGGAAAGCAAAGAAAGGTGTAAATTGGTCCCAGACTATAAGCTGCTCTGAACCTGCCCAAACAGAGCTTAAAAGCAAACATTGAAAGAATTCAACTGATTTCAAGTAACTGCATTCCAGGAAAAAAAACAAAGCCAACACTATAAAGGACTAAAACGAACTACACATTAACAGAAAATTCATGATGCCTAGCATCCAATCAGAAATAAGCAACCAGCAAAGAAACAGGAAAATATGACCTATAACCAAGAGTAAAACCAATCAATAGAAACAGACCCAGAAGCAACAGAGATGATAAAACTATCAAATAAGGATACTAATAGCTATTATAAATATGTCCTATATGATCAAGAAACTAGAAGAAAACATAATCATGTTAAAGAGCAAAAGGAAAGATGTTATAGTCATCCTGAAAAACCATCTTGAGATTAAAAAATACATAGTATCTAGTCAAGGCTATGGTTTTTCCAGTGATCATGTACGGATGTGAGAGTTGGACTGTGAAGAAAGCTGAACGCCGAAGAATTGATGCTTTTGAACTGTGGTGTTGGAGAAGACTCTTGAGAGTCCCTTGGACTGCAAGGAGATCCAACCAGTCCATTCTGAAGGAGATCAGCCCTGGGTGTTCACTGGAAGGACTGACACTAAAGCTGAAACTCCAGTACTTTGGCCACCTCACGCCAAGAGTTGACTCATTGGAAAAGACTCTGATGCTGGGAGGGATTGGGGGCAGGAGAAGGGGACGACAGAGGATGAGATGGCTGGATGGCATCACCGACTCGATGGACATGGATTTGGGTGAACTTTGGGAGTTGGTGATGGACAGGGAGGCCTGGCGTGCTGCGATTCATGGGGTCACAAAGACTCGGACACGACTAAGTGACTGAACTGAACTGAATATCTGACTGAAATGGCTGAGATTAATAGCAGTTTAAACTGTTTGGAAGAAAATTTTAGTAAACTTGAAGACATAAGCAATAGAAACTATCCAAAGTGAAACACAAATGAATAATGTATCAGTGACCTTCAGTTCACTATGCAGCAATAAAAACAAACTACAGACACATGAAACAATACAGATGTATTTTAAAAGCATTATGCTAAGCTTAAGAAGATGGACAAAGACTATATACTGAGTCATTCTTTATTATATATAATTCTAGGAAAAAGCAAAACTATATTGACTGACAGCAGATCAGAGGTTTCCAGGACCCAACGGGAGGCAGAGGGGATTGACTGCAAAGAAGAATGAGGGAACTTATATTAATGATGATGGGGACTTTCAATATTGTGGTTGTAGTAGTAGTTACATAACTACATATTTGTCAAGACTCAAAAAGAGTTGTAGATTTAAAATTGATGATTTTTTTATTATATCAAAGAGATAAATGTTAATTTTCAAGAAGGTTTTGAAGGTTTTCAAAAGAGGAAGTGAGGCTATATTTTCCTTTGGTGACTAGGAGGAAGAATAACTTGCTACAATGCAGGACGGCTAGAAAATACTTCTATTCAAATTTGACTGAGTGCTAGTGATGTAGATTCTTGTAACAGAATATACACTTAGCTAGAGATTATCAGACAGTAGTTTTTAAGCCAGAGGGTCAACTATAGGCAAACATGGGAATTTAGCATGATTCCAGTTAGGTGGGGGAAAAAATGAACTAGTCAACAGACACTATCAAGAGAACCTGCTAACCATTGAGAGAAAAAGAGTTTTACATCATAACATATATAAAACCAAATTACAGGTGAATTAAAAGTATAAATTTAAATAAGCCTACTTGTACTAGAAGATAATATAAAATACTTTTACAAGCTTGTAGTAGACAAGCCCTATGTAAACAAGTCACAAGACTCAGAAGAGTGGATCTGACTATACATTAATACTTAATCTCAAGTAAAAACTTTTTCCATGTCAGTATTTTCACTTCAACTGTCAAATCCCTCGAGGGCTCTCTCTATACTCCCTGAACTAAGTTATCGGAGATGCTCAATCCTCCCCAATAAGCAAAATGGACTCTATGTAACTTAAATAAGAATATACTTATCTATTGACTAACTTATCATTTGAACAAAAATTAATATATAGTATATATTAGATTTAAACTGAGATAGAAATGAAATCTGAAAAACCATCATCCTATAATAAGGAACAAAGAAGGTATTAACTTTACTTACCTGGTCATTCTCTTGACACTCTATCTAGTAAGTTACAAGAGAAAATAAACAAAATCTAAAGTCTAAGATAAAACAGAAATTTAATCCGAAAACCAACTTGATCTTTGTAAGTTGAATAAATGGTTTTCAAATAAGAATTAAGCTCAAGTGATACAGAATTAATTAGTATTGCTTTTGGAATAGGATTTAAAGAGTAAAAGAAAAATGCCTTGCAATGGTCAAACTAAAAATCTAACACAAATCCTTCCACACTTTTTAGCATCTGAAAAATAAAACTACAACTTATTCAAATTTAAGAAACAATTTCTCTGAGAAAACATTTTAATACTCTTTCTGAAACACTAAAATGATGTCAAAATACTGTATGTACTTCCAAGGATCACACATGCACTATGGCCCATAATGCATCTGAAAAAATATTACAAGATTCAATTTATTATTTTCATCATTGTAATTTTAATCAGTAGGAACATTAATGTCACATATACTTTTTTATAATATAAATATTTTTAAAAGCTGTACTTTACAATAAGATATCAAGAACATAGAGCTGATATGTTTATAGGTAATCATTTTGCCTATATAAGAAATCTGATCAGAGTACTTTTATGGTGAAAGAAAAGTATCTTCTTTTTAATCATTCATATTCAGCAACAGGCAAAATGCTCTATGTACACACTGGCTCTGAATAACACGTTTCATTCCTGTTTCAAACCTGCTATGCCATTACTGCTTTGATGATTACATAGTTCAACATAAAAAGGCATTTCCACTCAAGATTCTCAATAAGTCTGATAAGGCAGGTCACTTCCCAATCATAGCTTTTATGCAAATATTACAAGTATTATGCAAATAAAGCATGGATATCAGACTCATTATAATTGGGATTAAAAAGACAACTATAAGAATACTGCAATATTGATACACTACGTTTTTGTGCACGCATCTGGCATTCTCTGCCTTTCTTCCTCATCCTTGAAGTGCTAAAATATATTTATACTAGAAAGTTATTAATAGACTTAATGTGGAAACTATGTATTTGAGAAGGCAAGACTTTCTGGATAAGAATCTCCATATATTTTCTATTTTGTTTTTATGACTTTATTAAACAAAGAGAGAGTGTTTTACGTGCAACACTTGCAGAGAGAAATAAAGTACATTTCACCCAAATCCAACTGAATATATCAGACACAAAATATAGACATGAAGCAAAGTACGACAGCAGCAGTGATTCTTGGGGGCAACGTGCAAAATTCAGTATTTTGCTATCTATTTACATCACAGTGGTCAAAAAAGAAATGTGCCAAAACTCCCTTTCCCATTCCACTTGAACTGGTTCCCCACAATTAAAACAAACATCTCCTGGGACATTAAGTTGTCATCAGCTTGTGTGATCCCCAGTTCACTCAACCTTTTCTTCTTCATCTGGCCTTTTTGTGTGGAGGCAGCAACTAGTTCATTTACAATTTCACAATTGCCTTCAACTTGCTCAGAAAGCTCAGCTCTCGCATAAAGCTCCATTTTACCAGTTGCACATTGAATCAGCTCTTCCAGATCCACTCTTTCAGCTACATCTGCCTCTCCACTTGTCTGAACTTTAAGTGCTTTATTTTCTGGAAAAAAAAAAAACATGTTATAAAAATTGAGTTAAATATACAAACTAACCCAACTAAAACATGTATTTCTAGTCTATCAGAGCTTTCAAGTTTTTTCTGTCAAGGGGTCCTGTGTCATTTGACTGGACTTTCCAAACTCTCTGCCATAGTGTCTCAACAAGCAGTTGTACTAATTGTCAAGGTTTCCTGACCTTCATACAGGATTACCAACTTCGAATTTTCTCTTTTTATTCTAGATTTCATTCATTCAACGGACCTCTCCTGGATAAGCACTGTATTACTAAGCACTGTATTAGAAGGTAGATACAAAGATAAACAGAACAGCACTAGTACTTTAGTTTCCCTAAAGGAACTCCCAATTTAGCAGCTTTATAATAGTGACTGCCTGTGATAGGCAGAATTCTAGATGGCCCTCTGATGCCTGCCCCTTGTTACTTTTACGACTGTTAAATGGTAAAAGGACCTTGCAGATGTAATTAAGGTTACTTATCAGTTGACCTTAAGAAAAGGATATAACTTAGGTATTTCTAACCTAATCATATGAATCCTTTAACAGCAAGGTTTTCCCTGGCTAGATGATGAAGAAGAAAGCATAAAGCGATTTAAAGCATGAGAAAGATTTGAAAAATGAGAGATTTGCTTTGAGGGAGGTCCTCTGTTGGTGAAATGGAGGGGGTCATGGGGCAATAACCCAAGAGTGATCCCTAAGAGCTGAGAGCAACCACTAGCCAACAGCTGGCAACAACAATACAAAAAAAAAGAGACCTCTGTCCTACAACCTCAAGGAAATTGATTCTGCCAACAACATAAGGAATTTGGAAGCAGATTCTCTCCCAGAGATTTCAGATAAGGGCCCTGCCCAGCTGATACCTCACATTCACCCTTGTGAGACCCTAAGCAGATAACCCAGCCAAGCTCACCTTAACTTCTGACCTATAGAACTATGAGGAGAAAAAGAACAGATAGCTGGAGTGGACCTTGAAGGATGAGAAGGACTACTCATCATCCTTTAAATGTTCCTCACCCATGCCAAGGCATAATCCTGCATGGCTGAGATTTCAGTGATCTGGGTCATGTTTTGGAATTCAAGAATTTCCTGCAAATCAAAACCACAATGAGGTACCACCTCAGGCTAGTCAGAATGGCTACTACCAAAAAGTCTACAAACAATAAATGCTGGAGAGGGTATGGAGAAAAGGGAACCCTCTTACACTGTTGGTGGGAGTGCAAACTAGTACAGCCACTATGGAGATCAGTGTGGAGATTCCTTAAAAAACTGGAAACAGAACGGCCATACAACCCAGCAGTCCCACTGCTGGTCATACACACTGAGGAAACCAGAATTGAAAGACACTCGTACCCCAGTGTTCATCACAGCACTGTTTACAATAGCCAGGACATGGAAGCAACCTAGATGTCTATCGGCAGAGGAATGGATAAGAAAGCTGTGGTACATATACACAATGGAATATTACTCAGCTATTAAAATGAATGCATTTGAATCAGTTCAATGAGGTGGATGAAAGTGGAGCCTATTATACAGAGTGAAGTAAGTCAAAAAGAAAAACACCAATACAGTATATCAATGCATATATATCGAATTTAGAAATATGGTAACAATGGCCCTATATATGAGACAGCAAAAGAGATACAGATGTAAAGAACAGTCTTTTGGACTCTGTGGGAAAAGGCGAGGGTGGGATGATTTGAGAGAATAGCATTGAAACATGTACATTATCATATGTGAAATAGATTGCCAGTCCAGGTTTGATGTATGAGACAGGGTGCTCAGGGCTGGTGTGCTGGGATGACCCTGAGGGATAGGATGGGGAGGGAGGTGGGAGGGGGGTTCAGGATGGGGAACACATGTACACCATGGCTGATTCATGTGAATGTATGGCAAAAACCACCACAATAATGTAAAGTAATTAGCCTCCAATTAAAATAAATCAATTAATTAAAAAAAAAAGAAATTCAAGAATTTCCAACTGAGCTCAGCTTTGCTGCCAAGAAAGACAGCTGTCAGAGAGACATTTACTTTTACAAATAAAAAATAGAGGCAAACTCTATGATTCCCCTCCAGTCAAATGCAGTTTTCAGCCTGGCACGTTCATTTTCCTGCCTCCATCCTTAAATGCTAAAAGGATTTGTTAGCAATAGCCTCCATTGCTAGTGTATGCCCATCCTTATTCGATAAATTTAGAGAAAACCAAACATGAGAAGGGAACTGCAGGACTACAGAAACCACACATCAAGGCTTTGACCAGCTGACCTTGAAAGTTTCTTTCACACCTAGACCCCATATTATAGCTTTACCAAGTTCTCTATCTCTGGGCCTAAGTGTATGCTAGTTATCTTTTTTAAGTAGAAGATTTCTATCTTTAATCAGAGCTTAATGCTGAAATAAACTAGGTCGAGATTTTATTTAGAAAATTACTAAATACACCATACCTTCAGTTTCATCTTGGGCATCTTCTTGCAGATCAGAGAAAATTGTAGGTTTCACCAAGACAACGCCATAACCTTCATTATTATGTATGATATTATTCACCATGGATATTTTGGGAATGTCATAATGTTCATCTAAGAAGTCCTGTGACATTGAAAAAAATGTTTCAAGGAACCGTCACATTCAACACTGCCTGCTTTAAAAATCTCACTTTTTTCAGGCTATTCTAAAAGTAAAATAGAAAGCTATGCTTATTAGTATGCAGAAGCACAATCTGAGCTCTGAATGACACAGCATTCGTCTGTTCTTTCTGCAGAGCTATGGGCAGCAAAGTACTCACAAGAGCCTTTTAACCACCAACTGCTGCTGCTGCTGCTAAGTCGCTTCAGTCGTGTCCGACTCTGTGCGACCCCAGAGACGGCAGCGCAGCAGGCTCCCCCACCCCTGGGATTCTCCAGGCAAGAACACTGGAGTGGGTTGCCATTTCCTTCTCTAATGCATGAAAGTGAAAGGGAAGTCGCTCAGTCGTGTCTGACTCCTAGCGACCCCATGGACTGCAGCCTACCAGGCTCCTCTGTCCATGGGATTTTCCAGGCAAGAGTACTGGAGTGGGGTGCCATTGCCTTCTCCACAACCACCAACTATTGATATCATTATATACTATTTATATACTGTTGATATCATTTATATACTGTTTATACTTTTTCAAACAGAAAACAGAAATAACATGGGAATTTCATAAAACATAACTGTTTCTTAGGTAAAACCTAAATTCTAAATTTAAAATTCTAAAACCTAAATTCTACCCTTTGGAAAGAGGGTGTCTCAGCAGGGGCTCACCTTAATGAGGATCCCTTCCTTGCAGTGATGGATCCCGTTACCACTCAGAGTGCACGTACTCCCAGGATATATTTCTATACCAGCACCCTACAAATTACATTTTAAAGTAATCACAGTCAGTTTTAAATAGGCAGGAACATAAAAGACAGTTTATCACTTCTTAGACTTTTAATGTAGCACAAATATAAAGTGTTTTATAGAAAGTTTTATTAAGAATTTCTAATCAACATTTCCATTTGTTTAATTTCCAGCAAGTTGTCTATCATTTATCATATTCAAATACCATACAGACACACACACACACACACACACACACACACACACACATACACGCAACAATGGCTAAGAGTTTCAACACTTGATTACTATTTCACTCTTTCATTCTGGACAAATCAGTTTTCTGATTCTGCCCCCAAAATGTCAGTTAACAATTACATTGAAAGAGGCACATATTAAAAATAACCATTCTCTTAGATATACTCAATTAGTTGGAGCTGCTGCTGTTGCTGCGTCACTTCAGTCGTGTCTGACTCTGTGCGACCCCATAGATGGCAGCCCACCAGGCTCCCCTGTCCCTGGGATTCTCCAGGCAAAAACACTGGAGTGGGTTGCCATTTCCTCCTCCAATGCAGGAAAGTGAAAAGGGAAAGTGAAGTCACTCAGTCGTGTTCGACTCTTAGCGACCCCGTGGACTGCAGCCTACCAGGCTCCTCCATCCATGGGACTTTCCAGGCAAGAGCACTGGAGTGGGGTGCCATTGCCTTCTCCGAATTAGTTGGAGAACAGTGTTCAAATCTAGCAAAATATTGTATATTGTAGATAGAAATAAGGCTTTATATTTTGAAAAGTACACCAGTTCAAGAATATCCCAACATAACTTGAAAATCATTTCTGTGAATTAAAATAACTAATGTTCCCCACTACTACACATGTAAAATTAGTAGCTAATTCAAACGCCCTGTTTATATCCTAACAGTAACCAGAATAATCCATGCACAGCCCAGTTCTCTCACATTGTCCCTTAGCACCAAATGGTACCAACAAAAAAAAGTAATAGTAATGGAATAATTTATTTCCTGACACTATGCTAGGTACTATAGTAAGTAAAAATGTTCACTCAAACTTCTACGATTATTTAAAAATTCATTTTTAGAATAATTTCATACACAATATCCTAGAAGAAGAGTTGCAATTAACCATTTATGACACATCTATTGAGTGCATGTTGAGTTGTTTCCCTAGGAATGGTAGTGTACCATGAGAAAACAGTTATTATTACTTCCCCCTTCAGAGATTACTGATATGTAGGGGCATGTAACTACACACCAGTCTAACTCTCTGTAGAAGTCATAAGATCTGTGAAATGGGCCTTCAGCTAAGACTTTCAGTTTGTAGCTGTATATCACATCAGTCGCTCAGTCGTGTCCGACTCTTTGCGACCCCACGAATCGCAGCACACCAACTCCTGGAAGTCACTCAGACTCACATCCATCAAGTCAGATGCCATCCAGCCATCTCATCCTCTGTCATCCCCTTCTCCTCCTGCCCCCAATCCCTCCCAGCATCAGAGTCTTCTCCAATGAGTCAACTCTTCGCATGAGGTGGCCAAAATACTGGAATTTCAGCTTCAGAATCATTCCTTCCAAAGAAATCCCAGGGCTGATCTTCTTTAGAATGCACTGGTTGTATCTCCTTGCAGTCCAAGGGACTCTCAGGAGTCTTCTCCAACACCACAGTTCAAAAGCATCAATTCTTCGGCGCTCAGCCTTCTTCACAGTCCAACTCTCACATCCATACATCCCCACAGGAAAGACCATAGCCTTGACTAGGCGAACCTTTGTTGGCAAAGTAATGTCTCTGCTTTTGAATATGCTATCTAGGTTGGTCATAACTTTCCTTCCAAGGAGTAAGCGTCTTTTAACTTCATGGCTGCAGTCACCATCTGTAGTGATTTTGGAGCCCCAGAAAAATGAAGTCTGACCTGTTTCCACTGTTTCCCCATCTATTTCCCAGGAAGTGATGGGACTGGATGCCATCCATGATCTTCGTTTTCTGAATGTTGAGCTTTAAGCCAACCTTTTCACTCTCCACTTTCACTTTCATCAAGAGGCCCTTTAGTTCCTCTTCACTTTCTGCCATAAGGGTGGTGTCATCTGCATATCTGAGGTTATTGATATTTCTCCCAGCAATCTTGATTCCAACTTGTGTTTCTTCCAGTCCAGCGTTTCTCATGATGTACTCTGCATATAAGTTAAATAAACAGGGTGACAATCTACAGCCTTGACGTACTCCTTTTCCTATTTGGAACAAGTCTGTTGTTCCATGTCCAGTTCTAACTGTTGCTTCCTGACCTGCATACAAATTTCTCAAGAGGCAGATCAGGTGGTCTGGTATTCCCATCTCTTTCAGAATTTTCCACAGTTTATTGTGATCTACACAGTCAAAGGCTTTGGCATAGTCAATAAAGCAGAAATAGATGTTTTTCTGGAACTCTCTTGCCTTTTCCATGATCCAGCGGATGTTGGCAATTTGATCTCTGGTTCCTCTGCCTTTTCTAAACCCAGCTTGCACATCAGGAAGTTCACGGTTCACATATTGCTGAAGCCTGGCTTGGAGAATTTTGAGCATTACTTTACTAGCCTGTCAGATGAGTGCAATTGTGCGGTAGTTGGAGCACTCTTTGGCATTGCCTTTCTTTGGGATTGGGATGAAAACTGACCTTTTCCAATCTTGTGGCCACTGCTGAGTTTTCCATATTTGCTGGCATATTGAGTGCAGCACTTTCACAGCATCATCTTTCAGGACTTGGAATAGCTCCACTGGAATTCCATCACCTCCACTAGCTTTGTTCGTAGTGATGCTTTCTAAGGCCCACTTGACTTCACATTCCAAGATGTCTGGCTCTAGGTCAGTGATCACACCATCATGATTATCTGGGTCGTGAAGCTCTTTTTTGTACAGTTCTTCTGTGTATTCTTGCCACCTCTTCTTAACATCTTCTGCTTCTGTTAGGTCCATACCATTTCTGTCCTTTATCGTGCCCATCTTTGCATGAAATGTTCCTTTGGTATCTCTGATTTTCTTGAAGAGATCCCTAGTCTTTCCCATTCTGTTGTTTTCCTCTATTTCTTTGCATTGATCACTGAAGAAGGCTTTCTTATCTCTTCTTGCTATTCTTTGGAACTCTGCATTTAGATGTTTATATCTTTCCTTTTCTCCTTTGCTTTTCACTTCTCTTCTCTTCACAGCTATTTGTAAGGCCTCCCCAGACAGCCATTTTGCTTTTTTGCATTTCTTTTCCATGGGGATGGTCTTGATCCCTGTCTCCTGTACAATGTCACAAACTTCATTCCATAGTTCATCAGGCACTCTATCTATCAGATCTAGGCCCTTAAATCTATTTCTCACTTCCACTGTATAATCATAAGGGCTTTGATTTAGGTCATACCTGAATGGTGTAGTGGTTTTCCCTACTTTCTTCAATTTAAGTCTGAATTTGGCAATAAGGACTTCTTGTTTTTGCTGACTGTATAGAGCTTCTCCATCTTTGGCTGCAAAGAATATAATCACTCTGATTTCGGTGTTGACCATCTGGTGATGTCCATGTATAGAGTCTTCTCTTGTGTTGTTGGAAGAGGGTATTTGTTATGACCAGTGCATTTTCTTGGCAAAACTCTGTTAGTCTTTGCCCTGCTTCATTCCGTATTCCAAGGCCAAATTTGCCTGTTACTCCAGGTGTTTCTTGACTTCCTACTTTTGCATTCCAGTCCCCTATAATGAAGAGGACATCTTTTTTGGGTGTTAGTTCTAAAAGGTCTTGTAGGTCTTCATAGAACCGTTGAACTTCAGCTTCTTCAGCGTTACTAGTTGGGGCATAGACTTGGATTACTGTGACACTGAATGGTTTGCCTTGGAAACGAACAAAGATCATTCTGTCATTTTTGAGATTGCATACAAGTACTGCATTTCGGACATTTTTGTTGACCATGATGGCCACTCCATTTCTTCTGAGGGATTCCTGCCCGCAGTAGTAGATATAATGGTCCTCTATATATAGAAATAGATTTATGGGCAATAACCTTAAAAATACATACACAATAAAACAGTTTAAATATCAAATTATCAGGAATCATGTAAAACCTGAAAAGAACAACTTAAGCCAGCAGCCACCTAGTAACTGGGACAATCATTTTCAAAATATATTATGAAACTGAACAGATATTTAATAACTAAAAAGAAACTGAAAAAGCTGCCTCTTCTAAGATGATGGTACAAGTAAAAATCATGGACGTGGTATATAAAACAAACATAATACGATTGAAAAGTGGAGTAAAGAAGCCAGACCACCTAGACATCTCAACCCCTGAGAAATGACACCAACCTAGTTAGACTGGGTTTTCTTTTTGTCTCACATTTCCAGACATGAAACTAAAGAAGCTGGCAATCCATAAACATCAGACACAGACCAGAAAATCCTCCCCCAAATCCCTCTCTCTCTATCCACAGGACTAGGCAAGCCTCAAAGGACAGAAAACTTTATCCATGCTGGCAAGTGCCAAGGGAGAGCCTAGACTTTTAGCCTCTCAAGGCTGTACCTAGGTACCCCAATACTCACACAGAGGTAGTATCACTTAAAGCCAAAGATTTTCATCCCCACCAGCTAGTAACAAGTCCCTCACCCTCGTGGAGACTACATATGGAGTCTGGACTCATACCCTCAACTGATAACAAGATGCTGCACCCATGCCCTACTGGAGTGGTGTCAGAGCAGACCCAGAGGGGGGTCTAGATTTTCATTATTGCCAGTGGTAACAAGCCCATTGCCATGTGCCAGAGTGTCAGTGGAGACATGTAAGAAACTAGAATTCTTACATCCACCCACCAGGAGCTTTCTCACTTAATTTGGATACCAATGGAGGCCAAATGGGGAACTTGGAGACCTGGTAGTAATAACGCAGTTGCCTTTACCCCATTCCCTCTTAGGGACAGAAGATGTAGATTCTAATAATATAATACAAAACATCTAAGACCTAAGACAGAAGATGTAGATTCTAATAATACAAAACATCCAGGTTTCAGTTGAAAATCACTTGTCATATCAAATGCCGAGAAGACGTCAAACTTAATAAAAGGTAATCAATACAAACTAAAACCAAGACGTCAGAGATGATGGAATTAGCTAACAAGGATTTTAAAGCAGCCAATTATTTTAGTGAGCAATTATTAAATACTTAAATGAAAAATAGAAGACTGAAAAAGAAAATAGAAAGTCTTGTCAAAGAAATAGAAGATCAGATCAGATCAGATCAGGTCGCTCAGTCGTGTCCGACTCTTTGCGACCCCATGAACTGCAGCACGCCAGGCCTCCCTGTCCATCACCAACTCCCGGAGGTCACTCAGACTCACATTCATCGAGTCAGTGATGCCATCCAGCCATCTCATCCTCTGTCGTCCCCTTCTCCTCCTGCCCTCAATCCCTCCCAGCATCAGAGTCTTCTCCAATGAGTCAACTCTTCGCATGAGGTGGCCAAAATACTGGAGTTTCAGCTTTAGCATCATTCCTTCCAAAGAAATTCCAGGATTGATCTCCTTCAGAATGGACTGGTTGGATCTTCTTGCAGTCCAAGGGACTCTCAAGAGTCTTCTCCAACACCACAGTTCAAAAGCATCAATTCTTCAGCGCTCAGCCTTCTTCACAGTCCAACTCTCACATCCATACATGACCACAGGAAAGACCATAGCCTTGACTAGGCGAACCTTTGTTGGCAAAGTGATGTCTCTGCTTTTGAATATGCTATCTAGGTTGGTCATAACTTTCCTTCCAAGGAGTAAGCGTCTTTTAATTTCATGGCTGCAGTCACCATCTGCAGTCATTTTGGAGCCCAGAAAAAGAAAGTCTGACACTGTTTCCACTGTTTCTCCATCTATTTCCCATGTAGTGATGGGACCAGATGCCATGATCTTCGTTTTCTGAATGTTGAGCTTTAAGCCAACCTTTTCACTCTCCACTTTCACTTTCATTAAGAGGCTTTTTAGCCCCTCTTCACTTTCTGCCATATGAGTGGTGTCATCTGCATATCTGAGGTTATTGATATTTCTCCCAGCAATCTTGATTCCAACTTGTGTTTCTTCCAGTCCAGCATTTCTCATGATGTACTCTGCATATAAGTTAAATAAACATGGTGACAATATGCAGCCTTGACGTACTCCTTTTCCTATTTGGAACCAGTCTGTTGTTCCATGACCAGTTCTAACTGTTGCTTCCTGACCTGCATACAGATTTCTTAAGAGGCAGATCAGGTGGTCTGGTATTCCCATCTCTTTCAGAATTTTCCATAGTTTATTGTGATCTACACAGTCAAAGGCTTTGGCATAGTCAATAAAGCAGAAATAGATGTTTTTCTGGAACTCTCTTGCTTTTTCCATGATCCAGCGGATGTTGGCAATAAAGAACCAAATGGAAATTTCAGAACTGAGAAATACTATAACTGAAATAAAAACCTCAGTGGATGGGCACAACAGCATAAAGGAAAAGAACAGAGGAAAGAATCAGTGAAATGGAAGACAGAACAATAGAAATCATCTAGTCTGTTAGAGAGGAAACAATCTGAAACAGAAAAAAAGAATGGAACATTAGGGACCTATAGGACAGTAACAAAGGATCTAAAAATTTTTGTTATCAGTCATAGAAGAGAAGGAGGGTGAAGCTAAAAAAAGAAAAATCAAATAAGAAATAGCTAAAACTTCCCAAATTTGGCAAGAGACTTTACAGATTCAAAAATCTGAGAAAACAGGATAAACTCAAAGAAATCCATTTCAAAGTACATCATAATTAAATTTATAAAAGCTTAAGGCCAAAAGGAAAGGGGAAGAAAGGAAAAGTTATCCTGAAAGCAGTCAAAGAAAAATAATGTCTTATCAATTAGAGAAAGCATTCAAGTAAAGAGGATTTCTCATCAGGAACCATGGAGGCCAGAAGAAAGTGGCACAGTATTGTTCAAAAGAACTAGCAAAAAAGAGTTGTCAATTGAGAATCCTATACCCAGTGAAAATATTCTTTAGGAATAAAGAGAAATCAAGACATTCTAAAATGAAAGAAAGTGAATAGCATTTGACAAAAGCTAACACTTCAACATCAGTCCTTCCAATGAACACCCAGGACTGATCTCCTTTAGAATGGACTGGTTGGACCTCCTTGCAGTCCAAGGGACTCTCAAGAGTCTTCTCCAATACGACAGTTCAAAAGCATCAATTCTTCAGCGTTCAGCTTTCTTCACAGTCCAACTCTCACATCCATACATGACCACTGGAAAAACCATAGGCTTGACTAGACGGACCTTTGTTGGCAAAGTGATGTCTCTGCTTTTTAATATGCTGTCTAGGTTGGTCATAACTTTCCTTCCAAGGAGTAAGCATCTTTTAATTTCATGGCTGCAGTCACCATCTGCAGTGATTTTGGAGCCCCCAAAAATAAAGTCAGCCACTGTTTCTACTGTTTCCCCACCTATTTGCCATGAAGTGATGGGACCAGATGCCATGATCTTAGTTTTCTGAATGTTGAGCTTTAGGTCAACTTTTTCACTCTCCACTTTCACTTTCATCAAGAGGCTTTTTAGTTCCTCTTCACTTTCTCTGCCATAAGGGTTGTGTCATCTGCATATCTGAGGTTATTGATATTTCTCCCGGCAATCTTGATTCCAGCTTGTGCTTCCTCCAGCTCAGTGTTTCTCATGATGTACTCTGCATATAAATAAGCAGGGTGATAATATACAGCCTTGACGAACTCCTTTTCCTATTTGGAACAAGTCTGTTGTTCCATGTCCAGTTCTAACTGTTGCTTCCTGACCTGCATACAAATTTCTCAAGAGGCAGGTCAGGTGGTCTGGTATTCCCATCTCTTTGCTATGGTTTTTCCAGTGGTCATGTATGGATATGAGAGTTGGACTATAAAGAAAGCTGAGCACCGAATAATTGATGATTTTGAACTGTTGTGTTGGAGAAGACTCTTGAGAGTCCCTTGGACTGCAAGGAAATCCAACCAGCCCATCCTAAAGGAGATCAGTCCTGGGTGTTCATTGGAAGGACTGATGAGAAGCTCAAACTCCAATACTTTGGCCACCTCATGCAAAGAACTGACTCATTGGGAAAGACCCTGATGCGGGGAAAGATTGAGGGCAGGAGGAGAAGGGGATGACAGAGGACGAGATGGTTGGATGGCATCACTGACTCAATGGACATGGGTTTGGGTGGATTCCAGGAGTTGGTGATAGACAGGGAGGCCTGGCATTCATGGGGTTGCAAAGAGTCAGACATGACTGAGCAACTGAACTGAACTGACTGAACACACAAATTCATTATGAAAATTCTCAGAAAACAGAAATAGAGGACAACTTCCTTAATTTGATAAAGAATATTTACAAAAAAGCCCTATAGTTACACTGGTGGCAAAGATGGTAAAGTGGGAAGACCCTGAGCATCTCCCCAAAGAGGCACACCAAAAATAAACTATTTATCAACGGGACTATCAATGAGAACAACTTGGTAACTAGCAGAGAATATTTCCCACAATTAAAGTTACAAAGAAGGAACTGCAAAGAGACAGATAGAAAGGGCAGAGACCCAGTACAGTCAAGGCCTACACCTCCAAGGTAGACAACCCACAAACAGGAATTAGGCAAAATGAGGTGCAGAGGACATGTTCCAAAAAAAGAAAGAAGACAAAAATCCCACAGGCAATCTACCTGATAAAGAGTTCAAAGTAATGATCAAAAGATGATGGAAAAACTCTGGAGAAAACTGGATGTATACAATGAATTTAACAAAGACTTAGGACATATAAAAAAGAATCAGAGATGAAATGCAATAATTGAAATGAAAAATACACTAAAAGAAATCAATAGTAGGTTAAATGATGCAGAGAAACAAATCACAATATGGAAAAGAGATAGAAATCACTGAAGCTGAACAGAAAAAAACAATGAAAAGAAATGAGGACAGCTTAAGTGGCTTGTGGGAGAACATTCACATTGTAAGGATCCAGGAGAACACCAAGAGAAAGGGGCAGAGAACACACTTAAAGACATAAAAGCTGAAAACTGCCGTAATCAAGGAAACAAAAATCTAGGTCCAGGAAACAGAGAGAGTCCCCAATAGGATCAAACCAAAGAGGACCATATCAGCACATATTATAATTAAAATGGCAAAATTAAAGAGAGAATATTAAAAGTAGCAAGGGAGGACTTCTCTGGTGGTTCAATGGTTAGGAATCCGCCTGCCAGTGAAGGAGACACAGGTTTGATCCCTGGTCCAGGAAGATCCCACATGCTGCAGAGCAACTAAGCCCATGCACCACAACTGCTGAGCCTGTCTGTTGCAACTACTGAAGTCCAAGGGGTGAAGGCCTGTGCTCTGCAATAGAGAAGGCACTGCAATGAGAAGCCCACAGACCACAATGAAGAGTAGCCCTCACTCGCCATAACTAGAGAAAGTCTGTCAGCAGCAACAGAGACCCAGCACAATCAAAAAATAAATAAAATTTTAAAAAGAAAAAAGCAGCAAGGGAAAAGCATCAAGTTATATACAACAGAACTCCCACAGGCTGTCAACTGACTTTCCAGCAGAAACTCTGAAAGTCAAAGGGCACAATATATTTAAAGTGATAAAAGGGAAAAAACTAAAATCAAGAATACTTTATCTGTGAAAATAATCTGAAAAATATATATATACATATATATGTTTTAACAGAATCATTTTGCTGTATACCTGAAACTAACCTAATATTGTAATATATCAACTATGCTTGAACAAACAAACAAACAAAAAAAGAAATCCCCATATTGGACAACAGCTGATAAAAAGGCCAGCATACTTCATGGTCTGTTCAAAAGAAGAGAAAGGCAACAGGGATGGCCAGGGACAGATCAAGACACTCCTGGCCTGAAATGTGGTGGGAAGGAAGATACCCTGCAGGGACAGTGAAGTTAAGAGGCGGTTAAGGAGAAAACTGGAGCCCAAAGGAGGCATCCCACCATCCTGGCTGCATCACTCCCTTTTTAATGAGATACAACTCACATACCATGCAATTCACCCAGTTAAGTTTAATGTACCATTCAATAGTTTTTAGTATATTCACAGAGTTGTTCAACCATTACCACAGTCAATGTTAAAACACTTTCATCATCTTAGTACAAGACCTTGTACCCTTCAGCTATTACTCCAATCCCCTCTTCCCCAATCCATGCCCAGCCCTAGGCAACCACTACTTTACTTTTAATGCATATAGATGTGGCTATACTGGACATTTCACATAGAATGAATTATATACTATGTTGAAAAAAGAGAGAGAATACTTTATCCAGCAAGGCTTTCATTCAGATTTGATGGAGAGATCAAAAGTAAAGCAAAAACTAAAAGCATTCAGCACCACAGAACCAGCTTTGCAAGAAATCTCAAATGGACTTCTCTAAGCAAACAAGAAAAGGTCACAACTAGGAACATGAAAATTATGAAAGGAAAAGCTCATTGATTTATAAAAGCAGCTATACAGTAAAAGTAGTAAATCAACCATGTACAAAGCTCACAGAAAGATTAAAAGATATAGTAAAATCATCTATATGTACAATAAGTAGTTAAGGGATATACAAAAGGATGTAAAATAAAATGTCAAAAAATAGTAACTGTAGGGGCAGGGGAGTAAAATTGCAGGGTTGTTAAAAATGTATTTGAAATTGAGATTAGCAACTTAAAATAATCACATATACATAAAAGTTGATATATATATATATATATAAATCTCAATAAGAGAAAGGAATCCAAACACAACAGCAAAGACAGTCATCAAATCATAAGGGAAGAGAACAAAAGGAAAGAAAGGAACAATAAAGAACTACAAAAACAACCCTAAAACAATGGACAAAATGATAATAAATACATCTCCATCAATACTTTAAATGTAAATGGACTCAGTTCAGTTCAGTTCAGTCATTCAGTCGTGTCCGACTCTTTGCGACCCCATGAATCACAGCACGCCAGGCCTCCCTGTCCATCACCAACTCCCAGAATTTACCCAAACTCATGTGCGTCGACTCAGTAATGCCATCCCGCCATCCCATCCTCTGTCGTCCCCTTTTCCTCTTGCCCCCAATCCCTCCCAGCATCAGAGTCTTTTCCAATGAGTCAACTCTTTGCATGAAGTGGCTAAAGTATTGGAGTTTCAGCTTCAGCATCAGTCCTTCCAATGAACTAAATACTCCAATTAAGACACAGAGTAGCTGAATGGATATAAAATAAGACCCATGTATATATACTGTCTACAAGAAACTACTTCAGATCTAAAGACACACAAACTGAAAATGAATGAATGAAAAATGGTACTCCATGCAAATGAAAAGAAAACTGGGATGGCAATACTTATACCAAACAAAATAGACTTGAAAACAGAAACTGTAACAAGAGATAACAAAGGAAATGACATAAATATAAAGGAGTAGACCCAACAAGAAGATCTATCAATTGTAAATATGTAAGCACTGACACAGGAGAACATAAAGAAACTGACAGTAACTCAATAATAGTAGACTACTTAACACCTCCTCAATGGATACATCATTTAGAGAGAAAATCAATAAGGAAACACTGGCCAGATGGATTTAATAAATAACATTCCATCCAAAAGAAGCAGAAGACATCCTTTACAAGTGCATATGGCAATTCTACAGACAGAAAACAAATTTCAAAATTCTAGAAAACTGAAATCCTATCAAGCACCTTTTCTGATCACAATGGTATGAGACTAGAAATCAACTACAAGAAAAAAGACTGCAAAAAAACAAGCATGTACAAGCTAAACAGCATGATACTAAACAAACAATGGGTCACTGAAGAAATTAAAAAATACCTGGAGACAGATGAAAACAGAAATGATCCAAAACACAATGATGAAAATAAAAACACAATGATCCAAAATCTATGGAATGCAGCAAAAGCAGTTCTAAGGGATAAGTTCACAGTGAAACAAGCCTACCTCAGAAAACAAGAAAGATCTCAAATACACAACATAATGTTAAAGGAACTAGAAAAAGGACAAAGAAACTCCAAAGTCAGGATAGATAAATAACAAAGATCAGAGTATAAATAAATGAAGTAGAGACTGAAAAATAATAGAAAAGTTCAATGAAATCAAGAGCCTGTTCTTTGAAAATATAAACAAAATTGATGAATCTTGAGCCAGACTCATAAAGAAAAAAGAGAGGGCCCAAATAAAACCAGAAATGAAAGAGGACAAGTTACAACTGATACCACAGAAATACAAAGGATCATATATGCCAATAAAATGGACAACCTAGAAGTAATAGATAAATCTCTAGAAATGTACAATCTTTAAAGACCAAATCAGGAATAAATAGAAAATATGAACAGATCAATTACCGGTAATGAAATCGAATGACTAATTTTAAAAGCTCTCAGCAAACAAATGTCCAGGACCAGACATCTTCACAGGCGAATTCTACCAAACATACAAAGAGGAGTTTACATCTATCCCTAAATTATTCCCCAAAATTGAAGAGGTACATTCCCAAACTCATCCACGAGGCCACCATCACCCTGATATCAAAACCAGAAACAGACAACACACACAAAAATCACAGGCCAATATTCTTGACAGTCATAGATGAAAAAATCCTCAACAAAATATTAGCAGATAGAATCCAACAATACATTAAAAGGATCATATGCTATGATCAAGTGGGATTAACCTAGAGATACACAGATGGTTCAATATCTGCAAATCAATCACCATGACAACATATTAACAAATGAAAGAATAAAAAAATCATTTGATCATCTCATTTCCTGCAAAGAAAATTTTGGACAAAATTCAGTATCCATTTATGGATTCTCAATAAAGTCTCCATTAATGGAATATACATCAATATAATGAATGATATACAGCTTATACCATACTCAATGGTGAGAAGCTGAAAGTATTTTCTCTAACATCAGGAAAACATGACAAGGATGCCCATTCTTGTCATTATTATTGAATGTGGTACTGAACGTATAACCACAGCAATCAGACAAAAGATAAAAGAAATTCAAATAGGAAAGAAGTAAGACCATCACTGTTTTCAGATGACATGATACTATCCGTCAAAAATCCTAAAGACATCACCAAAATCCTATTAGAACTCATCATGAATTTGGTAAAATTGCAGAACACAAAATTAACATAGAGAAATCTGTTACCTTTCCATACACTAATTATCAGAAAGAGGAATTTAAAAAACTACCCAATTTACAATCACATCAAAAAGAATACCTAGGACTAAATCTAATTAAGGAGGTAAAAAACCTGTATATTTAACAAGACTTCCCTGGTAGTCCAGAGGTGGGGACTCTGCACGTCCACTGTAGGCTGTGTGGGGTCAATCCCTGGAGAGGGAACTAAGATCCCATATGACGTGTGGCATGGCCAAGGAAAAAACAAGGCTGCACTCAGAAAACGTAAGAAACTGATGAAAGAAATCAAAGATGACACAAATAGATGGAAAGGTGTACTGTGCTAGTGGACTGGAAGAATACTGTTAAAATGACAATACTACTCCACACAATCTACATATTCAAAGCAATTCCTATCAAAACACCAATGGCATTTTCCACAGAACTAGAATAATTCTAAAATTTGTATGGAAACACAAAAGACCCCAAATAGCCAAAACAATCCTGAGAAAGAACAACAAAACAAGAGATACCAGGTTCCTCATCTCAACCTATACTACAAAGGTATAGTAATCAAAACAGTATGGTACTGGCACAAAAACAGGAGAAATCTTTGCACCCTAGGGCTAGACAAAGAGTTCTTACACATAAAAGGAAAAAGTGATAAACTGGGCTTCATCAAAACTTAAAACTTTGCTCTGTCTGTAAAAGCCTCATGAAAACAATGAAAAAACAAGCTACACACTAGCACATCTGTGAATGATGTACCCAACTGAGGATTCATATCTAGAATTTATAAAGAACTCTCAAAGCTCTATAGTAAAAAAAAAGAAAAATAATAATAATCCAATCAGAAAATGGACAAAAGTCATGAATTTTTCACTGAAGGTAAGGATGGCAAAAAAGCATATGAAAAAATGTTCATCATCATTAACCACTAGGGAAATACAAATTAAAACACACCTATCAAAATGGCTAAAATTAAGAAGTAGTGAAAATACCAAATATGGATCATTGAATCCATAATACCAAACCAAAAATTGGATCCAATACAAAAAACTGGATCAAAAATACCAAATTGGATCATTCAGATTTTGTTAGTGGGAACGTAAAATGGTGCAACTAATCTGGAAAACAGTTTGGCAGTTTCTTAAAAAAAGTAAGCACACAACTAATCACGTGTCCTGCAACTATACTCCTAGGTATTTACCCCAGAGAAATGAAAACGATGTTCACACAAAAACCTGTACACCAATGTTTACAGTAGCTTTATTTACAAAATCCCCAAACTGAAAACAACAGATGTTATTCAACAAGTGAACAGTTAAAAGTGTGGAACAATCATACACAGAATACTACTTAGCAATAAAAAAAGAACCTATTGGTAAATGCAACAACATGTATTCAGATCCAGAGAGCTGTGCTGAGTGATAAAAGCCAATTCCAAAAGGGTATATACTGAATGATTCTATTTATATAACATATTTGAAATGATGAAATAACAGAAATGGAGAACATATTAGCATTTGCCTGTGATTAAGGAGAAGGTCAGAAGGAGAGGCACATAGACAGCTTTAAAGAGCAACATGAAGGATCCCTATAATGATGGAAATATTCAACATAACTGAATTTTATCCTAGTTGTGATGCTGTACTATAGTTTGGGAAGACATTACAATTAGAGGAAACTGGCAAAAGGTACACATATAGGCTATTTCTGTATTATTTGTTACTACAGAATGTGAATCTACAATTATCTCAAAATAAACATTTGATTTAAAAATAACAAACAAGCCTCAATTACTACATCACTTACAAAGTCACAACTTAAAAAGTCTAACCTCCTTTTTAAAGGTATGACAGAGAAACTGAGATGCATTACTGTCTTCCTAATAATCTGTTTTGAAAATGCTAAATAAGAAGAACATTATACAATTGAGTCTGGCCAACTTAATGCATGTAAGTATCTGAAGTTCTCTGAAGAAAGAGAACACAAGTATGCATTTACGTCTTGTCCTACATTTTATTTATCTATTTAGAACTTAAACCTAAGCTACTCCCCAAAAGGATAAGAGATGATCATACCTTGGCACCATATAAATCTGAGTTCTTCATTAAAAGTTCTGCTGAAGTTCGTACTGTGACTCCTGTAGTTTCACACTGCAGTACACAGTTTTCCAATGTAGTCTTGCCACGGTGAATGACTATGATGAAAACATGCAATCAAATGCTTTAAGAAGTAAAGTATCTTTTATAGACACGTGTACCCCAATGTTCATAGCAGCACTGTTTACAATAGCCAGGACTTGGAAGCAACCTAGATGTCCATCCACAGATGAATGGATAAGAAAGCTGTGGTACATTTACACAATAGAGTATTACTCAGCCATTAAAAAGAATACATTTGAATCAGTTCTAATGAGGTGGATGGAACTGGAGCCTATTATACAGAGTGAAGTAAGCCAGAAAGAAAAACACAAATACAGTATACTAACGCATATATATGGAATTTAGAAAGATAGTAACAATAACCCTGTTTACGAGACAGCAAAAGAGACACTGATGTATAGAACAGACTTTTGGACTCTGGGAATGGGAGAGGGCGGGATGATATGGGAGAATAGCATTGAAATATGTATAATATCATATCTGAAACGAGTCGCCAGTCCAGGTACAATGCCTGATAACAGATGCCTGGGGCTGGTGCACTGGGACGACCCAGAGGGATGATATGGGGAGGCAGGAGGGTTCAGGATGGGGAGCACGTGTATACTTGTGGCAGATCCATCTCGATGTATGGCAAAAGCAATACAATATTGTAAAGTTAAGCAAAATAAAATTTAATTAAAAAAAAAAGTAATGTATCTTTTATAATATTAGAAATGGCCTAGAGTTGATATTAGATACAGTCTAAATAATTCTCATTTAAACTTTGTTACTGAAATTATGAATTCTTGTTTTATAAAAACAATGACTATTTTGAGCTATTTTTTAAAATCTAAAAGTGATATTTTTAAAAAAGAATGACTTGACCTCAGAAGTGCAAAATCATGTCAAAAATCACTTCTCATTACAAAAAAAAATTGTGAAAGTAACTTTCATAACTGTCTTACAAGAGAGAAGAAAAGGAGGCCCAATTCAAAATAGGGGATACAAATCCCAGGAAACAAATACTATCACAGGTTTGAGTCCAGGACTAAATCAAATACAAAGAACACAGACTACATATTGGAATGTTCTAGTAGAAAAAAATGATCACTCAGAAAAAAATATTAAACTAATAAATTTTCAAGAATACATTGAACTATTTTTCACTTTAGAGTAAGCTTCCTAAATTGTCTAGCTACATAATTAACCAGCTTTTCATACTACTCAAAACTGGTATTTCATTAAATTCTATCTTCCAGAGGAAATAAAGCTTTTCTTCAAAGCCAGGAACAAATAATAAATGAAATATTCAGATATTTACTCAAGATTCCTTCTACGGCATCATGCTGAACAAATTTTATGCTTGAGATTGTAATATCCGCACCAGTACAATCCACAAAAGTGTCTCCTTTGCCTCTCTTTTCTATCACAATATCATCTGGTAGACCATATCCTAAGGAAGAGAGCAAGAACATTTAGGATGGGGGAGGGGAAATGTCTAAACACAAAATTTCTATGACACATGTCTTCATTTCAAATGACTCCAAATGATATTTGAGACTAGTCAACCCAGTTACATGTAACTAAAATCGAGGGACTTTCCTGGGGGTTCCATGGTTAAGACTTTGCCTTAACTGAGTGACTGAACTGAACTCAACTCAACTCCAACGCAGGGGGTGCAAGTCAGATCCCTGGTTGGGCGGCTAAGATCCCACGTGCCTCACGGTCAAACCAAAACATAAAACAGAAGCAATAGTCCAACCAATTCAATAAAAACTTTTTTTTTTTAAAAAAGAAGTCCACATCCAAAAAAGAAAAATCGTTTAAAAAATTAATAAAATCTATTTCTCCCATGTATCTAGCTTGAGTTTCACCAAAGTATCAGATCAGATCAGATCAGATCAGTCGCTCAGTCGTGTCTGACTCTTTGCGACCCCATGAACTGCAGCACGCCAGGCCTCCCTGTCCATCATCAACTCCCGGAGGTCACTCAGACTCATGTCCATCGAGTCAGTGATGCCATCCAGCCATCTCATCCTCTGTCGTCCCCTTCTCCTCCTGCCCCCAATCCCTCCCAGCATCAGAGTCTTCTTCAATGAGTCAACTCTTCGCATGAGGTGGCCAAAATACTGGAGTTTCAGCTTTAGCATCATTCCTTCCAAAGAAATCACCAAGGTATACAATTTGTTAACAACTGCCTGCATATTGGAAGACTACCATATAGGAAGACTACCCCCTATCAGTCATCTCATACCAGTTTCAGCAGTAAACTCACTTATAAAACTGCTACTAAAAAGTAATAATGATCTTAAGTACTCACAGCTGGGTCAGAAAGCTTTAATGCATTTAGCCTTTATAAGTTTTTACTTCCCAACCCAAAGATCTAATGCAATTAGGTTTGAAAAAGCATAAGCATTTCTCAAGATTTTCTCATTTTTATATTCTCTTAACCAGATTGACCTAAAATCTGACAAACTGGCTTAGAACAGTTTTAACTATTGGAAAAATAGGTCTACCTTGTTAACCAATAAAAAACATTGTTCTCTACAAATCTTAATCAAACTAATAATGCAGGTAGACCTCTAAATGGGCTTATGAAAAACCAGAGTATCAAAAACTAGAAAACTTTGCCTGACTTTATCATAAACCAGAATTATACAGACAAAGCTTTAAGAATTAACTCTCATTGTCTAAACGTCAAAGACTCATTGTTGAGTCTTTGCTTGAGGAAATGAAAGTAGTAAAACATTAAACAGGCAAAATCTCTAAAGTTTTCTACATTTGAAGAGGGTGGGGGCACTAGAGAATGCAAGAGGACTCCACCCATGGGAATGCTACCAATGCTGTATTCTGGATGACTAGATTGCAAATTTTTTCCCCTGATTTTTTTATGTGTCTATGTGTACTTTGCACATTTTTTTAAATAATAACTTTTTATCATCAGAAGATTAAAAATATAAAAAGAACGGCCATGTTACATTATATAAACAAGTTACATAATCCTAGCAGTTTAAAACACAAAGCCTTCACCTAAGTGAAAGGATTTTCTAAACAAGAAAAATCCTATTATAAGTACTATTAATACCATGCAAATAGTGGGTACTCAATATATATCACTTGTTGTAAGTGTTAGCTATAGATCAGATAAGCTATCGTATAAGCTTTAATCTACCTCATGAACAATTACTCCATACAGTCACACCAGAGATACCAGCTGATCCCCAAATTCTCAGAAATGCCCCGTGTTCATATATTTATAGCCATTCTTACACTTAACTATCAGAATTCTATATGGTTATTTATGTGCTTAGTTGCTCAGTTGTGTCCGACTCTTTGTGACCCCATGGACTGTTGCCTGCCAGGCTCCTCTGCCCGTGGACTTTTCCAGACAAGAATACTGGAGTGGGGTGCCATTTCCTACACCACAGGATCTTTCTGACCCAAGGATTGAACTCTCATCTCTTGCATCTCCTGCAATGGCAGGTGAATTCTTTACCACGAGCACCACCTGGGAAAGTGAAAGTTGCTTCAGTCGTCTCCAACTCTTTGCGACCCTTATGGACTATACAGTCCACGGAATTCTCCAGGCCAGCATACTGGAGTGGGTAGCCTTTCCATTCTCCAGGGGATCTTCCCAACCCAGGGATCCAAACCCAGGTTTCCCGCATTGCAGGCAGATTCTTTACCAGCTGAGCCACAAGGGAAGTCCAAGAATACTGGAGTGGGTAGCCTATCCTTCCCCAGGGGATCTTTCTGACCCAGAAATCGATCCGGGGTCTCTTTCATTGCAGGTGGATTCTTTACCAACTGAGCTATCAGGTAAGACTTGGTTATTTGTGGCACATTGGCACAATTACATTAATAATTTCCTCATCAATCTAGGAAGAATGCTCATCCATCATATAATCTATAATATCAATGCTGTTTGCACTATGCCAAAAAACTTAAGTGCTTTTATTACTGTGATTTATTCTGCAGATGTGTTATTTATAAAACACACATCTGTTATAAATCAAATGTTGGAGAGGAAACAGAACAAAAATTACACACATAAAATAAAAACGGGGGTGAAGTGATGTATTGGTGAACAGCAGGATATTAAACTCCCAGCCTAGCTTCTATTAAGAAGTTTTGACAAGATAAAGAACAAAGCTTAAGAAGTTTGTGAACAGCTGCACCAATTCCAAAATGATATATGATTTTTTGCATTACAAGTTTTATTGTTGACTTGAAGTTGTTTTGATAAATAGTTGAACAGGTGCATCTAAATTTGACAAGCTATGGAAATACAAACGACCAAGGTGAACTACTGTAAAGCAACCTAAATTTAGGAATCACTCTAAATGTTCAGTCAGATTGTAACAGCTAAAAGCTATTTTTAATAGACTCTTTCAACGCTAATGTTCTCAAAAGTACACTTTAGAAGTTGTGACATTCAGAAGTTCTTAAAATAATTAAGATAAAGATTTTCAGTCTACTTTCAAGTTGGACTTATACCTCTCACAAAAATAAGCTAAATTTAAAACAAAAATCATGCACCAATATATCTACAACATATAAACAACAAATTAAAAAATACTAAACTTTAAAAAAATATTGCTGGGAATTTTTTTTTATTCTAGAAATGAGTTCATTCTCATCAACCACCTATAGTCTGGAATTATGTTTCTCCCTAGTGGTTGTTCCTCTATATTTTTGTCTTTCCAACATTTATAATGTTGTAAAGACTCATACTTCACGCTGCTCAAATACTGAGTCCATAACCTATACACTTCAAAAAACATTAATGTTTCCAGGCAACTCATTTGAAATTAATTGGGTTGAAATAAAATTCTTAGAGCTTCAACAAGATCAGCGACTTCCTGTTTTCTTAAGTGTCTCCTGCAGGAGAGTTTGGTTGTATCACCTTCCATACTCACCTTCCAACTCAATGGAGTCAGCAATGGAGAAGGCTCCGTGTACCATGTAATGGCCAGGACAGACAATCACAGTGTCACCCTCATAGCAGGCATTTATAGCAGACAACGGGTCACTATGGAACTAGAAAACAACAACATATTGCAAATACACACCCCTCAAATGCAACCTGAGTATTACTCCAGGTGCCTTCATGTTTCATTTTGAAAAGGGAGCCAAAACTGTGTATTTATCTCCTTTGCTATTGCACCAAGCCCAGTACGTGACTGATGACTAATGCTGCGGAAAGGCGGTACTCTCACTGCATCCCACTTCACAGAAAACCAGCTCAGGGAAACACCTATAAACTTTCTGTAGAATTCAGGAAAGCCTAGGGTGAATCAGACGGAAAAAAGCAACTGGAAGAAGAAACTTCCCTTTTACCTGAACTTCTTTTTCTTCCTTACAAGCCTCTGGGCAAAGCCTATCCCTGAGCAGGGACTGCAGCAGACCAGTCATCATGGTGGAGGAGACCACATGGGTGACCTTCCGGCCATTTGGACGGATGCCTTTTGCTTGTATATTAGAATTCTTCTGATAACCAAATACATATCTTAAAGAAACCAAACAGACCTGTCAGTTCTCAGTGAGACAGCTGGTTAGAAAAGATGCTGACTAGTTGAGAATAACAAAAATACACATACCTCAACAAAGGATTCTCAATGAGTTTTAGCTTTTGTTTCAACTGTTCGATCTCTGAATACAACTTTAACCCTTCCACCATGGAGATGTTTTCCTGCTCAGAATCAGAGTTACAATTTGACAAACTGCTTCTCAGATTTAAAAATTTCCTATAACTCTCCTCACATTGAGTCAACAGATTCTGGTAGTCAACAATAAGTCCTGAAGGAACTCGGTCTTCAAGAATGTCATAATGCCTGAAAGTTTAAAAGAAAATTGAAACCCATTGCCTTTCAGACACATTTTCCCATCACTGAGACAACCATTTAGCCCCCAAAGACCCCATTAGAAAAGTGTCTCAGAGTATGCAACTCAGCAACATGTTCAGTTCAGTTGCTCAGTCATGTCCGACTCTTTGCAACCCCATGAATCGCAGCACGCCAGGCCTCCTTGTCCATCACCAACATGTCCATTGAGTCAGTGATGCCATCCAGCCATCTCATCCTCTGTTGTCCCCTTCTCTTCTTGCCCCCAATCCCTTCCAGCATCAGAGTCTTTTCCAATGAGTCAACTCTTCGCATGAGGTGGCCAAAGTACTGGAGTTTCAACCTTAGCATCATTCCTTCCAAAGAAATCCCAGGGCTGATCTCCTTCAGAATGGACTGGTTGGATCTCCTTGCAGTTCAAGGGACTCTCAGGAGTCTTCTCCAACACCACAGTTCAAAAGCATCAATTCTTTGGCACTCAGCTTTCTTCACAGTCCAACTCTCACATCCATACATGACCACTGGAAAAACCACAGCCTTGACTAGACAGACCTTTGTTGGCAAAGTAATGTCTCTGCTTTTCAATATGCTATCTAGTTAAGTCTCACTAAATAGGTGGATGTTATTGAAAGTTTTAAGGGCCACTTCATTAAGGCCACTAATTTTTCTCTTGAGGAGTTGCTATTTTTTTCCCCCTTAGATCCAAGCATTTGTCTTCTTGAAGCACTGAAAGCTTATGTTGCACAATTTGTAAGTATTATTTAATAAGAAATTATTTTCTCATATATTAAATTCAAAATCTTAATAAGTGGGTGGCAGTGGACAATCTGGAGATGGGGTGGGGAGAAAAGCATTCCAAATAGTTCATAACAATGTTTAAGATTACTACATTTATAGGATTAAAAATTTTAAATGATTCAAATCATCTAGTCCTTTCCTGCATTTTAAGCACTATGGAGCAGAATTTGACGAATATTTCTTCAGGAAGATTACTAGAGTATTTAAAAAATACAAGGCTTTGAGATTCTGAGAAAAAAAAATAAAGCTGTTATTACTAAACTAGAGAGTGATTAAAACAAAATAACCTTGTATTTTGTACTGGAGAACACTGTTGGCACTTAAAGTTTATTATTAAGTTATATACCTTCTCAAATATATAAACACAACAAAAAGTTCTTCTAGATGCAATAATTTATAAATGTGCAATTAAGTTAATGGATATGAAATGGACTTGAAAATAAATTATAATATTATTTCATTACCTATAGTTTTAAAATAATTGTTTTATTTCTCAAGTATATTGACTTAGGCCTGAGCTGCTTCTTTTAAAAATTAATTTATTTATTTTAATTGGAGGCTAATTACTTTATAATATTGTGGTGGTTTTTGCCACATTGACATGAATCAGCCATGGGTGTACACGTGTCCCCCTCACCCCATCCTGAACCCCCTCCCACCTCCGTCCCCATCCCATCCCTCTGTGTTGTCCCAGTACACCACAGGCTTTGAGTGCCCTGCTTCATGCATTGAACTTGGACTGGTCATCTGGTTCACATATGGTAATATACATGTTTCAATACTATTCTCTCAAATCATCCCACCCTCACCTTCTCCCAGAGTCCAAAAGTCTGTTCTTTACATCTGTGTCTCTTTTGCTGTCTTACATATAGGGTCGTTTTTATCATCTTTCTAAATTCCATATATATGTGTTAATATACTGTACTGGAGTTTTTCTTTCTGTCTTAATTCACTCTGTATAATAGACTCCAGTTTTATCCACCTCTGAAGAACTGACTCAAATGTGTTCTTTTTTATAGCTGAGTAATATTCCATTGTGTATAAGTACCAGAACTTTCTTATCTATTCATCTGCCGATAGACATCTAGGTTGCTTCCACATCCTAGCTATTGTAAACAGTGCTGTGATAAACACTGGGGTACATGTATCTCTTTCAATTCTGGTTTCCTTGGTGTGTATGTCCAGTAGTCGGTTTGCTGGGTTGTATAGGCCAGAGCTTCTTAACCTTGGCTGCTTATTAGAATCACTGGAGAACTTTTAAAAATACAGATGCTCAGGTCCCCATCCAGATCAATTAAATTAGCCTCTAGAAGCAGAGGAGTATTTTTTAAAAAATTCCCTGGAGATTCTAATGTACAGCCAAAGTTGTGCACTATTGCCTTAATGTCTTAACTTTGTCATGCTCTAAATAAGATAGGAGGACAAAAAAAGAAAACCACATCCTAAACAAATTTACATCAAATTACAGCGAGCATTTAAATAGTATTTAAGATGAATAAAAAATACTTTTTCTACTTTTCAAGTAAATGAATTAGGTGAAGCTTGAAAAGCAAGGATTTTGTCTGTCTTGGTTAATCCATACTCATTTAAAAGTATTCTAGAAATCCATTTTGCAAACAAGAAACTGGGGAACCCAACCACTGACTACTTGATCAGGTCTATTAAGTTATGGAGATTAAGACTCAAACTTTAAAATAAGTTTCTTAGCACTTCCAATATCCATGCCATTCAGCTTATTTCTTCTCATTATAGTGATGCTTCATAGTCTGAAGGTAATGAACCAATACCTGTGTCTCAGACCCATAACCTTTGAAGCAGAGTGTTTTGAATCAGAAAGGAAAAATATTTACTTCACAATGCAAAATCAAGACAATATAGTTTGGTTTCCTTTAGCTCTTGCCTGTGAATAGCTCTCCCCTGTCTTAGCCCAGGGAGCTTTTAAAGAGTCTGTCTATATTTGATAACATTCTGGTTTCCCCATCAAGTCCCATAGTTTCTTCTCCATAACTGAAAACAATTCCTCCCTTATGCTTTTCCATCTGCCAGTGAAGTATAAGATATGTATGTAAATCATTTCTTACTGTCAAATCAGAATATAGTATTTTCCAAATAAAGATCAAATTTGCCAGATACACGATATTCATCCATTACATTTCCCTTCAATCAAAACCAATCACTGCTCTTTAAGAGCAAGTGTATCAAAACTAGAAAATATGCTAGTTTTCTAGCATATTGAAAGTCTTATGAAAGCTTATTGAAAGTCTGGATTTTATTTACTACATTATGGAAAAACGGGAAATGAACAATGGAAAAATTGGAAAGGCTAAACAAAAAGCTTAGCCAATTTATGAAAATCTGAAATTAGACATTCATAATTCTAAACCAAGTAGAACTAACCTTAACCAAACTTCTCAGGTATTTTTTACTTATGACTTACTATTTAAACACTTACTAAATCAAATCAGTTCTACAGAAATATAAAGAGTACTGCCTCATCTTATGTAACCACATCATCTTTTACACAGTGAAAAAAATTACCTTCTGCAATTTATTTTTGTCATGCAAGGTCTAATTTTATTCTTATTGCAGCACTGCCTATTAAATTACAGTGCACAAATATTAAAAAATTATCTGGTCTTAAAGCACCATCTAGTGGAAACAACATTTAACAAAGTCCATACAGGACAACTACTTGAGTTGCATGGCTAATGTGGGGTATTTTTATAATGGAAGGGTTTTTCCCTACCAAAACATGATATATCAGAAGAATGTGTTTAGGTATTTTGTTTACTTAAGTATGTGTTATGTTTGTTTAGCTATTTTGGAAATTTTTATTCACCATCAATATTAACTATGCAATATTTTTATCTGTAAAGTAAGATTTAAGGAAAAGAACTTGACAAAACATCCTGAGGTAAATCTGTTTAGCCTAGTATGTTTTACTTAGAGTAAACCCCTGTCTTTAAAAGTAGTCTTTAAATTAAAAAGAAGTGTTCTGTAATTCAATTAATTTCACTGTTTTTCAAACAATTATCTTTGAATTTGATTCTTTTTAATATGTGCTCAACTGAGTTTTACTTAAATTCAAAAACAAGTAAGCTGTTAACTTACATGTTCTTGAATATTCTGCTTTTAGATTCTAAAAACACTACAAGTAGGTTTATAAACACAAAGTAGGTTTCTCTGCACTTACACAAATTTCATTTAATAACTTGTCAATGGGTTATTGGAGAAGGCAATGGCACCCCACAGTACTCTTGCCTGGAAAATCCCATAGACAGAGGAGCCTGGTAGGCTGCAGTCCATGGGGTCGCTAGGAGTCAGACACGACTGAGCGACTTCACTTTCACTTTTCACTTTCCTGCATTGGAGAAGAAAACGGCAACCCACTCCAGTGTTCTTGCCTGGAGAATCCCAGGGACGGGGGAGCCTGGTGGGCTGCCATCTGTGGAGTCGCACAGAGTCGGACACGACTAAAGCGACTTAGCAGCAGCAGCAGCAGCAATGGGTTATACTATTTGTCTCTGTCTGTAGGCCCCTACAGACAGTCTACACAAAACACGGGTTAAATTAAACCATAAATAGCTAATTTTTCCAACATGTTCAAGGCCACTAATATATACTTACAATCTCAGTCGAGGTTCAACACATCTGACAAAATAGTCATACTCATCCTCCTCTTCTTCATCCCAACTCCTCCAAATGTTCTGATAGAAAAACCTGAAAAGTAAATCAGTATCACTCAATCACTGGCTCAAAATGTTAGAGGGGTAAGAGTAAATCAAACAAGTCTACCAAGTATGGTAGAGAAGAATGCATATTTGCAACTTGACAATCATGAGTCCCACAAGAACTTCTTTGGATTGGCTAAAGAAGTTTTTCTACAACATTGGTTCTGTTACGATCTTCTTTTTATCAGAACTATTTATTGACCATCTGAAACTTTGTGGAAAGTAGTGCCATTTGTTTAGAAAAGACTGGGAGAGAAACAAGTTTGGGGCTAAAAATAAAGAGTTCTGTTTTCACTATGTTCAGGTTGAGATGCCTATTTGAACTCCAAGTGGATGACGTCAAGAGTGCAGATGAATATGCAGGACCTGAGCTCAAGAAAAAGGTCAAGGCTAGAGACATAAATCTGGAAGTTGTCAGCATATAGATGGCATTAAAGCAATAGATGAGATCATCCAGAGAATAAAGCAGGAGTTCTCAACTCTGGCTGCATATTGGAGTCCCCTGGAAGCCTTTAAAAATTGATTTGCAACCCTATCCCAGACCAATAAATCAGAATCTCTTGGGCGGGAGACAGGAGAGAGAGTGTATAGGATCCACATGTTTTTAAAGTATGTATCCATGATCCAGCTCTGACAACGCCAACTCCTGGCAATCTCATTTTGCCTCTGCTCCAGCCACTTACTTCTCTGCTCTCCTGCTCGCCCCCCACCCCATACTGACACTGGATTATTTTAAAGCAAATTTCTGACATATCACTCATAAGTGTTTACTTTGTGTCTCTGAGATAAATCTTTATACAAAAAAGTTTTAATTACTTAATAACCAAGTATCCCCAGTGTTTTGTTTTCCTTAATTACCTCTTTCTTTCGTTGTTGCTGCTGTTGTTTTATTTGGCTAATTCAAATCAAGATCCGAACAAAGGTCAGCCATTAAATTTAATTAAATCACTTTTACTCTATAGATTATCCATCCTTCTTTTTCATCTTGCAATTTATTTAAATAGTTTCCCACACTCTGAATTTTACTGATTGCATCCCCATGGGGTCATTTAACATGTTATGTTTCCTTTATTTCTAGTAAACTGATAGTAAGAACTAGAGACTTGATCATCTTTAGGAAAGACTTTTTGGCAAGAATGCTTCAAGGGATATAATGCACTTCCATCACGAGGCACATGATACCTGGCCATCTCTATTTTATTATGGGTTGCAAACACTGATGCTCTCATCATTCTTTCTTCATGTACCAGCTGGAATACTCCTATAAAGAAAAGTCCCAGGAGACTCTAATGTGTTTCCAAAGCTGATTAGAGAGAGATAAGAGTAGACAGCCTAGCCCTAAGCTCTGGGAAATTACATTCTGAAATTTGAGTATGAGAGGAAGGACCGGCCAGGCCAAGATTACTAAAAAAAAAAAGCAAGACCATGACACACCATCTTAAGGCGGTATCCCAGATGCTGGGAGGAGAGGATATTAGGAAGTTGAGAATGATCAAATAATTAGAATGTGACCAAGAGGTCAAAGCAAGATGAGATCAGAGGAGTGATGACTAGACATAAGAATATAGGTGACCTTAGGCATAATTTCCGGAGAAGGCAATGGCACCCCACTCCAGTACTCTTGCCTGGAAAATCCCATGGACGGAGGAGCCTGGTGGGCTGCAGTCCATGTGGTCGCTAAGAGTCGGACACGACTGAGCGACTTCAGTTTCACTTTTCACTCTCATGCATTGGAGAAGGAAATGGCAACCCACTCCAGTGTTCTTGCCTGGAGAACCCCAGGGACGGCGGAGCCTGGTGGGCTGCCGTCTGTGGGGTCGCACAGAGTCAGACACGACTGAAGCAACTTAGCAGCAGCAGCAGCATCAACAATAAGCACAATTTCAATACTGTAGAAGTAGAGGCATGAGTGGAAAGCCAGTAAGTACAGACTATATAACTATCAAAAAGTTGAAAAGGAGGGAGCAGTGAAAACGAAGCCATCTTTGGATTCATGTTGATGTTTGACAGAAAACAACAAAGTTCCATAAAGCAATTATCTTTCAATTAGAAAATAAATATATATATATTTTTTTAATGAAGCCACTCTTTGAATTCTTATAGATTGGACTGCTAGTCTCTTCATCCTCTGGAGTCCATCTCTTAAAAACAAACAAAAAAAATAAAACCCGAGCATGCCTTTGTGTGCATGCATGCTAAGTCACTTCAGTTGTGTCTGACTTTTTGTGACCCTAGGGACTGTAGCCTTCCAGGTTCCTCTGTCCATGGGATTCTCCAGGCGAGAATACTGGAGTGGGTTGCCATGCCCTCCTCCAGGGGATCTTTCCGACCCAGGAATGGAATCCACATCTATTATGTCTCCTGCATTGGCTGGCGGGTTCTTTACCACAAGTACCAGCTGGGAAACTTGAGCATGCCTTTACTCAACCAAAAAACTCTGCTGGCTCCTTGCTGTCCTCAAAACAAAGTCCAAATTCCTGAGATTGGTGATATTAGATGGACTTACAATCCACTTCTAGAGCACCTGTCTTGCCTCGGAGCCCCTATATGCAAACTTCCAATTTCACAAGCTCTTTCAAACCCGCTGTGACATGCTGGTCAGGCTGCCTTCCAATTTTTCCACCTGGTGAGCTTATATTTGGGCTTCCCTGTTGGCTCAGACAGTAAAAGAATTTGCCTCCAAGGCAGGAGACCTGGTTTCAACCCCTGGGTCAGGAAGATTCCCTGGAGAACGGAATGGCAACCCACTCCAGTATTCTTGCCTGGAGAATTCAATGGAGAGAGGAGCCTGGCAAGCTACAGCCCATGGGGCTGCAAAGAGTCAGACACGACTGAGCGACTAACACACAAGCTTATATTTACCTTTCATGATCCAGTTCAAAAATCATCCTCACCAGCTCAGAACTGGGCAATCACCTTTCATTCACATCTGCACTTCCACCAGTGTTTATCCTCTCGAGACAGAAACTTGGGAGTCATCCTTGCCTTCTCCCATATCCATTCCACCATCAAGTCTTAGCCATCCTACTTTCTCAATAAGCCTAATCTGTATTTGCTGTATCTCCACTCTAGTTCACTCTGTCTCTTAACTTGTCTCTCTACCTGTTCCCCCTCCATTTACTTTCTACACAGCAGCTGGAATGAAACTTTTAAATAAAAAGCTGATCACATTCTCCCGTGATTGAAAACCCTTCACGGGTTTCCCACTGCACTTGAAGACAAAAATGATTCATTGGCGAACAAATCTCTGCATCTTCTGACCCCTGATAACCTCTAAGCTGGTTTCCTAAGTCTCATCTATCACTGTCTACGTTCCAACCAATCTGGCCTTTCAGCTCCTTAAATTCAGAGCTGCCCAACATGTTTCTTTCTCCACCCTGCCGCAACAACTTTCACCTAGCCAACCCTTCAGACCCAAGTTCCAATACCATTTCCTCAGGAAATAACCATATTACAGAAACCTGAGCTAGTCTTAGAACACTCTGTAATCCCTCACAGCACTCACTGCAGCTTCCAATCACACGCATATCTTTATGTGATTATTTCATCAAGGCTCATCTCCCACATGAGACTGCCAACTCCCTGGTGATGGCGATTGTGTCTGTTTTGTGCACCACTCAAATCTCATCCTCAAGATGCAGCACTGAAATACTTTCTGAATAAAATGAACAAATGAAGACTCTCATAATCTGACCTTTTCTTGACAGTGATCAGACTCTGAGCCCTCAAAATGAAAAATAATTTAGCCAGGTTCTCCTTCAAATAATACTAATTCTAGATACTTGTCTTTCTACCAACTTCTATACCCATAAGAGATTAACTCCCTGATTTCTAATTTCCTAAATGCATCAATTATCCCTTTACTTTCAAATGCCTTGTTGACAGCTTTTTTAAACATAAGGGAGCTATTTTGGTTCTGGACATAAGCCATTTCTTTAGATTTATATTACCTACATATAAATCTAGGTAATTATAGGTAATATTGAATACCTATGGTTAAATGTCCTTGAATACAATTAGAAATCTTCCATGAAGTATCAGAGATAGGGTGCAAGACACTCTGCTTCTTTGTAGAGTATCAAATTAAGTCCAACAAAACCAGGTTAACTCACGAATGGTATAGAAACTGGAAATTACTTTTTGAACTACAAAACACCATGCAGCATTATTAACATGACCTTTATATTATCCAGTCTTCCAGTTTATGGAGGAATATAAGTCCACTTTCAAATAGCCAAAAATAAGCCTTCCTTAGTAAATATACTTATAAAAAGATGATTCAAAAGAACTATCTGACAAAAAAGTTATCTGAAACTAAAGAAAACATGAGGTATGAGTTTTCTTTCTCATTTAAGGGACAAGGCATGCACCTGTACAGGGGAAACCAACTCAGCCAAAAAAGGTTGAAAGGCACGCACATCCCCACTAAGGATCCCAGAACGGCCTGAGGAAACATCTTCTTTGGCCAGACACATCCTTGAAAACATTGTATGTTAGTCTTATCAGTGCATGCTAATGCTAAGTCGCTTCAGTTGTGTCTGACTCTGTGTGACCCCATAGACGGCAGGCCACCAGGCTCCCCGTCCCTGGGATTCTCCAGGCAAGAACACTGGAGTGGGTTGCCATTTCCTTCTGCAATGCAGGAAAGTGAAAAGTGAAAGGGAAGTCACTCAGTCGTGTCCGACTCTTAGCGACCCCATGGACTGCAGCCTACCAGGCTCTTCTGTCCATGGATTTTCCAGGCAAGAGTACTGGAGTGGGGTGCCATTGCCTTCTCCGTTATTAGTGCATAGGTGATGGTATATCCGGGGCAGGCAATGGCACCCCACCCCAGTACTTTTGCCTGGAAAATCCCATGGACGGAGGAGCCTGGTAGGCTCCAGTCCATGGGGTCGCTAAGAGTCGGACACGACTGAGCGACTTCACTTTCACTTTTCATTTTCATGCATTGGAGAAGGAAATGGCAACCCACTCCAGTGTTCTTGCCTGGAGAATCCCAGGGACGGGGGAGCCTGGTGAGCTTCCGTCTATGGGGTCACACAGAGTCGGACACGACTGAAGCAACTTAGCAGCAGATGGTATATCATTTTCTTTCCTTTCCTTATATTTAAGTGTATCAACTACAGCCTTAGCATCCAGAATTTTTAAGGCAGTTTCTACACGTATACAAACCAAATTAAGAATCCCCTGTCTTTTGTTAATATTTGGGAACACTGAGAAAAGGCTATACAGGAATCCCTAGTACTATTTTTCTCAACTTTTCTGTAAGTCTGAAATTAGCTCAAAATGAAAATTTTAAACACTGAAATCATTCTTTAATTTAAAAAAGATCCCTCTATCTTTGAATATTTTAAAATATTGCAGTGACCAGGTTTACAGTTTGAGCTTTAAATCTAGGTATAATACAGACCAGAATTACAGCATTTCATCCAAAGTTTTTGGCCACAAGGTTAAACCTTTTATCAACCTCTATTCCTACCTGACATGCTCAATTGCAAGTGCTGTCTGGTCAAATAATCCAGAATCATCAAACACCACCCACAGCTCCTGCAGGGGCAACCGGTATTCCTTCAGATCAAGGAGCTCTTGCATACACTCCAAAGTAAAAGTGCTCACTTGCGATTCACAGAGGTACGGATCGGCAAGCCTCACCACTGCCTTCAAAGCTGCGAAGTCTACGTCTGTGACCTGAAATTTAAAATGTGACTTAACACACGCAAATCAAAATTAAGATACATCTAAAGCACTACTTGCAGCTTGATTTCTTTTTTAAAGCATGAAATGGGAGTGGGGAGCCTTCTTCCATCACATAAGGACAAACAGAACAGACCTGGCTTGTACCCACATGGAGCTGACATTGTAACCGAAGTGACAAACAAATAAGGTGGCAACAGGTATGAGACAAAGACTAAGTAGCAGGGGTGGTGGTCTGGTTTTACTGGGAGGGTTGGGGAAGTCACTTTTGAGCTGGGATGAAAAGGAAGCAGCTGTTTCAAGAGCAGGAAAGATGAAAAGGCCCTGAGGCAGAGATGAGGTTGGCAGCTGGAAGAGCAGAGAAGCAGTTCTTCTTGCTGGAACAAAAGGAAGGAAATGAGGTAGGGGCAGCAGGAGGGGACAAGAGAGGCAAGATCAGGACGGGAAGGGCACTGAAGGAACTTGGCTTTTCCGTGGTATCTAACAATGAGAGGCCAGAAACCAGACCTCTAGTACGAATGGCATATTTCTCTTTTAAAATAATGATTTTGGCTGCTTTTAGAGAACTGAGGTATGTTGAGGGGAGGGCATTACTATCATGATCAACTTAATGGCCTGAACTGCAACCAAAGGTATTGGCATAATCCAAAATTTAAACATCCATGAGCAGCAGCTGCGTGCAAACCACTGCCTCATATACAGTCACTGTAGGATGTGACGTCATTGTCTAAAGGAGCTGCAGGTACAAGCTGTACTCACACTCCCTGGTTTACCATTTTAGTTTAATGGGGTTTTTTTGCGGTTCAGTTAACAAACACTGAGAAAAATTCACAGCTGTAAGTAGAGTGCAAATTTAACATAAAAGGCCCAGCCAGTTGAAAAATAAGACTGTTTTTACTTTCTGCAGTGGAACATATATCAGTAGGTTAACTACATACCTACAAATCTGTTAGGCAAAAAATAGGCTAGTTGTAAAATGCCTACTTGGTTTGAGCTACTTTAATGGGCTATAACTAAGAAGATAAAAAATTAATTCAAACCCCACTGACTTTATAATTAGGCATCTTATTTTTTAAATGGTCTCAAATACCTACCCCACTTCATAGGTTTCTAGTCCATTTCCCTTTTTTAAAGGAAACTTAAACCACCCCAATTCCCTCTTCTGCCTTTAAAATTTGCAGAACACTTCTTACACCACAGCAATTAGATGTGAAAAAACACACTATTTTCAATCAGCTCATAAATCTTAATTAAAAATAAGCACTTTGGTTGTAACAGTCTGAGGGAAAGTGTTTTTAGGTAGAGATAAATGTCATAACAACAGAATTAACTTTACCTCAACTAGCACCTCAAACACATTAGTCTGCCAGACTGCTCGCCATCCAGATGGTTCAAGGACCTTCTCTAAGAACTCAGCTGTGAATTCTTTTACCTCAGAGGCCTTGCAGTCAGCTACAAACAAATTAAACACAGTAAGAATTGAGACAGCATAAAGCAGAGAGAAGTTAATAAATCCTTGTAAGTCTACTTTCTCAGAACCAGCAATGGCAGTCTGAGGAACTGAGACAATCTACCTGTAAATTAAAAGATAAAAGAAGCAAAAAAAAAAAAAAAAAAGGACCTACTCACCTAAAATGTAATCTTGATAAGCTCTGAATCTCTCATAGAACAAAAGTTGACTTGTCTGGAACATTTCTGGGAAATGAGTCGTTCTTTCTGGCACAAAGCTTTGTAAGCTACTACCTGGTTTAGCTCGATTACTACAATCACTGCATGAATCTTCATTTTCAAACAAACCTAAGAGAGCAAGAAAAACAGTCAGGCGCAACTATCCCAGACACCTCGAATGCCTATCAACTGCTTCTACTTTTATATATTTGCCTAGAAACTTCAAATAAAATATAAACAAGGACTTGGATATAATGCTTTACTTACCTCTACCACTATCAAAAAAATTTTTTTTTCTAAACTTAAAAATATCTCAAAGCTCAAGTTTTACTTCAAAACAGTTAAGAACTTAAAATCTTCCATGGGTTAGGTTTTTGTTGCTGTTCTGTGAGGCAAAGAAAGAATGTTGTTTTTTAATTCAGTGGAAATCACCCAAGTTCTCCTTCAGAAGATACAGCTATGATTATTACTAGAGCTAGAGAGGAAGAAAAACAATGACAAACCTAGGCAGTGGATTAAAAAGCAGATACATTACTTGTCTACAAAGGTCCATATAGTCAAATGGTTTTTTCAGTAGTCATGTATGGATGTGAGAGCTGGACAAGAAAAAAGGCTGAGTGCAGAAGAAATTGATGTCCTTGAACTGCGGCGCTTGAGAAGACTCTTGAGAGTCCCTTGGACAGCAAGGAGACCAAACTGCTGCTGCTGCTGCTGCTGCTGCTAAGTCGCTTCAGTCGTGTCCGACTCTGTGCGACCCTATAGACGGCAGCCCACCAGGCTCCCCCGTCCCTGGGATTCTCTAGGCAAGAACACTGGAGTGGGTTGCCATTTCCTTCTCCAGTGCATGAAAGTGAAAAGTGAAAGTGAAGTCACTCAGTCATGTCTGACTCTTAGCGACCCCATGGACTGCAGCCTACCAGGCTCCTCCATCCATGGGATTTTCCAGGCAAAAGTACTGGGGTGGGGTGCCATTGCCTTCCCCGGACCAAACTAGCTGATTCTAAAGGAAATCAATCCTGAATATTCATTGAAGGACTGATGTTGAAGGTGAAGCTCCAATACTTTGGCCACCCGATGGGAAGAGCCGACTCACTGAAAAACACCCTGATGCTAGGGAAGATTGAAGGCAGGAGAAGGGGATGATGGAGGATGAGATGGTTGGATGGCATCACCAGCTCAATGGACATGAGTTTGAGCAAACTCCAGGAGATGGTGAAGGACAGGAAAGCCTGGTGTGCTGCAGTCCATGAGGTCGCAAAGAGTCAGACACAACTGGGCGACTGAACCACAACAGCAAAGCAACTCATAATGGTCAAATATCTTACAGTCATTAAAAAAAAAAAAATTCCATAAAGCTGTATTAAATGTAGAGGTGGTTTCCGATATGTCACCTCAAAACAAGTTGAAACTTCCCTTTAATTTCTACAATATCACCTGTCAATACCATTCAATAAACATGGATATGCATTCTTAATAATGCATAATATCTATCTCTTTTATACTTTAATAAAATTTTATTACACAAAGGCTCTGAGTGATCAAGCCTTGTCACTGGCCCTGGATTGAATCCTTGTCCTCCGGAGGCCAAGAATCCGGGCGTCTTTTGTGGTTTAGCAGACACCTTTCATTTTGGGGGCCCTTCGGGGATTCTTTAGGACATGGTAAGGATGCTTGCTCTAGTTCTTTGTTCTCCTAGCAACCATGTTTTCTGCTATACTTTACAGTGTGCTTGTGTGAATGAATGACATGCCCTGCACGAATCAAGTGAGGAGCTCTGTTCTGCGGTTCCGCAGTGACCTCATAGGGCTTATGGCAGGGGGTTTATACCGACAGGCCAGTGGACTCCCCCTGGTAGCTCAGACGGTAAAGCGTCTGCCTACAATGGCAGGAGACCCAGGTTCAATCCCTGGGTCAGGAGATCTCCTGGAGAAGGAAATCGCAACCCACTCCAGTGGGTCATCCATGGAAAATCCCATGGATGGAGGAGCCTGGTAGGCTACAGTCCACGGGGTCCTTCGCAAAGAGTCGGACATGACTGAGTGACTTCACTTTCACTTATTTCACCAAAGGTACCAGGTTCTTCCCTTTAATTTCAGTGCCTATGTCTGAAGAAGCTGAAGTTGAACGGTTCTATAAAGACCTACAAGACCTTTTAGAACTAACACCCAAAAAAGATGTCCTTTTCAGTATAGGGGACTTGAATGCAAAAGTAGGAAGTCAAGAAACACCTGGAGTAACAGGCAAATTTGGCCTTGGAACACAGAATGAAGCAGGGCAAAGACTAATAGAGTTTTGCCAAGAAAATGCACTGGTCATAACAAACACCCTCTTCCAACCACACAAGAGAAGACTCTATACATGGACATCACCAGATGGTCAACACCGAAATCAGATTGATTATATTCTTTGCAGCCAAAGATGGAGAAGCTCTATACAGTCAGCAAAAACAAGACCAGGAGCTGACTGTGGCTCAGACCATGAACTCCTTATTGCCAAATTCAGACTGAAATTGAAGAAAGTAGGGAAAACCATTAGACCATTCAGGTATGACCTAAATCAAATCCCTTATGATTATACAGTGGAAGTGAGAAATAGATTAAAGGGCCTAGATCTGATAGATAGAGTGCCTGATGAACTATGGAATGAGGTTCGTGACACTGTACAGGAGACAGGGATCAAGATCATCCCCATGGAAAAGAAATGCAAAAAAGCAAAATGGCTGTCTGGGGAGGCCTTACAAATAGCTGTGAAAAGAAGAGAAGTAAAAAGAAAAGGAGAAAAGGAAAGATATAAACATCTGAATGCAGAGTTCCAAAGAATAGCAAGAAGAGATAGGAAAGCCTTCATGACCCAGATAATCACGATGGTGTGATCACTGACCTAGAGCCAGACATCCTGGAATGTGAAGTCAAGTGGGCCTTGGAAAGCATCACTACGAACAAAGCTAGTGGAGGTGATGGAATTCCAGTTGAGCTATTCCAAATCCTGAAAGATGATGCTCTGAAAGTGCTGCACTCAATATGCCAGCACATTTGGAAAACTCAGCAGACACCACAGGACTGGAAAATGTCAGTTTTCATTCCAATCCCAAAGAAAGGCAGTGCCAAAGAATGCTCAAACTACTGTACAATTGCACTTATCTCACACACTAGTCAAGTAATGCTCAAAATTCTCCAAGCCAGGCTTCAGCAATATGTGAACCGCGAACTTCCTGATGTTCAAGCTGGTTTTAGGAAAGGCAGAGGAACCAGAGATCAAACTGCCAACATCTGCTGGATCATGGAGAAAGCAAGAGAGTTCCAGAAAAACATCTATTTCTGCTTTATTGATTGACTATGCCAAAGCCTTTGACTGTGTGGATCACAATAAACTGTGGAAAATTCTGAAAGAGATGGGAATACCAGACCACCTGATCTGCCTCTTGAGAAATCTGTATGCAGGTCAGGAAGCAACAGTTAGAACTGGACATGGAACAACAGACTGGTTCCAAATAGGAAAAGGAATTCGTCAAGGCTGTATATTGTCACCCTGCTTATTTAACTTATATGCAGAGTACATCATGAGAAATGCTGGACTGGAAGAAACAAAAGCTGGAATCAAGATTTCCAGGAGAAATATCAATAACCTCAGATATGCAGATGATACCACCCTTATGGCAGAAAGTGAAGAGGAACTAAAAAGCCTCTTGTTGAAAGTGGAAGAGGAGAGTGAAAAAGTTGGCTTAAAGCTCAACATTCAGAAAACGAAGATCATGGCATTTGGTCCCATCACCTCATGGGAAATAGATGGGGAAACAGTGGAAACAGTGTCAGACTTTATTTTTCTGGGCTCCAAGATCACTGCAGATGGTGACTGCAGCCATGAAATTAAAAGACGCTTACTCCTTGGAAGGAAGGTTATGACCAACCTGGATAGCATATTCAAAAGCAAAGACATTACTTTGCCAACAAAAATTCATCTAGTCAAGGCTATGGGTTTTCCTGTGGTCATGTATGGATGTGAGAGGTGGACTGTGAAGAAGGCTGAGCGCTGAAGAATTGATGCTTTTGAACTGTGGTGTTGGAGAAGACTCTTGAGAGTCCCTTGGACTGCAAGGAGATCCAACCAGTCCATTGTGAAGGAGATCAGCCCTGGGATTTCTTTGGAAGGAATGATGCTAAAGCTGAAACTCCAGTACTTTGGCCACTTCATGCGAAGAGTTGACTCATTGGAAAAGACTCATGCTGGGAGGGACTGGGGGCAGGAGGAAAAGGGGACAGAGGATGAGATGGCTGGATGGCATCACTGACTCGATGGATGTGAGTTTGAGTGACCTCCAGGAGTTGGTGATGGACAGGGAGGCCTGGCGTGCTGCGATTCATGGGGTCGCAAAGAGTCGGACGCGACTGATCTGATCTGATCTGATGTCTAACGAAAGGATTAGAAAATGCTAATCGAATTAAGTTTGGGCTGTTTGTAATTATGTTTCACAAGGCATGATTGAGCCAGTGGCATATCTAATTCTGTGCAATATGATATTTTTAACAGACAAAATTACCACTATAATAAATAAACATGCTGAGGATAGCATTTAGATCAGCTAAATCCTTTCCAGTGGTTTCAGGAAGGTTATCTGAGACCTTTAGCAGGAGTCTCTTTCTCTTCTCCCATCCCTTATATTTCTCCCTCCTTCCACTTCTTTGTCCCAGTTTGCTAAATCACTTCAGTCACGTCCGACTCTGTGCAACCCCGTAGATGGCAGCCCACCAGGCTCCCCCGTCCCTGGGATTCTCCAGGCAAGAACACTGGAGTGGGTTGCCATTTCCTTCTCCTTGCCCCAGTTTAGGGTACCAGAATTATGCGACCCCACAGACTGTAACAGGGAAGAACAAATCTGACTCCATATTGGATCTGTTTCTTGTCCTTTAATCTTTGTATTCTATTACTTTTGATACAAGTTAAGAATGTTGCCTATAGGGATTAGGACGGGGAATACGCTTTCTCCTCCACAAATTCATCAATGGGACATCTGGGCGCCGAGTAAATACCACAAACAGCTTCGGAGTGCTGGCGGAGGACGTCGGACACCCAGAAAAGCAACTCACTGCCTTCTAAAGGAGGTAGGAAAGAATATAGAAGCCAGAGAGAGACAAAGAGGGAGGGGCGGACCTCTGTCCGGGGAAGGGAGTCTTAAAAAGAGAAGTTTCCAAACACCAGGAAACACTCTCCCTGCGGAATCTGCGCCGAACCTGGGAAACACGGAGACTATCATAACAGGGAGGAGAACAGTTGAGCAATTAGAACCCACAGACTGCGGGCCCTGCGGTAACTTCCGCAGCGGAAAAGCACCGCTGCAAACGCCCGCATCTGCCATTGGGGAGCCGGGGCTGGGCAGGGAGACGCCTTGGCCGTTCCCACGCGGGACGCTCCGCTGCCGGCGCTCCCCAGAGGGACGCTCCCCCGCGGGACTCTCCCCCACTGGACGCTCCCCCGCAGGCCACTCCCGCGCAGGCGTGCCCCCCGCCCGCTGTGCCGGCGGCTCCCACGAGGACCACCCCATCCCCTCCCCTACCCGCCCGCCCGCCATTCCCGTCGCCGACCCCCTCCCCCTCTGCGGGCCTCAGCGCAGACTTCGTTCGCCTGATTGTCTGGAGTGCTGCCTAACTGGAGTAGTTTGGGCCGGCAATCCAGATTGTGCAGCGCCGACCACACGAGTGGCGGGCCTTGGCCCAGAACACCGCCGAACCGTGCACAGAACAAAGAACTATACAGACCAACCACAGAGAAAGGGGCCTATAGATCTTGAGAAATTTAAGCCAGAACAAGGAACTAGCTGAAAATGAACTGAACCCACAACAATAATAGAGAAACTCTTATATATATTGTTACTATTTTTACCATCATTATTTCCTTTTTTTTTTCTTTTCTTTTTTTAATATATATATATATTTTAAATTTTTATTATTTTTTAATTGGAAAAAGGAAAACAAAAATTTTTTTTTTCCCTTTTAATTTTTTTTTGTTGTTGTTTGTTTTGTTTCTTTTATTTTTTTATTATTATTATTTTTTTTATCCTCTAGTACTTCTTTAATCTCCACGTTTAGATATAACTTTTGCGACCCTGTTTTTTTTTTTTTTTTTTTCTTTTTTCCTTTTTGTCCTTTGCTTTTTTCCTTTCCTTTTTTCTTTTCTTTACTGATTACTGACTAGATCTGTCTCTCTCCTTCACACTCCCTCCTTTTATCCTCCTGACCACCTCTGTCTCCTTCCTCCCTTTTTCCTTCTATGTATAATTCCGTGAACATCTCTGAGCAGTCCAGTTGTGGAATGCATTATAGAAGAAGAAGTTTTTGAGACTACTGTAAAAATAAGACCAATAACTGGAACCAGGAGGCTTAAGTCCATACCCTGATCCCACGAAACACTAATTGACAGGAGCTCATTAAAAGCCTCCATACCTACTCTGAAACCAAGCATCACACAAAGACCAGCAAGTTCCACAACAAGACATACCAAGCAAATTCTCCAGAAAAACAAGAACACAGCCTGAGCTCCAATACACAGGCTACACAAAGCGACCCCAAAAGCATAGACATCTCATAACTCACTACTAGACACTCCACTGCACCCCAGAGAAAAGAAATCCAGCTCCACCCACCAGAACACCGATACAAGCTTCCATAAACAAGAAACCTCGACAAGCCACCGGTACAAACCCACATATAGTGCAGAAACGCCACAATAAAGAGAACTCCACAGACTACCAGAATACAGTAAAGACGCCCCAAACTTAGCAATTTAAACAAGATGAAAAGACAGAAGAATTCCCAGCAGGTAAAGGAACAGGATAAAAGCCCACCAAACCAAACAAAAGAGGAAGAAATAGCGAACCTACCTGATAAAGAATTCGAATAATGATAGTGAAATTAATCCAAAATCTGGAAAGCAAAATGGAATCATGGATAAATAGTCTGGAGAAAAGCATTGAGAAGATGCAAGAAAGATTTAACAAGGACCTAGAAGAAATAAAAAAGAATCAACATATAATGAATAATGCAATAAATGAGATCCAAAACACTCTGGAGGCAACAAATAGTAGAATAACAGAGGCAGAAGATAGAATTAGCGAATTAGAAGATAGAATGGCAGAATTAAAGGAATCAGAGGAGAAAAAAGAAAAACGAATTAAAAGAAATGAGGACAATCTCAGAGACCTCCAGGACAATATTAAACGTTACAATATTCGAATCATAGGAGTCCCAGAAGAAGAAGACAAAAAGAAAGACCATGAGAAGATACTAGAGGAGATAATAGTTGAAAACTTCCCTAAAATGGGGAAGGAAATAATCACTCAAGTCCAAGAAACCCAGAGAGTCCCAAATAGGATAAACCCAAGACGAAACACCCCAAGACACATATTAATCAAATTAACAAAGATCAAACACAAAGAACAAATATTAAAAGCAGCAAGGGAAAAACAACAAATAACACACAAGGGAATTCCCATAAGGATAACAGCTGATCTTTCAATAGAAACTCTCCAAGCCAGGAGGGAATGGCAAGACATACTTAAAGTGATGAAAGAAAAGAACCTACAGCCCAGATTATTGTACCCAGCAAGGATCTCATTCAAATATGAAGGAGAAATCAAAACCTTTACAGACAAGCAAAAGCTGAGAGAATTCAGCACCACCAAACCAGCTCTCCAACAAATACTAAAGGACATTCTCTAGACAGGAAACACAAAAAGGATATATAAATTCAAACCCAAAACAACAAAGTAAATGGCAACGGGATCATATTTATCATTAATTACCTTAAATGTAAATGGGTTGAATGCCCCAACCAAAAGACAGAGACTGGCTGAATGGATACAAAAACAAGACCCCTCCATATGAATGAAACTAGAACACTTTCTAACACCATACACAAAAATAAACTCAAAATGGATTAAAGAGCTAAATGTAAGACCAGAAACCATAAAACTCCTAGAGGAAAACATAGGCAAAACACTCTCTGACTTACATCACAGCAGGATCCTCTGTGACCCACCTCCCAGAATATTGGAAATAAAATCAAAAATGAACAAATGGGACCTAATCAAACTTAAAAAGCTTTTGCACAACAAAGGAAACTATAAGCAAGGTGAAAAGACAGCCTTCAGAATGGGAGAAAATAATAGCAAATGAAGCAACTGACAAACAACTAATCTCAAAAATATACAAGCAACTTCTACAGCTCAATTCCAGAAAAATAAATGACCCAATCAAAAAATGGGCCAAAGAACTCAATAGACATTTCTCCAAAGAAGACATACAGATGGCTAACAAACACATGAAAAGATGCTCAACATCACTCATTATCAGAGAAATGCAAATCAAAACCACTATGAGATACCATTTCACGCCAATCAGAATGGCTGCTATCCAAAAGTCCACAAGCAATAAATGCTGGAGAGGGTGCGGAGAGAAGGGAACCCTCTTGCACTGTTGGTGGGAATGCAAACTAGTACAGCCACTTTGGAGAACAGTATGGAGATTCCTCAAAAAACTGCGAATTGAACTGCCTTATGATCCAGCAATCCCACTGCTGGGCATATACACTGAGAAAACCAGAATTGAAAGAGACACCTGTACCCCAATGTTCATAGCAGCACTGTTTGCAATAGCCAGAATGTGGAAGCAACCTAGATGTCCATCCACAGATGAATGGATAAGCAAGCTGTGGTACATATACACAATGGAATATTACTCAGCCATTAAAAAGAATACATTTGAATCAGTTCTAAGGAGGTGGATGGAACTGGAGCCTATTATACAGAGTGAAGTAAGCCAGAAACAAAAACACAAATACAGTATACTAACGCATATATATGGAATTTAGAAAGATGGTAAAAAATAACCCTATTTACGAGACAACAAAAGAGACACTGATGTATAGACCAGACTTTTGGACTCTGGGACCAGGAGAGGGTGAGATGATTGGGGAGAATAGCATTGAAATATGTATAATATTATATCTGAAATGTATTAATTGTTCAAACTAAACACTATCATGTTACAATTTGTTCATACTAGATGTTTGTAATGTTTCTGATAATCAATAAAAGAGATTCTTGATTAAACTAAAAAAAAAAAAAAAAAGAATGTTGCCTATAGCCTGAAATAGACAGGATAGTCTATTCTCAAGGCTCTGACCTTTAAAGGTAAAACAACTTTCCCCCATTCATATACAGATAAAATGTTGCAGAACAAAGAATAACATTTGCTTTGTTGAAGGTTTAAAGAAACATCATGACTTGACCTACCTGAACAGCTGCAAGAATAAAGGCTTCTGAAACAAAGAAGTGTGCAACAACCAGCCACACCCTCTCCCCTTTCAGTATAAAGGAAAGCTGAATGCTAACTTTGGCAAGATGGTTTTTTGGGACACTAGTCCACGATCCTCTTGGTCTGCTGGCTTTCCAAATAAAGTCACACTATTCCTTGTGCCAACAACTCCTCTCTCAATTTATGGGCTTGTGGTGCAGAGAGCAGGGAGTGAGTTTGGACTTGGCAACAACATAACAAAGATGTACTCTAGGGCTTCCTGCTCATAGACACCAATGCACCTGAGCTTCAGAGGACATCAATACCTTATCAAATGTGTGAAAATCTGTCTGAACCTCGGGAAGATGAAACTAGTATGCCAGCTTCAATTAAGAGAATAAACTATTTCACACCGTCCATCACATAAATAACATAGATATGTTTTTTTAAAAAAATAATACATCATCTCACACCCAGTAGGTGACTATTACCCAAAAAACAATCAGAAGCTACCAAGAAAACAAGTGTTGTCAAACATGTGGAGAAATAGGAACACTTGTGGACTGCTGGTAGGCAGGTAAAATGGTATAGCCACTATGGAAAACTTTACGGTGATTCTTCAAAAATTTAAAAATAGAATTACCATATGACCCAGCAATTTAAAGCAGGGTCTCCAAGAGATATTTGTACATGCATGTTCACAGCTAAAACTATTTAGCTTAAAAAAAAAAACTATTTAGCTTTAAAAAAGCTAGAAATTTATGATTATGCTGGATAAACATTAGGCTGAGTGAAATAAGCCAGTCAGTCAGAGAAAGACAAATACTGTGTAACTCCACTGATATAAAGAACTCAAAGTAGTCAAAACCATAAAGGCAGAAAGTTTAATGGTAGTTGCCAAGGGCTGGGGAGAGGGGTGAATGGGGAGTTATTATTCAATGGGTATAGAGTTTCAGTTTACAAGATGAAAAGAATCATAGTAACAGATGGTGGTGATGGTTACACAACATGTGAATGTGTTTAATACACATTTAACTGTACACTTAAAACTGGTTAGTTACTCAGTGGCTAACCAACTTTGCCACCCCATGGTCTACAGCCTGCCAGGCTCCTCTGTCTATGTGATTCTTCAGGCAAGAATACAAGAGTGGGTTGCCATTTCTTATTCCAGATTGTCTTCCCAACCCAGGGAGTGAATCCTCATCTAAAATGGTTAAGATGGTAAGTTTTATGTTATGTGTGTTCAGAGCCAATTTGAAATACTTTTCACACATTATTTCACTTAATCCTCACCACTCAGCAGCACTACCACCTTTTTTGCAGATGAGAAAACTGAAGTCACGTGACTGTTGCCAGATCACAGAGGGGTGAGTAGTGGAATTAAGTCCCACTTAACGTTTTCTCACTTCTCCAGGACTCTTTCCACTACACAATATGACTGAAAATATTAAAGTAAAAGACTGAACCACCTTAAAATATCAGGAGGAGAAAACGGAATCTCCATGAAGAGACAGAAAGAACCGAGAATTAGACCTGGGTTCATTGTAGACAGATGGTAAAGCGTCTGTCTACAATGCAGGAGACCTGGATTCGATTCCTGGGTCGGGAAGATTCCCTGGAGAAAGAAATGGCAACCCAATCCAGTACTCTTGCCTAGAAAATCCCATGGATGGAGGAGCCTGGTGCAGGCTACTGCCCATGGGGTCCCAAAGAGTCGGACACGACTGAGCGACTTCATTTTCACTTTCTATTTTTTCATACTGTGTCACAAATTGGCTCGTCACCTGCTCTCAATGCTCAGTACTGCTATCTAGCAAGAGTCCAAGCTTCTTTTCTTCCGGGAAAGGGGACAGTGGTACGTGATCTCCTTTGAGATGCAAATAAAAAATATGCGTCCACTCTAAACACACAAACTCGCGCACAAAACCTGGGGGTGCGGAGCGGCGCGGGGTGGGGAGACACCCAGACAGCAAGAGTAGGGATCCCGGCCCGGCCCAAGTCCCTCCAGTCTCGGGGAAGCTGAGGCCAGATTGGGCGAGGAGGAGAGGTGTCCTGGGTACCTCCCGATTCGACGTCCGGAGAGTGGGTCGAGGCCTCGCCCAGTCACAGCCGCCACCCAGGCCAACCGCCTGCGCCCCAAGCGCCCTCGGAGAGTCCCCACGCCCCCAGCGCTGCCGACACGGTCTGTCGCAGACTGCGGCTCCTCCCGCACGGCGGGTGCTCACCTTTCTCCAGGCGCTCCAGCTCCTCCTCGGCCGCCCAGCCAGGAAGCTCGGGCTCCGGCGCCATGGCTTCCGACCCCAGCCCACCACCCGCTAGCAACCCCTCAGCCATTTCAAATTTCCGCGGGCGGCCTTCCTGCGCAGTAATGTGATGACGCAGCCGCTTCTAATTGGATAATGGGCCGAGGCCCTCGGACCAATTAAAGGAAGGCTGGCGTGGCCCGGGTATCCGCCCGAGCCCCGTCCCCTTCAGCCTCCACCCACCCTGGAGGGGAGTGTCTGGGCGCTATCTACTGGCTCGGAGGACTGCTCTTCTCGTCCAAGATCTTGCTCTTTTTGTTTACTGGGGTGAACTTGTATGAAGTTAAATTAGAACATAATTTGGGATAATTTCCGAAAAACTAACAAGCCATACCTGGAATAGGATAGAGTGGAAAAGGCACTGGCTTGAGAGTCAAAAAACAGTATTTAGACTTGTTTCTTCCATTATTACCACTTCACCTCTCAGAAGAGCATCTTCAATTCTAATAATATATTGACCTAGATGGTTCCAAACCTTTCACCACCAAAAATCTGTTGCTCTCTGGCTTTCTCTTTCCCCTTCTTTTTCTTTGACTATCTACACATAGAGGATATTTTCAAAAAATATCAAATTATATTTAGTATGTAAAAGTATGTTTTCCCCACATTTATTAATCAACAACAGATATAACCTCCAATGATATAGCTAACATTTATTGAGTACTGTATTCAAGACACCTTTCTGCATATTTTACCTACAGTGTCTTATTCAATCTTCAAAAACTATCCTATGAGAAAAGAAATTTTACTATTCCCTTTTTACAGATGAGGATGTGCAGTCGCCAAGAAAATAAGCAGTGCCCAAGTTAACCCAGCAAAGCCAGTATTAGAAACCAGTCAAATTCCTGAATCCACTCTTTAATGGCTCTGCCAGATCATTACTAGTCAGAGTTGAGATGGCCAGCAACAGCAGGGGTTACCAGAACACCAGGAAGGGTGAAACCCACGGAAGGACAAGGGCCTGGTCATGACAGTGTTATTACAGTGAAGACGTTTCCACTTACTGCCTTTAAGGAAAACCTTGAGCTGAAGTCTCTCAGATCCCTCAAAGCTGAAATGAAATGGAACCAGAAGAGGTGACTGTAAAAACCTGCACTTAATTCAGCTAGCTTTTCCAGAAAACAAGATTTCTTTGACTCTCATGTACAGAGTCTGATCTTCCATTTATTTGTCCACTGAACAAATATTTATTGAGCACCACAAGGGGAAAACACATAAAACAATAAAATTAAGACTAGCATCAGGCCTTGAAGACTAAGTTACCTTTCTCATAAGTCTCCTTTTAACTCTACTGCCACAAACCCCACAAGTGGAGGGATTTCTACTCACCCAGCCCTGTCTGTGCTGGAGACAACATAGTTCTCTCCTTGTTCAATTATAGAATATTTCATCAGCCCTCAAGATACTGCTTCTGGAAAAAAATCTTGGAAATGAACATGTCGCCACAGGGTCAGATGAAACACCTGTGTTCCTGCAAATTCCATAAAGGACAAATCATTTATTAAACTGGGTACATTTCCTGTGCAACCTATGCTTGCATGGATTATATGGAAGGTTTTTAGAGTTTTCCCCTAAATGGAGACCTTTCAGGAGCACACATGTCTTAGGAGTTTGCTTTCCCTGCCCCCTCCCCCTTATCCTGATGAAAGGGTTTTTTAATTCTTTTTTTCCAGTCTCTCCGTCTGTAGCCTATCTCAGTTTTCCATCTGCCTTAGGTGGGGTGGCACCCATTATTCCCAGTCTTTTTTATATCTTCAGTCTCTTTCTTGGCACTAGGTCCTTAGACTCTGTCTACACAGGGGCTCAAAACTTACTGCTCTCTCCTAGAAACTTCCAAAGCCCAACTGAATTCTTGAGATACTACCTCTACACTTTCTTTCTGGATAGCATCAAATCATTCCTGTGGCAGCAAAATAGAAATGAGTGAGCAGCCTTTGGCACATACCAACTAAACAGGCCTACAAGAGTTAAAAAATCTTGGTTAGTCTTTAGCTGTTACTACCAATAAACGCTTGTAGCTGGACTTGTCCTTCACAAAGAAAACTGCTCTCTGACTCCATAGAGATTATATTTGCACCTGGCATTCGTGTCCCCCTGCACTCTTTTGTAGCATTCAGCATTTCAAAAGAAGGACATAGGCGGATAACTTCAGGGTCACCAGACCTGGTTGTTCAGTTGCCTGATGCCAGTTGTGACCATTTTGAAACCTTACAAAAGAAAGAAAGAAAGAAAAAAAAGCACAGACTTCAGGAGGATATAAACCTCTCCTTATTCCTGAGATCAGATCAGATCAGTCGCTCAGTCGTGTCCGACTCATTGCGACCCCATGAATCACAGCACACCAGGCCTCCCTGTCCATCACCGACTCCCAGAGTTCACTCAGACTCACGTCCATTGAGTCAGTGATGCCATCCAGCCATCTCATCCTCTGTCGTCCCCTTCTCCTCCTGCCCTCAATCCCTCCCAGCATCAGAGTCTTTTCCAATGAGTCAACTCTTGGCATCAGGTGGCCAAAGTACTGGAGTTTCAGTTTCAGCTTCAGCATCATTCCTTCCAAAGAAATCCCAGGGCTGATCTCCTTCACAATGGACTGGTTGGATCTCCTTGCAGTTCGAGGGACTCTCAAGAGTCTTCTCCAACACCACAGTTCAAAAGCATCAATTCTTTGGCACTCAGCCTTCTTCACAGTCCAACTCTCACATCCATACATGACCACAGGAAAACCCATAGCCTTGACTAGACGAATTTTTGTTGGCAAAATAATGTCTCTGCTTTTGAATATGCTATCTAGGTTGGTCATAACCTTCCTTCCAAGGAGTAAGTGTCTTTTGATTTCATGGCTGCAGTCACCATCTGCAGTGATTTTGGAGCCCAGAAAAATAAAGTCTGACACTGTTTCCACTGTTTCCCCATCTATTTCCCATGAGGTGATGGGACCAGATGCCATGATCTTTGTTTTCTGAATGTTGAGCTTTAAGCCAACTTTTTCACTCTCCTCTTTCACTTTCATCAAGAGGCTTTTTAGTCCCTCTTCACTTTCTGCCATAAGGGTGGTGTCATCTGCATATCTGAGGTTATTGATATTTCTCCCAGCAATCTTGATTCCAGCTTTTGTTTCTTCCAGTCCAGCGTTTCTCATGATGTGCTCTGCATATAAGTTAAATAAACAGGGTGACAATATACAGCCTTGACGAAGTCCTTTTCCTATTTGGAACCAGTCTGTTGTTCCATGTCCAGTTCTAAGTGTTGCTTCCTGACTTGCATACAAATTTCTCAAGAGGCAGATCAGGTGGTCTGGTATTCCCATCTCTTTCAGAATTTTCCACAGTTTATTGTGATCCACACAGTCAAAGGCTTTGGCATAGTCAATAAAGCAGAAATAGATGTTTTTCTGGAACTCTCTTGCTTTTTCCATGATCCAGCGGATGTTGGCAATTTGATCTCTGGTTCCTCTGCCTTTCCTAAAACCAGCTTGAACATCAGGAAGTTCACGGTTCACATATTGCTGAAGCCTGGCTTGGAGAATTTTGAGCATTACTTTACTAGCGTGTGAGGTGAGTGCAATGGTGCGGTAGTTTGAGCACTCTTTGGCATTGCCTTTCTTTGGGATTGGCATGAAAACTGACCTTTTCCTATTCCTGAGAAGAGGGGCACAGTTCTTGAGGCACTAGCCTTCTGTGTTTCCCTTTTGCTTAGCAAAAATAATAAAGCTACTCCTTCCTATTTCTTCCAAACTCTGTCTCCATATTTGTATTTGGCATCAGTAGACAGGGAACCAAGATTTTGGCCACACCCCGGGTAGTGCATTTTCTCTCCTGCTTTCTTAATGGCTAGTAGCTTCCCCCAGAGGCCCACTGTCCCTCGCTCCCATCAGCCTCTGCCCACAGCAGCACTCACGGCCCAGCACCCACCTCCACCCCCCCCCCCCCACCCCACCCCGCTCCATAGTCTTTCCTCTGGTGGCCCCCGGGCTCTCACTCTTCCTACCTCATTCCTCTTCCTCCACCTCAGATTCCCTGAACACAGGGGGCTCCCAAGGGTACTCTCCTGAGTCTGTCTTCCTCAGGAGGTAACTCAAGTGAGTGAAGAAGGCCATGTGTGGACTCTAGTACTCACTTCAAGCTCATAGGAAAGTGCATGTGCTAATTCACTTGACAAATAATAAATATAGAGAGTATAGATTGTGTGCCAGACACTGCTCTAGGCTCAAGGGAAGCAGGGGCAAACAAGATAGACAAGGTCCTGCCTGCATGGAGTTCACAGCCTAGTGGAGATACACAACAAACAAATAAAAAAACTCAATTTATAAGCAAAATTCAATTATGAAAGATCAGATCAGATCAGATCAGTCGCTCAGTCGTGTCCGACTCTTTGCGACCCCATAAACTGCAGCACGCCAGGCCTCCCTATCCATCACCAGCTCTCGGAGGTCACTCAGACTCACATTCATCGAGTCAGTGATGCCATCCAGCCATCTCATCCTCTGTCGTCCCCTTCTCCTCCTGCCCTCAGTCCCTCCCAGCATCAGAGTCTTCTCCAATGAGTCAACTCTTCGCATGAGGTGGCCAAAATACTGGAGTTTCAGCTTGAGCATCATTCCTTCCAAAGAAATCCCAGGGCTGATCTCCTTCAGAATGGACTGGTTGGATCTCCTTGCAGTCCAAGGGACTCTCAAGAGTCTTCTCCAACACCACAGTTCAAAAGCATCTATTCTTCGGCGCTCAGCCTTCTTCACAGTCCAGCTCTCACATCCATACATGACCACAGGAAAGACCATAGCCTTGACTAGGCGAACCTTTGTTGGCAAAGTGATGTCTCTGCTTTTGAATATGCTATCTAGGTTGGTCATAACCTTCCTTCCAAGGAGTAAGCGTCTTTTAATTTCATGGCTGCAGTCACCATCTGCAGTGATTTTGGAGCCCAGAAAAAGAAAGTCTGACACTGTTTCCACTGTTTCTCCATCTATTTCCCATGTAGTGATGGGACCAGATGCCATGATCTTCGTTTTCTGAATGTTGAGCTTTAAGCCAACCTTTTCACTCTCCACTTTCACTTTCATCAAGAGGCTTTTTAGTTCCTCTTCACTTTCTGCCATAAGGGTGGTATCATCTGCATATCTGAGGTTATTGATATTTCTCCCAGCAATCTTGATTCCAGCTTGTGTTTCCTCCAGTCCAGCATTTCTCATGATGTACTCTGCATATAAGTTAAATAAACAGGGTGACAATATACAGCCTTGACGTACTCCTTTTCCTATTTGGAACCAGTCTGTTGTTCCATGTCCAGTTCTAAGTGTTGCTTCCTGACCTGCATACAGATTTCTCAAGAGGCAGATCAGGTGGTCTGGTATTCCCATCTCTTTCAGAATTTTCCACAGTTTATTGTGATTTACACAGTCAAAGGCTTTGGCATAGTCAATAAAGCAGAAATAGATGTTTTTCTGGAACTCTCTTGCTTTTTCCATGATCCAGCGGATGTTGGCAATTTGATCTCTGGTTCCTCTGCCTTTTCTAAAACCAGCTTGAACATCAGGAAGTTCACGGTTCACATATTGCTGAAGCCTGGCTTGGAGAATTTTGAGCATTACTTTACTAGCGTGTGAGATAAGTGCAATTGTGCGGTAGTTTGAGCACTCTTTGGCATTGCCTTTCTTTGGGATCGGGAGTATTATGAAAGATAGTACTCATAAAATAAAATTCAGTGATGTGATAGAGAATGATGAATGGAGAAGACAGATTCAGAATTTTATGTGAAAATGCCTGATTTTAAGCCGTTGCTGCTGCTAAATCACTTCCGTCGTGTCCGACTCTGTGTGACCCCATAGACGGCAGCCCACCAGGCTCCCCCGTCCCTGGGATTCTCCAGGCAAGAACACTGGAGTGGGTTGTCATTTTCTTCTTTAATGCATGAAAGTGAAAAGTGAAAGTGAAGTCACTCAGTTGTGTCCAACTCTTAGCGACCCCATGGACTGCAGCCTACCAGGCTCCTCTGTCCATGGGATTTTCCAGGCAAGAGTACTGGAGTGGGTTAGCAACTTAAAAAAATTTTAAGGTTTTTTTTTTAATGTGGACAATTTTTAAAGTCTTTTTTGAATTTGTTACAATATTGTTTCCATTTTATGATTTTTTGTTTTTCGGCTGTGAGGCATGTTCAATATTAGCTCCCTGACCAGGGATCGAACCTGCACCCCCTGCTTTGGAAGGTGAAGTCTTAATCACTGGACCGCCAGGGAAGTCCCACAACTTTTTAAAATGTAGACACTATGCAACCCTGAAAAACCTTATTTCCTAGACAAAATTTGGCCCACAGCCCACTAGATTGCAATCTGTCTTCTAAGCCCCAAGTTCTCAAAGTATAGTCCAGGAACCAGGAGCTTGTTAGAAATGCAGAGTTTCTCCCCTATCCCCAGATCTGCTGGATTGGAATCTGCATTTCAGCAAGATCCCCAGTCCTCAAGCAGCATCATTCATATTTGCTACACGGATCTTCGGACCTGAGTTCTCTACTGTGGCTATTTCAGTTTTCATTCCCTGCTGAAAAATTTGACTTGGAATTCTCGTTCACAGTCATGTTCATTATGCTCCTGAGCCAAGAGCAGCCCATCCCAGTGTATAAGGCTCTCATCTCATCACACTCTCCTTGCCATAGCCTCCTGTGACCATCACCATCTCCCATGCAGGCTGTCTAGATGGCACCTTGGAAGTCGCCACATCTGAGAAGACTCATTCACCCTTTCACCCACTTCAGAGTTAATTGCTCACCTCTCACTGCTCCTAGGGGAGCAGGGGGCCCCTAGGACCCTGCAGAGGTCTCAACACAGTGCCAGGCTGGCCAGGCAGGTGACAGAAAGTAGAGAACGGAGCACTGGTGCCAGTCCCATAGGATGTGATGGGTATGGACCCCATGTTGCTTGTCATCCAATTGAAGCCAGAAATCTAGATTTTTATAAGAAATTTCCCATATTAAAAAGTTGGCAACTAATTTTTAAAAACTTTAAACACTGTGCCAGCCAAATAAAACATATCTGCAGACCACCAGTTTGCAACTTCTGAGGCTTTGTCTACTTGTGACATTTCGTCAGAGGCTGTGATTCTTTGAAGGCAATACCATGTCATATTCATTGTTGTATTGCTGGTGCCTACGACTAAACTTCACTTAGTAAAGGGACAAACTAAATTAACACTCTTCCTTTTATATATATTTCATGCATAGTATAATATTACTATGGCATTAGCCAAAGGCTCAGATTTAGAGCCATTTCTGGGCCAATTCTGCTGCTACTGCCCAGAGACTCCCTACCCAGAACTACAGATTCACAGTTGCTACCATTACCTAAGTCAGGGTCAGCGAATGCTGCTTGTATCAGGGACCCTCTGTCCCCAAACAGCTCCCCCAGGACAGAAACACTCTGAAGTGTGCCGCTCAGGGCTTTGATTCTTGGGGGACAGAAGCCCAGCATAGCCCCCCACTGCCCCACTTTACAATGTGTCTGCGCATCCATATGAATGGGTTTCCAAGTGCAGACAAGGACCAAGACACATAGTGAAAAAAAATTTTTTTCTTGGCTGCGCTGGGTCCTCGTTGCTGTGTGGGCTTTTCTCTAGTTGTGGAGAATGGGGACTACTCTCTAGTTGTGGTGGGTGGGCTTCTCATTGTGGTGGCTTCACTTGTAGAGCATAGGCTCTGGACATGTGGGCTCAGCAGTTGCTGCTCCCAGGCTCTAGAGCAGAGGCTCAGTAGTTGTGGCGCTTGGGCTTAGTTGCTTGGTGACATGGGGGATCTTCCTAGATCAGGGTGGAACCGGTGTCTCCTGCATTGGCAAGTGGGTTCTTTACTAGTGAGCCACCAGGCAGGCCCCATGGTGCAAATCCTGAACATCAGAGAGGGGTGGGGAGAGCGCCCAGATCCTGGGAGGGGTGCTATAGCGGGAGGCCAGTCCCTCAACCTGGAGTTGTGGGGAGCTCCACGTGGGCCTGGGGTGGGCAGGTAGCCCATGATATCCAGAAAGAGGAGAGATGCTAGGCCTCTGCTATTCTGACCTGAGAGTCTGGGGCTCTCATTGACAAAAACAAAAATGAACAAAACCAGGCCCCAGTTTTGGTTGTATTTTCCACTAGAGGGCAGCTTAAACTTTCAAAAGAAAAGAAATCTTTAGCAACTTGGTAGAGCATTGAAGGCAATGGCACCCCACTCCAGTACTCTTGCCTGGAAAATCCCATGGACGGAGGAGCCTGGTGGGCTGCAGTCCATGGGGTCGCTAAGAGTCGGACACGACTGAGCGACTTCACTTTCACTTTTCATTTTCATGCATTGGAAGAGGAAATGGCAGCTCACTCCAGTGTTCTTGCTTGGAGAATCCCAGGGACGGGGGAGCCTGGTGGGCTGCCGTCTATGGAGTCGGACAGAGTCGGACACGACTGAAGTGACTTAGCAGCAGCAGCAGAGCATTGAGAAGTCTTTTCAGCAAGTTTCTTCTATAGTCTCTGGGCCTTGTGGAAGGCTGCAGGGATTAGAAGGGAACAAATAACTTCTTACCTCACAGAACCCACAGTCTGTTTAGGGGAGAGACATTTTAAGCAAAAGAATACCTGGTGAATATAGTCAGACCTGGGATAAATGGCACCAAGGAGACAGAATCTTAGGCAGAGCCCTCTTTGAGGAGTGCTGAGCTAAAAGCTTCAGGATAAGACAGAAGCAGCCATTGGTGGGAGGTGGAGGGGGACTCAGGAAGAAGTGCAAATTCAGGAAGGAAAGTGGGGTGACTCAGGAAGACAAGAACCCCTGTTCTAGAAGCCTTGAGACAGAAGAAAGTTTGGCATGTTCCAGAAACAGAAAAAGTTATCTTAACTGTGATGTTGGATATATCAACGTACACAGGTGATAAAATTGTATAGAATTTAATACACACACACATACACACATGATGAACACGAGTAAAACTATGGAAATCTGACTAAGGTCAGTGAATTGTATCCGTGTCAGTGTCCTGGTATTCTATATTCTATATTATAGCTTTGCAAATGCTCAGTTCAGTTCAGTTCAGTCACTCAGTCATGTGGACACTTTTCGACCCCGTGAACCGAAGCAAGCCAGGCCTCCCTGTCCATCACCAACTCCTGGAAATGTTACTATTGGAGAAAACAGAGCAATGTATTTATTCAATCTGAGGAGATACCAGAGTATTCATTTCTTTGTTCACACCAATATTATTGTTAAGAAAAAAATTACATAAATAAAAATATACCCTTTTAAAGTATACACTTCTAGAAGTTTTGACAATGTATACAGTTGTATAATCACCTCCACAGCAAAGATATAGAAGTTCTTCATTGCCCCAAAAGGTTTTTTTTTATGCTTCTTTCCAGTCAACTACCCCCAAAACTGCTGCTTCCAGCCCCTGGTAACGACTGATCTGCTGTCTTTATAGCTTTGTCTTTTCTAGGTTTAATATAAATAGAATTATACAGTGTGTACCTTTTTGTGTTTGACTTCTTTCACTTAGAATGACTTTTTTTAATTCACTCATATTATTGCATGTAATAGTAGTTGATTATTTTTACTCCCAGTATGTAGTTTTCCCCCACAATTTACTTAATCATTCACTTTTGGTGGATATTTATGTTGGCTCATTTTTTTACCATTATGAATAAAATTTTTATGAATATTTGAGTACAAATTATTTTGTGATCATATGTTTTCATCTTTCCAAAGTAATGCCTGGGAACGGAATTTCTGAGTCATATAAGTGTATACTTAACTTTTGAAGAAATTACAAAATTGTTTCCTTAAGTAGTATGATGGCTGATTTTGTGTCAATTTTATTGGGCCATGGAGTATCCAGATGTTTGGTCAAACATTATTCTGTGTTTCTGTGAGAGTGTTTTGTTGTTGTTGTTGTTCAGTCGCTAAGTTGTGTCCAATTCTTTGCGACCCCATGGACTGTAGCATGTTAGGCTCCTCTGTCCTCCACTATTTCTCAGAGTTTGCTCAAAGTCATGTTCATCACGTTGGTGATGCTGTCTAACCCTCTCATCCTCAGCCACCCTCTTCTCCTTTGGCTTTCAATCTTTCCCAGCATCAAAGTCTTTTCCAAAGAGTCAGCATCTGGTGGCCAAAGTATTGGAGATTCAGCTTCAGCATCAGTCCTTCCAGTGAATATTCAGAGTTAATTTCCTTTAGGATGGACTCCGTGTCCATCCTAAAGGATGGTTGGATCTCCTTGTAGTCCAAGGGATGCTCTAAAGTCTTCTCCAGAACCACACTTGGAAAGGATCAGTTCTTCAGCACTCAGCCCTCTTTATGGTCCAACTCTCCCATCCATATATGACTACTGGAAAAACCATAGGTTTGACTGTACAGATCTTTGTTGGCAAAATGATGTCTCTGCTTTTTAATACACTGCCTAGATTTGTCATAGTTTTCTTTTCAAGGAGCAAGCATCTTTTAATTTCATGGCTGCAGTCACCATCCACAGTGATTCTGGAGCCCAAGAAAATAAAATCTGCTTTCAATTTTCCTCCTTCTATTTGCCATGAAGTGATGGGACCAGATGCCATAATCTTAGTTTTTTGAATGTTGAGTTTCAAGTAAACTTTTTCACTTTCCTCTTTCACCCTCATCAAGAGGCTTATTCATTCCTCTTTACTTTTTGCCATTAGAGTGGTATCATCTGCATATCTGAGGTAGTTAATATTTAGGTTGAAATTAACATTTAAATTGGTGGACTAAGTAAAGTTAGTTTTGATGAAAGTGAAAAAGGAGAGTGAAAAAGTTGGCTCAAAGCCCAACATTCAGAAAACTAAGATCATGGCATCTTGTCCCATCACTTCATGGCAAATAGATGGGGAAACAGTGGAAATAGTGGCTGACTATTTTGGGGGCTCCAAAATCACTGCAGATGGTGACTGCAGCCATGAAATTAAAAGACGCTTACTGCTTGGAAGGAAAGTTATGACCAACCTAGATAGCATATTAAAAAGCAGAGACATTACTTTGTCAACAAAGGTCCGTCTAGTCAAGGCAATGTTTTTTTTTGGATGTGAGAGTTGGACTATAAAGAAAGCTGAGTGCAGAAGAATTGATGCTTTTGAATTGTGGTGTTGGAGAAGACTCCTGAGAGTCCCTTGGACTGCAAGGAGATCCAACCAGTCCGTTCTAAAGGAAATCAGTCCTGAATATTCATTGGAAGGACTGATGCTGAAGCTGAAACTCCAATACGTTGGCCACCTGATGCGAAGAGCTGACTCATTTGAAAAGACCTTGATGCTGGGAAAGATTGAGGGCAGGAGGAGAAGGGGATGACAGAGGATGAGATGGTTGGATGGCATCACTGACTCAATGGACATGAGTTTGGGTGAACTCCAGGAGCTGGTGGTGGACAGGGAGGCCTGGCATGCTGCGGTTCATGGGGTAGCAAAGAGTCAACACAACTGAGCAACTGAACTGAACTGAATTGAAGTAAAGCAAATTGTCCTCTTTAATGTGGGAGAGCCTCATCTGATCAGTTAAAGGCTGGAGAACAAAAAGACTGACTCTACTCCCAGTAAGAGAAAATTCCTTCTACCTGACCACTTTCAAATTGGGATAACAGCTTTTTCCTCCCTATATGTGTGCATGCTAAGGCACTTTAGTTTTGTCCAACTCTTTGTGACCCTATGAACTGTAGCCCACCAGGCTCCTCTGTCCTTGGTATTCTCCAGGCAAGAATCCTAGGGTGGATTGCCATGCCCTCTTCCAGGGGATCTTTCTGACTTAGGGATTGAACCAGCATCTTTTACATGTCCTGCATTGGCAGGCGGGTTCTTTACCACTAGATCCACCTGGGAAGCCTTTTATACTTGAACTTTATTCTCCTACCTTTATACTGGAACTGAAACATTGGCTCTTCCTGAGTTTCAAGCCTGCTGGCCCTTGGGCTGAAACTCTACCATCGGCTCTCCTGGTATGCAGGCCTCTAGAGTCAGACTGTGAAACTACCATGAGCTCTTGGTCAGCAGCTTGCTGACTCATCCTGCAGATCTTAGGATCTGTTTGTATTTCAGTTTTTCTACAGAACGCTATTACAAGTAGCTGTGCCATTTTCCATTACTTCTAGCAATAAACAAGAGTTTCAGTTGTTCCACATCCTCCCTAACACTTGTTTTAATTTAGTTAAATTTCGGACACTTTAGTAAGTATATAGTGCTATCTCTCATGTCTTAAATTTGTATCCCTTGATAATTAATTATGTTGAACATGATATCATGTACTGTGTTGACTATTTGTATATCTTCTTTTGTGAGGTACTTGCTGAGGTCTTTTGTTAATTTTTTTTTTTTTTTTTTTTGGCTGCACTGTGCAGCTTGCAGGATCTTAGTTCCCTGACCAGGGATTGAACCCATGCCCCCTGCAATGGAAGTGCGGAGTCCTAACCAGGGAAGTCCCCAGTCTTTGGTATTTTTAGCAACTTTATTGAGATATCATTCATGTCACACAATTCACCCATTTAAAGTGTACAGTCTAGTGACTTCTGGTATATGAACAGCATTATTCATCCATCACTACAGTCAAGTTTAGAAAAAAATCACTACTTCAAAAAGGAGCTCTGCATCTGTTGACCATTACTCCCTAAATCCCAACCCATCTTCCACAGTCATGCTGCTAAGTAGCTTCAGTCGTGTCCAACTCTGTGCGACCCCATAGATGGCAGCCCACCGGGCTCCCCCATTCCTGGGATTCTCAAGGCAAGAACACTGGAGTGGGTTGCCATTTCCTTCTCCAATGCATGAGAGTGAAAAATGAAAGTGAAGTTGCTCAGTCGTGTCTGACTCTTAGCGACCCCATGGACTGTAGCCCATGTGGTCCTTTGTGACTGGCTCTTTTCACTTAGCATGTTTTCAAGGCTCATTCATGCTGTAGTATATAACAGTACTTCAGTGCTTTTTATGGCTGAGTAATACTCCCTTATAATGATATATCACATTTTGTTTATCTGTTCATCAATTGATAAACTTCTGATTTTTTACATTTTTTGCTATTATGAATAATGTTGCTATGAATATTCATGTACTACAAGCTTTTATATAGACATATATTTTCATTTCTCTTGAGTACATACTTAAGAGTGGAATTGCTGGATCATATTGTGACTATGTTTAACCAGTTGAGGAACTGGTAAACTGTTTTCAAGGTGACTACACTATTTTCCATTCCTACCAGCAGTGTATTAGGATTTTATTTTCTACCAGTCTCCGTCAACCCATATTATCATCCATCTTTTTTATTACAGCAGTTCTGGTGAGTGTAGAGTGGTATATCTTACTGTGGTTTTGGTTGGCATTTCCGTGATGGCTACTGCTGTTGAGGATCTTTCCATGTGCTTAGGGCTGTATGTATATCTTTTCTGCAGAAGTGGTTATTCAAATCCTTTATCGATTTTAAAAATTGAGTAGTTTTTTAATTATTGAGTTGTAATAGTTCTTTATATATTCTACTGCTGCTGTTGCTGCTAAGTCACTTCAGTCATGTCTGACTCTGTGCAACCCCATAGACAGCAGCCCACCAGGCTCCCCCGTCCCTGGGATTCTCCAGGCAAGAACACTGGAGTGGGTTGCCATTTCCCTCTCCAATGCATAAAAGTGAAAAGTGAAAGTCAAGTCGCTCAGTCATGTCCAACTCTTCTCGACCCTATGGACTGCAGCCCACCAGGGTCCTCCATCCATGGGATTTTCCAGGCAAGAGTACTGGAGTGGGGTGCCATTGCCTTCTCCAATATATTCTACTACAGATATCTTATCAGATATATAATTTGTAAGGATTTCCTCCCTTTCTATGGGTTGCCTTTTTATTTTATTTTTAACTTAGATAATATCCAGATTTTATATTTTTTCTTTTGTCAATTTTCCTTTTTGGTGTCATAGCTAAGAAATCAAGGCTTAATCAAGGTCATGATGATTTACAAACCTGTTTTATTCTAAGAGTTATACATTTTTAACTCTTATGTTTGTATCTTTGATCCACTCTGAGTTAATTTTTGTATATGGTGGGAAGTAGTAGGGAAAATTCATTCTTTTGCAAGTGGATGTTGAGACAACATTGAATTGTCTTGGTATCCCTGTCAAAAATCAATTGACCATAAATGTTGGTATAAATTTATGGACTTCTAATTCTATTTCATTGATCTATATATTGATCTTTATGCCAGTACTATGCTGTCTTGATTATAGTAACATGTCAAAGGTTTTGAAATCAGGTGGTATAAATTCAACTTTGTTCTTCTTTTTAAGAATGTTATTACTTATTCTGGGTCCCTTGCATTTCCATATGATTTTAAGGTCAGTTTGCCAATTTCTGCAAAGAAGCAGATTTTGATAAGGATTGCATTGAATCCACAGATCAGTTTGAAAAATACTGCCATCTTTAACAATATTAAGTTTTCTGATCTTGTGATATATGAACATGGGCTGGTTTTCCATTTATTTAGGTTACCTTTTTTTCAACAATGTTTTTTAGTTTTCAGAGTATAAGTTTTATACTTTTTTTTTATTTTTATTTTTTTACAAACGAGGCAATTTATTAACCCAGCATCATTTGTTCTAATGCTTCTCGTTGGCAGCTGCCACCTGTCCAGCGATTCTGTCCAGATCTCTCTGTCCCTGAGGCGTCAGTTTGCGGCCGCCATCGTGGTCCTTTTCCACCATTTTCAGCCCCTCCAGGGCTTGGAGGACCCGCCGGGCCACGCTCTTGGAGCCTCTGCTGAAGTGGCTGGGCATGACGCCGTTCCTCTGGCGCCCCCCATAGATCTTGGTCATGGAGCCAACCCCAGCGCCACCCCGGAGGAGGTACAGGTGCTGTGCCGTGGAAGCAGCTCGTGTGTAGAACCAGTTCTCATGGTAGGGAGCAAGTTCTTTATGCTTGGCCAGCTTGACGGTGTCCACCCATTCAGGGACTTTCAGCTTCCCGGACTTTTTGAGGAAGGCTGCCAGAGCTCTGACGAACTCCTGCTGGTTCAGGTCTTTTACAGTAACTCCAGGCATCCTGCGGCCTCCGCGCCGCCAGCCAGGGGAAAGCTATACTTCTTTGGTTATGTTCATCCTAAGTGTTTCATTCTTTCTCATGCTGTTGTTGTTGTTGAGTTGCTCAGTCATATTCGACTCTTTGCAACCCCACGGGCTGCAGCATACCAGGCTTCCCTGACCTTCACTATCTCCCGAAGTTTACCCAAACTCATGTCCACTGAGTCAATGATGCCATCCAACCATCTCATCCTTTGTTGCTTCCTTCTCCTCCTGTCCTTAATCTTTCCCAGCATCAAGGTCTTTTCCAGTGAGTCAGTTCTTCACATTAAGTGGCCAAATTACTGAAGGTTCAGCTTCAGCATCATTTCTTCTAGTGAATATTCATGGTTGATTTCCTTTAGGATTGACTTGTTTGATCTCCTTGCAGTCCAGGGGACTCTCAAGAGTCTTTTCCAGTACCACAATTTAAAAGCATCAATTCTTCAGCACTCAGCCCTCATTATGGTCCAACTCTCACACTCATACATGACTACTGAAAAAACATAGGTTTGACTATATTTCTTATGCTACTATAAATAAAATTTATTTAATTTTATTTTCTGTTTTCTCTTTGTTACTGTATAAAAATGCAATTGATTTTTGTTTAGAGATCTTGTATCCTGCAATCTCGCTAAACTCCTTTACTCTAATTGCTTTTTAATAGAGTCATTAGAAGTTCTTATGTATAAAGTCAGTGAAGTGAAATGAAATTCTCAGTTGTGTCCAGCTCTTTGCAACTTCATGGACTGTAGCCTGTCAAGCTCCTCTGTCAAGTCATCTGCAAATAGAAATAGTTGTGCTTCTTTTTCATTCTGAATGTGTTTTATTTGTTTTTCTTGTCCAGTTGCCCTGGCTAGGAGAAATTCCCAAACAATGTTGAATAGACATGGCAAGTGAAGTGAAAGTGAAAGTGAAATGAAAGTCTGACTCTTTGTGACCCCATGGACTATACTGTCCATGGAATTCTCCAGGCCAGAATATTGGACTGGGTAGCCTTTCCCTTCTCCAGGGGCTCTTCCCAACCCAGGGATCAAACCTAAGTCTCCTGCATTGCAGGAGATTCTTTACCAACTGAGCCACAAGGGAAGGCCAAGAATGCTGGAGTGGGTAGCCTATCCCCACCCAGGAATCGAACCAGGGTCTCCTGCATTGAAGGCAGATGGTTTACCAACTGAGCTATAAGAGAAGCCCAGAAATGGCAAGAGCTAACATCTATGTTTTGTTCCTAATCTTAGAGAGAAAGCATCCATTCTTACACCATTAGGTATAAGCTTACCTGTGGATTTTTTATTGACTTTATCAGGCTGAGGAACTTCACTTCTATTCCTAGGTTATTGAGTATTTATCATGAAGGGATATTGAACTTAATCAAATGCTTTTCCTCTGTCTCTTGAGATTATGTGGCTGTTGTCCTTTATTCTATTGATGTGGAGTATTATATTAATGATTTTCAAGTATTAAACCAACCTTGCATTCCTGGGATAAATCTCACTTGGCCGTGATGTTATATATTGCTGGATTCAATTTGCTTGTATTTTGTGGAGAGTTTTTGCAAAAACATTTTCTGTAGTTTTCTTGTCATGCCTTTGTTTGGTTTTGATATCAAAGTAATACTGACTTTATAGCCTCCTGCATTTTTCCTATATAAGATTTATTACAATTTACACTTCTCTATTATTCCTACCTCACTTTTAAACAGTGAGCTCTGTGAGGGGAAGAAACATGTTTGCTTCCCTATCACCAGTTCCTAGTGCCTTTCTCAGTATCTGGCACACAATCATAAGTGTTTGTAGCACTCATCAGTAAGTAAATCAGTACATGAGTATTGTGAATAAAATTCTGTATTTTATAGCAAGACAAGAAAAATTTACACATAAAATTTTTTCCCTGCCCTTTGGCCTCCTATTTCCCTCCTACTGTGCATTGTGTATCTGAATTATGCATCGGCCAAACCTCCCCCATAGCAGAAATACCTGCTCAGCCATAAGGAGCAACCTTCTCCCAGTATCAACAAAACAGCTCATTTAAAGATAACATTCCTTCTTGATCTTGTAAGAGGCCACATGTTGCTTAGATCTGGATTGTGTAAACTGTCAATAATACCTCATTTAATGTACAGCTCTGTCTCAAAAACCTTAGATAACTGTATTTTGACTTCTAACAGGTGAAATAGTTTTTAGAGCTTTCTGAGATGCTGCTTCTGCGTTATGATGCTCAACTTGGCTCAAATAAAATTTTCCATTTCTTTCTAAGATTGAATAATTAAATTTTCATTGACAGTATTCATACCACCTAGGGCTAGTCCCTTATCTCTGTCTTCACAGCAGGTTTCTTTCAACAGATAGGCTCTCCCTCATGCACTGCTGAGGTGTTTTGATTTACAAGTGTTTAATTTGTTAGCATCATTTTCTCAAAATCACACATATGCCTCCAAGTAAGCTATTTGGTGCCTGATTGATGTCTCAGAAGACCTTTCCTGACTGCCTAATATAACTAGATCTCACCCCATAATTCTTTCACTATACCCAGTTTATTTTTTTCCAAGCATTTTGCAAATTTGTACTTATAAATCTCTTTCTTTTCTTGTCTGTTCTGTCTACCTCAGAGGGTGAGGACTACGTCACCCTCCTTATTGCCTAGTAGAGTGTCTGGAACATGATTGAGGCAAAGGAATATTTCTTGAGTCAGTAAAAGGACACATGGATAGCAGGTCTATATTAAAATCCATCTCTTTCAGTCCTCTTGGCCTCATTAAAGGATGAGCTCCAAAAATTAGAAACTATAAGGTCTGCAGCCATTGAACTGGGGATCCTAAGTGAAATTGTGAGACCCAGCAGAACCCTGGGGCTCTCCTGGACACAAAACCTTTTTACCTATGTCCCCTTTTTGTTTTCAGGAAAAAAGCTTTCAGCCTCCTAGACTTTACCTAAATCCCCAAGGGCAGATTGAAACAGTTATTAATTAAAGGAAGTGATTGAGGTATGAAGATTCCTTAAAAAACTAGGAATAAAACCACCATATGAACCAGCAATCCCACTCCTGAGGAAACCAAAATTGAAGAGACACATGTATCCCATTGTTCATTGCAGCACTATTTACAATAGCTAGAACACGGAAGCAACCTAGATGTCCATCGACAGATGATTGGATAAAGAAGCTGTAGTACATATACACAATGGAATATTCAGTTCAGTTCAGTTCAGTCACTCAGTCATGTCCAACTCTTTGCAACCCCATGGACCACAGCATGGCAGGCCTCCCTGTCCATCACCAACTCCCAGAGTCTACTCAAATTCATCTCCATTGAATCGGTGATGCCATCCAACCATCTCATCCTCTGTCATCCCCTTCTTCTCCTGCCCTCAGTCTTTCCCAGCATCAGGGTCTTTTCCAACGAGTCACCTCTTCACATCAGGTGGCCAAAGTATTGCAGTTTCAGCTTCAGCATCATTCCCTCCAAAGAAATCCCAGGGCTGATGTCCTTCAGAATGGACTGGTTGGATCTCCTTGCAGTCCAAGGGACTCTCAAGAGTCTTCTCCAACACCACAGTTCAAAAGCATCAATTCTTCGGCACTCAGCTTTCTTTATAGTCCAACTCTCACATCCATACATGACTACTGGAAAAGCCATAGCCTTGACTAGACAGACTTTTGTTGGCAAAGTAATGTCTCTGCTTTTTAATATGCTGTCTAGGTTGGTCATAACTTTCCTTTCAAGGAGTAAGCATCTTTTAATTTTACTCAGTCATAAAAAGGAATGCATCTGAGTCAGTTCTAATGAGATGGATGAACCTAGAACCTATTATACAGAGTGAAGTAAGTCAGAAAGAGGAAGATAAATACTGTATTCTAATGCATATATACAGAATCTAGAAAAGTGGTACTGAAGAATTTATTTACAGGGCAGCAATTGAGAAACAGACAGAGAATAGACTTATGGACATGGGGAGAGGGGAGGAGAGGGTGAGATGTATGAAAAGAGTAACATGGAAACTTACATTACCATATGTAAAATAAATAGCCAACGGGAATTTGTTGTATGGCTCAGGAAACTCAAACAGAGGCTCTGTATCAACCTAGAGGGGTGGGATGGGGAGGGAGATGGAAGGGAGGTTCAAAAGGGAGGGGATATATGTATACCTATGGCTGATTCATGTTGAGGTTTGACAGAAAACAGTAAAATTATGTAAAGCAATTATCCTTCAATAAAAAATAAAATAAAAAAGGGAGTGAGGGAATGCAGAAGCAAAGGAAAAGCAGTCAATAAACAATACAGCAGCAATAAAGCAGGGTCCTGATTCCTCTTGGTGAGGAGTGGGGTAGACATAACAATCTGACACATATTTCTAAGTCCTTCTGTAGGAACTAAGGACCCCAACTAGGAGGAGGATGGTAACTTCAGGCAGAGAACCAGCACATGAACCCCAGATTGGCTGGAACCAGAAGGTCAATGATTGAGATTCTGGGAACACTACCCTGTTATCTCACAACCGACCCATGAGAGGAGAGTTACACCCCCTGCAGACCTCCCCCCAGATTTTGCCCATAAAAATGCTTCCCCAAATACCATCTGGAATTTAAGCTTTTAAAGCATGAATTGCCCACTCTCCTTCCACAGCCTTTGCAATAAACCTTTCTCTGCTCCAGACTCCCGTGTTTCAATTTCTTGGCCTCACTGTGTGTGAGATACATGGATTTGGGTTCAACAGTAATGGGAGTAATTGGATCCAGGGAGTAGAAGCTAACAGGGGGCACTCAACAACAAAGGCAAAGTGGGAATGGTTGCCAGTTATGAGCCGCAGAGTCAAAGCAGCAATCTGAATCGTCTGACCCACACAGACCTATGGTGTTGCCTAGTTGATCATAACATTCCTAGAACTGAAACATAGGAAGCCTACTAAATTCTTACTTATTCTGTATAAACATAAAATTTCTTGGCCAAATGAACAAAAGTCTAAATTGAATAGTAAAGACAGAGTCACGGGCCCTCAAACAATTCCCCAACTTGAGCTAGTTTATAGACCCACAGCCCCTTGAATAAAGAGGAGGCTGGTTCCCCTTGAGGAAGGACCTCAGTATACTGCCAAAATTTTATGTCCTTAACCCTTCTCCCAGCCTTGGGTACTTGTGCATTGGGAAAATGGAAATAAACAGAACTTTAGGGGACTACTAGACACAGGCTCTGAATGCTTTCAGCTGGTGAAACCAGCAATATACACATATTGTTCTCCTTCAGGGATACATTAGCACTCCAGTCTTGAATCATGGTTCAGTTTGTAGCGTTCTTGCTTACCTTTCTCTTCCACAAGATATCACATTGGTTCATTATATAGATTACATTGTGCTGGTTAGACCTACTGAGCAAGAAGTAGCAACTACTCTAGACTTGTTGTTAAGATTTTTGCATGCCAGAGGGTAGAAAATAAATTCTGAACAAAATTCAGGGAGAAATGCAGATGCCCATCAAACACAGGATAAGATGTTCAACATTGCTAATCATCAGGGAAATGCAAATCAAAACCACAATGAGAAATCACCTCACATCAGTCAGAATGGTCAGGATCAAAAAGAAGACAAATTTTAAAAAGTTGGCGAGGATGTGGAGAAAATGGAGGCCTCCTACACTGTTGGTGGGAATGTAAATTGGTGCAGTCACTATGGGAGACAGTATGGTTTCTCAAAAAATTAAAAATGGAACCACCATATGACCCAGCAATCCCACTGGGTATATATATTAAAAAAAAAAAAACCAAAACACTAATTAAAAAAATTTATGACTCAATGGACATGGGTTTGGGTCCATTGAGACCCATTGGGTGGACTCTGGGAGTTGGTGATGGACAGGGAGGCCTGGTGTGCTGTGGTTCATGGGGTCGCAAAGAGTCGGACGTGACTGAATGACTGAACTGAACTGATGTACCCCTATGTTCATAGCAGCATTATTTACAACGCCAAGATATGGAAGCAACCTAAGTGTTCATCAACAGATGAAAGGATAAATAAAATGTGGTGTGTGTGTGTGTGTGTGTGTGTGTGTGTATGCAGAAATTTGGCCATTTGCAGCAACATGAATGGACTTGGAGGATATTATGCTAAGTGAAATGTCAGACAGAGAAAGGCAAATACTATACGATATCACTTACATGTGCAATCTAAAAAAAATACAACAAACTAGTAAATATAACAAAAAACAAGTAGACTCACTCACAGATCTAGAGAACAAACTAGTGGTTACCGTAGGGAGAGGGAAGGCGGAGGGGCAATATAAGGGTGGGAGGCTAGGAGAGTCAAACTGTTATGTTTAAAATAAACTACGAGGGTATATTGTACAATGTAGAGAAGGCAGACAATATTTTATAAAAACTGTAGATGGAATGTGGGCTTCCCTGGTGGCTCAGAGGTAAAGAATCCACCTGCCAATGCAGGAGACATGAGCTCAATCCCTGGGTTGCAAAAATCCCCTGGAGAAGGAAATGGCGACCCACTGCAGGATTCTAGTCTGGGAAATCCCGTGGAGAGAGGAAGCTGACGAGCTACAATCAATGGAGTCACAAAAGAGCTGGACACAACTTAGTGACTAAACAACAGCAATGACATAAATGAAGTGTAACCTTTTTTAAAAATATATATAAATTTATTTATTTTAATTGGAGGCTAATTACTTTACAATATTGTAGTGGTTTTGCCATACATCAACATGAATCTGTCACGGGTGTACACGTGTTCCCCATCTTGAACCCCCTCCCACCTCCCTCCCCATACCATCCCTCTGGGTCATCCCAGTGCACCAGCCCTGAGTATCCTGTGTCATGCATCGAGCCTGGACTGGCAATTCATTTTACATATGACATTATACATGTTTCAATGCCACTCTCCCAAATCATCCCATCCTCGCCCTCTCCCACAGAGTCCAAAAGACTGTCCTATACTGTATCGGTGTTTTTCTTTCTGGCTTACTTCACTCTGTATAATAGGCTCCAGTTTCATCCACCTCATTAGAAGTGATTCAAATGTATTCTTTTTAATGGCTGAGTAATACTCCATTGTGTATATGTACCACAGCTTTCTTATCCATTCGTCTGCTGATGGACATCTAGGTTGCTTCCATGTCCTGGCTATTATAAACAGTGCTGTGATGAGCATTGGGGTACATGTGTCTCTTTCAGTTCTGGTTTCCTTGGTGTGTATGCCCAGCAGTGGGATTGCTGGGTCATAACACAGTTCTATTTCCAGTTTTTTAAGGAATCTCCACACTGTTCTCCATAGTGGCTGTACTAGTTTGCATTCCCACCAACAGTGTAAGAGGGTTCCCTTTTCTCCACACCCTCTCCAGCATTTATTGTTTGTAGACTTTTGGATTGCAGCCATGCTGACTGGCATGAAATGGTACCTCATAGTGGTTTTGATTTGCATTTCTCTGATAATGAGTGATGTTGAGCATCTTTTCATGTGTTTGTTAGCCATCTGTATGTCTTCTTTGGAGAAATGTCTGTTTAGTTCCTTGGCCCATTTTTTGATTGGGTCGTTTATTTGTCTGGAATTGAGCTGCAAGAGTTGCTTATATATTTTTGTGATTAATTCTTTGTCAGTTGCTTCATTTGCTATTATTTTCTCCCATTCTGAAGGTTGTCTTTTCACCTTGCTTATAGTTTCCTTTGTTGTGCAGAAGCTTTTTAATTTTAATTAGGTCCCACTTGTTTATTTTTGCTTTTATTTCCAATATTCTGGGAGATGGGTTATAGAGGATCCTGCTGTAATTTATGTCAGAGTGTTTTGCCTATGTTCTCCTCTAGGAGTTTTATAGTTTCTGGTCTTACGTTTAGATCTTTAATCCATTTTGAGTTTATTTTTGTGTATGGTGTTAGAAAGTGTTCTAGTTTCATTCTTTTACAAGTGATTAACCAGTTTTCCCAGGACCACTTGTTAAAGACATTGTCTTTTCTCCATTGTATATTCTTGCCTCTTTTGTCAAAGATAAGGTGTCCATAGGCCCATGGATTTATCTCTGGGCTTTCTAATTTGTTCCATTGATCTATATTTCTGTCTCTGTGCCAGTACCATACTGTCTTGATGACTGTGGCTTTGTAGTAGAGCCTGAAGTCAGGCAGGTTGATTTCCTCCAGTTCCATTCTTCTTTCTCAAGATTGCTTTGGAAATTCGAGGTTTTTTTGTATTTCCATACAAATTGTGAAATTATTTGTTCTTGCTCTGTGAAAAATATTGTTGGTAGCTTGATAGGGATTGCATTGAATCTGTAGATTGCTTTATCTTTAAAAACTGTGAATCACTACATTGTGTTCTTGTAATTATATAATATTGTACATAAATCATATTACAATAAAACATTTTTTTATTAAGGAAACTTCTATCTTAGTGAAATCTCTAGGGGTCCAATAGTATCAGATCCGATCAGATCAGATCAGTAGCTCAGTCGTGTGCGACTCTTTGCAACCCCATGAACCGCAGCACGCCAGCCTCCCTGTCCATCACCAACTCCCGGAGGTCACTCAGACTCACGTCCATCGAGTCAGGGATGCCATCCAGCCATCTCATCCTCTGTTGTCCCCTTCTCCTCCTGCCCCCAATCCCTCCCAGCATCAGAGTCTTTTCCAGTGAGTCAACTCTTCGCGTGAGGTGGCCAAAGTACTGGAGTTTCAGCTTTAGCATCATTCCTTCCAAAGAAATCCCAGGGCTGATCTCCTTCAGAATGGATTGGTTGGATCTCCTGGCAGTCCAAGGGACTCTCAAGAGTCTTCTCCAACACCACAGTTCAAAAGCATCAATTCTTCGACGCTCAGCTTTCTTCACAGTCCAGCTCTCACATCCATACATGACCACTGGAAAAACCACAGCCTTGACTAGCTGGATCTTTGTTGGCAAAGTGATGTCTCTGCTTTTGAATATGCTATCTAGGTTGGTCATAACTTTCCCTCCAAGGAGTAAGCGTCTTTTAATTCCATGGCTGCCGTCACCATCTGCTGCACTGTTTCCCCATCTATTTCCCATGAAGTGATGGGACTGGATGCCATGATCTTCGTTTTCTGAATATTGAGCTTTAAGCCAACTTTTTCACTCTCCTCTTTCACTTTCATCAAGAGGTCTTTTAGTTCCTCTTCACTTTCTGCCATAAGGATGGTGTCATCTGCATATCTGAGGTTATTGATATTTCTCCCAGCAATCTTGATTCCAGCTTATGTTTCTTCCAGTCCAGCGTTTCTCATGATGTACTCTGCATATAAATTAAATAAACAGGGTGACAATATACAGCCTTGGCGTACTCCTTTTCCTATTTGGAACCAGTCTGTTGTTCCATGTCCAATTCTAACTGTTGCTTCCTGACCTGCATACAGGTTTCTCAGGAGGCAGGTCAGGTGGTCTGGTATTCCCATCTTTTGAAGAATTTTCCACAGTTTATTGTGATCCACACAATCAAAGGCTTTGGCATAGTCAATAAAGCAGAAATAGATGTTTTTCTGGAACTCTCTTGCTTTTTCCATGATCCAGCGGATGTTGGCAATTTGATCTCTGGTTCCTCTGCCTTTTCTAAAACCAGCTTGCACATCAGGAAGTTCTCGGTTCACATATTGCTGAAGCCTGGGTTGGAGAATTTTGAGCATTACTTTACTCACGTGTGAGATGAGTGCAATTGTGCGGTAGTTTGAGCATTCTTTGGCATTGCCTTTCTTTAGGATTGGAATGAAAACTGACCTTTTCCAATCTTGTGGCCACTGCTGAGTTTTCCAAATTTGCTGGCATATTGAGTGCAGCACTTTCACAGCATCATCTTTCAGGACTTGGAATAGCTCAACTGGAATTCCATCACCTCCACTAGCTTTGTTCATAGTGAGGCTTTCCAAGGCCCACTTGACTTCACATTCCAGGATGTCTGGCTCTAGGTCAGTGATCACACCATCGTGATTATCTGGGTCATGAAGATCTTTTTGTACAGTTCTGTGTATTCCTGCCATCTCTTCTTAATATCTTCTGCTTTTGTTAGGTCCATACCATTTCTGTCCTTTATTGAGCTAATCTTTATATGAAGTGTCCCCTTGGTATCTCTAATTTTCTTGAAGAGATCTCTAGTCTTTCCCATTCTGTTGTTTTCCTCTATTCCTTTGCATTGATCGCTGAAGAAGGCTTTCTTATCTCTTCTTGCTATTCTTTGGAACTCTGCATTCAGATGTTTATATCTTTCCTTTTCTCCTTTGCTTTTCACTTCTCTTCTCTTCACAGCTATTTGTAAGGCCTCCCCAGACAGCCATTTTGCTTTTTTGCATTTCTTTTCCATGGGGATGGTCTTGATCCCTGTCTCCTTACAATGTCATGAACCTGATTCCATAGTTCATCAGGCACTCTATCTATCAGATCTAGGCCCTTAAATCTATTTCTCACTTCCACTGTATAATCATAAGGGATTTGACTTAGGTCATACCTGAATGGTCTAGTGGTTTTCCCTACTTTCTTCAATTTCAGTCTGAATTTGGCAATAAGGAGTTCATGGTCTGAGCCACAGTCAGCTCCTGGTCTTGTTTTTGCTGATTGTATAGAGCTTCTCCATCTTTGGCTGCAAAGAATATAATCAATCTGATTTCGGTGTTGACCATCTGGTGATGTCTATGTGTAGAGTCTCCTCCTCTTGTGTTGTTGGAAGAGGGTGTTTGCTATGACCAGTGCATTTGCATCTTGGCAAAACCCTATTAGTCTTTACCCTGCTTCATTCCGTATTCCAAGGCTAAATTTGCCTGTTACTCCTGGTGTTTCTTGACTTCCTACTTTTGCATTCCAGTCCCCTATAATGAAAAGGACATCTTTTTTGGGAGTTAGTTCTAAAAGGTCTTGTAGGTCTTCATAGAACCATTAAAATTCAGCTTCTTCAGCATTACTGGTTGGGGCATAGACTTGCATTACTGTGACATTGAATGGTTTGCCTTGGAAACGAACAGAGATCATTCTGTCGTTTTTGAGATTGCATCCAAGTACTGCATTTTGGACTCTTTTGTTGACCATGATGGCTACTCCATTTCTGCTAAGGGATTCCTACCCACAGTAGTAGATATAATGGTCATCTGAGTTAAATTCACCCGTTCCAGTCCATTTGAGTTCGCTAATTCCTAGAATGTCGACATTCACTCTTGCCATCTCCTGTTTGACCACTTCCAATTTGCCTTGATTCATGGACCTGACATTCCAGGTTCCTATGCAATATTGCTCTTTACAGCATCGGACCTTGCTTCTATTACCAGTCACATCCACAGCTGGGTATTCTTTTTGCTTTGGCTCCATCCCTTCATTCTTTCTGGAGTTATTTCTCCACTGATCTCCAGTAGCATATTGGGCCCCTACTGACTTGGGGAGTTCCTCTTTCAGTATCTATCATTTTGCCTTTTCATACTGTTCATGGGGTTCTCAAGGCAAGAATACTGAAGTGGTTTGCCATTCCCTTCTCCAGTGGACCACATTCTGTCAGGCCTCTCCACCATGACCCGCCCGTCTTGGGTGGCCCCATGGGCATGGCTTAGTTTCATTGAGTTAGACAAGGCTGTGGTCCTAGTGTGATTAGATTGACTAGTTTTCTGTGAGTATGATTTCAGTGTGTCTGCCCTCTGATGCCCTCTTGCAAGACCTACTGTCTTACTTGGGTTTCTCTTACCTTGGACGTGGGGTATCTCTTCATGGCTGTTCCAGCAAGCGCAGCTGCTGCTCCATACCTTGGACAAGGGGTATCTCCTCACTGCTGCCTCTCCTGACCCTGAACATGGAATAGCTCCTCTAGGCCTCTCCTGCGCCCAAGCAGCCACTGCTTCTTGGACGTGGGGTTGCTCGTCTCGGCCGCCACCCCTGGCCTTGGGCAGGGGGTAGCTCCTCTCGGCTGCTCTTGCACTGTCGCAGCTTGGCACTCTCGGCCGCTGCCCCTGACCTCGGACGTGGGGTAGTTCCTCTCCACCGCGTTCTGTGCACTGTGGCAGCCACCGGCGGTCTGTGGGCGGCTCTTACATACATACTGGTATGTTTGTAAGATCATACATACATTACCTTAAATGTAAATGGATTAAATGCACCAACCAAAGGACATAGACTGACTGGGTGGTTACAAAAACTAGACCCATATATATGTTGTCTACAAGAGACCCACCTCAGACCTAGGAACACTTACAGAGTGAAAGTAAGGGAGCAGGAGAAGGTGTTCCACACAAATTGGATTCATAAGAAACCTGGAGTAGCGATACTCATATCAGACAAAATATACTTTAAAACAAAGACTGTTATAACAGATAACAGTCTTAATCCAAGAAAAAGATATAAACAATTATTAATACATATGCACCCAACGTAGGAGCACTTCAATATGTAAGGCAAATACTAACAACTGTAAAGGGAGAAATCAACAGTAACCCAATAATAGTGGGGGACTTTATTTTTTATTTTCATTTTTTTTAGTGGGGGACTTTACTACCTCACTTTCATCAAAAGATAGATCATCCAGACAGAAAATTAATGAGGAACCCAGACCTTAAATGACACTTTAGATGAGTTAGACTTAACTGATATTTGTAGAGCATTCCAACCAACAAGATTAAGTTCCCTTGACCACCTCTCCTAATTCTAGTTCCCCTCATCTCACACCCAGAGGTAACATATTAGTTTGAGTTTTACAGTTTCCAGACTATTAATAGATATGTGTGTGCATGCTCTGTTGTGTCTGACTCTTTGTGACCCCATGGACTTTAGCCCACCAGGCTCCTCTGTCCATGGGATTTCCCAGGCAAGAATATTAGAGTGGGTTGACATTTCCTACTCCAATTAGTGTGTGTGTATATATACACACACACACACATATATACACATATCTTATATATAGTGTCCTTAGAAAATGGACAGTATTTGTTTATATATGTGAATTCTCTTAGCTTTTTGAGAGAAAATAACTTTGACATCTTACTCTTTAACTTGCTATTAGAGCAAGTCTTGAATATAACCTATCTAGAATATAACCCAATCTAGGATTTTCTCATTCTTTTTAATTGCTACCAAGTTATTTCATTATCAAAGCTCAGAAATAAATCAATAAAACATTTCCCACTTTCCTATAGTTGTTCTCTTTTGTAGTTTCCAAACCAGAAAATCACAGACTCACATCAAAAGGTTTAACAGATAATAAGAGGAATCATTTGTGAAAGGAAAATGTCATTGTGACATGCATTATTTGAAATAAAAATGTCATCTGACATTACAAATCAAGATGACAGAGTAGAAGAATGTGTGCTCATCTCTTCCTGCAAGAGCATCAAAATCGCAACTAGCTGTTGAAAAACCAACAGGAGGACACTGGAACTCACCAAAAAATGAAATCCCACATCCAAAGATGAAAGTGAAAAAGTTTCCTGATGAAAGTGAAAGAGGAGAGTGAAAAAGTTGGCTTAAAACTCAACATACAGAAAACTAAGATCATGGCATCTGGTCCTATCACTTCATGGCAATTAGATGGGGAAACAATGGAAACAGTGAGAGACTTTATTTTGAGGGGCTCCAAAATCACTGCAGGTGGTGATGGCAGCCATGAAATTAAAAGACACTTGCTCCTTGGAAGAAAATCTATGACAAATCTATTAATATGCCAGAGAGCATATTAAAAAGCAGAGACATTACTTTGCCGACAAAGGTCCGTATAGTCAAAGCTATGGTTTCCAGTAGTCATATGTGAATGTGAAAGTTGGACTATAAAGAAAGCTGAGCACCAAAGAATTGATGATTTTGAACTGTGGTATTGGAGAAGACTCTTAAGAGTCCCTTGGACTGCAAGGAGATCAAACCAGTCAATCCTAAAGGAAATCAGTCCTGAATATTCATTGGAAGGACCGATGCTGGGAAGGATTGAAGGCGAGAGGAGAAGGGAACGACAGAGGAGGAGATGGTTGGATGGCATCAGCGACTTGATGGACATGAGTTTGATCAGGCTTCAGGAGTTGGTGATGGACAAGGAAGCCTGATGTGCTGCAGTCCATGGGGTCACAAAGAGACAGACACGACTGAGCAACTGAACTGAACTGAGCATCCAAAGAGCCACAAGATGGTAAGAGGGGTGCAATCATGATAAAATAAAATCCCACATGTGCTGGATGGGTGACCCGCAACCTGGAGAATGATAATAACAAAGAAGTTCTCCCACTGTTGTGAAGGTTTTGAGACGTATTGTTGGACTTCCCAGCCTGAGGATCCAGCAAAAGGACTAGGAATCCTCAGGGAATATGACTTTGAAGGCCAGCAGGATTTGATTACAGGACTTCCACAGGACTGGAGGAGACAGATACTCCACTTTTGGAGGACACAAACAAAATCTTGCACAAACCAGGACGCTGGGGAAAGGAGCAGTGACCCCACAAGAGACTGAACCAGACCTATCTGGTAGTGTTGGAGGGTCTCCTGTGGAGGTGTGGGTCAGCAGTGGCTCACCACAGGGACAGAGGCACTGGCAGCAGCAGTCCTGGGAGGTGCCCCTTGGCAAATGAGACTTCTTGGAGGTGTCATTAACCTACCATTGAGCCTGGAGACTCCAAGGCTGGATCATCTCAGGCCAAACAACTAACAGGGAGGGAGCACAGCCCCACCCACCAGCAGATAATTGGACTAAAGTTTAACTGAGCCCAACCCTGCCCCCAAGAACAAGACCCAGTTTTCCCCACAGACAGTCCCTCCCATCAGCCTCTACCACCAGAGGGCAGACAGAAGAAACAAGTACCACAATCCTGCAGCCTCCAGGAGGAAAACCACACCACAGAAAGTTAATTGAAATGAAAAGGCAGAGAATTATCTCCCAGATGAAGAAAGTGAAAATGTCAGTCGCTCAGTCTTGTCCGACTCTGCAACCCTGTGGACTGTAGCCCACCAGTTTCCTCTGTCTATGGGGTTTTCCAGGCAAGAATTCTGGCATGGATAGCCATTCCCTTCTCCAGGGGACCTTTCTGGTCCGGGGATTGAACCTGGGTTTCCTACATTGCAGGCATGTTCTTTACCATTGAGCCACCAGGGAAGCCCCAGACGACAAGATAAAACCCCAGAAAAACAACTAAATGAAGTAGAGACAGTCAACCAAATCCAGGAAGCACAGAGAGTCCCAGGCAGGATAAACCCAAAGAGGAACACTGATACACATAGTAATCACACTGACAAAAATTAAAGATAAATATAAAACATTAAAAGTAACAAGGGGAAAAATGACAAATATTAATAACATACAAGGGAACTCCCATAAGGTTATCAGCTGATTTCTCAATAGAAACTCTACAAGCCAGAAGGGAATGGCACAATATATTTAAAGCGATGACAGGGAAGAATCTAACAACCAAGAATATTCTACCCAGTAAGACTCTTTTGTTCAGATTTGACGGAGAAATCAAAAGCTTTCCAAACAAGCAAAAGTTAAGAGAATTCAGCACCACCAAGCCAGCTTTACAACAAATGCTAAAGGAACTTCTCCAGGCAGGAAACACAAGAGAAGGAAGAGAACTACAATGAATAAACCTCAATCAAGAAAATGGTAGTGGGATCGAACATATGGATAATTCCCTAAAATGTAAGTGGATTAAATGCACCAACCAAAAGACAGACTGGCTGGGTGATTGAAGACATGTGCTTGTATATATACTTCCACTTACCACATTACTCTACTTAACCCCCTAAATTGTAAGTAATTATTTTATGCTGTTAGGTTAATCATGTTTCCATTATAGCTTGCAATTATAAATATTTTTTATTTTTTTATTTTTGTCTGGCTATTAATTGTGAATCTGATTAACATCTTTTACTATTGTGATTGTGTTGTGCTGTACTTAGTTGCTCAAATGTGTCCAACTCTTTGTAACCCCACACACAGACTGTAGCCCACCAGATCCTTGGTCCATGGGGATTCTTTAGGTAAGAATATTGGAGTGGGTTCCCATGCCTTCCTCCAGGGGATATTCCCAACCCAGGGATCGAATCTAAGTCTCCTGCATTGCAGCCAGATTCTTCACCAATTGAACCACCAGGGAAACCCACTACTGTGATTCAGATCAGATCAGTTGCTCAGTCGTGTCCGACTCTTTGCGACCCCATGAACTGCAGCACGCCAGGCCTCCCTGTCCATCACCAACTCCCGGAGGTCACTCAGACTCACATCCATCAAGTCAGTGATGCCATCCAGCCATCTCATCCTCTGTCATCCCCTTCTCCTCTTGCCCCCAATCCCTCCCAGCATCAGAGTCTTCTCCAATGAGTCAACTCTTCGCATGAGGTGGCCAAAATACTGGAGTTTCAGCTTTAGCATCATTCCTTCCAAAGAAATCCCAGGGCTGATCTCCTTCAGAATGGACTGGTTGGATCTCCTTGCAGTCCAAGGGACTCTCAAGAGTCTTCTCCAACACCACAGTTCAAAAGCATCAATTCTTCGACGCTCAGCTTTCTTCACAGTCCAGCTCTCACATCCATACATGACCACAGGAAAGACCATAGCCTTGACTAGACGAACCTTTGTTGGCAAAGTAATGTCTCTGCTTTTGAATATGCTATCTAGGTTGATCATAACCTTCCTTCCAAGGAGTAAGCGTCTTTTAATTTCATGGCTGCAGTCACCATCTGCAGTGATTTTGGAGCCCAGAAAAATAAAGTCTGACACTGTTTCCACTGTTTCCCCAGCTATTGCCCATGAAGTGATGAGCATAGTACATATATTTTAGAAAACTTACACATTTTTGCTTAGTTAAAAAAGTTATGACATTTTAGCCCCACTTGTTTGACTAAGTATGAATAGAATGCTAGATTTCTAATTTATATTCACTCAATATTTTGATATAGTTCCATTTATTCTGGCATCTAGTATTACTGGAAACAGTGACAAACTTTATTTTCTTGGGCTCCAAAATCACTGCGGATGGTGAGTGCAGCCATGGAATTAAAAGATGCTTGTTCCTTGGAAGAAAAGCTATGATAATGTATTAAAAAAGCAGAGACATTATTCTGCTGACAAAGGTCCGTATAGTCAAAGCTATGGTTTTTCCAGTAGTCATGTATGGATGTAAGAGTTGGACCATATAGAAAGCTGAGTGCCAAAGAACTGATGCTTTTGAATTGTGGTGTTGGAGAAGACTCTTGAGAGTCCCTTGGACTGCAAGGAGATCCAACCAGTCCATCCTAAAAGATATCCATCCTGCACATTCATTGGAAGGACTGATGCTGAAGCTGAAACTCCAATACTTCGGCCACCTGAAGTGAAGAATTGACTCATTGGAAAAGACCCTGCTGCTGGGAAAGACTGAAGGCAGGAGGAGAAGGGGATGACAGAGGATGAGATGGTTGGATGGCATCACCAACCCAATGGACATGAGCTTGAGCAAGCTCCGGGAGATGATAAAGGACAGGGAGGCCTGTGTGCTGCAGTTCATGGGGTCACAAAGAGTTGGACATGACTGAGCAACTGAACAACAAAATATTACTGCTAAAAGCCTAGCAATCCTATTATTTTAGTGATTAAAAAAAACCTTGAATGAGGCTTGAAACTTTTAATCCAATTCTGAAAATGTAAAGAAATACTGTGTTTAAGTAAGCCAGAAAGAAAAACACCAATACAGTATGCTAACACATATATATGGAATTTAGAAAGATGGTAATGATAACCCTATACGCAAGAGAGCAAAAGAGACACAGATGTATAGAACAGTCTTTTGGACTCTGTGGGAGAAGGCGAGGGTGAGATGATTTGAGACAATAGCATTAAAAAATGTATATTATCATATGTGAAATAGATCACCAGTCCAGGTTTGATGCATGAGAGGGTGCTCGGGGCTGGTGCACGGGGATGACCCACAGGGATGGGATGGGAAGGGAGGTGGGAGGGGGTTCAGGATGGGCAACATATGTACATCCATGGCTAATTCATGTCAATGTATGGCAAAACCACTACAATATTGTAAAAATAATTAGCCTCCAATTAAAATAAATAAATTTAAAAATAAATAAATAAAAAGTACTTTAAAAACCAAAGTAAATAAATAAATAATCTTGACTGAGGCTTGAAACTTTTAATCCAATTATGAAAATATAAAGAAATATTGTGTTTAAAAGAAAACAAGACATTAACATGCTATGTGTTATTAACTAAAGTAGAGATTTTGTTCAAATTTCACAAAATTTTATGCTGGTGTCCACTATTTGTTTTTATACCTTATTCAAGATTCCACATTATATTTAGTTTCATTGAGCACCTTCAGCTGCATGCAACAAATTCTGATAAATTATCTTTTAATATTTGTTTTGTTACAAATATTTTCTAATTTTTCTTGTTATGGCTTCTTAGATACACCCATCATTTAAAAGTGGAGACTTAATTTCCAAATACATTGCCTTTTTAAAGTATCCTTGATATTAATTTCTCATTTTGGTAGTTCTCATTTAAGTGCTTTCTTCTCTGCAGTCACCCTCTGTATTTTTCCAATCTTCTAACCTTTCTGAGGCTGTCAATGACTAAGTCAAAGATCTCTCTTGGCAAATGTCACATTGTGCTTGAAAATAAGTGGGTTATTTTCAAATAGATTTTTATATTGGTATCTAACATAATGCCACAGAGATAAGAGACTAGTCTCTGGATGATTTCAATCCTTTTAGGCCATGAAATTTTTGCACCTTGTTTTATGTCCTTGGGTATGCTCCAGTATCTCCCGGTTTATAGTCTATGGGAACTTAAATAGAATTTGTGCCCTGCTTTGTGTGAAAATTATATAAATCTTAATTATGTTGAATTAAGGGCTTTTCAGGTCTAGTGTATCCTTCTACTTTTCTGTCTATTCATTCTGTTAATTTTTGAGAGTTTTACATTGAAACTTCAACTAAAAAATCTTAATTTATCTACTTAAAAAACAATTAATTGTAATATATAGTGGAACTACATGCAATTTTGTTCTGTATTTTCCAATCTACTATAAATCTGTTATCGTACTCTCATAATTTAAAAAATTAAAAAAAAAATTTTTTTAAACTTCATTTGACTTAAAAAAAAAATGTGTGTGTCTCAAAAATACCAAAAAGAAAAAGTGGAGTGTTTTAATCATCCCCGGAGGGCAATGTTGTCCTCAGTGCAGCAGACCCACAAGGTTCCCAGCAGTTCCGGACAGTTGCTCCTGGGGGCACCTGAGCTCACTGGTTTCGCATTTCCGAATGATGATGTAACTTCCCTTCAGGTCTGCAGCTGCCTTGACAGCCTACACCTTAATCTGGCCTTGGTTCAAATTTTTCGAATTAAAAAAGTCAAGAGGAGAGAACACAGAACAAGATCACTCAGCGATTGAACAATCAGATTAGATCAGATCAGTCCCTCAGTCGTGTCCGACTCTTCGCAACCCCATGAATCGCAGCATGCCAGGCCTCCCTGTCCATCATCAACTCCCGGAGCTCACTGAGACTCACATCCATCGAGTCAGTGATGCCATCCAGCCATCTCATCCTCTGTCGTCCCCTTCTCCTCTTGCCCCCAATCCCTCCCAGCATCAGTCTTCTCCAATGAGTCAACTCTTGGCATGAGGTGGCCAAAGTACTGGAGTTTCAGCTTTAGCATCATTCCTTCCAAAGAAATCCCAGGGCTGATCTCCTTCAGAATGGACTGGTTGGATCTCCTTGCAGTCCAAGGGACTCTCAAGAGTCTTCTCCAACACCACAGTCCAAAAGTATCAATTCTTTGGCGCTCAGCCTTCTTCACAGTCCAACTCTCACATCCATACATGACCACAGGAAAAACCATAGCCTTGACTAGGTGAACCTTTGTTGGCAAAGTAATGTCTCTGCTTTTGAATATGCTATCTAGGTTGGTCATAACTTTACTTCCAAGGAGTAAGTGTCTTTTAATTTCATGGCTGCAGTCACAATCTGCAGTGATTTTGGAGCCCAGAAAAATAAAGTCTGACACTGTTTCCACTGTTTCCCCATCTATTTCCCATGAAGTGATGGGACCGGATGCCATGATCTTCGTTTTCTGAATGTTGAGCTTTAAGCCAACTTTTTCACTCTCCACTTTCACTTTCATCAATCTCAACCTTTTCGTCAGTTTAGAAACAAGGCCCATTAAGTCCAGGCTGTGAGATCTAGAATGAAGCAAGGAGGAGATGATGTTCGATTCCCCTTTACATGTCTGGACCAAGTTACTGAGACCCTATATACACAGCCACAGAGTCGGCCTCTGTTGCTATGTGGTGGTGAGCAAAAGAAACAGACGGGCCAACGGAAGCAAAACTCAGCACCAAGAGAAATAAAACTTGGAAGCATCTGGGGTAGCTTATGGAATGGAATAAAAAGCAAAAGGATGAGCAAGGCTTTAGAAGGATAGGTCCCAGGGAAGATCTGGGTTTCAAGGGAGTGGTCTCTTTGAAGTGCCTTCTTCAGGATGATCTGCTTCCCAGTATTTCATCTTTATGTCATCTGCTCGAGATTCAGATTCCTACTAGACTTCACCTAGCCAAGCTCAGTCACCTCCCATCCTCTGGCTAGGGGAGGGCAGGCACCTTGATTGACAGCCTTACCAACTTCTGTAGAGATAGTTGGCTAAGAAAATTCAGGGTCCACAGTTGCCAGAAAGAAGAAAGATATACACTGAAGAAAGAAAAACTCGGATGCCCATTCTGTTAGATGACCATTTCACAATTATTGACTGACCAGTGCCTGATAGACGGGTTGGTTGGAGAAGGAGAAAAGAGTGGAAGAAGAAGAGGACAAAGAAGAAAAGAGGGGGAGGGCAAAGAGGAGGAGGAGGAGAGGGAATCAGGAAAGGTGCTGTGAGGGCCCTGGGGACCTGAGTAGAAGGGTTCAGCCCAGGCTGTAGAGCCTTCCCTTTCTGTTCCCCTAACTAGTGACCATCATTCCATCTTAAAATAGTGCTGGTAGTTAGTCCAATCTCTGATCCACCACCTTTTGAAGATCTCTTTGTTTCTGGACATTACTCTGGCTTTGTGTGGGTTTTGTCTGGTCTGAAGAAATTAACACTACAATAAAATACTCTGATAATACCCATACTCACAGCCTCCGATCTGCACAGAGTTGATAAACTTAAAAAAACCCCAAACACTTGACAGTATAGAATAATTTTCTTTGTGTCTTTTTTGATTGCAAATTTATAAAAATAACATGGCTGAAATGATGCAATATATAAAGTTTATGACATGCTTTTCTTACTTATAAGAAACATTTTCCTATGTCCCTAAAATTCTTGTAATTTCAGTGTCTATAGAATATTCTACCTTATAATGACAACATAATTCATTTAATGCCAATGGTTAAGGGCTTAGAGTCTCTACTAAGAAGGACCTGGGTTCAAATCCTACCATTTTCTTGTTAACACTAGCCATATTGCTTATTGCCCTCTGGTTTCAGTTTCCCCATCTGTACATGGAGATAACAATAATACCTTCCTCCTAGGTTGTCAGGAGGATTAAATAAGAGGACATATGTAATGCTCTTGGCACAAGGATACCCATGTTACTGACCTCAGGTCTGACTGATTGCTGCCTGAAAATCAACACTCGAAAAGCAAATGATGGTAGAAAGAAATGATTTAGTCAGAAAAGCCAGCAATCTGGGGAGAAGGTGGATTCATGTCCCCCAAACCAACTCTGAAGTTTCTGCTTGTCCATGAAAGTTCTTAAAGGGAAAGAAGGAAGGAATCTCTTTAATTATTGATCTCAGTAATCTGTTAATCATTGAGATGTGGTGGTGGTTTAGTCACTAAGTCGTGTCCAACTCTTGCAACCCCATGGACTGTAGCCCACCAGGCTCCTCTGTCCATGGGATTTTCCAGGCAAGAATACTGGAAGGGGCTGCCATTTCCTTCTCCAGGGGATCTTCTGGACCCAGCAACTGAACCAGGGTCTCCTGCATCGCAGGTGGATTCCTGCTTTGCAGGCAGATTCTTTACCAACTGAGCTACAAGGGAAGCCTCTAATCATTGAGACAGGGAATCAGATTCATCACTGTCTCCTACTGTGTGCACACTTGTTGACGCTTTCTGATCTTTACATGCTGTACATGCTTTACAAACTGCTTCACAGTTTGTTCACAAGATTACCGAAGAGGAAGCTAAGGAAGAGATCTGGTCATCTGTTAATTACTTATTCCTCATTTTTATTTCTTTGGTCTATGGAAAGAACCAACATGTTAAGCTAAGCATTGTGTGATCGAAAGATTTGAAAGTTGTGCTTTGGCTTGAGATGAGTAGAAGATGAGGGCACCTGGTTTAAGGTTAATTACAATGTAGCTTTGGTAAAGTTATTGTAAGACAAAATATTGTTAAGACAAAATCTGTCCCCTGCAGATAGCTCTTTCCTGTTAAAGAGCTCTTTCCTGCCAAAAGTTGCGTGTACCTAGAGTAAGTACCTATACATTTTCATTGGTATCATAAGAGGATTTTTTCCTTCACATTTTTGTGAATGTAAATGGCTCTGTATTGAAAATCCCAGTAGAGAGATCCCTGAAGTTAGAATTTCTGGCTACGCACTTCTTCAAGATTCTCACTACAGTTTATCTGTTCTGCAGTGTTATTTACGATAGAAGAAAGTCTGCCTATATGTGGACCTGCACAATTTAAATCTATGTTGTTCAAGATACTTACTATATTGACAATAAGGTCTCAACTTGTCTGTCACCCTCTTTCACTCCCTATCCCACGATGTCATCCAGGCTCCTGTTTTGACTATCCCCTATCCCCAGCCCCCAGTATGGCTCACTCATCTACTGTCCTACAGGAAACCAGCATCTGGGTCTCGTCACAGAGAAGAGCCCAAGATTCAAATACTGACTTTGCTTTGCGATTTGGAGACTGCTTTGATCAGCCTGCATTGTGTCAACATTTTACACCACCTGTTACCTCTGTGCTTTCCTCATTTATCCACCCAGATAAAGTAATTTCAGGAGCATTTGTTGCCATTCTGTGCACCATTTAATTTAGCTTTTTTTTTTTTTTTAAAGATGTGTGCCTGCCTGGTCCCATCAGTGTCTTTTTTCAGAGCAGTGGTTTTGTTTCTATGGCAACTGAAAGGTCTATTGTAATCATATAATTGAGCCCCATTAAATTGCAATCTTCTCAGCCCCACTACAGTTCGCTCTGACTTTTATGCTGTATTATGCTGCTTTTCTTCTGTATTCTCAATCAGGCAGTTGCCATTCATTCCACTGTGATGGGCAGAGGCCACTCAAAATAACACTCTAGACGTCTAGAACAGGCATTAAAAAAGATGATATGCCCCTCAAAAGCCAAAGTGTATATGTGCAATTGCCCTTTTAAAAGAGCAAAAACCCTCCAAAATATTTGTCTTAACAACATTCTCATGTCATAATTGCCTTTGATTTACATATTTGACTCTAAATTGGATTAGGCCTTTCTCATCCCATAATAATAATACTAATAAGCTACCATATATTGAATACATACTATGTGCCAGGCCACATGCTAAGTCTTTTTTTAAAGTTTTTAAATTTTCATTTTATACATGAAGAGCTAGTATTGTTTCTGCATAAGGCAGATGTCTTGAATGACCCATTCAAGGATGTTCATTTAACCCAACTTAATGAAGCTGATGTCCTTCAAGTACTGCTGTAAACACTGGCTGCACATATTGAGGCTGTACTTCTGGACTAGACCGTGTTAATTTGAGCAGACTCATCAAGAGCAAAAACCCTGGCCACATTTTCTTGCACGGTCTAGTAGAGCTGCTTGTAGCCCATGTTCTACTAGGCTTCAACAAGGCAAAAGTGCTAAGTCTTTATTTTATTATTAGTTGTTACTCAATAAACTACAAACTTTCAAATTTTAAGTCTGGTGCATTTTCAGGCAAGGAAGCAGAGAGGACATGAGGTCCCACAGAGAAATTGGACAGAGGGTTTTGGGCTTCTGAGGGCTATTGGTTACAGACTATTCTCCAGGGGCAGAGGGAGAGCTGGTAGTTTATTTAAGATAGACCTGGTGTTTCTTGGAAAACATATCTTAAGAATGAAGAGACAGAGAGAAGTCTGTTCCTCTCCACTCAGCTGCTCAATATCCTCTCTACAGTAATCCCACCTTCTTCCTTGGAAATGAGCTCTGACTGCCTGATTAAGGTTGCCAAAGAAAAGCAGCATAATATAGTAGAAAAAGTCAGAGCAAGAAAAGGAGTTAGTGAATTAATGTCCTGATTTCCTTTTGGGGAGTGAACTCTCCTCCACTGTGTGGTGTCTTGGTGGGGGAGTAAATCAAGGATCCTATCCCTCACTATAGAAAGCAGAGTGACCAAGCCTGGCCCAGCTGGGAGAGGGCATGTGGCCTAAGCATGGCCTGGTCAACAGCTCCAGAAGTCCCTCCAACAAACATGCTTTTGCTTAATTTAGCCAGAGTTGGTTTTTGTTCTTTGCAGCTGAAGAAACTAAAGTAAGGACCTAGTTCTGAGAAATAGAGCACAGCTTAGGAGGACATAAGTCCATGAGAGAAGAGGGTTCAGAGGCAGATTTTAACCATTCCAGGTATGTCAAGGCCCACCCTGGGAATGAAGAAATAAGTAGGATCATAATCTTCTTGATTTAAATTTCTGTCTCCTAAATATTTACAAATAATTCATCTGACAAAAGACTTAAATCCAGAATATACAAGGAACAAACAACTAAATAAAAAGAATACAAAAGAGTCCAATTTTTAAATGGGCAAAAGATTTAAATATACAATTCAAGAAAGAAAATGTGACTATTAAACACATGACAAAATGCTCAATATCATTAATCATTCGGTACAGATCAGTTCAGTCGCTCAGTCGTGTCTGACTCTTTGCGACCTCATGAATCGCAGCAGGCCAGGCCTCCCTGTCCATCACCAACTCTCGGAGTTTAGCCTAACTCATGCCCATCGAGTTGGTGATGCCTTCCAGCCATCTCATCCTCTGTCATCCCCTCCTCCTCCTGCCCCCAATCCCTCCCAGTATCAGGTCTTTTCCAATGAATCAACTCTTCGCATGAGGAGGCCAAAGTACTGGAGTTTCAGCTTCAGCATCAGTCCTTCCAATGAACACCAAGGACTGATCTCCTTTAGGATGGACTGGGTGGATCTCCTTGCAGTCCAAGGGACTCTCAAGAGTCTTCCCCAACACCACAATTCAAAAGCATCAATTCTTTGGCGCTCAGCTTTCTTCACAGTCCAACTCTCACATCCATACGTGACCACGGGAAAAACCATAGCCTTGACTAGACGGACCTTTGTTGGCAAAGTAATGTCTCTGTTTTTCAACATGCTATCTGGGTTGGTCATAACTTTCCTTCCAAGGAATAAGTGTCTTTTAATTTCATGGCTGCAGTCACCATCTGCAGTGATTTTGGAGCCCAGAAAAATAAAGTCTGATACTGTTTCCACTGTTTCCCCATCTATTTGCCATGAAGTGACGGGACCAAATGCCATGATCTTCGTTTTCTGAATGTTGAGCTTTAAGACAACTTTTTTACTCTCCACTTTCACTTTCATCAAGAGGCTTTTAGTTCCTCTTCACTTTCTGCCATAAGGATAGTGTCATCTGCATATCTGAGGTTATTGATATTTCTCCCGGCAATCTTGATTCCAGCTTGTGCTTCTTCCAGCCCAGTGTTTCTCATGATGTACTCTTTATAGATATTAAATAAGCAGGATGACAATATACAGCCTTGATGTACTCTTTTTCCTATTTGGAACCAGTCTGTTGTTCCATGTCCAGTTCTAACTGTTGCTTCCTGACCTGCATACAGGTTTCTCAAGAGGCAGGTCAGGTGGTCTGGTATTCCCATCTCTTGAAGAATTTTCCACAGTTTGTTGTGATCCACACAGTCAAAGGCTTTGGCATAGTCAATAAAGCAGAAATAGATATTTTTCTGGAACTCTCTTGCTTTTTCCATGATCCAGCAGATGTTGGCAATTTGATCTCTGGTTCCTCTGCCTTTTCTAAAACCAGCTTGAACATCAGGAAGTTCACAGTTCACATACTGGTGAAGCCTGGCTTGGAGAATTTTGAGTATTACTTTCCTAGCGTATGAGATGAGTACAGTTGTGTGGTAGTTTGAGCATTCTTTGGCATTGCCTTTCTTTGGGATTGGAATGAAAACTGACCTTTTCCAGTCCTGTGGTCACTGCTGAGTTTTCTAAATTTGCTGGCATATTGAGTGCAGCACTTTCACAGCATTGTCTTTCAGGATTTGAAATAGCTCAACTGGAATTCCATCACCTCCACTAGCTTTGTTCATAGTGATGCTTCCTAAGGCCCACTTGACTTCACATTACAGGATGTCTGGCTCTAGGTGAGTGATCACACCATCATGATTATCTGGGTCATGAAGATCTTTTTTGTACAGTTCTTCTGTGTATTCTTGCCACCTCTTCTTAATATCTTCTGCTTCTGTTAGGTCCATACCATTTCTGTCCTTTATTGAGCCCATCTTTGCATGAAATGTTCCCTTGGTATCTCTAATTTTCTTGAAGAGATCTCTAGTCTTCCCCATTCTATTTTTTCCTCTATTTCTTTGCATTGATCCTTAGAGATATGCAAATAAAAACCACAATGATATACTAATACATACCCAGTAGAATGTCTACAATCAAAAAGACAGAAATAGTAAGTGTTGTTGAGGATGTGGAGAAAACAGAACCCTTATGTTTTAATGCTTTTGGTGCAGTCATTTTGGGAAACAGTTTGACCTTTTCTTAAAAAGTTAAATCTAAAACTTCCATATAAACCAACAATTCTACTTCTAGGTATCTACCCAAGAGAAGTGAAAACATATGATTACATGAAGATCTGTATCCAAATGTTTACAGAAGCTTTATTTATAATAGTCAAACAAATGAAAATACTCCACACCTCGATTCTGGTGAATAGTCAGTGATTAAAAAAAGAAGGAAGCTATGATACATACTATGAGTCAATGGTCCTCAAAAACATTATGTTAAAAAGCAGGCAGACACAAAGACCACATATTGTGTGATTCCATTTACATGAAATACTCAGAAAAAACAAATCTATAGACAAATATCCAGAGAAGGAAATGGCAACCCATGAAATGGCAATTCACTCCTGAAGAATTTCATGGGGAGAGGAGCCTGGTGGGCTACAGTCCATGGGGTCACAAAGAGGTGGACACGGCTGAGCAACTAACACAGACAAATAGCAGATTAATGATTGCCTTTGGCTAGGGATAGGAACAGGGAATGACTGCAAATGAACATGAAAAATCTTTGTGGGATGATGAAAACATGTTCTAAAAGTGGATTTTACAATTCTGTAAATTTGCTAAAAATCACTGAATTTTATACTTAAAAATGAGTCACTTTTATAGTATATAAACTATATATCAAAGGCTATTTTTTAAAACCCCATCTCTCATTTCTGGGAAGAAGGCGTAGAGAAGAAGTTGCTTTCTACCCATTGTCAGTTCAGTTCATTTAGTCGCTCAGTCTTGTCTGACTCTTTGCAAACCTATGGACTGCAGCACGCCAGGCCTCCCTGTCCGTTACCAACTCCTGGTGTCTACCCAAACTTATGACCTTTGAGTCAGTGATGCCATCCAACCATCTCATCCTCTGTCATCCCCTTCTCCGCCTGCCTTCAATCTTTCCCAGCATCAGGGTCTTTTCAAATGAGTCAGCTCTTCGAATCAGGTGGCCAAAGTATTGGAGTTTCAGCTTCAACATCAGTCCTTCCAATGAACACCCCCGACTGATCTCCTTTAGGATGGACTGGTTGGATCTAGTCCAAGGGACTCTCAAGAGTCTTCTCCAACATTGTACCCATTGTAGCTGACATTAGATGTTATGTCTCTGGTGTGAAGAACATGTAAATTCCTAAAACAATGAAACTAGAAGGGCCCTTATAGCAGTTTTAGTTGAATTCTCTTTTTTTAAAGTGACAAAAATCCAACTTAAAATGGTTTAGTCAAAATAACAAGTGTCAATTATCTTACATAAGTGAAAATTTCAAGGGCATGTTGGTTTCAGACACATCTGCATGCAAGGGCTCAAATGATGTCACCAGTTTTTCTCATCTCTCTTTCTCTCTGTCTCTCAATTCAGATTTCCTCCTATGTCAGCTCTTGTATCCATGAGATGGCCCCAGAAAGTTCTTTCAATACATCAGTCCCAAAGAAAAGAGATCCTTTTCCCCAATAGCTTCCACAAACCCCCCAAGTTAACTCTTACTAACCCAACAAACCACACTCTAATTTCTGATTCAATTGGGCAATCTGGTACACTGACATAGTTTGAGAGAAGGAAAAAATTGATTCCCAAAAGTAAAATCAAATTATAATAATCAGAAGAGGATTGAATGCTTGGCAGGAAAAAAAAAGAGAAGTTCAATAGAGAAAGTATTTGGTTACACCCTGAGGCCAGTAGGAAGTTGGAGGCTTGGCTAAGGCAGCAGGGAAGCTCAGAGGAGTGTGGCCATCACATGCTTCCCCAAGTCCACAAGACAGGCAAGTTTCGGCGTCTAGTTGGCGATGTGGGTCAGCATCATGGACAGCACACAAGTCTTCCCTCACATCAGGATATTGCACGGGCTGTTCTCTGTGCCAGACTACTGTATCAGAGAGAATCCTGGCAGTATACAAGTGTAACATTCAAAGAGGGTAACTATCTTAGTCCATTCAGACTGCTATAATTGAATACCACAAAATGTGGCTTGAAGATGACAGAGATTGATTTCTCACAGTTCTAGAGGCTGCCAAGTTCAAGATTAAGGTGCTAACAGATTCCATGTCTGGTGAGAGCCTGATTCATAGAAAGCTGCCTTTTTGCTGTGACTTCAAATGGTGGAGAGGCAAAGAAAGGATCATCCCCCTGGGATCTCCTTCCCATTCTTGTGGGCTCTGCCCTAATGACAAAATCACCTCCCAAAGGCTCCACCTCCAAATATCAGCACATTGGAGATCAGGTTTTTTTTTTTTTTTTTTTAATTTATTTTTTTATTGAAGGATAATTGCTTTACAGAATTTTGTTGTTTTCTGTCAAACCTCAGAATGAATCAGCCATGGGTATACATATATCTCATCTCTTTTGATCCTCCCTCCCATCTCCCTCCCCATCCCACCTCTCTATGTTGATAAGAGCCCCTGTTTGAGTTTCCTGAGCTGTACAGCAAATTCCCATTGTCTATCTATTTTACATATGGTAATGTAAGTCTCCATGTTACTCTTTCCATACATCTCATCCTCTCCTCCCCTCTCCCCATGTCCAAAAGTCTATTCTCTATGTCTGTTGGAGATCAGGTTTTAACACACGAGTTTTGGGGAGGTGGCGGAGCCTGGCGGGCTGCTGTCTGCGGGGTCACACAGAGTTGGACACGACTGAAGCGACTTAGCAGCAGCAGCAAACATTCAGTCTATAGCAGTAACTTTTCTGAGTTGAATGATGGGACTTCTTGAAAAGTTGCAAACAGGCCTAAGGGAAACACCACCCAGGGACTAACAACAGCTGAGCTGGAATCGCAGCCAGGCCTCAAAGAGGTGAGGAGGGAGCAGTTGCTGGGAAAGGAAAGTTGCTGCCAACTGAGCTGGCAGTTGAAAATGAATGGCCTCTCAGCAAAGGCAGGTTCTCTAAAAAACAAATGCCAAAATGAGATTAAACATGCTAGGATCTTATTAGGGAGAATGTTTAAAAGAGAAAATGGGAGGGGTCTCAGAAAATTTGGGAGAAGCAGCAGACATGATGATGTAATTCTGACTCAGAGTGAAGAATAGAGGAAGAAGGATGGATTGGATTAAGAACGTTTTGACAAGATTGTCAGGAGCCAAAATTGACAGTTAGAGGAATCCCAGATCTCTTAGGAATGCCTTAGTATCCCTACTGCACAGGCTGAACATCTGGGAGCAGCCCATGCAAGACATGGGCTTGGAGCAACGCAGGGATGGACTTCAGAGCACAGCAGCCAGTGCCCTCAGTTAATTATGCTCCCTGCAGTCGGAGACGACTTGCGGTTGACACAGGCTGACACAGCTGTGGCCATCCGTAGAGGAATGCCACCTCAGACAAGGAGGGAGCAGAGGAATAAATACCACCATTCACCTGTTCCCTGCACTCACCTCTTGGGGGTGCCTCCCATTGGCCAAACAGAAACAGTCCCGGGAGGCCGTGCCTCTGGGGCACAGAGATGAAGAATGGAAAGCGAATCCTGAGGGGCAAACAGGAGAGCTCTTCCTCCCCCACTCTCTTCACCTGATCATCTCCTACAAAACTCACATATTACAGCAAAATATCCTTTCTCCAGGAAATCTCACCCGGATCCACAGGGAGTGAGATCAGGGAGCACTTTTAAGCATTTTCGAAGCTTTCTGGGCCTTCTGTTGTTTACAGTTATTTATGTTTATAACTTTAATGGTCATAAAAATAAGTTTGAAAACTGGAAATTGATGCCCACAAAAACCTGGAGTAAGATACACTATGGAGAAAAGGAATTGTTGAGGGAACGTTCTGCCTGCTCCTCCAGCACTGGCCTGCCTAAGGCTCTCCACCCCTTATCTCCTCCTTACCCTTCCTCCCTCCCTCTCTCTCCTTCACCTCCTCCTGCCCTTCCTTCGCCCCCCTTCTTTCTTCCGCTCATTCTCCTCTTTCTTATTTTCCTCCTACTTCTTTTTCTTCTTTCTTCTCTCCTTCTTTCTGTCTGTCCTTCCTCCCTCCCTAGGATTGTCTTTTTCCACCAAATAGAAAAGCCAAAAGCCTTTCATTTACAAATGAGGATTCACAAACACCACCAACCTGAGTCAGTGACTGAAAGGGGGCATTCAGTCCAATTCCATCTGTATTTCCAAGTGTGGCCAAGCTTTATGTCTCCTATCCACCTCCCAAATGAGGAGTTTGTCTTCAAGCACTCAACGCCCGCATTTCCTGGTACAAAAAGAAAAGGAATTGGGTAAAAATCAGTTGGGCTGACAGCCCGTTTCTTCCTGATTCTGAGACTAATTATAGGTCTTAAAGTTACAGGCCAAGGTCGTGACAAGTGACATCAGCGAGCCAAGTCCTGACATAAGTCAACAATGAGTGGTGAGGACTATGGATCTTTCCCTCATTTTAGTGGGCATTTGTTATTTAGGTCCCCTCTTCTAATAAGAGTCAAGAAAGAAAATCTGTTGGAAAACGGAGAAAAGCAGTTCTTAATGGTATTACTGGAGTCCATGGATCCAGCTCTGCTAGATATTTATGGATGTTTCAGTCATGCAAATGGACATCCTCCTTTTCTGTTCCTGCTGTGCAGAAATGTAGGGGCCTGGACCGACAACCCCAGGTCCAGCACACAGTTTCACCCTCATTAACTTCTCTGAGCACCAGAATGTCCCTGAAACTTCCCTATGACACCATCCTCATTTTTGGATAAACAGAACAAACTGGGGCTCAGCAACCCCCCAGGATCCAGTGACTTCATACCAATGTCTGGATTTCTTATTTTTAATTTTTATTGGAATATAGCTGCTTTACAACGTTCTGTTAGTTTCTGCCATGCAGCAAAGTGAAGCAGTTACATGTATACATAGATCCACTTTTTTTTAAAGATGTCCCTCTCATTTAGATCACCACAGAGCACTGAATAGAGTTCTCTGAGCTATACAGTAGGTTTTCATTAGTTATCTATTTTATACATACTAGTGTATATACGTCAGTCCCAATTCCCCAATTTATCCCACGCTCCCTTCCCCTACTTGATAACCAAAAGTTCATTCTTTACATCTGAGATTCTTTCTTTTGCAAATAAACTTGTCTGTACCATTTTTCCATATTTCACGTATAAGCAATATTACATGATATTTGTTTTTCTCTTTCTGACTTACTTCACTCTTTATGACAGTTTCTAGGACCATTCATGTCCCTGTAAATGGCACTGTTTCACCCCTTTTTATGGCCGAGTAATATTCCATTGTATATATATATACACCACACCTTCTTTATCCATTCCTCCATCGATGGACATTTAGGTTGCTTTCATGTTCTGGCTATTGTAAATAGTGTACGTCAAGGCGCATGCATCCTTTCAAGTTGCGGTTTTCTCTGAATATATGCCTAGGAGTGGAATTGCTGGATCATACAATAGCCCTGTTTTTAGTTTTTAAAGAAACCTCCATACTGTTCTCTATAGTGGCTGCACCAATTTACATTCCCACCAACAGTGCAGGAGGGTTCCCTTTTTTCCGTACCCACTCTAGCATTTATTGTTTGTAGATTTTTTTGAAGATGGCCATTCTGGCTAGTGTGAGGTGATACCTCATTGTAGTTTTGATTTGCACTTCTCTAATAATTTGAGCATCTTGTCATGTATTTGGTGGCCATCGAATATCTTCTTTGGAGAAAAGTCTTTTTAGGTCTTCCACCCATTTTTTGTTTGGGTTTTTTTTTTTTTTTTTTTTTTATTGAGGTGCATGTGCTGCTTGTACCTTTTGGAGATTAATCCTTGCCTGTAGCTTCATTTGCAAATATTTTCTCCCATTCTGAGGGATGTCTTTAAATTTTGTTTATCATTTCTGTTGCTGTACAAAAGCTTTAAATTAGGTCTCATTTGTTTACTTTTGTTTTTATTTTCATTACTCTGTGTAGTGCGTTGAAATTTTGCTGCAATTTATCAATGTTCTGCATATATTTTCCTCTAAATGTTTTATACTATCTGGCCTTACATTTAATTCTTTAATCCATTTTGAGTTTTTTCTTTTGTGTGTTAAAGAGTGTTCTGTTTTTATTCTTTTACATGTATCTATCCAGTTTTTCCAGCACCACTTATTGAAGAGACTGCTTTTTCTCTGTGGTATATTCTTGCCTCCTTTAGATGGATTGTCTATCCTGTTCCTTTGATCTATATTTCTGTTTTTGTGCTAGTACTGTTTTTGATCACTGTAGCTTTGTAGTATAGTCTGAGGCTGGGGAGTCTGATTCCTCCAGCTCCATTTTTCTTTCTCAAGATTACTTTTGCTGTTTGAAGTCTTTTATGTTTCCATAAAAAATGTAAAATTTTTTGTTTTAATTCTGTGAAAAATGCCTTTGGTAATTTGACAAAGATTCATTGAATACGTAGATTGCTTTGTATAGTATAGTCATTTTCACAATATTGATTCTTTCAATCCAAGAACATGATATAACTCTCCATTTGTTTGTGTCATCTTTGATGTCTTCAGAGCCTGAATTTCCAGGACTTCTACCTCCAAGTCCAATGCGGTGAGTCCTCTTCTCTCCAAGAGAGGATCACTTCTCTTCCAATGCCCCAAGTACAGTCCTTCCATCAAGTTAGTTTAAGTAAGTCCAATTTTCTGAAATAGATCACTTTCACCTGATATGCCCACATTGGACAAAGTAACAATTGTGTGTGCACATAAAGGCTAATATTGATGGGGAATGTCAGGGGAATGTTTTTTAAAGCAGAGACTATTTGCTACTTTGACTATATGGGTTTTGGGGAATGAATTTGACAAGAATAAGACACATGACACAGCACAATACACAAATCAGAAAGCCTTCCAGCAAAGTGGCAGAGAAACATGGCAGAATCCATAGAGCTAGTTATCCCAAGAACAAACAGGACAGCATTTCCCAAAGTGTATTGTATGAACCATCACTCTCTAGGGATGTTAACGCAAGGTGGTGAACGGTGTCCAATTTGTGATCTCTGAAGAAGATTTAACTTCGGGACCAGGGACCAGTCTTGATCACACAAGAGCTTTTGTATCAGTTCAGTTCAGTCGCTCAGTCGTGTCCGACTCTTTGCGACCCCATGAATCACAGCATGCCAGGCCTCCCTGTCCATCACCAACTCCCAGAGTTCACCCCAACTCATGTCCATCGAGTTGGTGATGCCATCCAGCCATCTCATCCTCTGTGGTCCCCTTTTCCTCCTGCCCCCAATCCCTCCCAGCATCAGGGTCTTTTCCAATGAGTCAACTCTTCACATGAGGTGGCCAAAGTATTGGAGTTTCAGCTTTAGCATCAGTCCTTCCAATGAACACCCAGGACTCATCTCCTTTAGGATGGACTGGGTGGATCTCCTTGCAGTCTCAAGAGTCTTCTTCAACACCACAGTTCAAAAGCATCAATTCTTCGGCGCTCAGCCTTCTTCACAATCCAACTCTCACATCCATACATGATCACTGGAAAAACAATAGCCTTGACTAGATGGACCTTTGTTGGCAAAGTGATGTCTTTGCTTTTTAATATGCTATCTAGGTTGGTCATAACTTTCCTTCCAAGGAATAAGCGTCTTTTAATTTCATGGCTGCAGTCACCATCTACAGTGATTTTAGAGCCCAGAAAAATAAAGTCTGACACTGTTTCCACTGTTTCCCCATCTATTTGCCATGAAGTGATGGGACCAGATGCCATGATCTTCATTTTCTGAATGTTGAGCTTTAAGCCAACTTTTTCACTCTCCACTTTCACTTTCATCAAGAGGCTTTTAGATCCTCTTCACTTTCTGCCATAAGGGTGGTGTCATCTGAGGTTACTGATATTTCTCCTGGCAATCTTGATTTCAGTTGTGCTTCTTCCAGCCCAATGTTTCTCATGATGTACTCTGCATATAAGTTAAACAAGCAGGGTGACAATATACAGCCTTGACGTACTCCTTTTCCTATTTGGAACCAGTCTGTTGTTCCATGTCCAGTTCTAACTGTTGCTTCCTGACCTGCATATAGGTTTCTCAAGAGGCAGGTCAGGTGGTCTGGTATGCCTATCTCTTTCAGAATTTTCCACAGTTTATTGTGATCCACACAGTCAAAGGCTTTGGCATAGTCAGTACAGCAGAAATAGATGTTTTTCTGGAACTCTCTTGCTTTTTCGATGATCCAGTGGATGTTGGGGGACAGAGAAAGCTTCTGACATAGACATTGGAAGAAGTGAAGTGAGAAGTGAAGTTGCTCAGTCGTGTCTGACTCTTTGCGACCCCATGGACTGTAGCCTACAACACTCCTCCATCCATGGGATTATCCAGGCAAGGGTACTGGAGTGGGTTGCCATTTCCTTCTCCAGAGGATCTTCCCAACCCAGGGATCGAACCTGGGTCTCCTGCATTGTAGGCAGATGCTTTACTGTCTGGGCCACCAGGGAAGTCCACAGACATTGGAAGGGGGGTGGAAAGTGTCTTCCTTGCTAGTGTTAGCAAGGGAGTTATATTTATTACAATAAATCAAAAGAATGTCTCAAGGTTGTAAAGATCTTACTAGACCCACTCCCATAATTTACATTTTAAGATAACAGGATTAGCCAGAAGGTTTTCAGGAAGGAGAAACTGTCCTCAAGCAAGATACATTGTTGTTATAAAATCCTTAGTACAGAGTTGTTTAAACTGAGTTTAAACAACAGAGTTGTTTGTTGTTTAATCATCAGTTCTGGGCTTAAAGAAAAAACATTTTATGTGACTAAGACTAAGGAATGTAGAGGAAAAAAAGATGTTTGTCCTTTCTGGCTCCTTGAGAATTCCAGACCCCTATCTCCTCCAGACCCCCGGACTTCTTATCAACCTGCCTAGGAATTGACTCTCTCAGTGGGAAGGGGGTTTTAATGTCAAATAACAATAGGGCAGCTGCATACACTACCCGTTCTGAAGGATTCACTGACAATCCTGAAATAAACCTGTTTAACATGGGTGTTTCAAAACTTATTTTAACAAGGACATCAATGTATAGAGTTATCTGGCTACAATAGAAATCAATAAAGGCTAGCATGCAGAAATGGGGGAAATTGTTAGAGAGCTATAGGTTAGCTTGTAGAATTACACACTTTGTAAATATTAATTTGTGTCAGCAAGCTTTCCTTGTCATTGTACCAATATCCATATGTTCCCTTCATTCTTTCAAATTGCTCCAAGATATTTCATTGAATGGATGGGTATCAATATTTATTACTATGAAACAAACTATCCTCAAACTTAGTGACCTAAAGAGGTCAGCTGCACAGTTCTTCTGGTCTGATTCAGTCTGATTGATTGCTGATGAGCTTTCTCGTGCATCTGTGGTCAGCGGGCAGGTCAGCTGGAGACAAGATGGTCTAGGATGGCCTAGGATTGTTGTTGTTATTCAGTCACTAAGTCTTGTCCATTCACTAAGTCTTGTCCAGTCACTAAGTCCTGTCCAGTCGCTAAGTCCTCTTTGCAACCTCATGGATTGCAGCACACCTGTCCTTCATTGTCTCCTAGAGACTGTTCATTCATATCCATTGAGTCAGTAATGCTATCTAACCATCTCATCCTCTGCTGTTCCCTTCTCCTTTTGCCTTCAATCTTTCCCAGAATCGGGGTCTTTTCTGATGAGTCACCTCTTTGCATCAGGTGACCAAAGTATTGGAGCTTAAGCTTCAGCATCAGTCCTTCCAATGAATATATAGGGATGATTTCCTTTAGAATGGACTGGTTGGATATCCTTGCAGTCCAAGGGACCCTCAAGGGTCTTCTCCAGCACCACAGTTGGAAAGTGTCAGTTCTTTGGCAGGAAGCGTCAGTTCTTCCTGGTCCAAATCTCACATCCATACAGGACTACTGGAAAAACCATACTTTGATTATACGGACCTTTGTTGGCAAAGTAATGTCACTGCTTTTAATACGCTGCCTAGGTTTTTCATAGCTTTTCTTCAAAGAGCAAGTGTCTTTTTAATTTCATGGCTGCAGTCACCATGAGCGGTGATTTTGGAGCCCAGGAAAATAAAATGTCTCTGCTTCCACTTTTTTCCCTTCTATTTGCCATGAAGTGATGGGACTAGATGCCATGATCTTGGTTTTTTGAATGTTGAGTCTTAAGCCAGTTTTTTCACTCTCTTCTCTCACACCAAGAGGCTCTTTAGTTCCTCTTCTCTTTCTGCCATTAGAGTGGTTGCATCTTCATATTTAAAGTTGTTGATATTTCTCCCAGCAATCTTGATTCCAGTCTGTGATTCATCCAGCCTGGCATTTCATATAATGTACTCTGCATATAAGTTAAATAAACAGAGTGACAATATATAGACTTGACGTACTCCTTTCCCAGTTTTGAACCAGTCAGTTTTTCCATTTAAGGTTTTAACTACTACTTCTTGACTTATATACAGGTTTCTCTGCAGACAAGTAAGGTGGTCTGGTATTCCCATCTCTTTAAGAATTTTCCACAGTTCGTTGTGATCCACACAAAGCTTTAGTGTAGTCAATGAAGCAGAAATAGATGTCTTTCTGGAATTCCCTTGCTTCTCTATAATCCAATGAATGTTGGCAATTTGATCTTTGGTTCCTCTGCTTTTTCTAAATCCAGCTTGTACATCTGGAAGTTCTTGGTTCATGTACTGCTGAAGCCTCACTTGAAGCATTTTGAGCATTAACTTGCTAGCATGTGAAAAGAGTGCAACTGTACAGTAGTTTGAATATTCTTTGGCATTGCCCTTCTTTGGAATTGGAATGAAAACTAACTTTTATAGTCCTGTGGCCACTGCTGTTTTCCAAATCTGCTGACATATTGAGTGCAGCACTTTCACGGCATCATTTTTTAGGATTTTCAATAGTTCATTCCATTACCTCCACTAGCTTTGCTTGCAGTAATGCTTCCTAAGGCCCATTTGACTTCACACTCCAGGATGTCTGGTTTTAGGTGAGTGATCACACCATCATGGTTATCCAGTTTATTAAGACCTTTTTTGTATAGGATGGCATCACTGACTTGATGGACATGAGTTTGAGTGAAGTCCGGGAGTTGGTGATGGACAGGGAGGGCTGGCGTGCTGCGATTGATGGGGTCGCAAAGAGCCGGACATGACTGAGCGACTGAACTGAACTGAGTATTAGTTGCTCAGTCATATCTGACTCTCTGCAACCCCATGCATTGCAGCCTGCCAGGCTCCTCTGTCCATGGAATTCTCCAGGCAAGAATACTGGAGTGAGTAGCATTTCCTTCTCCAGGGGATCTTCCCAACCCAGGGATCAAACCCAAATCTCCTGCATTGCAGGCAGATTCTTTACCTTCTGAGCCACCAAGTAAGTCCCTTTTTTGTATAGTTCTTCTGTGTATTCTTGCTCTTTTTAATCTCTTCTGCTTCTGTTAGGTCCTTGCATTTTCTGTCCTTTATTGTGCTCATCTTTGCATGAAATGGTCCCTTGATTTCTCCAATTTTCTTGAGGGGATCTCTTATCTTCCCATTTTATTATACTCCTCTATTTCTTTGCATTGTTCACTAAGATGTATAGAACAGACTTTTGGACTCTGGGACTGGGAGAGGGTGGGACGATTGGGGAGAATAGCATTGAAATATGTATAATATCATATCTGAAACAAGTCAGTCCAGGTACGATGCCCTATAACAGATGCCTGGGACTGGAGCACTAGGATGACCTGGAGGGATGGTGTGGGAAGGGGGGAGGGAGGAGGGTTCAGGATGGGGAACACGTGTATTCTGGTGGCGGATCCATCACGATGTATAGTAAAAGTAATACAATATTGTAAAGTTAAGAAAAATTAAAAAAATAATAAGAATAAAAAAAAAAAAGAATTACCAGCAACATTGCAGCAGGGAAAATAAAAAAAAAAAAAAAAGAAGGCTTTCTTATCTTTCTTTGCTACTCTCTGGAACCCTGCATTCAGTTGGGTAAATCTTTTCCTTTCTCCCTTGCCTTTTAGTTCTCTTATTTTTCTCAGCTATTTGTAAAGCCTCCTCAGACCACCCCTTTGCCTTCTTACATTTCTTTTTCTTTGGGGTTGTTTTGGTCACTGCCTCCCGTAAAATATTACACATCTCTGTCCATAGTTCTTCAGACACTCTGTCTACCAGATCTAATCCCTTGAATCTATTTGCTACTTCCACTGCATAACCATAAGGGATTTGATTTAGGTCATACCTGAATTGCCTGGTGGTTTTCCCTGCTTTCTTCAATTTAAGCCTGTATTTGGAAATAGGGAACTCATGATCTGAGCCACAGTCAGCTCTAGGCCTTGTTTTTGCTGACTGTATACACCGTCTCCATTTTCAGCTGAAAAGAATATAATCAATCTGATTTCGGTATTGACCATCTGGTGATGTCCATTTGCCTTTTCATTCTATTCGTAGGGTTCTCGAGGCAAGAGTACTGGAATGGGTCATGATTTCCTCCTCCAATGGACCATGTTGTCAGAACCCTCCACTATGACCTGTCCATCTTGGGTGGCCCTGTACGGCATGGCTTCACTGAGCTCCGCAAGTCCCTTCACCATGAGAAGGCTGTGACCCATCAAAGAGGACATGGTTCAGAATGGGATGCAAATCTCAAGTCCTATTAAGGTGCCTTCATCTTTCCATCCAGTGTTCTCTCTGTATAGGCTCACCCTGAGTTTCTCCAGGCCTCTGTTCAATTGTCATCCCTCCCCAGAGGCCTTCCTTGCGTCACCCATGTCACAGAACAGTCCTGGCCCTCTCCAGTCCCTCTTCCCTGCTATACTCGTGCTTACCACCACTTGACACTGTATTCTGGATCTGTGTGTGTGCCTCCTCTTAGAAACCAAGTTCTAAGGGGGCAGAGGCCTGTCTTGTTTGATGTATTCCCAGTGCCTGATCTGGACAGCACTAGATCTATTTTCTGGTTAGTGTAAACATAACCTCAGCTGGAGATAAGATCCAAATTCCAGCCCAGTGGAAATGTGATGTGGGTGCCAAGTGGTTTCTCGCCTTCCCTAGTAGGTGTTCACGGCTGCCTCCCTCAGGACAGTGCCGGGCGGGAAGGGTCTCTGCTTCTGAATAAAGGATTACCTCTGCGTTTCCAGGGCTGACAGCTTCACGACAGGGTTTTCTTGAGCAATCACTAGTGACCACTCACAGTACCTTTTATGCTGGCTCAGGAGTCAGAAGACGTGGTTCCACTCTTGATTTAGTCACTCACACATTGTGTGACCACAGACCATCACAGCACCTCTGAGTCATTTCTCTCATCAGAAAACTGGGAGGCTGAAAGCCCTGTGGCCTTCCACTGTAATAACTACTAGTTCGTTTGGTTATCACCCTCTCGTAAGATACATAGAAACTAAGAAATTAACCAGCAGGGCCAGAGACTAATCTTAAATGAGACAGAGGGAAAAAACGGAAGTGAAAAGAATAACTGATTCCTTTCATCATGATTCATCTTTTGTACAAGTAATCTATGTTCAGTTTTGATTAGAAAATAGCAAGGTTTGGCCTCTTCTCAGAGGTAGACTCTGTGAGGTCCACACGATGTTGCAGTTTCAGCTGCAGTCTGAAACCACTTGGGAAGCTTTAAAAAAAAAAATTTATATTTCATTGGTGTGGAGAGTTGCCCGGGTTTTTTACATCTGTTATTTAATGTCTTCAAGTGACTGAAGTACAGCTAGATAAGACCCACTCCTTTTGTCACTGTTCATCCTTGCCTCCTATCCCTAGTAGTTTCTTATATTCACAGAGTATTTAACCAAAATCATTTCACAAGTACCAACATGGCCTAAAGTGGCATTTTCTAAATTTCCAGAAGCTCAGAGTATGTATTGCTTGGATCCTCCCTTGGAGATTAAGTGTCCTTTACCCTGAATTAAAGCTTTGTGTACACTGCAAATACAATGAAATCACCAAATTACCAGTATTAAACATTCTGCATTGACCCATGTGAAGAGTGGGTGTTCTCTTTTGGTGATTTACTCTGAAAGGGTCTATAGTATGGCAGCCCAGCTGAGGGGAAATATCCATCTCCCAAATCTTCAGAGAATCATTAATTCTCACTATCTCATAACTTTTTCCAAATGTCAAAGATACAAGGGCAAAAAAGATCAGTAAATTTTGTTCCATGCTTTGATACAGATATTTTTATACCCAGTAATAATGATAGCCAATAACCGAGGACTTATTTTAAGTCAGACTCTGTTCTATGAACTTTACACGGGCTTGATGTATTAATACATAGGGTCATGCCACCTCTGTGGTACAAGTGTCCCAGTTTACACATGAAGAAACTGAGCCAACAGAGGTTAAGTTCAGTGCCCAGAACAAAAGCTAAATGGTACTGGGTCTTGAATCCAAGCCACCTGACTCCAGACAAAGCCTCTGCTCTTAACCACTGGGAGTCGGTGCCACCTACAGGAACCACAGTGGGGACTGAATTAATAGGTCAAGAGTAAAAACACTGAATGAGCACACAGTTACAGTGTGTACTTAAAAGCTGGAAGAGGAAGTTCAGTGTAACACAGTGCTGTTGCACACACGGATGTTAAGTTAATTATCTCTATGATGTATATATGTCCTGGGAGGTGTTCAAGATGTTTGCTTTCATATATGAAAGAATACCAGTAACAGACCATTAGCTTTCTTCACAGGAGGGCAGCTCTTCACCCATTTCAAGGAGGCTACCTGGAGTGGCACGGTACAGCTGGGAAGAGGTGGCTGACACAGGAACTGAAACGCACCTGGCACCCGCTCACTGGTTAACTTCACAACAATGTCATTAAGCTGCAAACGCACTCTACTAGTTCCTTTTATGAATCAAAATAGCCAATGGGAATTTGCTGTATGTCTCAGGGAACTCAAAAAGGGGCTCTGTATCAACCTAGAGGGGTGGGATGGGGAGGGAGACGGGAGGGAGGGGACATATGTACACCTATGGCTGATTCATGTCTATGTTTGGCAGAAAACAACAAAATTCTGTAAAGCAATTCTCCTTCAGTTAAAAAATAAATAAATTTAAAATAGATAGTATGAAAGGAAAAAGGTACAAAATTGTTAATAGCAACTTTATTGTTTCACTGGTGAAAAAAAAATCATAACTGGATGATGCATTTCCCCCTAAATTTACAACAATGAAGGTTATACATAAATTATATAGATCACAAATTTTCTATTTTATACTATTTAGAACAAAATTATTTTGATAAATATGTCCAGAAGACAACATAAGTTCTTAATGGATGGCTGAGTCCAAATATGCAAAATATAGCTTCTGGTTTAGACCATGGTGCTTTAAAATCCTCAAACATGCATTAATATTCTCTAATTTTAGGGAAAATATTACACATGGCCTGATCTTGCATTTTGGGAGAAGCCCAAGCTGAATTTCACATACAGTATTCCTTTCCTCTAAATTAATTTCAGAACAAAGATACTTTCAGGTTAGTACTTCCAAAGAATGAAGGAAATTATACACTCAACAGTGAAACAAAACAGAAAAAACGGAAGGGGCGCTTCATTAGTAACAGAGATAAGTTGGGGTTTTTGGCTTTTTGTTTCTTTTAAACAGATCACAGAAATTTTAAATAGCAGATCAATCATGCTACTTAGGATGAGCAGACAGACCTGAACACTTATGAAGTGAATAATTTTATTAAGGTCTTGAAGGTGAGTGTCCGGAGGTGCTGGGTAAAACACACCACAGGTAAGAAACGGGAAACCTACCTCAGCATTTCTGAAAGGCACAATCTATGGAAGGGAAGCCTAGTATAATAAAACCCTTACTGGATGTACATGGAAAGGAGGATGGGAGCCTGACTCCTTTTTAAAGGATGAGACCCTCATAAATTGGCCCTTCAGATTCTGGTGATTCCCGCCTCAAGCGCAAATGCTCCAGTGTGTTATGAAAATGTTTGTTAATCTGCTCTGTTTCTTCACTGGATTCAAGATTTGGGAGGTCTTCTCGAATCTTTTGGATAAGCTGATTCAAAACCTGAATAGTGACCTATAAAAGAATACATACAATTTCATAATCAAGTATGTACCAGAAAAGATAATGTAATTTAATACGAACATCTTGAAGAGCTTTTGTTACTCTTAGAAGTTACCAGAATAATTAAGAAAAAAAAAAAAAAGATGTGAGAACATGATCCCTGGCTTCAGGAAAAACTATTGGCTATTCATCTAAAACATCAACAAACAAAAAATACTTAATGGAAAAAAAACAACTTCATAAACCGGTAAAAGAACAAAAGCAAAATTTTATTTAACCTATAAATATTGATCAATCCTTTATTTGGGAATTACTCTATACTTGTGATAAATACTATTTAGCATTTGTAAATTCTTTTTTTATTTTTTAAACAGAGAGTGACTGGTTACAAATCGGGAAAGGAGTAACTCAAGGCTGTATATTGTCACCCTGCTTATTTAACTTATATGCAGAGTACATCATGAGAAACGCTGGACTGGAAGAAGCACAAGCTGGAATCAAGATTGCGGGGAGAAATATCAATAACCTCAGATATGCAGATGACACCACCCTTATGGCAGGAAGGGAGGAAGAACTAAAGAACCTCTTGATGAAAGAGGAGAGTGAAAAGTTGGCTTAAAGCTCAACATTCAGAAAACGAAGATCATGGCATCTGGTCCCATCACTTCATGGCAAATACATAGGGAAACAGTGACAGACTTTATTTTGGGGGCTCCAAAATCACTGCAGATGGTGACTGCAGCCATAAAATTAAAAGACACTTGCTCCTTGGAGGAAAAGTTATGACCAACCTAGACAGCATATTAAAAAGCAGAGACATTACTTTGCCAACAAAGGTCTGTCTAGTCAAAGCTATGGTTTTTCCAATAGTCATGTTTGGATGTGATGGACTATAAAGAAAGCTGAGTGCCAAAGAATTGATGCTTTTGAACTGTGGTGTTGAGAAGACTCTTGAGAGTCCCTTGGAGTGCAAGGAGATCCAACCAGTCCATCCTAAAGGAAACTGGTCCTGAATATTCACTGGAAGGACTGATGTTGAAGCTGAAGCTCCAATACTTTGGCCACCTGATGCGAAGAACTGACTCATTAGAAAAGACCCTGATGTTGGGAAAGAATGAAGGTGGGAGAAGGGGATGACAGAGGATGAGATGGTTGGATGGCATCACCAACTCAATGGACATAGGTTCTGAGCAAACTCCAGGAGTTGGAGATGGACAGGGAAGCCTGGCATGCTGCAGTCCATGGGATCGCAAAGAGTCAAACATGACTGAGCGACTAAACTAACTATTTTTATAAAATATTCATAAGCAAAAGAGATAAGAATGTTCTTGCACATAGGGACCTCTTTTCTTAGATGCCATTCATAGACAGAGAACTTTAGAGAATGAAAGAGACCAACTAAGTGGATTCTCCAAACTCTGACCCTTGTAAACAAAAAAGAAAGTATCAGAATGATAAACTTTTGTACATGTCAAACCTAAGAACAGGAAAAGAAAATATTATTTCACTAACAATTAACTATTCACTTACCGCATCATTTTCCTTTTCATAAAAATAGATATATCTGTTCAGGATTTCTATAAAAAGTTGCACTTGTAGAGAGGGGTCCATGCACTGATTTGCTATTTTCAGAGCTTTCTTTAGGCATTCCATTACCCTTTTGCCTCCATGCAGCTAGAAAAAAGGCAGTGAAGAGTATTAAAGAATATTAAAGAGATAAATGAATTACAAATATCCCATTTCACACAAAGAAATAAACACATTACTATGGTTCTTTCATATTTTAAAAGGACACAAATTTAAATCCTCTTCACTTTTTAAAGTACACCGCAATATTTTAAAACCAATATATTGTTTTATATATTTATATGTTAAATGTTTTATATTTATTTTGCATATTTTTAAAAGGAAGTGATACAAACTTGTTATGTTGCAAAATCCTCAAAGTAGAGGCTTCACCACAGGATGCAACTCTCTATATATTACCGTTCATTTCATTTAACAAAACAAAGAAATTTCCCGTCAGGTATCTAAGCACTCTATTTCACCTCCAAGGCACACCACCACAGCAGCTGTTCCCTATCAATGCTCCTCTCTCCTGTAACACTGCTGGTCAGGAATGACCTACTATCTTACCTCCTCTCCGTTTTTGTCTGTGTTTCTGCCAGACCAGAAGAGATGTGCGCAGGTGCTCACAGCTCGGCCCTGATCAGGCTTCTTCAGAAGTTTGGATGCAGCAAGAGCACACTGAGTCCTCAAGGGTTCATGGTTTTCTTCACTGAAGCACTTCATCCTCTCAAAAGTACCAATGATCAAGGTGATGGCAGCCAGTTGTGCTTTGGAATCACTGATTTCATCTTCGTACAGAGAAAACGCCTGGTGCACACAAAGCAGAAATGACCTTTAGAGACTATGTATTAGAGCATTTTCTAGTTATTTCCCATCAAAGCCTCATCCTGTGAGTAGTTCAGATTAGAATATACATATGCCCTTGGAGAGCCATTAAGACAAAGATGCTGATAAGTTGCAACAAAGAAACTTGCTTTAACTTTTAATCCAGAGATTCCAAACTGAATTAACAAAGGAATTTTTTTTTTCCTCATGAAAGTTTTACCATGACACACTTGAAAATCCTCAAGCTCATTGAAAATATGAAAGGATTAGTTACTTAGTAGTCGTGTCCAACCCTTTGTGGCCCCATAGACTGTAGCCCACCAGGCTCCTCCATCCATGGGGTTCTTCAGGCAAGAATATTGGAATGGGTTGCCATTTCCTTCTCCAGGGATCAAACCCAGGTGTCCCACACTGCAGGCAGACTCTACCTGTGGGCCACCAGGGAAGCAGTGTCCAGTAATTCTGATCAATTTTTCTGCTCCAAACCAGTCAATAAAACTACAGTATTAAGAAGCACGGTATTTCCTATCAAGATGGTGGGAAAGGGGTGCTTAATTTTAAGAGTAAATCCATGTGTACCATCATGATTAACATAAAATATAACTTAACTTCATTATGGAGAAGGAAACGGCAACCCACTCCAATATTCATGCCTAGAAAATCTCATGGACCGAGGAGCCTGGTGGGCTACAATCCATGGGGTCGCAAAGACTCAGACACGACTGAGTGACTTCTGTGTGTGTGTGTGTGTGTGTGTGTGTGTGTGTGTAACATCATTAACATAACAAGTGACTGAGCAGAGCAAACAGATTCATCCCAGAAAGAGAGCAGATCATCACCTGGGACATAAATTCATATGCTACTGTTTCATGATTTTCAAAACCAATTTCTCCAGCAGCTAGAGCCCCCTGAAGAAAAAGTCTTAAGGGTAATTCTGCCAGCTCTGCTTTGATCAAAGCACTGATAGTCTGGTGAGCAAATGAAAAAATCTTCTGGCATTTCTTTTCCCATTTGTCATCCTAAAAAAAAAGAAAAAATAGTTTAAATCACCTTAAATTCAAGATTAACTTGTGTAAGAATATTCATTTTAAACAAAACTTTTATGGAACAAATAGGAAAAGTGGTAAAAGTTGAGTCACAGTTTTCCCACTATCTTCCGGTCCCTTGTGGAGTCCACAAGTAAATCAAGTAGGATGCCTTCTCAAAACAACCATCTGCGGTCACTGGCTTTGCAATTTTTATATATTTGATATGTTTTATTTCTAACAGAAAAAGCAACATATTCCCAAATTGGACAAAATTTGGAAAATACATAAAAGAATTTTTAAAAAATTCTTAAAAACCATCCCTAAATCTACCACCCAGCAATAATCACTAATTACATTCTGATGTTAATGTTTCCTTTCTTTTTCCTATGCAAATATTATGTAACTGGGATCCTCTGGGTATAGTATTGTTTTCCTCTTTAAAGTACTTACTGAGAAGAGTTAAACTGGGCTCAGTGCTGCATGTAATTTGTATTCAACTTCTTTTCTTTCACTTATTTTACCATGATTTTCCTCATTATATTAAAATTACTTAAAATCATTTGAATCACTAGAAAATATTCCATAAAAAGGATAGAGCATAATTTACTTTCTTTTGGAAATAAATGTAATATAACAAATGGTCTATAAACACAAAGCGTTATTGAGTCCCTAATTTTTTCCTTAGTGTAAATTTTTAGAAGTGGAAATATTGGGTTTATTAAGGCTGTAGTCACATACTGCCAGAGTTTTCTAGAAAGACTGCAGTAATTCACATTCCCATCATTACTAGATGAGAATGAATTCACATCACATCGTTGCCATTGCTCAATGTTTTTCTTTTTTTCTTTACCAGTTTGATTTTTAAGTAAGTTCACTATTATAATTACCAATGAGGTTAAATATTTTATCCACGTTTGACCATATAAATTTCATGCTAAAGCAATTGATTCTTTTCATCTTTAAGAGAGGGTAACAGTCACAGACTTATACAAGGAATAAATGCAATAATCCAAGTTTACAGTCTTTGGCACAGTGTACGGCAGATAGTAATGTGCTAGTTGGTTTCTTTATTGTTACATTTACAAACATGTATCCATAAAATACTGGGAAAAAAGGAATTACATGACAGGCCGGCCTTATAAAAACTGGCCAAAGGCATGCTATGTCATGCCGGTAGGTCTACTGATTATACCTTGTTTCTCTATTAATTATTGTTTCTCCATTATGAGAATGTTTCTCCAATATTAGATCTTACTTGTTATGTACTGCAACCTCTGAATGAGACTACTGCCTCACTTCAGAACTTGTACTTTATAAAGACTCCAAGGAAATAAAATCATTCTTGAAAAAGTAAAGCATTCCCAGTTACTCTGTGAAACACTTACCAATGTCTCACAAGTGATCTTTAGACACAGGAAAAGCTTCAGCATCATTTAAACTGTTTGAATCTTTCATTTCTAAGTGTTTTTTTAATGTGATTCCTCAACTAGTATGTAATCTATCAACATCACTATTAGCAATATTTAACACAGGACTGACTAGTAATGAATTGAATTACTGAAACTGGGATTTTATTACACCATTTTCTATTTGTACATGTTTGAAATTTTCTAGCATAATGAAGTAAAATACACATACAGAGGAAAAAATTAGTGACATGCTTAAAAGTAAACCCACCACTTTAGAATTCTCTTTGTAGCGAAAAGCCAGCTGGTAAGCTGCAAATACCAAAGGTGGCAGTGTGAAGCGAATCCGTTGATTTCCACCAGCTCCAAAATGTTTTCGTGCTGTGTTTAAAATCTGACCAAAACAGAGAGACAAAACCCATTAATCTTTTCTGTAATTATAGAAACTATAATTAATTATTTATAAAATTAAAATAGAGCTCTAATCATTATGATTGCTACCGTTTTTTAAATAAGTTTTTATGGTATACTCTTACATTTATTTTCTTGCAAAGTCATCACCATTGCCCAAGAGACAGATGCTCGCCAGGCTCCTCTGCCCATGGAATCCTCCAGACAAGAATACTGGATGGATAGCCAGTCCCTACTCCAGGGGATTTTTATGACCCAGGGATCGAATCCACGTTTCTTGCATTGTAGGCAGATTCTTTACTGTCTGAGCCACCAGGGAAGCCCATCTCACAAATGGGGGAAAGCTTGAGGTTCAGAGAGGTTGTATAACTTGCCCTAACTTACAGAGCTAGTCAGGGGCAGATACAGATTTAAATATATTTTCACACAAACATGTAAAAAGTATGCTGTGTTGACAAAGAGCACAGGCTCTGAAGATAGACACATTTAAATGTACATTCTAACACTTACTATTTGTGTGACCCTGGGAAAATTACCATTTACCTTCTCTTAACTATAATTTTCACTCTCAGGGTTGTCGGGAAGACCAAATAACAGATGTAAAGTGTTATCAGTACTAACACATTGCATGTACTCAAAATACTGGCTACTATTATATATAAAAAATATGCACATTGCTGGTATATCATGCCTCTTACTTCAGGAAAATATTAAGATCATTTAAGTCAAGGAATGGCAACCCACTCCAGTACTCTTGCCTGGAGAATCCCATGGATGGAGAAGCCTGGTGGGCTACAGTCCATGGGGTCACAAAGAGTCAGACATGACTGAGCGACTTGCCTTTAAGTCAAGGAAAATGGTAATAAACTTTAAAAGAGCCATTAGGAAACAAACATCTGGTTGTTTCAGAAAAACCACAAGAATTCATGAAATACTTTTTACTACGTGGAGACACAGTGTGTGACATATTCAAGTTTTGTAAATTTCTTTGATAATGGTAGATGGACAGGAAGAGAATGCATTCCCCCTTGAGAAAGTCAAAGGTAACGATCCTCACCTTAAAGGTGTTTCTTTACATGGCATAACCAACTGGTCAGAGGTGGAAAGTACACTTTCTACTTTGGTTTGCAATGAAAAATGAAAACCCACATAGGCCATGTATGTGCATGACAAAGAAACATAAGGGAATCAGTTAAAACATTTGAACAATCAGGCCAGCCATTAGGTCAGATCACACGCAGTGCACAGACTGCCTGACACTAAGCCAAGTTGAAGACTACTGCACTACAGACAGAAATCAGCTTCTTTTTCACAGTGGTTATGAAGGAGTACAAGAGTGTCAACTATGACAAAGTCAACACAAGAAGTCAGGGCTCATCCTCAAATTAAGGTGTTCTTCATTACAACAGACTAACAGTCCCATGTATCCAACAATGGTTAGACAACTTTGCCCAAACAATAATTAAGCCACTATCTGTGCTACCTTTCATAAATTATCCAGTATCAGTCACCAATATCCCACTCAGGCAACATGCTTCATTCACTTCACAAAGGTTTATTAAGGACTAATGACAAAGAAAGGGAGAATCTCATCTGATTGTTTTTTGCCAGGAAAAGGGGGTTAAGAAAAAGGCAATTTTAAAGTCTTCACACATTTTTAATGTGGCAAACAAACACAACCTCTATTTGCAAACCTTGGAAACATAAACACAACTGAATATAAAGGTTGTTGCTCATACTTTAGAAGTTTATTATGAAAAACAACTGAACAATTCTAAAAGCAACAGTTCAGAAGGAAAATAAACAAGGAATGATTACTGGATGGATACCCAACTAAAGGAAGATAGACTTTTCTACAATTCCTAAGAAGTCTTCAGAAGAAATTATAGCAACCAACTTGTTCTTCATAAACTCCAGAAGTTTACAATTAATGCATTTAACCATAAAGTAAAAGTTCAGTTAATCTCTTACTCAGTTTCAATTCTTTTGAAACCTTCTAATACCACAAGCTGGATTAAACTATTTGAGACACATCTACATATGATTTCATAAGAAGCTGTTGAAGGGGTATAACAAGAGTTAATTCATACCAAGTACTGTTGATCAGGGTCCTCAGACCGTAGAAGATGAATGAATCTGCCCACAAGGCTCTGCTCATCAGCAAAGTCCTCTGGGTCAGGTTCTTCTACAGGTTGATCTGGCTGATCCTGAATCAGTGTAGATACCAAATTCATTATGGAATCCACCTGTAGTATGGAAGACATGGAAACTGACTAGTGTGAAACAATCAGCATGTAACGCCACTGACAAAAGTGCTTTTAGTTACATAAAGTTACAAAACAGTATCAACAACTTAATTCCTTTTTTCTTTAGGAAAGTGCATGCATGTTGGTACACATCTAGATAAAAGTCTAGAAAGAGACAGACCAAATATTAATTAAGAGCAGTATTCTCTTCCTGTGGGATTACAGTTATTTTATATTTTCCTCTTTATACATCTCCAATCTTCTTATTTATATAATGAATAAGCTACTTATAATTATTTTTTAGTAGTAAATGACCTTCCCCTCCCATCTCATGTGTCTGTTTCTTGTCTAAACCATAACTATATTGTCTCTGTTTTCTAAATATATAGCATGTCAGTATTCTCTTACCTGGTCTTGAGAGACAATTTCTGTATTATAATCTAGAACATTACTAAGCACGTAACAACTCATGCTCTTTCTGGACTCATAGTCAAAATACTCAAAGAGTGGGTGGAAATGTTTTAATTTCAAGACTGTTAAAATATTGTTGTAAGTGTCAACAGGAATCTTCAAAAGTCTGGTGAGCTCCTTTGAAACTGCACTACTGGTAGCAATACTGCCAAAAGAAAAACAGCAGTCCTTTAGTGAATAAATTAACCTCTTACATATACAAACAGCATAAAATTTTCATAAAAATTTGAAAATTTTCATTTATATATTAAAGGAGATGGGTAAAATGAATCACACCATCCCAAAATACCCCAGTGACTTCCAAGAGAGGTCTATCAGATGTCCACCTAAACACACACATTTTTTCATCTATTAAAGTCCTATAGATACAATAGGTTATGCTGGTCTACAATTTATGAACAGGTTGTATACCTGGAGTTAAAAAAGACTGTCTAGAATGTGGTATTTCTAAGGGAAGTATTTTAAGTGGTAGTTAGGTTTTTAGGGCAGTCAATAAGTACTGCATATTTAGGACAAAAAACCCACACAAAACTAGCCAATCCCAGAACATAATACAAAGACATAAATTATTTCTTCTGCATCAGATGTTGGTGAGTAAGGAAAAGCAGGATAAAATTAGGAACATTCCAGGGTGACTGAGAAATATCCAGGCATTTATAAGACCTTTAGAGGTTGGGACTTTAAATTCTTTATTCTGTCTAATTTTACTTTTAAACTCACTTAGTGGGGAAAATAAAGATACAAAATTTATTTAAGATCTGGAATGTTTTTTTGATTCACACAATAAATGAGAATGACAAAAAGAAAAAAAGGTAAAAGAAAAAAATAAACTTTCCAGATGCAACTAAACCACTGGAAGAGAGATGGAAAACAGAAAGATTATGTGAGATGAAATGATAATATAGGGCAAGGAGGGGCCCAGCTTGACTCATGTTCAGAAGTTTTTTTGATTCACACAATAAATGAGAGTGACAGAAAGAAAAAGAGGTAAAAAGAAAAATAAACCTTCCAGACGCAACTAAACCACTGGAAGAGAGATGGAAAACAGAAAGATTATGTGAGATGAAATGATAATATAGGGCAAGGAGGGGCCCAGCTTGACTCATGTTCAGAAGCAGTAGAGGACGGGACAGTAAAGAGACTACGGGGAAAATATAATAAGATCACAACTGCGCAAGCGGCCCCTAGAGGATGCAACAGGTCTAGGACAGCAGAGTTGAGGAAGATGCAAGTATACAACAGAGTATTCATACTAAGCCTGCTATCAAAATCAAAGCTGAAAATAGAAAAAAAATTTAAACCAATATAATTTTCACATCTTAAATACATACATGCATCCCTAATTTTTTCATAATTGACTCATCTGTTGGAAACTACTTATGGAAACACTAACTTACCATAAGTAGTTATACAAAGGGGTCTGAATGGAGACACAGGTCTCTAAAGATGCCTGTGGTCTATGAGTGTCACTACTTGATCACTGTACACAACCAAGCAACTGGCTGCCGCTTTCTGCCCTGGTTAGTACCAAGCATGTCAATCTAACAGATGCTTAAAAAACAAGATGAATTCTAACATTTTAAAAAATAATTGCGAAAGAAAAACAAATCTGGGACAAAAAAGTTTTACAAAGGATTTTATAAAAATGTTTGACTTACTGTTCAAGGTTGAGCTTATTAAATATCTCCACTGTTGTTTCTAGAACTTTATCAACATAGTCCACACGATCAGGATAACACTTCATAGCGAGATTAATGAGAGAGACTTGTAAAGATACAACATCCTCTGAAGGCATGTCTTGTCTAGACTGGAATGTTCAGAAAACCATGGAATTTATTTTAAACAATTACTAAAAGACTATCAGCTGAGAATTATGAAAGTTTTTAGAACTTAGGAAGAAAGTCATACAAACCTGTATTACTGTAGCCACCTGCTGTGAAAATATGTCAAAAAGTTTAATATCTGTTGGGATCCCAGGTCCATCTTCACGGTGAGCAAATAAAGCTAATCTAAAAAAGAAAATACTCTTTATTTGAAAAGATATAGGGATCCGGGTAGTGGATCATGGATGAGATTTTTACCCTTTCAGCTTTTCTCTCAATTCACTTTTAATGGAACAGTTTTACCAATGATGCCTTTTTCACTGCCTTCTTACTTTATACCATATGCACCAGATTTTTGACAGGTCAATTCTGTCAAATTCTTTGAAGTCTAATTAAGTAGTCATGGATAGAACTGTATTAACATGACAAAATGTATTCAACAGCTATGATTATAAAAAATAATCTCTAAAACGTAAAAAGTACATAATTTTATGACACTGCATTTTTACTACTGTAAAGTTTAAAACACAACTAATTCCAAAAGCAGTCAAGTTAACTTCTATTTACCACATCTTAAACTACTCAAAACAATGTTTGTTCCATTATCATTACTGTTTATCCTGATTACAACTGGACCCACATTTTGTTATGCATAGAAGAATCACTACTGATAGAAATGGTTAAGTGGTGTTACGCCTAACATAAGAAAATCCAGTTATTAGCTTTCATTAAGAGTATCCCCAATTGACTTATAATTCTTAAAACCAAGGATTGACCTGATAATTTGGAGAATTCAGCTATATAAATTGACTTTAAAACTAATAACTTAGACATTTAAAACACAATAAAAGTATTTGCAGAAATAAATCTTCACTTGGGTTTCTGGTTTCATAATGTCAATGAGTGTATGCTCACAAGCAGGACACATACTATGTACCAGCACCCAGCAGGCACTCATTAAAGCTATATCAAAGGCCAAGTTTTATACATTTAACCAAGACCAAAGGCTAAAGAAGTATTATTTAAACATATTGGGGATTTACTAATATTTTTAGTAGTTGAAAACTCTTCTTTAAAAAAATGCAGGAACAGGGTGATTACTTGAACATTCTTAATCATCTATATTTACGTCCACTTGATAAAGATTCCAGATCAAATTGTTTCCCTCTGAAAGATAACTTTCATCATTGTAAAACACAAGGTTTGCTCTTTGGTGATAATTGGATTTATAAAATTTAAATGTTGGGACTGTATAATGTCTTTAAACACCAATTAAATGCATAGATTAAAAATATTATCTCCATGCCTTCTGTTCAATTAAGAGCTAAACTTCTCTCATGAGTAAGCCAGACAAGTACTTAGTATATACTCAGACTTATAGAACTAATATAACTAAATCAAAATCATTAATAAAGATGTAAAAAAGAATTCACAAAAATGTTTTAAATTCACTATTCAAAAGTCAGAACATCTGCCCTTCAATACGGGAAACTCTTACCTGTCAATTAAAGCAATGATTATGTTTTTCACGTTTACATTTTGGTGTAACTCAGCACAGGCCCGAAGAAAAGGGTTCAAAGTTTGAAGGTGGAACTCATCAGGGAAAACCTGAAAATCAAATGATAATCAATTATTACTAAAATCAACTAGCAAAAATCAATTAGTAAAAGCATTTTCTACTATATTCTGGACTTGATATTTAAAGCTCATATTTGTGGGGGAAAAAAATCATTTTAACATTATACAAGCAAGTGCAAATACATCACTTTCAAGCCTCTCCAAACATAACCCCAGAAAGAAATATTCTGTTAACCAAAGTACATCTACAATTAAACTAAAACTAATGATACCTAGACAACTTGGAGGTTACTCTTTCCTACATTTTGGGAGGAAAAACCCATCAATACAAAGACCATGTTATTATATTAACAGAAGAAAAGGATTTATTCAAGAAAGCTTAATCTCTCTTCAATCAAGATTTTTTTCCCCCCAAAGAAAATTTATGAAATACAAAATGAGTTCTTTAAAAACCTGAAATGTCCTCACCTACCTGAATAATGCACTCCATGAGATATTCCTGAGCCAAAGCATCTCTGCAATTCACCACTTGCTCCAATATACCAGTCAAAACAATCTGAAAGAAGAAAAAGATTTTAAGAATTAAAGAATTATTTTCAAAATCTTAAGTCTCTCCTCCAGTAACATATTTGAACTACTAACTTAAAAATCATATTTTAGGTTTTCCTGATCCATACTTCATTTCTAGACTAAACTGTAAAATTTTACAGAAGAATGTTTAAATAAAAAAATTCTGGGTTTCTATTTCGTAAAAGTCAAAGTCCATTTCATTGGTGTTTTTTCTTTTATGATTTGTACTTTTTGTGTCCTAAGAAAGATTACCTAATCCAAGGTTATAAAGGCTTCCTTTGTGTTTTCTTCTAAAAATTCCAGTTGCAAATTTCATACTTATGACTTTGATCAATTTTTTTGAGTTCCTCTGCATAGTATGAGAATGAGTCGCAATTCAGAGGCTTGGTTTGCATAGATGTCCAAATGTTCCAGAATCACTTGCTGAAAAGGTTGCCTTTGCACCCTTATCAACAATAACTGATTATATACACGTGAGTCTATTCTGGACCATCTCTTCTAGGGGTCAGCAAATCTAGTTTAATGACCATTTTTGTATATTGTTTCCACATTATCTTTGGCTGCTTTTGCACTACACCAGCAGAATTTAACAGCTGCAAACTATATGGCTTGTAAAACCAAAAACTAAGTACTATTTGGTCCTTTAAAGAAAAGGTTTGCTAATTCCTGATTTATTCTCCACTGATGTATTTATCCTTTTCACCAATACCACATTACTTTATTGTAGCTTTAGAGTAAATCTATAGTAAAATAATTCTCAATGTAAAGAAAATTGGTATCTTGATAATGATAATACTGAGTCTTCCAATCCACAAACACAGACTCAAATATCTTTTAGTTTAAGTCATCTTTGATCAACAGTTTTCAATGCAATATTCTTTTTAAAATATTTTAATTTCAAAAATCAGACTTTATATATCTCATGACATAAGAAAAGATGAGAAACAAAAAGATATAAACCTGTTTGTAACGTTCCACATTTACACCTTCCAACTGACTAAGGCGCACCAAATTTGTTCCCACTAAAATTCTCAGTTCTTGTCTTTCTCGTTCTCTTTTTTCTCTATCTCGGCTGTGTCCCTGATGCTGCATTCGAACCCAGAGCTTGTTCATTTCTGCAAAGTTGAGTAGGACAAAATCCATGGAATCACTGATATCACCAGTTGTTTCTTCACTGCAAAGAAACAGTTGGAAAAATCTTTATACACAGCATTTAAATATAGGAACAATTTACTACTATTCCTCTTCTTTGTGCATTTCCTTCTTACCTCTTTAATACACCAAACGCTTCATGAAAGACATCTTCAACTACACTGTCTTAGTGCTCAATTTCAAGAGGAAGAGAGAAAAGAATATCAGGGAGGGGACACAGTTCAAGTTTAGAGGGACAAAATGCTCGCCCCCCACTCTTTTTGGGGCTTCCCAGGTGGCACTAGTGATAAAGAACCCAAAATCTAGGAGATGTGGGTTCAACCCCTGGGTTGGGAGGATCCCCTGGAGGAGGGTATGGCAACCCATTCCAGTATTTTTGCCTGGAGAATCCCACGGACAGAGGATCCTGGCAGGCTACAGTCCATGGGATCATGAAAAGTCCGATACAACTGAAGCAACTTAACCACTCCTAACTTGCTCTTGGAATTGTATTCCATTAATTCAAAAAATATTAAAAAATGGACACTTGTGTCACTGTTAACTCATTTTATTATTGAGTATTTTATGTTTGCAACTGAACTATAAACTTTGTAAGGTAAAAGACCAAGTATTTCTTGCTTATTTTGACATTTCCTAAGATGGGGAACTTGGTAGTTTTTGAAACTTTTTGCTGATTACTAAATTAATACTCTAAACTGAATCAAATCATAACATAGCAAATAACCTCACCGTCTTCTCTACACTGTTAAATTTTTATCTTTTCTACACCATTTAAATTTTTGTCATATGCATGGTTAAAGTTTTATTATAGCTTTTCTTTTAAAAAGGAAATGATGTAGATATACTAAAAACAACTAAAATATACAAATTAGAAATAAATGAATAAAGAAACTTCTTAAAAATGGAAATAAGTTCCTCAATCAAGGGAACTTGTCATGTGAATAGTTCACCCAACTGGATAAAGACCATCTGCCATCTTTGTGGGATAAAAGCACAATGGACTTGGATGCTAGAATATTGGTTGCATAAGACACAGCTCTCTCTGAATGGCTCCCCTACCGCCTCCCCACCCCGTTTTGGAGTTTATCTAATTTGTGTGCACAGATAATTAAAATCACTTATACTCTGAGGTAACTAGAAGTTGCTAAATTATAAAAACTGATAAGACATTCAAGAAACAATATGAAAACTGGCTAGGTCTTTAGTTAAACATACTTCGTTATTTTATCACAAATACAATTTTCAAAACGTAACTCATTTAAAAAGTTGTATTTTCAAAGAGTATCTGATGGAATGGAAAAATGCTCTCAATTATGCTAAATTAAAAAAGCAGGTTCTAATAATCTACACATAATTTTTATAAGGTATATTTTATATCACATCACATATACTGTGTCTCAAAGGAAATCTATACACAAAATGCTACCAGTAGCTGACTCTGGGTAGGAGAATTACTAATATTTATTTTCTTCTAGGAAATGGCAGCCCACTCCAGTGTTCTTGCCTGGAGAATCCCAGGGACAGGGGAGCCTGGTGGGCTGCCGTCTGTGGGGTCGCACAGAGTCGGACACGACTGAAGTGACTTAGCATAGCATAGCATAGCATATACTTTTCATGTTTTACAACAACAACAATAAAAATACTACACCTAAATCAAGAAAGAAAACCACTTACTCTGTTGGCTCCCCTTCATCAGGTAAGATGTTTCTGGTACACTGAAGTAGATAATTTCGAAGAAACAGACCTCTCAAGGGGTGTTGCACACCACGGCACATTTCTACCAAATCTTTCAAAATATCTTTCCTGGACTGAGGAAATGACTTGACATATACAACTCCAACTGTGATCAACAGATAACTAGAAGAAGGAGGCAACATTTGATTAGAAATAAAATACTCAAGAATTTGACTATATTCAAACACAATATATACAAACATGAAATAAACAAGACAGGAAGCAGGTTTTCTCCTACACAATAAAGAAAATATCATCTAATTTAAAATGTAACTGCTTACTGACACCGTTCCATTTATTTATAATATTACCTTTAAACACATTAGGAGTCATAACTGTCATGATACTAACTTTTTTAGTAGTCAAGAAATTAGAATATGTCCATTTTTTTCTATTTTCAAAGTTCCTCAATAATCTATAATAAATAGTTATTTATACTTCACAGCCTTAAAAAATCACTATCAAAATGTTAACCTCTATTCGTTAAGAAATTAAATAACCTTAAACCCGCTGATTTTAAAGGATGTAACACAAAGTGGGAAACGCAGATATAAAAGCCCGCAGAATCTTAATAACTTACAGCCTTGGGATAATGTTTCCGGCATACTGTACAAGTTCATAGAGATCTGCCACTTTTCTTCCTTTAGCAAATTCATCTGTCAGGTAAACTTCCAAGTAGTGCAGTTCATCAGAAATAGCCATATCTTTTAATTATCATTAAGGATTTAAAGCTAAGTCAGCCTAAGAATGTTGACTTTACAACTTGTTGGACTCATTAAATCGGGTAAATTTCTTTTCTTGGTATTGTGGTTTTTTCTTTATTTATTGGGGGCGGGGAGCATGCCCCACAGCTTGTGAGATCTTGACTCCTCAACCAGGGATTGAAACTGGGCCATGGCAGTGAAAGCCCAGAATTCTAACCACTGAACCGCCAGGGAACTCATATATTGGGCAAATTTCCTAAATGTTAGTCATGTAAGAAAGCATGTTTAAATTAAGTAAAGACAGGGGGGAGGAGCTAAGATGGCGGAGGAATAGGACGGGGAAAACACTTTCTCCTCCACAAATTCATCAAAAGAACATCTAAATGCCGAGTAAATTCCACAAAACAACTTCGGAATGCCGGCAGAGGACATCAGACACCCAGAAAAGCAACTCATTGCCTTCTAAAGGAGGTAGGAAAAAATAGACAAAAAAGAGACAAAGAGGGAGGGACGGACCTCTGTCCGGCGAAGGGAGTCTTAAGTAAAGACAGAACTTTTTCTGGGCTTTCCCGACTTTAAGGGTTTTTAAAGATGTCTGGAAAAGCAAAACAATAAAAATAAGATTGTCTGTGAGACTTCTTAAGGGTTTTGAAATGGCAAATCATTGATGTCCTTTACATTTCAGAGTCCAGCTTGACAAAATCTTAGCATTAAAAAACCATTTGCTTAATACTTTCAATATCCTTCATGAGTAGTCTGAAAACTGAGATATAACAACAAGCCACATAAAGAAGTGTAAGCACAAAAAAGGGGTTTCTGATACTCTTCTCAGCAGATTTGCAGGGAGAAGTACTATTTGATTAAGACAATGAGAAATAATACAACGTCCAAAAAACCTAGGGAACAAGCAAAATAAGCCTTATCAAGAAAATAGTATGATCAAAATGTTCCTCAACATTCAAAAGATACAAAGTTCATAGTAGCTCTTTGGTGATAACATAGAAGTCCGCAGTTCACCAAGCATATTAGAAGCATGTTTCAGAGCATCCATAAGCTTGTTTTTGTCCTACAGAAAAACCAAGAGCATTGGTGAGAATGCTTAATTTACATAAACATTTAACTTGGCTATACAAATTTTAATCAAGGATCTATTACACAGTTTTAAAAGTATACAGCACCTAAATTATTTTAATCACATAAAAATCAAGTTTAATTTCACCATGGCTTCACTTTACTGAAAAGAGTAAGATAATATAATTCCTCACCAAGCTGCAAAGCTTAGCACATCTCATTTATCTAGGACCACAAGCTTCCTGGCAATAACTCAAATCTTTAAAATCCTGTCAACTATTAAACTATAGCTCCATTAATTTATCTTTTACCTATAAGCAAGAAAACTGGCAGACTGATTCTTTTGAAAAAAGTTACTATTCTGACAATGGCTTGGTCATAGGTTAAACACTCTTCAGAGATGTCTGGAATGACTACTCTTTAAGTATGCTTTTCTCCTCACAATGTCCATATGCCCCACTTAAGACATAAACACAGACAATTCCTTTAGATACAGAAACACCGTTCATACACAGAAAGAGATAGGAGCGAGCAATAGCAAGCTCCATGCCACCCATTTTCTCCACTCCAAGAGTTTTGTTTTTACAAACTGGTTTACAAGAAAAACAATACAATAGATACAACTGGTTAAAAGAGCATATTATTACTAAGCTTTAGAAACTCTAAGACACTTTACAAAGGCAAGATATTATTATCATCATCATCAATATAGCAACTTAGAATTTAAGTACCAGCCTATTTGGTTCCATTTTTTAAATTTTATTCCAGAGAATCTATAGTTTCTACACAGATAATCTACTCTTTCAGAATATGAAAATTAAGTATAGTTTTTAAGGTAGTTCTTGCAAAAAAATGTATCTGTTCAGGACAGAAATAAAAGCCTTCAGAGGGGAAAGGCTGAACAATTCAAATTGAAAGCATTTTAAACCAATATTTATTAAGCAACTATTATATGTCAGGTACTCCTCAGGTTTGAGGTACAGAACTGATGAGGCCAGTAATTCAGGCCAGATAGGGTACGGAGATAACACAGTGATGTGTAAATAGAAGGCAGGGTCTCCCATCCTCATGGAGCTTACATTATGGTAGGGAAGACAGACAATTTCAAACCATAAGTATAAAGGTAAATAAATATTTAAACAGGGCTATCTACTGAAATTGCTCCACATAGCGCCTGAGGGAGCTGAGGCTGAATATTAGATTTATCAGAGCAGTAGTGCTACAGGCTTTAGAAAACACAGCCTAACATTCCCAGGAACACACAGATTACAACTGTGCCTCTCACTGTCATCTTACCAGGCATCTCTTCATCTGGAATGACTGGACCTTCACAGCCTGTATGGCTTCATCCAAGAGTTTTTCCTGCTCATCCTGCGGTGACTGCTGTGTTGTAGGCTAAAAAAAAAATTTTTTTAAATCTCCCATTAATGTGTCATTAGAACTCTCGTCAAGCAAATCTGTTATTTTTATAGGTCCAGCCACAGTTTACATTTAGAAAGCTTTCACATAAGGTTCATTCCAGTTCCACATCTCAGACTAATTTATCAATATTTGACAACTGAACAGAGAGCTGTGCCGTTAATGAAGTTAATAGCATAAGACTGCCGAAGGAGAAAACTAACAGATACAGAGAATGTCTTCTCAGAAACTGACTCAACATTCCTGTAGCAGGTTGTCTTCAAAGAAATAGAAGGTGGTGGTTTATAGCTGCCTATGCTCTGCTGCTGCTAAGTCACTTCAGTTGTGTCCGACTCTGTGCGACCCCATAGATGGAAGCCCACCAGGCTCCCCCGTCCCTGGGATTCTCCAGGCAAGAAACCTGGAGTAGGTTGCCATTTCCTTCTTCAAAGCATTAAAGTGAAAAGTGAAAGTGAAGTCGCTCAGTCGTGTCCGACTCTTAGCAACCCCATGGACTGCAGCCTACCAGGGTCCTCCATCCATGGGATTCTCCAGGCAAGAGTACTGCAGTGGGTGCCATTGCCTTCTCCTAATACACTCTAAATCCACCTAGAACACAACCAATCTATGGTGGTTGAGTAGTCTAACCCAAATCTCTAAAAGCTTCTTTTTTTTCCTAAACTACCTTTCATCTGCATCTTAGTCTATTCTTAGGAAGACCAAGGAACTAGTTTACGAGAACACATATCCTCTTAGGCAATATATAATGAGGGACTAAACAGCTTAGAAATGAAATAGCTAAAACTGTTGACAGTGACTTGTAGTAGAACACCATAGTGAGCACACTCCCTCAAGGATCTACTGTATCATTTCAAATACAGACAGCTACAGTTATAATGGACAAAATACATCCATACAGTCTTCTTTTTGTCATCAGAAAAATCTGCTTGCAAAATGAATTACATCTACCTGTGAAGAGAATTAACAACTCCATCCTTATGTTGAATAAACACTGTGTTTACACCTCTGCTACAGTAGGCATCACATTATAACTATCAGATCAGATCAGATCAGTCGCTCAGTCATGTCCGACTCTTTGCGACCCCATGAATCGCAGCACGCCAGGCCTCCCTGTCCATCACCAACTCCAGGAGTTCACTCAGACTCACGTCCATCGAGTCAGTGATGCCATCCAGCCATCTCATCCTCTGTCATCCCCTTCTCCTCTTGCCCCCAATCCCTCCCAGCATCAAGGTCTTTTCCAATGAGTCAACTCTTCCTATCAGCTGGCCAAAGTACTGGAGTTTCAGCTTTAGCATCATTCCTTCCAAAGAAATCCCAGGGCTGATCTCCTTCAGAATGGACTGGTTGGATCTCCTTGAAGTCCAAGGGACTCTCAAGAGTCTTCTCCAACACCACAGTTCAAAAGCATCAATTCTTCAGCGTTCAGCCTTCTTCACAGTCCAGCTCTCACATCCATACATGACCAATGGAAGAACCATAGCCTTGACTAGACGAACCTTTGTTGGCAAAGTGATGTCTCTGCTTTTGAATATGCTATCTAGGTTGGTCATAACTTTCCTTCCAAGGAATAAGCGTCTTTTCAGTTCATGGCTGCAGTCACAATCTGCAGTGATTTTGGAGCCCAGAAAAAGAAAGTCTGACACTGTTTCCACTGTTTCCCCATCTATTTCCCATGAAGTGATGGGACCAGATGCCATGATCTTCGTTTTCTGAATGTTGAGCTTTAAGCCAACATTTTCACTCTCCACTTTCACTTTCATCAAGAGGCTTTTTAGTTCCTCTTCACTTTGTGCCATAAGGATGGTGTCATCTGCATATCTGAGGTTATTGATATTTCTCCAGGCAATCTTGATTCCAGCTTGTGCTTCTTCCAGTCCAGCGTTTCTCATGATGTACTCTGCATATAAGTTAAATAAACAGGGTGACAATATACAGCCTTGATGAACTTCTTTTCCTATTTGGAACCAGTCTGTTGTTCCATGTCCAGTTCTAACTGTTGCTTCCTGACCTGCATACAGATTTCTCAAGAGGCAGATCAGGTGGTCTGGTATTCCCATCTCTTTCAGAATTTTCCACAGTTTATCGTGATCCACACAGTCAAAGGCTTTGGCATAGTCAATAAAGCAGAAATAGATGTTTTTCTGGAACTCTCTTGCTTTTTCCATGATCCAGGGGATGTTGGCAATTTGATCTCTGGTTCCTCTGCCTTTTCTAAAACCAGCTTGAACATCAGGAAGTTCTCGGTTCACATATTGCTGAAACCTGGCTTGGAGAATTTTGAGCATTACCCTACTAGCGTGTGAGATGAGTGCAACTGTGCGGTAGTTTGAGCATTCTTTGGCAAAATGATGGCTATTTTTATATCCTTTGAACTCAACACATTGCCAAATACATAATGGATGCTTCATAAATGTTCACTGTCTGAATGAGTAAGCTGGTTTCAGATTATGTTTTTAATAAAAAGCAACTAAAGAATCAACAGATGAATGGATAAGCAAATTGTTATATACATATAAGGAGTATTACTCGATCATAAGGAGTGAAGTATTGATAGATGCTATGTGAACTACAAAAAGGTTATTTAAGTAAAAGAAATCAGACATGGAAGACCACACATTGTGTGACTCCACTGATATGAAATTAAGGCATAGCTCAGAGATACTGCACGTTCAGTTCCAGACCACAGCAGAAAAGCAATATTGCAATAAACTGAGTCACATAAATTTTTCAGTTTCATATGTTTACACTGTACTGTAGTCTATTAAGTCTGCAACAGCATTATGTCTAAGTAAGTAATATATATATGTTAATTTAAAAATAATTTATTGCTAAAAACTGTTAACTGTCATCTGAGCCTTCAGCAAATCTTTGCTGGTGCAGGGTCTCACTTTGATGTTGATGGCTGCTGACTAATTAGGATGGTGGTTGCTGAAGGTCATGGAGGCTGTGGTAATTTCTTAAAATAAGACAATAATAAAGTATGCCTCATGGACTGGCTCTTACTTTTACGAACGACTTCTCTGCAGCATGTGATAGTCTGATACCATTTTACCCATGGTTCAGTTCAGTTCAGTCGTGTCCAACTCTTTGCGACCCCATGAATCGCAGCACGCCAGGCCTCCCTGTCCATCACCAACTCCTGGAGGTCACTCAGACTCACATCCATCGAGTCAGTGATGCCATCCAGCCATCTCATCCTCTGTCGTCCCCTTCTCCTCCTGCCCCCAATCCCTCCCAGCATCAGAGTCTTTTCCAATGAGTCAACTCTTCACATGAGGTGGCCAAAGTACTGGAGTTTCAGCTTTAGCATCAGTCCTTCCAAAGAGAACTTCCCAAATTGGAGTCAGTTCTCTCAAACCCTGTGTGCTCAGTAGCTCAGTCATGTCCAACTCGTTGGACTGTAGCCTGTCAGGCTCTTCTGTCCATGGGATTCTCCAAGCAAGAATACTGGAGGGGGTTGCCATTTCCTCCTCCAGGGGATCTTCCCGACTCAGGGATCAAACTTGCCTCTCTTGCATCTCCTACACTGGCAGGTGGATTCTTTACCACTGTGCCACCTGGGAAGCCCCTCAAACTGCCCTGCTGTATTCACTAAGTTTACGTAATATTCTGAATCCTGCAATGCCATTTTCAACACTCTTCAACATCTTCACTGGGGTGGAGTTCATTTCAAGAAACCACTTTCTTTACTCATTCATACAAAGCAGCTCTTCATCTGTTAAAGTTAGATCAGGAGATTTCGCAATTCAGTCGCATCTTTAGGCTCTACTTCTGATTCTAGTTCTCTTGTTATTTCTACCACATCTTCAGTTACTTCCTCCACTGAAGTCTTCAACCAACCAAGGTCATCCATGAGGACTGGAATCCACTTCTTCCAAACTCCTGTGTATGTTGATTTTTTGACCTCTTCCCTTGAATCACAAACGTTCTTAATAGCTTCTAGAATGGTGAATCCTTTCCATAAGTTTTTCAATTTGCCCCGATCCATCAAAGGAATTATTATCTGCGGCAGCTACAGCCTTTTGAAATCTTTTTATTTGGCTGCACTGGGTTTTAGTTGCAGCACGTGGGATCTTCAGTCTCTGCTGCAGCATGCAGGATCTTTAGCTGTGGCAATGTGAACTCTTAGTTGTGGCATGTGCGATTTAGGTGAGATTTAGTTCCCTGACCAGGGATGGACCTGGGCCCCCTCACTGGGAATGCCGAGTCTTAGCCACTGGACTACCAGAGAAATCCCTGAGATGTACTTCTCAAATAATAAGACTTGAAATTCAAAATAACTCCTTGATCTGTGGGCCACAGAATGGATGTTGTGTTAACAGGAAAACAATATTCATCTCACTGTATGTCTCCATCAGAACTCTTGGGTGTTAGGTAGGTAATCAATGGTTATTAATATTTTGAAAGCAATCCTTTCTTTTCTGAGGAACAGGTCTCAACAGTGAACTTAAAACATTCAGTGAACGATGCTGGAAACAGATGTGCTGTCATCCGGGCTTTGTTTTTCCATTTACGGGCACAGGCCCTACTTCATAAGGACCCTAGGATTTCAGCAATAGTAAATGAATACTGGCTTCAACTTAAAGTCATCAGCTGCACTAGCCCCTAACAAGTCAGCCTGTTCCTGAAGCCAGACATTGACTTCTCTCCGGCTGTGAAAGTCCTACATGGTATTGTCTTCCAATAGAAGGTTGTTTTGTCTACAAGGAAAATCCTTGTTTAGTGTAGCCACCGTTATTAATTATCTTATCCAGATCTGCTAGGTAACTCGTTACAGCATCTACATCAGCATTTGCAGCTTCACCTTGCATTCTTATGGTATGAAGATGGCTTCTTTACATATACCTTATGAACCAACTTCTGCTAACTTCTGCTAACTTTTCTTATGCAGCTTTCTTACCTCTCTCAGCCTTCACAGAACTGGAGAGGGCCCTGCTCTGAATTAGGCTTTGGCTAAAGGAAATGTGATGGCTGGTTTGATCATCTATCCAGACCACTAAAACTTTCTCTATATCAACCATAAGGCAGTTTCACCTTCCTCTCATTCATTTGTTCACTGGAGTAGCACTTTTAATTTCCTTCAGTAACTTTTCCTTTACATTTACAACTTGGCTAACTGTTTGGTACAAGAGTCTAAGCTTTGGACATGTTTTCCTCACTGAGCTTAAGCATTTCTAGCTTTTGATTTCACTTGAACTCTTTCAACTCTTCCTTTCATTTGAACACTTAAGAGACTATTGTAAGGCAATTAATTGGCTTAATTTCAATACTGTTGTATCTCGGGGAATTGAGAGGCTCAAGAAAAGGGAGAGTAAAGGAGAAGAGCTGGTCAGGGGGCAGTAAGAATATACACACTTATCAATTAACTTTGCAGACTTACGTAAGTACAGTTTGTGTCACCTCAAAACAATCACAACTGATCACCATAACAAATATGATAATGAAAAAGTATGAAATACTGTGAGAATTACCAAAATGTGACACAAAAACACAAAGTGAGCAAATGCTGTTAGAAAAATGGCACCAAAAAGACTTGCTAGATGCAGGATTGCCACGAATTTCCAATTTGGATAAAAAAAAAATGCAGTACAGCAAAGCACAATACAATGAGGGATATTTGCATCCAGAATAGGAAAATCATCCATAGAAACATAATGCAGACTGGTGGTTACCAGGAGGAACAGTGGATGAGTAACTGCTTAAAGAGAACAGGCTTTCCGTTTTGGGTGGTAAAAATGTTTTGAAACTGAGTTTCCCTAGGGCATACCTCTTCATAAGCATAAATAAATATCAAAGAAAAAGATCAATATCTTTTATACTGAACACTAACTCACACAACAAAACTAATAGTCTAAAATGTTGACGAGGAGCATGTGCATTTAAGGATTCTGACTTAATGAAATTCACTATTCATCATGGGCCAGTTCTCTGAGACCAAGCGAAGATTTGGGTTTTTTGGCTCCTTATCTCTGGATGCAATAGATTTAACAATTATTAGAATCAATGGATTTCATTAGGTTCAGAAGGCCAGCTTTGAGATAAGCAGAAATTTTTATTGTGATAAAACATACACAGAAACGTGTATGTTAGAAAATTTTTATTGTGGTAAAACATACACAATGTAAAATTTGCCATTTTTAAGAGTGCAGTTTGGCAGCATTAAGTACATTTACACTGTTGAACAGCCACTGCCACTATCCATCTCCAGAACTTTTTCACCTTTCCAAAAGGAAACTCTGTGAGCAATAAACAGTAACTTCCCATCCCCCTACTCCCGCCCTAGGCAACTACCACTTTCTTTGTCTAAGAGCTTGACTTCTCTAAGACCTCATAAAAGGGGAATTATACAATATTCATTCTTTTGTGTCTGGTTTATTGGCATAATATCTTTAAGATGCATCCATGTTGTAGCATATGTCAAAATGTCCTTTTTAAAAACTTTAATTAATTTATTTATGGCTGCACTTGGTCTTCATTGCTTTCAGTGGGCTTTCTCTAGTTGTGGCAAATGGGGGCTACTCTCTACTTGTGGTGCTTCTCTCTTATTGTGGACTACGGGTTCTAGGGCTTTTGGCTCAGCTGCCCAGTGGCATGTGGAAGATGTGACAATCTTCCCAGACCAGGGATGGAACCTGTGTTCCCTGCATTGGCAGGCAAATTCTTAACCACATTCTTAACCACTAGATCACCAGGGAGATCCAAAATTTCCTTCTTTTTGAGGTTAAATAATATTCCATTGTGTGTATATACCATTTTGTTTATCCATTCATCTGCTGATGGATATTTGAGTACAGTACTATCTTTTGGCGAAAGTGAAGAGGAACTAAAAAGCCTCTTGATGAAAGTGAAAGAGGAGAGTGAAAAAGTTGGCCTAAAGCTCAACATTCAGAAAACGAAGACCATAGCATCCGGTCCTATCACTTCATGGGAAATATATGGGGAAACAGTGGAAAGTGTCAGACTTTATTTTTTTGGGCTCCAAGATCACTGCAGATGGTGACTGTAGCCATGAAATTAAAAGATGCTTACTCCTTGGAAGGAAAGTTATGACCAACCTAGATAGCATATTCAAAAGCAGAGACATTACTTTGCCAACAAAGGTCCGTCTAGTCAAGGCTATGGTTTTTCCTGTGGTCATGTATGGATGTGAGAGTTGGCCTGTGAAGAAGGCTGAGCGCCGAAGAATTGATGCTTTTGAGCTGTGGTGTTGGAGAAGACTCTTGAGAGTCCCTTGGACTGCAAGGCGATCCAACCAGTCCATTCTGAAGGAGATCAGCCCTGAGATTTCTTTGGAAGGAATGATGCTAAAGCTGAAACTCCAGTACTTTGGCCACCTCATGCAAAGAGCTGACTCATTGGAAAAGACTCTGATGCTGGGAGGGATTGGGGGCAAGAGGAGAAGGGGATGACAGAGGATGAGATGGCTGGATGGCATCACTGACTCGATGGACATGAGTTTCAGTGAACTCCGGGAGTTGGTGATGGATAGGGAGGCCTGGTGTTTTGCGATTCATGGGGTCGCAAAGAGTCGGACATGACTGAGCAACTGAACTGAACTGAAGTGAATTACCTTTTGGCTACTGTGTATAATTATATGGCAAATAAAAGTGTGGTTATAAAAAGGCTGGGTTCATGCCCAGTCTCTAAATCATGTCCAATTCTTTGCAATCCCATGGACTGTAGTCCCCCTGGCTCCTCTGTCCATGGGATTCTCCAGGCAAGAATACTGGAGTGGGTTGCTATTTCCCTCTCCAGAGGATCTTCCCAACCCAGGGAGCGAACCCAAACACGGGTTCTGCATTGTGTCTCCTGCATTGGCAGGTGAATTCTTTATCACTGAGCCATCTGGGAAGGCCTATAAACAGATTTCAAACGATTCAAAAATATTTGTATAGAATTGACTAGACTGAGTAATCTGTAAGCCAATTAGCAAATTTTTTCTATTTTGTACCAACTGGGTTTAAAATTAATAGAAAAGTATATATACAAAATATAGAAAATAAAGAGATAAAGCTATAATAAATAAATGTACTTTTACATATTACTTGTAAGACAATGCAGCTGGCTATTCTAAAGGAACACCTAGATGCCCTTCCTGCCAAGTATGGGACTGAACAAGTCAGTTTAACATGAACACGATTTCACTATACACAAATTAGGTAACCAATGACCCCTCACTCATAAAAGTCATTTACAAATGACTCTGTACATAGCAGTTATATATATCGGAGAAAAATGTAAACATTAGAGTCAAGATCAAATTAACATTTGTGATTAGGCCCCTTTTACCCCACACATTCAAGCCAAATAGCCCTCACAAGTCTTTGGTTAAAAGGTGCAGAGAAAACAAAGGTCACTATGAACATATCACTTAGAAAACTAGTTCCCATTCAAACAATGTGCTTTCATTTCCTCTTGCAGCAAACAAGGATAATAGAAATACTTGTATCATTGTTATGAGTAATAAAGTGAAATGACACCGATAAAACTTGAAAATTGCTTAGCAGTTAGTAATAAGCAATCCACCTAAGTGTTCCCATCATTATTATATTCCCCATAAAGTGAAAGTGAAGTGAAGTCGCTCAGTCGTGTCCGACTCTTTGCGACCCCGTGGAACGTAGCCCACCAGGCTCCTCCGCCCACGGGATTCTCCAGGCAAGATATACTGGAGTGGGTTGCCATTTCCTTCTCCAGGGGATCTTCCCGACCCAGGGATCGAACCCAGGTCTCCTGCATTGCAGGCAGACGCTTTAACCTCTGAGCCACCATATTCCCCATAGATACCAGCAATTATCTACAACCATCCTAGAGACTTGTCGATCTCTCCATTCATATAATGCAATGTTGCTCAACTATAAAATGAAAATAACACATCTCACAAAGATACAGAATTTCATTATGTTAATGAAAACACTATTTTTAAAATGACGGTAAGACACAAAATAGCAACTGAAGTAGGGAGAACTAAGCACGATGAAGGGATGGGAACATCCAAACATATATTTTAACACCAGCATCTCCAATTTCATTTACCAATAAATTTCCCCAGGAATCTTATGATGGCACACACCATGACCGTTTACTTCCCCCAGCTTTATCTACTAGCAATACACATTCTTCTCCACCTAGAAAATTCCTATTCACTGTCCTCAGAATCTCAGTTCACATGTTACTTCCTGTAATCTTTCTCATACTCCCCAGAACCTTCTCTCCTTTCATGGCCCCACAGCACTGAACTGACGGACTGTCCTCAGTACTCAGACTGTACTGCATTAAGTTCCATAAGCATGTCTTCTGCTAGATTCTTAAGTTCTTTGAAAGCAAGGGCTATGTTTTCAGTGTCCAGCACAGTGCAAGACATAAAAGACACACAAGATGCATGATAAATTGAACTGAATCCTAGATTTTAGAATTGGGAAGGGCCAAAAAAAGAACACTTATTTTCAGATGCATAAAGGAGACTCAAAGAAGAATGAGTGACTTGCCCAAGTCACAGAGACAGTGGTTGTGACAAGACTACTACTGAAGTTTTCTTTCCCAGTAAAATTCATGAGGACAGTACAGGGTGTCTCCTTCACTGTTCCAAACTGGTTCCTCAAGCACAGAACTGGGATATACAAGAGATCCTCAAGTAGGTGCTTTCTTTTTTTTTTATTACAAACACTATAAATGTCAATCCATTAATGTTGAGAAAAAGACAAACGCTAGTTTAATTTTTGCACCATTCTTATATCAGTTTCCAAATAAGAATTCAGAGAAATAAGCAGAATCACCTCGTACAGAATCATATTATATGAAAGCAATATATGTCAAACATTTTGCTTTTTGGCATTAGCGCATTTAAAGTGAAGCTTGTTTCCAGGCTTACAGGTTTTGAGAAGCTTGTCTACACAAACTGAATAGTGAGAGAACTAAACTGACATACTGTACACCAAGATGCAAAAACATTATTTATACAGTACACGCTGTGTCAAACGCTAATAAAATGCAAGTGACAACTTGCCTTTGTGGAAACTAGACACAAGGATTCACATTTTGAGGAAGTTCAAGTTCACCAGCCAACAGTTACACCACGATTTGCTGCCAGCATGGAGAGGCGCTAAGGAGAATGCCTACTTCCAGTAAGTAAAAGACCTGGATTTTATCAATGGGGAAGTCAGTAAAAGAGCCAGGGCGCCCAATGAACAAATGTTAAAGGAAACAAGCAGTCTCTTTTTTGTCTCTCAGAATTAATGGATATCAGATAGTATGAGTCCTTCCAGGAAATTCACCTAAGCCAGTCCCTAGAATTCTCTGACACACGCTGCAATCTAAGAGGCCTATGAGGCTAAAAAGGCCCGGGCACTATTAAGGACCCTCCAGAAGGTATTTCTTGCACAAGAAAGGGACACGAAAGCACTACCAGGCACAAAGGTGGAACCGTCAGCAAGGGAGCAGCCTTTGGGCGGGTCCCAACTCCACCTCTGAGCCTCAGGCCCTCCGTACGCCCCCGTTCCAGCCAGACGCCCAGACCCAGGACTAGAGATCGCCTCAAGGCGGGGCAGTGGCCAACTCCACTCAGAGGGCTCGCAGGCCCTTACTGACTCTCAGAGCTACGGAGCGAATACACCCCCTCAAAGAGCAACGGCCATGGCCAGGCGCCGCCGCGCCCCCGATCCCGGATCGGCCCGCCTGCGGCCTTCCCCGGTCTGTCCCCCAACCCGAAGGCCAAGCCTGGCTGGTATTAGCCCCGACCCGGCTGCTGGGCCCCGAATCCGCCTGCACGGTTCCAAACGGTGGGAGCGAGCAGTGGCTGGGAAAAGGGTCAGCCAGGGGCCCGCCGCCCCTCAGCACTCACCATGGCGACTCCCCTAAGCCTGCAGCGAGAAGCACCCACCCCGCGCGGAGCCTCCCCCGGTCAGGTGACTCTGCGGCCCCTCCAAGCCCCGCCCCCTCTAGCTCCGCCTTCGGACCCAGCAGACGGCTCCTCCATTGGTCCCCCAACTCCCGCGTTTTTATTGGTCCCTGTCACCTCACGGTGGACTGACGGACCTACGCGCCAGCCAATCTCTCCACAGTGTGTGAGAGGGCGGGGCGGTGCGGAGTAGCTGGGAAGCTCTCGGCGGCAGGAAGGGGCAGCCGGAGAGAAAGGCAGTGTTACAGTCTCTCTGCCGCTGCTGCTAAGTCGCTTCAGTCATGTCCGACTCTGTGCGACCCCATAGACGGAAGCCCACCAGGCTCCTCCGCCCCTGGGATTCTCCAGGCAAGAACACTGGAGTGGGTTGCCATTTCCTTCTGCAATTCATGAAAGTGGAAAGTGAAAAGGAAGTCGCTCAGTCGTGTCCGACTCTTAGCGACCCCATGGACTACAGCCTACCAGGCTCCTCAATCCATGGGATTTTCCAGGCAAGAGTACTGGAGTGGGGTGCCATTGCCTTCTCCGACAGTCTCTCTAGAAGGGAGAAATGGAATGAGTGGGAGCCACCCCCTCACATTCACTTTTTGCCTTGACGTGTGTACTCGCATCGCGCACGCGCAGAAGGATGGCCTGGATTGGTTAGCGTGGCAGTCGTAACTTCTAGTCCCAACCAATCCAGATGCAGCGAGAAGTGCGGCCCAGCCTTAACTGGCGAGCGCAGGGTCTGTGCGCGGGTTTCGTCTGGTCTCAGCTGTGGGTGTCGTCCTAGTCCGCGCCATGGAGTCTGGTCTTATCAGGCGTTTAGCCCCGCGCCTGGGCATCGCCGAGCCGGAGGTGCTGAGGTGAGTTCGGCTGCGCACTCCCCAGTAGCCCTGCGCCCTCCTCAAATGGGGCCCCATGCTTTTCCCGCGCCAAGGCAGGATTTAGGCTCTAGGCAAGAAAATCCTACCGGCAATAGGCTCTGTGAGCTGGCCGGAGGGGCGAGCGGCCCCTGGGACCAGCTAGCATTGTGAGATGCACGATGGTAGGAAAGGGAGAGAGGCGGAGAACTTGGGTCGTTTCTCTGAAACTTATTGAGAGTGCGTTTACGGCAGAGGCAAACGGGATACAGACCCCAAGGAGGGCAGTGTCTGGTGGCCACAATATGCGGGAAACGAGATAGGATGGGTGTGCGGAGCCGCCGCGGTTGGGGCGGAGGGCAGCCGGTGCCTGCTTTTAATTTAAACAAACAAAAAAACTTTCCAGAAAGCCTCGGAGGTGTTGCTGTTTGCGCTGAAACTCGATTGATAGAAGCTGCCAGCCACGGGAAGATGTGGGAAGAGGGCCCAAGCTGGCACAGCAAACTGTACAAAAGCCCGGAGATGGGAAGGGCCTTTGCAAGATCCAGGGTTAGAAATAAAGTATTTCTAAATACTTTAAACTGTGGAGTGTAGGACTTAACTCTGGAGGGCAGGCCTAGGCCGGGTGCCTGGGCTATGGATTAGTTGAGGGAAGGGAAGGAGCACTTCTTAAAAGACAGGAAGTATGGCCTTCTGCACTCTTAATCATTTAGAACAGTCGTTCTGAAAGTGTAGTCCCTGGACCAGCAGCATCAATATTTTCTTGTCACTTGGTAGAAATGCACATTCTTGGGCCCCACTCTAGGCCTACCGATCAGAAACTTGGGGCTTGTTTTCACACGCTCCAAGGTGACTGTCATGTACAGTAAAGTTTGAGAACCACTGATTTAAAGGGAGGAGGAACCCTGGTCTCACCTGCCTGCCTCTGTCTGTCATAGTTCATGCTTGTTCCAGTAATGGAAGGCTGAAAGAAGGGTTGGCCTTTTTGGGAGGATTTCAAGAACTTAATTCTTCCTGAAAAGATTGGAGCACAGTGATGTTTGGAGTCAGGGGGTTTTCCTGTCTTGTAGAACCCTGTCCTCTCTCAAAGGATGTGAGTTTCATTCCCAGCCCCAAATAAACGTGCATAAGAGTTAGGGTCAGAATGAAGTCCACCAGGCTGAATTTATTGCTTACCAAAGTATTGGGCAAACTTCTGAAAAAGATAAAGTTTTAGTGAATGTGTTGCTCAGGAAAGCGGAGGAGTACTTGCGACTGTCCCATGTGAAGTGTGTTGGCCTGTCTGCACGAACCACAGAAACCAGCAATGCAGTCATGTGCCTGGACCTTGCAGCTTCCTGCATGAAGTGCCCCTTGGACAGGGTAAGTAGGTCCCACTGAATGTCTGAATAATCTCGTGTGGCACTGAAGTTTATTTATTTTTTTTTCAGTTTTTTTTTTTTTTTTTATTTTGCTTAACTTTACAATATTGTATTGCTTTTACTATTGAAGTTTAATCATATGTTTTCATCTCTGGTTATACTAGCCCCTGTCACTGTTTTAGGATTTTCATCTAGAATATGTTATTCTAGATGAAGTTTAGAACCATTTTGAAAAGTTGGAGAAAAAAAATTTTTTGCAACGATCTCTTTACTCTTTACTACGTACTTTCACTGAGCACTTCTTTGCTTATATAAAGCCATCTATCAAGCTGCCACTAGCATCATCCTCCTAAATCACATACTTTAAAACCACTGTATTATTTGCTTCCAGTGTCACAGTGGTTGAGAGCCAAGCTATGGCAAGACTCGCATGTTGAGATCAGATCTCAGCACCATCAGTTACTAGTTCTGTGAGTCTCTTGTTTCCTCATCTATCAAGTGGGATAAGAGGTATCCATTTCACTGGATAATTGTAAGGAAGAAACTCAATGTACTATATGTAGCACCCTTAACACAGTGCCTATCACATAATGCTACACCGATAAAATGGTGGCACTGTAAACACCATTGGCTTCCAATGGGTTGGCTCCCCATTACCATCAAACTCTCCAGCCTCTCTTGATCCCTGCTAACCTCAAGCTACAGTATTCACTTAACAGACTATGCACCTTAATGACTGACTTTGTAAATGCACTGCCCTTTATTTTTTAAACCTGGGATGCTCTTCTAGCAGGCTCCTGTTTGTCTTACAGTGACCTCACTTTGCTGTCACATTTTATTAAGCTTTTCTTCCCCAGGCAGAGTCGGTGTCCCTCAGTTGTTGTCCCTCCTGTTTCTCTCCCAGCCTCTGTCTCCTGTCCCTTTTGCACACACTCACCCTCCCCACGCCACTCCCACTACTTCCCTCCTTCATTTTTCTAATGGATTACAAATTGGCACCTTTGTTAAAATAAGTAACCATATATACATCTTCTATGTTTTTTAATTCATGGACTTCCCAAGTGGCACCAGTGGTAAGGAATCCACCTGCCAATGCAGGACACACAAGAGACATGGGTTCTCTCCCTGGGTTGGGAAGATTCCCTGGAGTAGAAAATGGTACCCCAGTCCAGTATTCTTGCCTGGAAAATTACATGGGCAGAGAAACCTGGAAGTCCATGGATCTGCTTACAGTCCATGGGACCTCAAAGAGTCAGACACAACTGAGTGTGCACACATGCATGCGCGCACACGCACACACACACTTTTTAGTTCACACCTCGGCATTGGTAGCGCTATGTTATATTTTAAATGATCTGCACACACATGTGACACAACTGCCTTTCTACAGGTATGAGCTTATTGCAAGCAGTAGTTAACTTGCCTGACATGGTTACTAATTTTTGAGTAAATGAAGCTAAACCTTTAGGTAGAGTGACTTGCCACAGAAATAATTAATTTTGAAAAGTTGACTTATTAAACAGGTGTTACTGATATAGAGCACAAGGTACTGATATAGAGCACTTATGATTTTTATGATTCATTTCTTTTTCCTTTCAAAGGCTTACTTAATTAAACTTTCTGGCTTGAACAAGAAGATGTATCAGAGTTGTCTTAAATCTTTTGAGTGTTTATTGGGCCTGAACTCCAATATTGGAATAAGAGACCTAGCAGTACAGTTTAGCTGCACAGAAGCAGTGAACTTGGCTTCAAAGATACTGCAAAGGTATGAGGCATATTATTAAAACTCAGTACTGATAGGTAAGTGAAAGTATCCAATGTCCTAGTAATTTTCAGTTTAAAAAATAACATGCTGAAGTGACAGAATGTATTTCTTTTACATTTAAACTGACATGTTTATGAATTTGTATTTACATTTTCAGTCCCTTTGAAACAATATTTTCTAACTAATAACTCTGTGAACACTGCTTTTACTTAGCTATGAGTCCAGTCTTCCACAAACACAGCAAGTGGATCTTGACTTATCCAGGCCACTTTTCACCACTGCTGCACTGCTTTCGGCTTGCAAGTAAGTGTTTCTTTTACCATTCAGGAAAGTCTATAATTGATAAGTAAATTTCTCATTCCCAAAGAATACTTCTAATTTAGTTGATTTCAACTCAAAGCATATTTTCCTAAATAACAATAGTGGCCAACTGACCCGAGTCTCAGTTGATCCCACAACAAATCTGACAGCTAGGAATTAGTGTTGCCCGAAGGCTACTTGCCAATATATATAAGCTGGGTAATCTGATTTCAGAGTCTGCCTTTTATAAATCATGAAATCTGTCATTACAATAGCATTTAGTTGTGATTTTCCAGTCACATTTTTGAAGTATTGATTACAACTCTTTTTGAAGTAATTTATAAAACAGTTCAGTAATAAATTCTTAATTTGAATCTTTGAGGTTATCTATATGTATACTGAGTGAAATGTTACCCTGGAAATATTGGTAATTGTTATCTTCATCTAAAGTTGTCTTGTTTTATCTTGCTAGAAAACTCAGAAAACAAAATTAGCTGGCTGTTAGACAATAGGTTTTTTACTACCTAACCGCTAATTTTGATGGGTTTGGCTCCATTAGCTACTATTAGTGATTAATTGGCCTTACTAGAAAATGCCCTTTAATTCAATAAAACTATTAGGAAGGAACATGGCTGTTACAGAAAACAATATGGACAGCCTTACTTTTGAAACCAGGTTTCACTGAGCAAAAAAAGATTCAAATAGGTCTGTTATCTGAAATAAGAAGATTACTTTGTATTTTTCATTAGTGGTTGTTGTGAATTGTTATTAGGGAGGAAGTTTTTGGAGGCGAGAGTGGTTTATATTCTTGTAGTAGCATAAATATAAGCATCTTGTGTTAAAGTGAATTAAATATTTTAACATGCTGTAATGGACACTCAGCAAGTTAGTTAATATCTGAGATTTACTAGAAAGAGTTCTATAAGGCATGAAGCACTACAGTAGATGTCTTTCATGTGTCCGGTTTGTTACATAACAGATAATGTGTATATTTTAATTCTCACAGTACAATGAATAACTAAATAAATAGCTTTAAAAGGTAAGTTTACATGATTTTTAGCTAATGATATGTGTGTGAAGTAAAGGGAAAATTAAACAGTTGGGAGCCTAAGTGGAAAGGAAATAAGTTGATAACTGGTTGGCCAAAAAAGATAACAGTACTGATCTTAAGAACAGCAATTTATCAAATTCTTTTATAGGATTCTAAAGCTAAAGGTGGACAGAAATAAAATGGCAGCCACATCTGGAGTAAAAAAGGCCATATTTGATCGACTCTGCAAACAGTTAGAAAAGATTGGGCAGCAGAACGACAGTGAGTAATTCATTCCATGTTTCAAGAATGTGTCACTTGAAAATGTAAACCTGCTGGTAAAAGTTAAATATTTTCAAACTTGCAAACTAGCTCCTTTCTATTTACTATAGCTGAGATCAATTTTTAGTAAGAAAATTACTGTTTATTTTCAGTAACAAAATTACTATTTGTTTTCAAATAAATAGCTTAATAACTAAAAACAAAAATAAATGCTGTAATTCCATAAATTCATGCCTAGAGAGTAGATTCTCCCTTTTGAAGTCTGACAAGAAAAGCCAAAGAGAAAGCAAGATAATTTCCCTTCTCCTTATCCTAGTATTTGGCCATTCACGATATCTAATTTTTATTTCTGATCTAAAATACACCCCAAAGCTGAAATTAAAAATTGGAAAAAAATGAACTCAGATTATATATATATATGTATATGTATATATTTTTTTCCCCCTAAAGGAGAACCTGGAGATTCAGCTACTCCACCACAGAAGAAAAAGAAGACAGTGATTGAACCTTCAGCAAAGGGTGAGGCATGTTAATACTAGATGAAAATTAAAATTTGTACAACAGGATTAGTGTATAATGGATTTAATGCAGTGAATAGCCCTTCGCTCCTGTAGCAGCTTGCCTTAACAAGAGTCAGATTTTACATTTGCAGCAACATGGATGGACCTAGAAATTATCATACTAAACAAAATAAGTCAGAGAAAGACAAATACCAATGATATCCTTTATAGATGTAGTCTAAAATATGACACAAACCAACTTATTTATGAAACAGACAGACTCACAGACACAGAGAACAGACTTGTGGTTGCCAAGGGGAAACGGGTGCAGGAGAGGGTTGGATTGGGAGTTTGTGACTATCGGATGCAAACTATATATGAAGAATGGATAAACAACAAGGTCCTAGTGTATAGCAAGTATAGCAGGGAACTGTATTCAGTGTCCTGTGATAAATCATAATGGAAAAGAATATGGAAAAGTATATATATATATGTATGTATGTGTGTGTGTAACTGAATCACTTTGTTGTACACCAGAAACTGTCACAACATTGTAAATCAACTATACTTTATTTAAAAACAAAAAGAGTCAGATTTTAGCTAAATCCTGTCAGTTAATCATTGATAATACCAGTTTTCCAAGCAGTAGATTACACAAGTACTGTGTAATTAAGAATATATCTGATGGCCAATAAAAACATGAAAAGATGCTCAACATCACTAATTATTAGAAGAAAGAAAATGTTAGTTGCTCAGTTGGGTCCAACTCTGTTTGACCCCATGGACTGTAGCCCACCAGTCTCCTCTGTCCATGGGATTCTCCAGGCAAGAGTACTGGAGTGAGTTGCCATTTCCTCCTCCAGGAGATCTTTCCAACCCACAGATTGAAGCTGGGTCTCCTACATTGTAGGCAGATTCTTTACCATCTGAGCCACCAGGGAATCAAAACTTAAATGAGGTATCACCTCCTGCTAGTCAGAATGGCCATCATCAAAAAATCTACGAACAATAAATGGTAGAGTGGGTGTGGAGAAAAGGGAACCCTTCTATACTGTTGGTGGGGATGTAAACTGATACAACCATTATGGAGAATAGTATGGCGATTCCTTAAAAAGCCAGGAATAAATCTACCATATGACCCAGCAGCCCCACTACTGGGCGTATACCCTCAGAAAACCATAATTGAAAAAGGCACATGTACCCCAATGTTCATAGCAGCATTTTTTACAATAGCTAGGACATGGAAGCAATTTAGATGTCCATTGACAGATGAATAAAGATGTGGTGTGTGTGTGTCTGTGTGTGTGTATACACATACACACATATATACATACAGTGGAATATTACTCAGCCATAAAAAAGAACACATTTGAGTCACTTGTGAGGTGGATGAACCTAGAGCCTGTTATACAGAGTGAAGTAAGTCAGAGAAAAACAAATACAGTATCAGTTCAGTCACTCAGTCATGTCTGACTCTTTGTGACCCCACGGACTGCAGCACGCCAGGCTTCCCTGTCCATCATCAACTTCTGGAGCTTACTCAAACTCAAGTCCATCAAGTTGGTGATGCCATTTTAAAGCATATATGCGGAATCTAGAAATATGATATTGATGAGCCTTGCAGGGAAGGATTGCAGACACAGATGTAGAGGACATAGGGAGGAAGGGAGAAAGTACGACGAATGGAGAAACTAACATCAACATATATACACTATCAGGTGTAAGATGGACAGCTGGTAAGAAGTTGTATAGCACAGGAAGCCCAGTCTGGTGTTCTGTGATGACCTGGAGGGATGGGATGCGGGGAGGGGAAGGAGGCTAGGGAAGGGAGGGAATGTATGTGCAATTATGACTGATTTGCATTGTTGTATGGCAGAAATCAACACAACACTGTAAAAAGTTTTTTCTTAATATTTAAATTTTAAAAAATAGAAGAAAAAGAATACATCTGAAGACAAACTGTTTAGGTTCAAATCCTGCTTTTTCACCTACTGGTTGTGCAGTTTTAGGAAAGTGACAATTTCTGTCAACGTCAATTTCCTAATCTATAAAATATGATTAATGTTAGCACCTATTTCATAGAATTGTGGTGAAGACTGAATGGGATAATACAATTAAAGTGCTCAGTTCAAGGCTTGATAAATGTCAACTATCATCAAGAAGTCTTGAAGTGCTTGGAGTATAAGGGAGCGTGAAAAACCGACGTGTTAACTTCTGTTTCCAGTTTTCATCTTGGTATCTTATTCCCTGTTACCTTAGTTAAGATAGACATTTTAAAGTAAATAAGCTCACTTTTTACTCATTTATAACATAAGGATTTTGAAACATTAAAAAAAATGTTTTTCTCTTGTAGAAATAGAGAATGTAGTAGAGACCCTACATAAACCGCAAAAAGATGAAGATCTGACACAAGATTATGAAGAATGGAAAAGGAACATTTTGGAAAATGCTGCCAGAGCACAGAAGGTTGCAACACAGTGATTTCAGCTTCCAGACTAACTTGTACTGCAAACCAGCAGTGCATCTGCCACCTCAAGGAAAATGTGAGGACTTTGGAAATTTGTGTAAACTTTTAAAATAAAGATCGTATTCTTAACGGCAAAGAAGCCAGCCTTGGGGCTGAGCAGGATGGCTCTGATAATGGGCAGCAAATTCATTCGATCAGCCACAGTGCCTGGTTGACTCCGCGTTGGCTCCCCCACAGGTCTGCACTCTGCAAAATGTAATGGAAGCCATTTTGCTTTTTTGTTTTGTTTTAAGCAAAAGACAGTCTTCTGCCCTATCCATATTATGAAATTCAGGCTGAATGGAGTCTAAAGATTTTACTTAAGTTTTTGTGTAAATCTCTTGGTTTGAATAAATCCATATATGGTACAATCTTAAGTTAATAAATATTATTTTTAATATGCATTCAAAGTGTACTTGTTATCAGTTTGGGAGAATTCTCGTGATGCCAAAAGCTGTCTTCTCTAATGGGAAAAAAGACCCAGGTTGCTGAACTGAACCATACTGCTCCCCAGAGCACAAACTCTTGAATCAGGCTTTCTAGGTTTAAAACCCTGCTCAGCTCTTATCACCTGGGAAACCTTGAACAAGTTAATTAGCTTCTTTGTGAGTCTCAGTGAACTCTGGGAGTTGGTGATGGACAGGGAGGCCTGGCGTGCTGCGATTCATGGGGGTCGCAAAGAGTCGGACACGACTGAGCGACTGATCTGATCTGATCCTTCATCCAGTTATCCCTATAGCTCAGATGGTAAAGAATCTGCCTGCAATGCAGGTTCGATCCCTGGGTCAGGAAGATCCCCTGGAGAAGGAAATGGTAATCCACTCCAGTATTCTTGCCTGGAGAATCCCACGGACAGAGGAGCCTGGCGGGCTGCAGTCCATGGGGTCACAAAGAGCTGGTCATGGCTAAGTGACTAACACACATCCTTCATCTATAAGTAGAAATAAAAGAGATGTCTACCTCATAGAATAATTGGAGGAGTATCTGAGCCAATACATGTAAAGCATTTAGGGCAGCTCCTGGTAAAAGTATTTAGTAAGTATTAAAATATAGAAACATTTATAGAGGTCTCACATAATTATATATTAACATCATATTAAAAAATTAAGAAACAAACCAGGGTGTGACAACATGGATGGGCCTAGACAGTGTTAAACTAAGTAAGTCAGAGAAAGAAAAATACCGTATGATCTCACATGTGGAATCTAAAACAGAAACAGACTTGGATACAGAGAACAAATCGGTGGTTGCCAGAGGGGAGGAGGGTCAAGAGAATGAGTGAAATAGATGAGGGAGATTAGAAGGTACAAACTGTGTGTTATAAATAAGTCATGGGGATGTAATGTACAGAATAAGGAGTATGGTCAATAATGTAATCACTGTATGATGACAAATGGTAACTAGACTGGTGGTCATTTCATAATGTACAGAAATATCAAGTCACTATATTGTACACCTGAAACTTATATATATAGTAAGTCAACTATACTTTAAAAAAGAGAGACCAGGATTTATTTTCTTTGCTATCTACATACTGAAAAATATAACCTTACTAAATACTACTTATTTTAAAACTATGGAAAAGGACTGGGAAGATGCTAGCAATTCTAGGGCATCATGCCAGACATGATTTTAACTAAAATTAAGAACACATGATCTAAGTAAATATTTCCATGAAGAATGCAATAAAGTGATTGCATCTAAATTGTTTAAAGCTATTTAGGATGGTATCAGTAATAATAGCTGTTGCTTTCTATTTGCTATAAATAAGGTATAATACCTGCTACATAGAACTGAAGTAGCTAAAAGAGTGATTTTTTTCCCCAGCCCCTTTTAATTCTAAACACTTAGCAAGCTGTTGTGGTTAAAGGCCATAATCAAATGATCCCAAAACAGGTATAATTTCCCACAGCCCTGTGGTAAATGGGAATGAATGTGAGCTTTGGAACCACATGCAGTTATGTTTAAATTCTGACTTTGCCACTGAGAGCCTAAGGAAATTTCACAACCTTACTGAGCTTCAGTTTCCTTGTTTAAAAAATAGATATATTATCTACCTTGTGAGAACTGAAGGTAATGTTCATAAAGTGTGTGATACTTAGAAGGCATTCACTAAATAGTACTTCTGTTATTACTTTGATCTAAAATGGGTGAGTCTTTTCCTCATTTATTTTAAGAAGGTATATAATCTGGTTTTGGTGACAAGATTTAGGTTCTAGCTTTGTATCAAAATGAAAGCACACTCATTTTTAAAAAATAAAGTGGTAAAATGCATATGTAGTTTACTATCTTAACAGTTAAGTCCATATAGTCAGCAATGCTGTAGTGCTTCCCCGGTGGCTCAGTGGTGAAGGATCTGCCTGCCAATGCAGGTGATACGGTTGTGATCCCTGGGTGGGAAAGATCCTCTGGAGAAGGAAATGGCAACCCCTTCCAGTATTCTTGCCTAGGAAATCCCATGGACAGAGGAGCATGTTGGGCTGCAGTCCATGGGTCACACAAGAGTCAGATGCAATTTAGTGACTAAACAAGAAAACAGTAGTGTTTAGTACATTCACGTTATGTGATCTCCAAACTCTTCACCGCATAAAGCTGACTCTACTCATGAAACCCATTAACAACTCCCATTCCTCCCTCCCTCAGCCTCAGACAACCACCATTCTACCTCTGAATTTGACTAATCTAGCTAGATACTTCATCTAAGTGGAATTATACAGTATTTTTTGTGTGTTTTTTTCACTTAGCATAATGTCCTTGAGGTTCATCCATATTGTGGCATATGTCAGAATTTCTTTCCTTTTTGAGGCTGAATAATTTTCCATTGTGTGGATATACCACACTGTATTTATCCGTTTATCTGTCAATGAACATGTAGGTTGCTTTCATCTCTTGGCTGTTGTGAATAGTGCTGCTATAGACGTGTGTGTGTGTGTGTGTATATATAGTGTTCCTTGGAGACCCTGCTTTCTATTCATTTGGGCATTTACCCAGAAGTGACATTGCTAGGTCATATGATAATTCTATTTAAAAATTTTTGAGGAACCACCATACTGTTTTCCATAGCAACTGCATCATATTACATTCCCACCAACAGTGCACAAGAGTTCCAATTTCTCCACATCCTTGCCAACACTTATTTTCTGCTTTTTTTTTCTTTTTTGGTCAGTAGCCATCCTAAATTGGTATGAGGTGGTATCTCACTGTGGTTTTGATTTGCATTCCCCTAATGATTAGTGATGGAGAAGGAAATGGCAACCCACTCCAGTGTTCTTGCCTGGAGAATCCCAGGGACGGGGGAGCCTGGTGGGCTGTCGTCTCTGGAGTCGCACAGAGTCGGACATGACTGAAGCAACTTAGCAGCAGCAGATGATTAGTGAGCACTTTTTCATGAGTTTATTGGCCACTTAGGAAAATGTCTGTTGAAATCCTTGCCTATTTTTTACTATGGATTTTTGTTGCTGTTGAGTTGTTCTTTATATAGTGTAAATAGTAAGCCTCTATTTAAAAAATGATTGCAAATATTTTCTCCCATTCCCAAGGTTGCCTTTTTGCTGTTAATTTCATGAGAGTAAATCTTAGTTCTATTTGTGACCTTTCTTATGCCTTAAAAAAGCAAACAATGGTAATTATTTTGATTATCTGATAGAATAAGATAATCAAGCCAAGAATAAGTTCTTGGTTATTTCTTTTGTTTTCTTTTTTAAAATTTATTTTTAATTGAAGGATAATTGCTTTACAATTTTGTGTTGGTTTCTGCCATACATCAAAATGAATCACCTTTCAACTATTAGGTTGGTGCAAAAGTAATTGTGGTTTTTTTCATTGTTGAAATTTTGCTGTTTGATATTGGAATACATTCTTAAATAAATGTGTTTATGTATACCACATTATTTTAATGCACATTTTTATTATTATTATATTATTTTAATGCACATTTCTTGCTTTATGTTTTTTTTGCTAATGACACTACTTGCTGTTTATTTTATGTTTATTTTCAATTATGGAAATGATATTAGACAAAAAGCAAATTTGAGCAATTTTCTTACCCGAGTTCAAAATGGGTTTTAAAGTAGTGGAGATAACTCACAACATCAACAACGCATTTGGCCCAGGAACTGCTAAGCAACATACGGTGCAGTGGTGGTTCAAGAAATTTTGCAAAGGAGACGAGAGCCTTGAATATGAAGAGATAGTGGCTGGCCATTGGAAGTTGACAATCACCAATTGACAGCCATCATTGAAGCTGATCCCCTTACAACTACACAAGAAGTTGCTGAAGAATTCAACATTGACCATTCTATGGTCATTCAGCATTTAAAGCAAATTGGAAAGGTGAAAAAGCTCAATAAGTGGGTACCTCATGAGCTAAGCACAAATCAAAAAAAATCATCGTTTTGAACTGTCATTTTCTCTTTTTCCATGCAACAATAATGAATCATTTCTCAATTGGATTGTGGCATGCCACAAAAAGTGGATTTTATATGACATCCAGTGACGATCAGCTCAGTGGTTGGACCAAGAAGGAGCTCCAAAGCCAAACTTGCACCAAAAAATGCTCATGGTCACTGATTGGTGGTCTGCTGCCAGTCTGATCCACTACAGCTTTTTGAATCCCAGCAAAACCATTACATCTGAGAAGCAGGTCGATGAGATGCACCAAAAACTGCAACACCCACAGCTGACATTGGTCAACAGAAAGGACTCAGTTATTCTCCACAACAATGCCCCACTGCACATCACACAAACAACACTTCAAAAATTGAACAAGACCGAGAACAAGAGGGCAGAGGAGTAGGTGGACATGGAGTACATCTCTCTCCACGGACACATCAGGAGTACACCTTCATACATAGAAGTGCATGCAGACCACCAGCTGAGAGTGGACAGGAGTCCCTGACCAGTGGAAAACAATATATAGAACCATGCAAAACTTAGTAGGATGAAGGAACTAGGGGGAAAACAGAAGTGTTAGTAGGACTGGACCTGCCCTCAGCAGGTGGGGGAACTAAAGCAGGGGTCCGATCCCCACATTGGGGCAATTGTCTGAGTCAGAAGAGAAACATTTAAGGCTGAGAGTGAAACAGTTGATCTGTGGCCGCCTAAATGGAATGAGAATCAGATAGTCCTTGCCACAGCCATATATACCCCAGACAGGAACGCTAGTCCCCTGGAAGGTGCAGTGGCTGGAAGGTGGAGTTTATGGATTGTGGCACAATCCCAGGGCGAGGGCTGCTGTTGACTGGAGAGATGGATTGAAGGGATGTGAGGGAGGTGATCATGGTGGGAAATGCTGGTGGAGGAAAGCCAGGCAGCCTTGGTGGAACCACCACCATGGCCTCTCTCTCCCCACATTCCAGCATGGGTAGCGGAACAATAGAGAGGCTGGCCCATCAAACGCCTGACGCACTGAACTACAGAGTAGGACCCCAGCCAGGGGGACCCCTCTATGTGCCTGATGTGCCAAACAACAGAGAAAGACCCCAGGCAAGGGAGCCTTCTAAGTGCCTGAATGGGTAGAGCTATGGAAAAAGACTGGCAAAGAGGCCTTCTGATCGCCGGCTACTTACTGATCAAACAAAGACCAAACACAAAGAAAGAACATTAAAAGCAGCAAGAGATAAGCAAAAAGTAACATACAAGGGGAACTCTATACGCTTAACAGCTGATCTTTTGGCAGAAACCCTGCAGGCCAGAAGGGAATGGCAGGATATATTTAAAATACTTAAAGGGAAAAATCTACAACCAAGATTACTGTACCTGGCAAGGATCTCATTCAAAATTGATGGAGAAATAAAAAGCTTTTCAGACAAGCAAAAGTTAAGAGAATTCAAACCAAACCAGCTTTACAACAAATGTTCAGTTCAGTTCAGTTGCTCAGTCGTGTCCGACTCTTTGTGACCCTATGAATCTCAGCACGCCAGGCCTCCCTGTCCATCACCAACTCAAAGGAGTTCACCCAAACTCATGTCCATCGAGTTGGTGATGCCATCTAGCCATCTCAACCTCTGTCGTCCCCTTCTCCTCCTGCTCCCAATCCCTCCCAGCATCAGAGTCTTTTCCAATGAGTCAACTCTTCGCATGCAGTGGCCAAAGTATTGGAGTTTCACAACAAATGTTAAAGGGACTTATATAGTCAAGAAATACAAGAGAAGAAAAAACATCTATAAAAGCACCCCAAACAATTAAGAAAATGGCAACAGGAGCATATATATCAATAATTATTTTAAATGTAAAAGGATTAAATGCTCCAACCAAAAGACACAGCCTGGCTGAATAGATACAGAAACAAGACCCATTTATATGTGCTGTCTAAAAGAAACCCACTTCAGACCTAAAGACACATGTAGACTGAAAGTGAGAGGATGGAAAATATAAATGGGAAGCAAAAGAAAGCTGGAGGAGCAATCTTCATATCAGACAAAATACACCTTAAAGAAGATTACAAGAAATAAGGAAGGACACTACATAACGATCAAGGGATAAATCCAAGAGGAAGCCATAACAATTGTAAATATCTATGTGCACCCACCATAGGAGCACCTCAAAATATAAGACAAACACTAACAGACATAAAAGGAGAAATTTATAGTATCACAGTAAGAGTAGAAGACTTTAATACCCTACGCACACCAATGGACAAATCATCAAAACAGAAAATTAATAAGGAAACATAAGTCTTAAATGATACATTAGATGAGCTGGATCTCATTGATATCTTCAGGACATTCCATCCAAATGCAGAAGAGTTCACATTCTCAAGTGCACATGAAACATTCTCCAGGATAGACCACATCTTGGGTCACAAATCAAACCTCAGTAAATATAAGAAAATTGAAATTGTATCAGGCATCTTCTCCAACCACAATGCTATGAGACTAGATATCAATTACAAGAAAAAACTGTAAGAAACACAAATATCTGGAGATTAAACAACACATTTCTAAATAACCAACAGGTTACTGAAGAAATCAAAAGGGAAATAAAAAAAATTCCAGAAACAAATGACAATGAAAACACAACAACTCAAAACCTGTGGGATGCAGCAAAAACAGTTCTAAGAGGGAAGTTTACAGTAATACAACTCTACCTCAAGAAACAAGAAAAACATCGAATAGACAACCTAACTTCACACCTCAAACAACTGGAAAAAGAACAAAAAAGCCCCAAAATTAGTAGAGGGAAAGAAATCGTAAAGATCCAAGCAGAAATAGATGAAAAAGAAATGAAAGACACAATAGTAAAGATTAATAAAACTAAAAGCTGGTTCTTTGAGAAGATAAACAAAGATAAACAAAATTGACAAACTTTTAGCCAGACTCATCAAGGAAAAAAAAAGAGAAGAATCAAATCAACAAAATAAGAAATGAAGAAGAAGAGGTCACATTAGACAATGCAGAAATACAAAGGATTATGAGATTATTATGAACAACTATATGGCAATGAAATAGATAACCTGGAAGAAATGGACACATTCTTAGAAAAGTTCAATCTTCTAAGACTGAACCAGGAAGAAATAGAAATTATGGACAACTCAATTACAAGCACTGAAATTGAAGCTGTGATAAAAAATCTCCCAAAAAACAAAAGCCCAGGACCAGATAACTTCACAGGAGAATTCTATCAAACATTTAGAGAAAATCTAATGCCTATCCTTCTAAAACTCTTTCAAAAAATTGTGGAGGAAGGACACTTCCAAATTCATTTTATGAGGCCATCATCACCCTGATACCAAAACCAGACAAAGACAACACAAAAAAAGAAAACTACAGGCCAATATCACTGATGAACATAGATGCAAAAATCCTCAATGAAATTTTAGCAAACAGAATTCAGCAACACATCAAAGAGCTCATACACACAATCAAGTTGGGTTTATTCCAGGGTTTATTTATTCTTCAATATATATAAATCAATCAATGTGATATATCATGTTAACAAATTGAAAGACAAAAATCTTATGATAATAGATGCAGAAAAAGCCTTTGACAAAACTCCCAGCACCCATTTATGATTAAAACTCTTCAGAAAAAAAAGGGCATAGAAGGAACCTACCTCAACATAGTAAAGGCCATATATGATAAACCTACAGCAAACATTATTCTCAGTGGTGAAAAACTGAAAGCATTCCCCCTAAGATCAGAAACAAGACAAGGATGGCCATGTTCACCACTATTATTCAACCACTTCCACCACTATAGTTCTGGAAGTCCTAGCTACAGCAATCAGAGAAGAAAAAGAAACAAAAGGAATCCAGATCGGGAAAGAAGAAGTAAAGCTCTGTTTGCAGATGACAGGATACTGTACATAGAAAACCCTAAAGGTAGTATCAGAAAATTACTAGAGCTAATCAGTGAATTTAGCAAAGCTGCAGGATACAAAATCAATACACATAAATCACTTGTATTTCTATATACTGACAATGAAAAATCAGAGAAATTAAGGAATCAATCCCATTAATCATTGCAATGAAAAGAATTATACATCTAGGAATAAACTTACCTAAGGAGACAAAAGAACTGTACATAGAAAATTATAAGACACTGATGAAAGAAATCAAAGATGACATAAACAGATGGAGAGAGATTCCATGTTCCTGGGTAGGAAGAATCAATATTGTGAAAATAACTATACTAAATGCAATCTACAGATTCAGTGCTATCCCTGTCAAATTACCAATTGCATTTTTCACAGAACTAGAACAAAAATTTCACAATCCATATGGAAATACAAAAGACCCCAAATAGCCAAAGCAGTCTTCGGAAAGAAGAATGGAGCTGGAGGAATCAACCTTCCTGACTTCAGATTATACTACAAAGCTACAGTCATCAAGACAGTATGGTACTGGCACAAAACCAGAAATATAGACCAATAGAACAAGATAGAAAGCCCAGGAATAAACCCATGCATGTATGGGTACCTTATTTTTGATGGAGGCAAGAATATATGATGGGGCAAAGACAGCCCATAAATGGTGCTGGGAAAACTGGACAGCTACATGTAAAAGAAAAAATTAGAACTCTTCCTAACACCATACACAAAGATAAACTCAAATTGGATTAAATATCTAAATGTAAGACCAGAAACTATAAGACTCTTAGAGGAAAACATAGGCAGAACACTCGATGACACAAATCAAGGCAAGATCCTCTATGACCCACGTCCTAGAGTAATGGAAATAAAAAGATAAGTAAACAAGTGGGACCTGATTAAACTTAAAAGCTTTTGCACAGCAAAGGAAACTCTAAGCAAGGTAAAACGACAACCCTCAGAATGGGAGAAAATAATAGCAAATGAAACAACTGACAAAGGATTAATTTCCAAAATATGCAAGCAGCTCATATAACTCAATGCCAGAAAAACAAACAACCCAATCAAAAAGTGGGAAAAAGACCTAAACAGACATTTCTCCAAAGACATACAGATGGCTAACAAACACATGAAAAGATGCTCAACATCACTCATTATTAGAGAATGCAAATCAAAACCACAATGAGATATCACCTCACATGTGTAGAATGGCCATCATCAAAATGTCTACAAACATAAATGCTGGAGAGGATGTGGAGAATAGGGAGTGCTCTTTCACTGTTGGTGGGAATATAAATTGATACAGCCACTATGGAAGATGGTATGGAGATTCCTTAAAAAAAACTAGGAATAAAATCACCATATAACCCAGCAATCCCACTCCTAGGCATATACCCTGAAGATACCAAGATTGAAAAAGACACATGTACCCCATTGTTCATTGCAGCACTATTTACAATAGCTAGAACATGGAAGCAACCTAGATGTCCATCGACAGATGAATGGATAAAGAAGTTGTGGTACATATACACAATGGAATATTACTCAGCCATAAAAAGGAACGCATTTGAGTCAGTTCTGATGAGTTGGATGAACGTAGAACCTATTACACAGAGTGAAGTAAGTCATAAAGAGAAAGAGAAATATCGTATTCTAACCCATATTTACAAAATCTAGAAAAAATGGTACTGAAGAATTTATTTACAGGGCAATAGTGGAGAAACAGACATAGAGAATAGACTTATGGACATGGGGAGAGGGGAGGACAGGGTGAGATGTATGAAAAGACATGGAAACTTACATTACCATATGTAAAATAGATCGCCAACGGGAATTTGCTGTATGGCTCAGGAAACTCAAACAGGGGCTCTGTACTACCCTAGAGGGGTGGGATGTGCAGGGAGATGGGAGGGAGGTTCAAAAGGGAGGGAATATATGTATACATATGGCTGATTCATGTTGAGGTCTGGCAGAAAACAACAAAATTCTGTAAAGTGATTATCCTTCAATAAAAAATAAATTAACTAAAAAAAAATTGAATGAATTGGGCTATGAAGTTTTGCCTCATCTGCCTCTCACCAACTAACTACCACTACTTCAAGCATCTCAACAATCTTTTGCAGGGAAAACACTTCCACAACCATCAGGAGGCAGAAAATGCTTTCCCATCGAATCCTGAAGCATGGACTTCTATGTTACAGGAATAAACAAACATTTACTTCTTGTTGGCAAAAATGTGTTGCTTGTAATGGTTCCTATTTTGATTAATAAAGATATGTTTGAGTCTAGTTAAAATGATTTAAAATTCATGATCTGAGATAGCAATTAACGTTTGCACCAACTTAATGGTTGTGGGGTAGGGGAATTGCCTTAACATAGTCTTGTCCAAATGCTCTCCTAGAGCTGAAATCCTTTACAATTTTTCAACACATTCATTCCTCAGCAATGGAAGCTTTCTACTTAATGGGTTCATATATTCCAGTGCTGTTATAAAGATTTTTGGAAGCTCATATCTTTAACAGCTCCTCTTGGCTTATTTAACTGATTTAAAAATGCTTTATCATGAAAGTTTTCAAATGTATACAACAAATGTATGTCCCTTTACTAGAGGAAAATACACTGATAGCCCATACTGACTACCCAAACCCAACAGTTAAGATTTTGCCACACTTGCTTCGCTATATCTCCCTTTTTCTTGAAGTCATTTAATCCACATTATAAACACATTACTGTTATCATACTTCACAATATTAATACAAATAGAAGTTCTGTCATCAAGTATACAATTTAGAATTAAATTTCCCTAAATGTCTCTGAAATATCTTTATTGTTTATTTGCTCAAATCAGGGTCAAGACAGGGTCCACACTTGACAAGAGGTGGCTAATTTTTAATTATAAAAGCAATACATGCTCATTGTTAAAAAATTCAAATAATTCAGCAATAATGTGAAAAGTAGAATTCCCTCTCTCCCCATCACCCAATTTCCACGTTCCACTGTTAAGTTTCTTGCATAACCTAGAAAATTTTAACACATATATAAACATGTCTTCACAAATAGGATAATACCATATATATGTTCCATAATTTTTTCATAATAAAAATCAGTACATCAAGATCTATCTTTAACAGCTACAAGGCAACCTCCTATACGTATGTGGCAAAATTTAAACTCATACTGATAATCACATGTAGGTTGTGTTCATTGGGCCGTTTTGCTACAGTAAATGTCGTTTTGCATACACCTCTGCCCACTGGTTCAAATATTGCTGAGAGATAAATTTCTAGAAATGGAATTGCTGGGTGAAAGTGTGGGCGTGACTTTTATTTGGATTGATACTTGATATTCATCTTGATATCCATCAAGAGTGAAAAATTCTGTTTTGCCCACACCCCCACTAAATCTGATAGATAAAATGTGGGTCATGACTACCTTTCAGATTTCCTCTGCCAAGCAGTTTTCTTTCTTTTTTAAAAATTTTATTTTATATTGGATCTCTCAGCAGTTTTTAATGACTGTTCATTCAAATTAAAAAGTCTCATTAGAAATAGTTAATGCTAGCAAAGCATCAGTCTAAAAAATTTTTGAGTTCAGTACATACCAGCAGAGAACTAAAAATACCCAGAAAATTTTTAATAATATATCCAGAAAATTAAAGCTTCATAAAAACTCCCTCACATTTCAAATAAGGGAGGCTAACTTCTGCAGTAACTCTCACTTGTGTGGGTCTGGCCTAAACAAATCCCTCAAAGGGACTTTGGAGAAAAGTTGTTTCTTTAGGTAGAGAATTACAGCATATAAGGGAAAATTAAAATTTGATAACTATTAGATTTTCCCTGGATCTGTCCTGACATATAGAAGCCACAAACCATATGTGGCTAAATGCACTTAAAATGTGGATAATGCAACTGTAAAACTGAAATCCTAATTCCTAATTTTTATTAAATGTAAAAATACTAGAAAATATTTAAGATGCTTTGAATAACTTGAGCATGTGAATATATTTTTCCACAGTAAATTTTATGAAATCTAAATACAAATTATGTCTGATATAAACCTAGAATCTGAACTGACATGTATTTTAAGTATAAAATACACACCAGATTTTGGAGACGTAGTATGAAAAAAAGAATATAAAATAGCTTATCAATAATTTTTATAATGATTAGATATTGAAATGTTTGATATATTATGCTAAATAAATTATTGAAATTAATTTTACCAGATTTTTTTAAAAGAGAAGCTATCAGACATTTTTAAATTATGTATTTGACTCATATTTCTGTTAGGCAGTGGTGTTCTAGATTAGAATAACTAACTGGGGAGACTCCATTTTTCTGGGGAGAAGATTTGTAGCATTCCCCACCAATGTGAAGTTCTGTGGAGGGGAGGAACAACCATACTATAGATAGAACTATAGATATCCTCTAGCTCTTTCTGAGGCTGCTTTCAAAACACCTTAAAGCATTTTACTAAGTCATTGTTACTGGCCCATGAAAGAGAGATTTCCAGCAGCCATCTCTTCTGATATTCATCCACTAGCCAGTCAGCTTGCAGCAGGCCGAGGTCTGTCGGTACTGAAAATCTTAGCTTCCCAACAGGCGTCAGTGTTCCCGAGGAACATTATAACCAAAGAAATGCATCAGGAGGATTAATCTCTCCATCTTCTGCCCCTCTCCCCACACCCACGTCCTCCACTTAGGAAAAAAAAAAAAAGAAACTATTGTATGGGAGGAAATTAAAAGGAATATTTACTTTTGAATAATAAAGCATTCCTTGTTACCCATTTTGAAGTTAGTTAAGTGACGGTTCTATCCCCATAAAGCAGGAGGAGAGCAGTTTTCATTTGACTTCTCACGATCCATCGTTTCTGTGTTTTCTCTCAGAAAGCCGAACACCATTGCATTCTCTTCTCACATATTACATATCAGTTCCCTGACTTACTAGACCATAGATTCGTAACTGAGAAAGACAGGTCCGGATGGAGACTGCCAGTGTCAAGACAGGGCAGAATTAGGAGAGGCTAGAGGTCTGCATGTTTTGATTCTCGAAAGGGAGTACAAGCTAAAACAAGTTTGAGAATCTCTGCCCTAAATCTACATTGCTTCACACTAGAGCAACAAATGTAGTACAAAATGTCAGCTCACTTCTGAGCAAATCAAAATGCTACGAATTCTTTGCACTGGAGGAGGTAACACTGACTAACATGCCCCGTGTGATAGTCCACTGGGCTCTTTAATCAAAGTAAGCTGACTTTAAAGTTGACATATGCAAAGTAGGAGTTTTCCTACCTACTACTTAAAGCATGCCTATACTTATCACCAGAAGTAGGTACACTTGAAAAGTAACCACATCATTTCAACTCAGTGATCTTACAAACCAGAAAAAATTCTTAGGTCACTTTCTTACAGCCACTTTTCATCCACAAGGAAGGCAACAGTCGTAACATTTTTGAAACAAAATAAGTAGAAAGCCAGATTATTAAGAATCTTCAGTCATGATTTCACCAGCAGTCCCAGTAATTTCCAGGCCCACGGGAGCAGCAGAGTTGAGGATTAGGGACAAGTTGGAAATTTCCTTAACCTGTTGGCAGCAGTCACCACGTAGAAGTGTTTCTTAAGCCGGGGAGAGAAAAAAAGAGGAGGGAAGCATATTTTTAGACCAGTCATTTAAAGAAGAAACAATAAAAGGACTTGCTTAAGTTCAGCCACTTGAGTTTGTTTTAAAATTGATAACTAAAGGGGAAAAGAAGATTCTAGCAAAACTATAGTAAAACAGTCACATGACTTTCAGGGGCATATCTGGAGCAAGTTTGAAGTGAGAAAATATGTTCTCTTGCCCTTTTCATGTGAAAAATGGAGCACTCTAGAATGGCATTTTTTAAATTGTAATTTACAACCCACCAGTGAGTCATGAAATCAAATTTATCGAGCATGATTAGAAAATTTTTAATGAAACTACTTTATGATATTTAGAGCTCATCATACTCTGTGGAGCAAAAATCACAGTATTTTTGTTACACACATGTGTAAGTACGCATATATTTATATGCTGGCTTTATTAAGGATCTAGGCCAACATCAGAATATTGGAAAGTCACTTCTCTGGGGGACAATTGTTTTTAAGATACGTTTTACATCCATGGTTCCAAAGAGTTCTGTTGTAAACAAAATTATAAAGCTTTTAAAGCCTAATAGGGCTTCCCTGGTGGCTCAAATGGTAAAGAATCTGCCTGCAATGCAGGAGACTCAAGTTCAATACCTGGGTTGGGAAGATCCACTGGAGAAGGGAATGGTTACCCACTCCAGTATTCTTGCCTAGAGGATTCTATGGACAGAGGACCCTGGTGGACTATAGTCCATGAGGTCACAAATTGTTGGATGAAACTGAGTGGCTAACACTTTCACTTCCGGGCTTTCCTAGGCCCTCTTTCTGAAATGTGGAGGAATCAGCCTCAAACTACAGGCAGTTAGTTCTGATCACTTTACTGCAATGGTCATTGAGAACATATGTTCAAACTTCACGCTGTCACTTCAAGTGTTCACATAAGTATGAATTAAATGCTACTTTTATGCCAGGTGTTTTTGTTCTGAGGCATTTTTTTAATCAAGGTAATAGGTTTTGACATGAGGCTTTTTTTTCTCCCTAAATAATCTATCTAGAATCAAAATGTAAGTAAAAAACTCAGTACACTTCTTTCACAGGACTTAAAGAAAATAAATGCTGCTTTTACTAAAAGAAAAACAGATACCTTCCATTTCCTCTGAGCCATGTATTTCTGCAGCAATAGTTGGGATTTGAGATGAACTTTCGATTTTGAAGCTTTAGCAGGCAAATTATTCAGCCACTCATGTTTCAGGCACTGTGTGGCACTCATTCTGCAGCTGTGAAATCAAACAGCAGGTGAGACTTTTAGCTGGGGTTGCCTTTTCTGGCTGTCCAAAATCTGTTCAATTGGTAGGAAGCTGAGTCAGTGGAAGAGATTAATCATTTGGGCAGATTCATGCCACATACTAAAAAAAGACACCCTCCTACCTAAAATTCCCATCCTTAAAAGTGCAAGAATGTCGTCAGCAAAATGTTCCCAGCCCTCTACGGAAGATGTATTTCCCAGTGATTAATTACCACCTCCCAGAGTAGAGCTGGGGAATTGAGGCAGGACAGAAGAGGGGCCAGGTGAGCCTGGAATTGCTCTCAAGAAGTAAAAGAACTTCATAGAGAATAATGTCAACTTGTTCTTCTGAATTAGAAATATTTTTCATCACACATAACTTTTCACAGTCAGGAAGAAACAAAACAGTCATGGCCAGGGAATGAGAGCTACCTCAGAGCCCAGATCTTAGGCCTTACCACTTGTAGTTATTCCCATATGTCTGAGGACTGAAAAACTCAGTGGTCCAACCCATGACCTTGATAAACCTACTGAGAAGTAAGTAGGTCTTCATCTCCAAGAAATAAGGTTTTACGTCTTTTATTCTGGGGAATAACAACTGCATATTTCAACTTTTTTTCAACATTAGCCTATCAAAAGTAATAACTTGGAAATAGGCCTGATTTGTAAATATGGTCTTTTCTAAAACTCTGTCTAGATTTCATAATCCTAGTCACTTATTTCTTAATTGATTTCCTTTGTCCCTTTCCCTGCTACCTTTTTTTTTTTTCCCAAAGAAGTAGCAGACTAAGAAATCCTGGACAGAGCTGGTCTATAGGACAGAAGGACCATTCACTTCAGCCGCCCCGCCCAGTACAGCGTGATTTCCACAGCATCCAGATGGATGGTCACCATCAGAATTGGATCACGGGTGATAAGCAATAAAGGGTACCTCTTCTCTTTGACCAGCAACCGAGAGACAAAGTCCTTGGCCTCCTCTGACAGCCCTTCAAAGGTATCAGCATCAAAATCCCAGTTACAGTTCACAATGAAATTCATGGTCTCTGCATCTGTTTCTCCTAGAAATGGGGACAAACCACTGAGTCTACAGAGGAGAGAAAGGACCGTCAGTATGTGGAATCCACACCTGCCAACACACATTGACAAACAGAGCAGACTCTTACAAGGTCAAGCAAAGCTAACCAGCACCAAGAAGGTTCGAAAGAAAAGCACCCGCCGTTGCCTCTCCATAGGAGAAATCCACAGCACTCAGGAGAGGAAGTGGAAGGACTGGGAAATTGATGGCAGGAAGGGTGTTGGAAAAAGTCCCTTATCATGCTCACTGCATTTCCTCTTGTTGCTGTTTAGTCGCTCAGTTGTGTCCCACTCTTTGCAACTCCATGGACTCTAGCCCACCAGGCTTCTCTATCCATGGGATTTCCCAGGCAAGAATACTGGAATGGGTTGCCATTTTCTTCTCCAACATTCCCTCTTACCCTGAGCAAATTGGGGCCCAGTCCAATATGCCCATTTGTAATGTACATTTGACTGAATTTTGAAATAGCTTGGCATGTCTCTGAGACTCCCCAGGCCTCAGAGGCCAAAGGAAAACTGGCTTTACTAGGCTCATCTGCTGCTGCTGCTGCTAAGTCGCTTCAGTCATATCCAACTCTGTGCGACCCCATAGACGGCAGCCCACCAGGCTTCCCCGTCCCCGGGATTCTCCAGGCAAGAACACTGGAGTGGGTTGCCATTTCCTTCTCCAATGCAGGAAAGTGAAAAGGAAAGTGAAGTCGCTCAGTCGTGTCCGACTCTAGCGACCCCATGGACTGCAGCCTACCAGGCTCTTCCGTCCATGGGATTTTCCAGGCAAAAGTACTGGAGTGGGGCGCCATTGCCTTCTCCAACTAGGCTCATCTAGAGGAGGGCAAAGAGACAGGACCACCTCGCTGGCTGGCCTTGGGCCTCAATATTCCCCCACCTGGTGCAGCATACGCGCAAAGTACAGGAAACAGTTAAACCGTAATAATAAGACTGGGAGCAAAGCCTGATTTTGCTGCGCCCCTGAGGAAATAGCTGAGAGAATTGGAGAGAGAGGACAAGGTTAAGTCTGTGGTTGGCTCTCCTCTCAGCCCATCCTACCTCTACTTCCTCAGCCCAGAGAAAACGGGAAGCAGAGGGACAAGGTTAGAAGACGCATGAGCTGAGCCCTGCTGTGTCTGCCCCTCTCCTTACCACTTCGGTGCACTCCAGCCCCACTTGTACTGCAGCACCTCTATTTCTTCACCAGAGGGCTCTCTCTCTGCTGCTGCTGCTGCTAAGTCGCTTCAGTCGTGTCCGACTCTGTGCGACCCCATAGACGGAAGCTCACCAGGCTTCCCTGTCCCTACCAGGCTCTTCCGTCCACGGGATTTTCCAGGCAAAAGTACTGGGGTGGGGTGCCATTGCCTTCCCCGGCTCTCTCTCTAGTGGAAGCTCTTTATCAACCCGGAGGTTTCAGGGAATTAACTCTGGGACCAGCCCACTAGCAGCAACCGATTAGAGCCAGTATGTATAAATACTCCAACTCCCTCCCCCCTCAGCTGAACTAGCTCTGAGCAGGTCCCACAGTGGGTCGCATGTTCCCCACAGGATTAAACTCCAGTTACCCACAGTTGTAACTGACCCCACAACACACTGCTTGCTAGTTGCCTTTCTTCCCCATTTCACTTCCCTTACTCCTCGGTGTGTCTCTTGGGGACACCTCCCCAATAAACTCCTCCCACTCAGATTTTTGCTGCTTCTAAGGATACTCAAACTAAGACAAATGACCTCCATCCCTAGTGGGAAACGAGGCCCCTGGGCACTCACAGCATGTAGGTGATGACTCCCACACTCCACATGTCCGTCGGGAACGAGACAAACTCATAATTGACGACTTCTGGGGCCAGGAACTCAGGAGTGCCAAAGTTCACCTTCAGCTTCTCCCGAGGCTTGTATCTGGGGAAGAGGGGTGCAGAGCACAATGGGAGTGAGCACCGGGAGAAGCTGGGGATGCCAGGCTAATTCTTGTTGGGAGCTAAATACTCCTCAACCCTTGGTGTCAGCCATGTCTTCTAGACTTCACATCCCACCACATGTGGTTCACTGGGACGTCATCACTCCCTCAGGCCCTAAATGCAGACTTTCCTAAGTCACTGGGGAAAATAAGAAAACCACAGTCTTCCTCCTCCAGGTATTTACATTCTGAAATGGAGGGAAGATCAATATATCTTATTTGGCCTCCAGTCACATGAATGAGGGCTTCCCTTGTGGCTCAGCTGGTAAAGAATCCACCTGCAATGTGGGAGACCTGAGTTTGATCCTCTGGAGAAGGGAAAGGCTACCCACTCCAGGATTCTAGCCTGGAGAATTCCATGGACTACAGTCCATGGGGCTGTAGAGTCAGACATGACTGAGTGACTTTCAGCCACTCACTCACTCACTTACAAAAACTGGGTAGAAGCTGTGTGGGGAGCACTGCTCTGTTGTGCAACATGGTTAAAGGGAGGATGGTATGAATTATAGAAAGAGGCAAAATGCTCAGCATCACTGATCATCAAATCAAAACCACAGGGAAGTACAAATCAAAACCACAATGAAATAGTATCCACACCATCAGAAAAAAACAGAACATAGCAAGTGTTGGCTAGGATGTGATGAAATTAGAACCCTTAATAGTGGAAATGTAAAATGATGCAGTTACTATGGAAAACAGTGTGGCAGTTCTTCAAAATCTTTTTTAAGAACTACCATATGATCCAGGAATCTTGCTTCTGGGTATATATCCAAAAAAATTAAAAGCAGCATCTTGAAGTCATATTTATACACCCACATTCATGGCAGCAGTATTTAAAACTAGCCAAAAGGTGAAAGCAACCCAAGTGTCCATCAACAAATTAACGGATAAACAAAATTTGGTATATACATATAATAGAATGTCATTCAGCCTTAAACACATGCTGTAATTTGGATGAACCTCAAAGACATTACAGTAAGTGAAATAAGCCAGTCACAAAAAGACAAATACTGTATGATTCCACTTATATGCGGTTCCCAGAGTAGTCAGTTCAGAGACAGAAAGTAGGATGACGGTTTCCAGGTGCTGGAGGCAGGAGGAAAATGAAGGGTATTTGTTTAATGGGCATAGAGTCTCAGTTTTGCAAGGTAAAAAGAGCTCTGGAAATCAGTTGCACAACAATATGAACATAGTTAAAGATGCTTGCTCCTTGGAAGAAAAGCTATGACAAACCTGCTGCTGCTGCTAAGTCACTTCAGTCGTGTCCGACTCTGTGCGACCCCATAGACGGCAGCCCACCAGGCTCCCCTGTCCCTGGGATTCTCCAGACAAGAACACTGGAGTGGGTTGCCATTTCCTTCTCCAATGACAAACCTAGACAGCATATTAAGAAGCAGAAGACATTACTTTGTTGACAAAGTTCTGTATAGTCAAGCTATGGTTTTTCCAGCAGTCGTGGATGTGAGAGCTGGACCATAAAGAAGGCTGAGCACCAAAGAATTGATGTTTTTGAACTGTGGTGTTGGAGACGACTCTTGAGAGTTCCCTGGACAACAAGGAGATCAAACCAGTAAATTCTAAAGGAAATCAACCTTGAATATTCATTGCAAGAACTGATGCTGAAACTGAAACTCCAATACTTTGGCCACCTGATGCAAGGAGCTAATTCACTGGAAAAGGTCCTGATGCTGGTAAAGATTGAGGGCAGGAGGAGAAGGGGGCAAGAGTGGATGAGATGGTTGGGTTGCATCATTGACATAATTGACATGAGTTTGAGCAAACTCTGGGAGAGAGTGAGGGAAGCCTGGGGTGCTGCAGTCCATGGGGCCACAAAGAGTCAGATACATCTGAGTGACTGAGCAACAATTGTAACTATTCTTAATAATTGCTAACATGGTAAATTTTATATGTGTTTTATAAAATTACAAAAAAAGATTAGAAAAAGTATTCTGGACATGAAGTTTAAGGGAGACTAGGAAGATAATTGATTGCTGTACGGAGAAATTTGATTTTTGCTGAATGGCAAAAGTTGATTTTTAGAATCATTCTTGAAAGAGAAGAAAATCCCTAACTAAAACTTAATGGGCAGCAACAAAGGTGTCCTTCAGTTGGTGAGTGGATAATATAAAGTACATCCAGACAATGGAATAGTATTCAACACAGGGAAAAAAAAAAAAGAAAAGAAAAGAAACAAAGAACCAGCAAGCCATAAAAAGACATGTAAGCGTGCTGGGTCACTTAAGTCGTGTCTGACTCTGCGACCCTGTGGAATGTAGCCCAACAGGCTCCTCTGTCCATGGAATTCTCCAGGCAAGAATACTGGAGTGGATTGCCATGCCGTTCTACAGGGGATCTTCCCAACCCAGGAATTGAACCCACGTCTCCTGCATTGGCAGGTGAGTTCTTTACCACTAAAGCCACCTGGGAAGCCCTGAAAAGACATGGAAGAACCTTAAAAGCATATTGCCAAATGAAAGAAGCCAGTCTGAAAAGGTTACATACTGTATGATTCCAAATATATGACATTCTGGTAAGGGCAAAACTATGGAGACAATAAAAAGATCATGATTGCCAGGGTTAGGGAGGAGGAATGATAAATAGGTGAAGCACAGAGGATTTTAAGGGCAGTGAAGATACTCTGTTGATGAATATATGCCATCATACATTATTTGTCCAAACCCATTTGTTGCTGTTGTTCAGTTGCTAAGTTGTGTCAGTCTCTTTGTGACCCCATGGACTGCAGCACGCCAGGCTTCTCTATGCTTCACTATCTCCCAGAGTTTGTTCAGACTCATATCAATTATGTCGATGATGCAACCCAACTATTTCATCCTCTGTTGCCCCCTTCTCCTCCTGCCCTCAATCTTTCCCAGCATCAGGGTATTTTCTAATGAGTCAGCTTTTGCCATCAGGTGGCCAAAGTACTGTAGCTTCAGCTTCAGCATCAGTCCTTGCAATGAATATTCAGGGTTGATTTTGTTTAGAATTGACTGGTTTGATCTCCTTGCTGTTCAAGGGACTCTCAAGAGTCTTTTCCACCACCACAATTTGAAAGCATCAGTTCTTCGGCACTCAGACTTCTTTATGGTCCAACTCTCACATCCATACATGACTACTGGAAAAACCATAGCTTTGACTATATGGACCTTTATTGGCAGAGTGATGTCTCTATTTTTAAATACACTGTCTAGGTTTGTCATAGCTTTCCTTCCAAGGAGCAAGTGTCTTTTAATTTAATGGCTGCAGTTACCATCTGCAATGATTTTGGAGCCGCCCAAAATAAAATCTATCACTGCTTCCACTTTTTCCCTTTCTATTTGCCATGAAGTGATGAGACCAGATGCCTTGATCTTAGTTTTTTTTTTTTTTTTTTTATGAGTTTTAAGCCAGATTTCTTCACTCTCCGAGTCTTTCACCCTCATCAAGAAGCTGTTTAGTTCCTGTTCACTTTGGGCCATTAGAGTGGTATCATCTGCCTATCTGAGGTTGTTGATATTTCTCCTGGCACTCTTGATTCCAGCTTGTGATTCATCCATCCTGTCATTTCCATGACGCACTCTTCATGGTGGTGGTGGTTTAGTCGCTAAGTTGTGTCTGACTCTTGTGACCCCATGGACTATAGCCCGCCAGGAGCCACCCCCCGCTGCCACCCCATCCATGGGATTCTCCAGGCAAGAATACTGGAGTGGGTTGCCATTTCCTTCTCCAATACTCTTGGTGATACCATCACTAATCCAAACCCACAGAGTGTACAATGTCAAGAGTGCACCTTAATTTAAACTATGGACTTTGGGTGATTATGATGTGTCAAAATAGGCTTATCATTGTTGATGATGCGGGAGGCTTTGCATATGTGGGGAAGGGGATAAATGGAAAATCTCTCTTCCTTACCCCAATTTTGATATGCAACTAAAACTCCTCTAAAAATTAAATATTTATTTTAAAAAATCAATGACTACTTTCTATTTGCAGATACCATGTTAAAAGTTTTATTTATATAAACTTTCATCCCTGTAACAGCACCATGAAGTAAGTCTACTGTCCTCATTTTACAGATGGGGAAATTGAGAGAGAAGAATAAAATAAACATTCTGCTGGCATGGCCCAATTCCCTTAAATCGGGGATATGAATTTTCAAAGTACAGTCTCCTCTCTTTCAAATTTGCCAAGAGCCGGGCAAATGCAAACCTTGAGCCAACACAGCGCACACCCATGCAGCGAAAGTGCACCAAAGATCACCTTGGTGGCTGAGTTGTGGCAGGGAGCCAGGGAGGGGAAGAAAGTGAAAGCCTTCCTCCGGCAGCCTGTTCCTCCCCTGCACGGGCACCTGCCTGGAGCCTCAGAGCCAAGCAGAGAGAACCAGACTGAGAGAAACAGCCTTCCTCTTGGGGACAGAAGGTCCAGGCTCTCAGCCCCCGGACACCACTTTCCTAGGACGCGTTCTTATTTCTGCTGCTTCATCTGCCCCACGCCCACATCTTGTATCACGTGACTTTGTAGTTCCTTCCACTAGAGATGGCATATTTTACCCCATCCCATTATGCTGAGCTTGGCCACGTGAGTGGCTTTGGCTAGTGGTATGTGGGTGGAAGTGATAGGGGGCCAATTTCAAGCTAGGCTGGAGGAATGTGCCCTCCTGCTCCTTGGCCATCACCATGGAAAGAGATGAGAGACACCTGGAAAAGACCTGTCCTCACTGACCTGCATCCAAGCCCAGTTCAACTCAGTCTAGATCAGAAACTCCCTACCAGTGGCATGTGGGTAAAAGTTGAACAACCAGCCATCTGATTTTTTAAAAAAATCCTGATTTTTAGCATCTGCCAATGGTGTAAATATTGATTTCACCATGCCTGATTTTAAAGTACTATCAGGATATCACTGAATAAAGAGTTGAGAAGAGGTAGGCCATAGGACACTATCTTATAGTCTTTCCACAATAAGAATAACAATAGGCATAAATAACCTCATGAGCATAAATAATAGTGAAATGTAGTAAAATAATTAGGAATTATTAAGTTTTTAACATGTAATATCTTGGACCTCCCTGGTGGTGCAGTGTATAACAATCTACCTACCCATGCAGGGGACAGAGGTTTGATCCCTAGTCTGGACGATCCCACATGCCAGGCCGCAACTAAGCCCATACGCTACAACTACTCAGCCCTTGCTCTGGGTCCCACAAGCTGTAATACTGAGCCCACGTGCTGCAGTTACTGAAGCTTCTGCACCCTAGAGCTGGTGCTCTGCAACAAAAGAAGCCAACACAGTGAGAAGCCCGAGCACCACTAGACAGTAGCCCCCACTCTCTGCAACTAGAGGAAGGCCGCATTCAGCCACGAAGACCCAGAACAACCAAAGATGAAAATAAATAATGTAAAATTGTGATATCTTTGTTTCAATATAATTTCTTTAATTGTACATTTATACAATTTAATTTTTAATAATGGTCATGTTTAACAACTGGCTTACAAGATTCCTTATCATGAGCTAGTGTAACTTGGGTCCATCAAACTAATTCCCCAGCTGACTCAAAAATGTGCAGAGGAAAATAACAATTAAGTCACTGTGACTTGTTATACAGCAAGGAGTGTATATGGGTGTGACTCGTTATACAACAGTACTGTGGCAATAGTTAACCAATCCATCCACCCCAAAGTTGGGTCAAAGTATCTAAGATTCCCTTTCCAAATTCCCAGAGCAAGGCCCTCTGTAATCATAAGGTCACATAGGCAGTCACAGTCCATAAGGTTTGGGACAAGCACCTCCTTGCCCTGCCAAAGGATCTGATTAAATGTGCTTAGATTCCAATCTGAGCCCTAGACTGGGAGTCAGGAGGCACACCCCTGCACCCAAAATTCTGGAGACCAAGCTTAAACAAGCTATTTCCCATTTGTCTCCATCCTCGACCCTTTGATATGTCCTTACTTAGACCCACTGATGACTCTTACCACCCAGCCTGCTGTTAAAACTGGTCCCTCTTGCTGGATGTCAGAGCCTCTGAAGATTTGTATGGCCCCTCCCTACTGAAGGCCATACCTCCACTCACAATCTCAGAGCCTTCTCAGCTCTACCCAGAAATACAACTGTACTTTCTACAGTTCTTGTTGGGGGAAATTTTGTCATTTCCTCCCTCTTTACAAACATTTAAACTATTCTGGAGCATAAAGCATACTCTCTCAACACACGTAGTCCCCCCCAGAGGTCCCTCCTCTTAAAATCACACTGCCCAGTAAGCAGGCCAATTTGCCAAACAATCCTTTGGCTGAGTGACCAGTTTGCCAGACTGCTGAGGATGTTTTTGATGTTCTCCTTTCATCTCACAGGCAGAACCCATGAACCTGCGGGCCCAGCTCCACCAAGGGCCATTTCCTGAGCACCGTGTTTTCTGGTACCTACACTTCTCCAGTGCTCTGCAAGTGCCCTCAGCACCCACTGGCCCACCTGCAGCTCCTGCCTTCCCCAGGTCAGCCTGCTCACACGCAGAGCACATCCTATTCTCAGCCCCCAAGTCACACTCGCCCTTTTGCCTCCCCTCCATGGAGAGTCATGCTGGAGCCAGTTGTCACAGGTGCATGAAGGCCAGCTGTGCACCTCTCCTCTCAGCTCTGTACTCAGTGATGTCATATTGGCAGCTTGAAATCAGCCAGAGGTAGCAAAGGTTACAGATCAATCCCCTCCTCTCTCCCGCTGCAGCTGCTGCTGCTGCTGCTAAGTCGCTTCAGTTGTGTCCGACTCTGTGCGACCCCAGAGACGGCAGCCCACCAGGCACCCCTGTCCCTGGGATTCTCCAGGCAAGAACACTGGAGTGGGTTGCCATTTCCTTCTCCAATGCATGAAAGTAAAGAGTGAAAGTGAAGTCGCTCAGTCGTATCCGATGCTTAGCGACCCCATGGACTGCAGCCTACCAGACTCCTCGATCCATGGGATTTTCCAGACAAGAGTACTGGAGTGGGGTGTCATTGCCTTCTCCAGCTGCAGCAGGTTGTTAAACGTTTACCAGCACTATCGCCTGCAGGTAACAAAACTTGGTCCACTTCTCTCTTCTGGCTGCTCAGAAAAGCCTTCTCAGACTCCAGGGACCTCAGGTGGTTACTCCTTGCTCTGAATCCACAGTGTGTCACTGTAAATCCTCATTTGGCAATTGGTCATCTGACATTTGGGAGGGTCCTGCATACATGCTAGCGGTGTGCAGTCTCAGTGAAGAACATACTGTTCCGCAGTGAGGGAACAGTGGTTCTTGTGGAAAAGTGAAACTGAAATTGTTAGTCGCTCAGTTGTGTCTGACTCTTTGTGACCCCATGGACTATAGCCTGTCAGGGTCCCTTGTCATTTCACCAGGCAAGAGTGGGTTGCCATGCCCTTCTCCAGGGAATCGTCCTGACCCAAGGATCAAACCTGGGTCTCCCGCATTGCAAGCAGACTATGCTGTCTGAGCCACGAGGGAACACCGGTTCCAGTGGGGGTGGGGCAAAGAAAGTCTTAGCTATTACAATGGCCTGTGGCTCTCCAAAGGGCCACAGTACATAAACAGATACACAGTACAGCTGTGGCATCATGAAGATGGAACCTGGGGATTAGTAAAGAAATGGTTAAAAAGGCTCTTTGTGGAGCAGGCAGAGACATGAAAACTAGGTTGAGAAGCATGCCCTGGTACATAAGATATGCAAGTGTACAGGATGCATCCCAATTTTATACAACATTACGTGGAAAAATATTAAGCGACTTTTCTTTTACATTATGGGTTGAGTGTGATTTTTAAGGTTTTGGGTTGGGGGGCTTGGTATTGTTAATGAAATACAATACACTGTGTAATGAGGATCCTGAAGGTATAGTGGGATAAGAATGTCCCTCTGCTGTTACTCTAACAACCCCGCACTTGGCCTCCCATCCATCATGTGGAGCACTGAAAATGCACCCTTCACACCCACAAAGAGATAACATCGACCACTTCAACCAGTGGAGCAGTGACCTAGGAAGACCACCACTGTGGTTTTGAACGCAACCTCTGGGAGGCAGATGCTGGACACCAGAGGCTGAACTCAGGCAAGCAACTCTGCCTCCTTGGAGATAAGAGTCTCCTTCCTGCCCTTGTGGAGAGAGTGGAAGATGCTGCAAGGCTCATAAAGTGACAAAACAACTTCTTTGTGGAAAATGATCATTAAAGAAAATTTCAAGGTTTGATTATTCAGCTGTGGTGTGAAGACCTATCTAGAAAGTATGTGATTCTCAGAGACATGTCATTTCCTGGTAGAAACAGAATTCTGGAGGAAGCATGGAGGATGAGCATACCTTTATTCCCATCTTTATAGACTGTGGAAAGTGTTAACTGTTAGTCACTCAGTCATATCTGATTCTTTGCAACCCCAATGGACTGCAGCCCACCAGGCTCCTCTGTCCATGGGATTCTCCAGGCAAGAATACTGGAGTGGATTGCCATTCTTTTCTCCAAGGGATCTTGCTGACCCAGGGATTGAGCCCAGGTTTCCTGCATTGCAGGCAGATATTTTTTTGCTGGGGGGAGGGGTGTTGAACTTTTCTCTTTTACTTATTTTTAAATTGAAGGATAATTGCTTTACAAAATTTTGTTGTGCAGGCAGAGTTTTTATCATCTGAGCCACCAGGGAAGCACTATAGATGGTGGATGTTCTCCCCAATGCCAAGGGTCTCCTACAGCCACCCCATTGGGTATGCATGCCATGGACAAGAGCCCTGCAGAGGCATGGTGTTTATCACACATGACACAGGACAGGATCCAACAGTAAAGCTATCTATACTTCACTAGGCTTGCATTCTAAGACACTTAAATTTTTTTTTTAATTATATATAATGTTCACTGTATGCACTAAACTTGAGAACCTAACCACCCTTATAGGATGGTTCTGCACTATTGATGTAGTATCTCATTTAAACTTCATAACTGCCCATATCAACAGTCACTGCATTATATCACCATTTTACCAAGAGTGAGCCCAGTTCTGAGCCCCCAGAACCTCTTATCCATGGCACCATCCTGCACAGTCACACACTTTCCTGTCTAACCTCGCCATTTTCTGGAAGGCAGAGTTGCTAATGAATGTATCACACATCCTGGCCCCAGGAGACCTGGGGAGTGAATAGAAATGAGCTGCCCAGCACCCCCATTCAGTGATCTCCTTTAACTACCACTCCCCTCTGCTCACACAAGTGGTTTGAAGTATAGTTAATTCTTTTTTTAGATTTTATTTTTAGTTGGAGGTAATTACTTTACAGTGTTGTGTTGGTTTCTGCCATCAGATCAGATCAGATCAGATCAGTCGCTCAGTCGTGTCCGACTCTTTGCAACCCCATGAATTGCAGCACGCCAGGTCTCCCTGTCCATCACCAACTCCCAGAGGTCACTGAGACTCACATCCATCGAGTCCATGATGCCATATAACAACGTAAATCAGCCATAGGTATATACATATGTCCCCTCCCCGTTGAATCTCCCTCCCACCACACTATCCCAGCCCTCTGGCTTGTCCCAGAGCACTGGGTTGAGCTCCCTGTGTTCTATAGCAACTTCCCACTAGCTATCTATTTTGTACGTGGTAATATGTGTGTTTCACGCTATTCTCAAATTGTCCCACCTTCTCCTTTCCCTGTTCTGCCCACAAGTCTGTTCTTTATGTCTGTGTCTCTATTACTGCCTTGCAAATCATCACTACCATTTTTCTATATTCCATATATTTGTGTTAATATACAATATTCATTTTTCTCTTTCTGACCTATTTCACTTTGTAGGACAGGCTCTCACATTGCTCAGAATGGCCATCATCAAAAAACAATACATGCTGGAGAGGATGTGAAGAAAAGGGAACCCTCTTGCACTGCTGATGGGAATGTAAATTGATACAGCCACAATGGAGAACACTATGGAAATTCCTTTAAAAAAACTGGAAATAAAACCACCACATGACCCAGCAATCCTACTACTGGGCATATACCCTGTGAAAACCACAATTCAAAAAGATTCATGTACCCCAATGTTCATTGCAGCACTATTTACATTAGCCAGGACATGGAAGCAACCTAGATGTCCATCGACAGATGAATGGATAAGGAAGTTGTGGTACATATACACAATGGAATATTTTGTTGTTCAGTTGCTAACTAATGGAACATTACTCAGTCATGCTGCTGCTACTGCTGCTAAGTCACTTCAGTCGTGTCCGACTCTGTGCGACCCCATAGATGGCAGACAGCCCACCAGGCTCCCCTGTCCCTGGGATTCTCCAGGCAAGAACTCTGGAGTGGGTTGCCATTTCCTTCTCCAATGCATGAAAGTGAAAAGTGAAAGTGAAGTCACTCAGTCGTGTCCGACCCTCAGTGACCTCATGGACTGCAGCCTTCCAGGCTCCTCCATCCATTGGATTTTCCAGGCAAGAGTACTATAAAAAGTAACAAATTTGAGTCAGTTCTAGTGAGGTGGATGAACCTAGAACTCTACAGCCTTTTAAGGAGAAACAGAGCCTGCAGGATAAAGCTGCCCTCTGTGGCAGTAAGGAGGGTAGTGACAAGGCCTGTCTATATAGTTTTTGTGAAGGCCACCAACCTTATAAGAGAGCTTTCTCATATTAGTCTTCAAAATTCAAAAACTGGCTGAGTTGTGGGTAACCATATCCAAGAGAGCTATCAAGAGTCCCCAAGCAGTTCTGTTGAAGTACCAAAATACAACTCCCTTACCTTCTGGCCAGCCCAAAGTCAATGATCTTAATTTGGTGTCCTGTCTGATTGACACACAGTATGTTCTCAGGCTGGGAAAGAAAAAGAAGTTTGCTTAGCTCAATCAACAACTAGGAAGGTCTGAGCTCCCCCACCTATTTGTCAATAGGCCTCAGTTTCCAAGCCTCCAAGGGAAAGCCCTACAGGGCAGCCCTTCAGGGATGGATAGATAGTGAAAATGAATGATGCGGGCTAGTGGGAGACAATAAGGAGTGCTGTGAACCATGAGAACCCGGACAACTCCTGCCATGTATAAAGGGCAGCCATTGCTCGGCTCCAGCCACTGGAGCTCCACCACACAGAAATGTAGGTCCAGTCACCAGAGTTATCAGTCCTCAAGGGATCCCAGAAATTCAAGTAAAAACTCCATGCTTTTAAATGTTGACAACTTAATCCAATTTAAACACATACTTATGTGTGGGCGTCAAACACAACATATCTGGGATGTAGACTTGGCCCATGAGCTGCTTGTTTGAGACCACTGGCTTGGGGTGCTGCTTCCAAACCTTGGCTGCATACTAGCATCATCAGGGGAGCCCTCGAAAGTCCTGACCAATTAAATCAGAATCTCAAGTGTGGGACCAAATCTGCAGTAATCTGGTCAAGGAGATCAGAGCTGCCAAATGCCATCCTGCCATTTTGCGGTGACAGCTGTCACCCATGGAATGGAGGTAATAGACTTGACATGCTTCTCTTAAGTCTTTCATATCAGCTTGGAGGCCCTGAGGAAGACTGGAATAATTCTTGCTGCTTGTGGCAGACAAATTCGAAGGTGGGGAGGGGTTGAGGGCAGATGGAAGGCTTATAGAACAAAGGACAGGGACACCTGAGGTCAGAGCCTGCAGTCCAGGGGTCCATTAGCAGGGTCTGTAGCCCTAGATGAGTACTTTCCCATTCCAGAAATTTCAGTGTCTCCATCTGTAAAATGAGAGTAATAACCTCTTCCTGCCTTCCTCCTGGGAAGGTGTAAAGATCAAATGATATAATAATGCATTAAAGACTTTACAGCTTGTGAAGCAAATATACCAGGCACTATTTCTCCCAATAGAAGATTTTATTGCTACTTATGTTACAGTGGGGTTGTGAAACTTCTCAGATAGGTTCAGAAAAATGATGATAAAAAATCTTCAGGCCTTCTTTATACGATTTAGAATAACACTGTCCAATAGTGTTACATACATAATTCAAAAAATTCTAATAGCCACATTAAAAAAGTAAAAAGAAATAGGTGAACTTAATTTTCATAAAAGCATTATTGAAATATAAATAATAAAGATGTGATGATAAAATTACCATTTTAAAGTATACAATTCAGTGGTTTTTCAGTAGATAGTTTACCACTCTAGTTTTAGAACATTTTCATCACTTCAGGAAAAAAAAAAACATACTCATCAGCAGTCATTCTCCATCCTCCTTACTTACAACTCCTGACAACCAATAATGTATTTTCTATCTCTGTAGATTTGCCTGTTCTGGGAATTTCATATAAATGGAATCATAAATACATATGTGACCTTTTGCATCTGACTTCTTTCACTCAACATATCTTCAGGGTTCATCCATATATCAATACTTTATTCCTTTTCATGGCTGAATAATAATTAATTATAAGGACAATATACCTACCACATTTTGTTTACCTGTTCATCAGATAGTAAACATTGGTGTTGTTTCTACTTTTTGGCTATTTATGCATAATGCTGCTAAGGAAGTTTTTGTGTTGACTTGTGTTTTCAATTCTTGAGACTATACCTAGAAGTGAAATTGCTGGTCATATGATAACTCCATGTTTAACATAATAGAAACTACCAAATTGTTTTTTAAAGTGGATGCATAACTTTACAATCCCACCAGCAATGTCTGAGGGTTTCAGTTTCTCTCAATCCTAGCCAACACTTGTCTGCCATTTTTACTTTTTATTTTAGTTAATCCAGTAGGTCTGAAATAGTATCTCATTGTAGTTTTGATTTACATTCTCTCTTGACTAATGATGTTAAAAATCTTTTCATATGCTTATTGGCCATTTAAAAATCTTCATTAGACAAATGTTTATTCAAATTTATCATTCTCATTAAGTTGTAAGTATTCTTTATACACCCTAGGCACAAGGCCTTTATCAGATAAATGATTTGAAAATATTTTCTCCCATCTGTGGGCTGTCATTTCATTTCCATGATGGTCCTTTGAAGCATAAAAATTTTTTAATTTTGATGAAATCTAAATTTATCAACTTTTCTATCTTGTGCTTTTTGAGTCAGATATAATTTACTCCTACACTATCTTCTAACAATTTTATAGTTTTAGCTCTGACATTTAGGTCTATGAGCATTTGAGTTAACTTTTATTTATAGAATGAGGTGGGGCTTCAACTTTTATGTGGATCTCAAGCATGGTGTCCCAGCATCATTTGTTGCAAAGACTACTCTTCCCCCACTGAACTGTCATGGCACTTTTCTCAAAAATCCATTGACCACAAATAAAAAGGTTTAAATCTAGACTCTTAATTGTATCCCATTGATATGTCTGCCCATCCTTACATCATAACACATTTTTTATTTATGTAGCTTAGTAGTAGATTTTGAAGTCAGGAAATGTGAGTCCTCCAACTTTGTTCATCATCTTCTTTTTTTGTTGTTGTTCCTCTTTTTCAAGATTGTTTTTGCTCTCCTGGATCCCAAGAATTTCCATCTGAATTTTATGATTAGATTATTAATTTCTGCAAAGAAGTCTGACAAGACTGCATTAAACATATAGATCATTTTGGAGAGTATTGTCATCTTAATAACATTAAGTTTTCTGACCTATGGGATGTCTTTCCATTTGCTTTTATCATCTTTAATTTCTTTCAACAATGTTTCATAGTTTTCAGAATATAAAGTTTATACATCTTTGGTTAAATTCATTTCTAAGTACTTTATTCTTTCTGATGTTACTGTAAATGAAATGGTTTTCTTAACTTTATTTATAGAATGTTGATTGCTAATGTATGGAAATACAATTGATTTTTACATCTTAGATCCTGCAACATTGATGAACTCATTTATTAGTTCTAATAGTTTCTTTCTACCCTCCTTAGGATTTGCTATAAACAAAATCAAGTCATCTGTGAATAGAATTTTACTTCTTCCTCTCCAATCTGGATACCTTTTATTTATTTTCTTGCCTAATTGCCCTGGTTAGAACCACAAGTACAATGTTTAATAGAAATGGCAATATTATACATCCTTGTCTAGTTCCTGATCTTAAAAGGAAAGCATTCAACCTTTTACCATTAAGTTTATTATTACCTGGGGGATTTTCATAGGTGGCCTTATCAAGCTAAGGAAATTCTATATCTAATTTGCTTAGTGTTTTCATCATGAAAAGGTGTTCAGTTTTGTCAAGTGCTTTTTCTGCAGCTACTAAAATGATCAGGTGATATCATCCTTTAGTCTTTTAATATGACATATTACATTGATTGATTTTCTTATGTTAAACCAACTTTGCTTTATTGGAACAAATCCCAGTTTGTGGTGTGTATAATCCTTTTTATATGTTGCTGCATCTGGTCCCATCACTACATGGGAAATAGATGGAGAAACAGTGGAAACAGTGTCAGACTTTATTTTTCTGGGCTCCAAAATCACTGCAGATGGTGACTGCAGCCATGAAATTAAAAGACGCTTACTCCTTGGAAGGAAAGTTATGACCAACCTAGATAGCATATTCAAAAGCAGACATCACTTTGCCAACAAAGGTTCGCCTAGTCAAGGCTATGGTATTTCCTGTGGTCATGTATGGATGTGAGAGCTGGACTGTGAAGAAGGCTGAGTGCCAAAGAATTGATGCTTTTGAACTGTGGTGTTGGAGAAGACTCTTGAGAGTCCCTTGGACTGCAAGGAGATCCAACCAGTCCATTCTGAAGGAGATCAGCCCTGGGATTTCTTTGGAAGGAATGATGCTAAAGCTGAAACTCCAGTATTTTGGTCACCTCATGCGAAGAGTTGACTCATTGGAGAAGACTCTGATGCTGGGAGGGATTGGGGGCAGGAGGAGAAGGGGACGACAGAGGATGAGATGGCTGGATGGCATCACTGACTCGATGGATGTGAGTCTGAGTGACCTCCGAGAGCTGGTGATGGACAGGGAGGCCTGGCGTGCTGCAGTTCATGGGGTCGCAAAGAGTCGGACACGACTGAGCGACTGATTTGATCTGATCTGATCTGATACTGAGTTAAGTAATATTTTATTGAGAATATTTATGTCTATATTCATAAGGGATACTGTACTATAGTTTCATCATGAGGTCTGCCTGGTTTTGGGATGAGGATAAGTTAGGTCTTCTAAAATGAGTGAGAAAATGCTTCTTTCTCTTCTAATTTTAAACATTTTGTGAAGGATTGGTGTTAACTCTTTAGACATTTGATAGCCATATGGGCCTAGGATTTTTTTATGGGTAGTTTTTATACTAGTTTGACTGTTTTACTTGTTATAAGTCTATTCAGATTTTCTGTTCCTTTTTGAGCCAGTTTTCAGATGTTTGTGCCTTTTAGGGAATCTCCATTTTATCTATATTATCTAATCTACTGGCATATAAGTTTTCATAATATTCTCTTATAATCCTTTTTTAATTTTGGTAAGGCTGGTAGTGATGTCCCCTCTTTCATTCCATTTATTTTATTTTTTCATTCCATTCATTTTAGTAATTGAGTCTTCTCTCTTTCTCTCTAGTTCAAGATAGCTAAGGATTTGTCAACTTATTCATCTTTTCAAAGAATCAACTTCTTTTCACTGATTTTCTCTACTGTTTCTCTGTTTCCTGTTTCAATTACTTCTGCTCTAATCTTTCTTATTTCCCTCTTTCTACTTGTTTTGAGTTTAACTAGCTTTTCTTTTTCTAGTTTCTTAAGGTGGAATATTAGATCAAATCTTTTTAACATATAAGAGTTCACAGCTACAAATTTCTAGTTTAGATGCGCCCCATAAGTTTTAACATGTTGTGTTCTCATTTTCATTCATCTCAAAGTATTTTCTAAAACTTAATTTTAGTAATAATTTTATTTAGTGAAATATATGAAAATATTATCATTTTAATAGGTTACCAAAATAAAAATATTTATGAGATCTTTTCAATTATTTTTATTATATTGCCTTTGAAGTCCAGTATGTATTTTACATTTATAGCACATCTCAATTCAGACACTAAAGTTTCATCAGAAGTACTTTAGATGTATTTAGATCTCATGAATTGGTGGATTCTTTACCACTGAGCCACCTGGGAAACCCTTTATTTATATTTAGATTGCACGAAATTGATAGTTTTTGAAAAGCAGATTAACATGTTGAAGTTGTTCTAAATATACTTTATGGTTTTTAATAATTTAATCATATCAGTTTTTTATTTAATTAAAAACTAATAAAATTTAAACTTTAGTTCCTTAGTCACACTAGTTATGTTTCAAGTGAACTATTAGAATATTTCATATTTTAATTCAACCAACATTCCTAGGAGGTAGATATTATTAATCTCCACTTTTCAATTGATGAGCTTATGCAAGACCAATCAACAAGATCAAGGAACTTATGTAAGACCTCCTGGTCAGGAAGAGGCTGAACTAACACCAGCTCTGCTCCTGGCTGGAAACAGACCTTGGCAATGACTGTCTCCTGCTGTAGTGTCACAGGTATTGTCCCAAAGGCTGTTCATTGATCCTGAATCACAGAACTGCTCATGCCACAGAAAGCTGGTCCAGAGGCTCTGGAATTAGCTCCAGTGAGCAGGGAAGTTTGAGGCTGATTCCTCACCGTCTCTACCATTTTTCATAGCACCACAGTGTTACAGTCTGATGTCAATCCAGAAAGATGGTCAGAAGGAGCAGTGTGCAAACATGTAGGTCCAACCAACCCACTTCCCATCTTCTGTAGAGAGCCACTGAGATTCCCGACAGAGGTTGTAGAGAAAAATTCTCCTATGGCCACCATGCAAATCAAAACCACAATGAGATATCATTTTATTCCTGTTAAAATGAATGTCATTCAAAAAACAAGAGATAACAAGTGTCAGTGAGGATGTAGAGAAAAGGCAGCCTTTGTGTACTGCTGCTGGGAGTACAGTACACAAAGTGGCGCAGCCACTGTGCAAAACAGTGTGGTGTTTCCTCAAAAAATTAAAAATACGACTACCATGCAATCTAGCAATTTCACTTCTGGGTATATATCCAAAGGAAACCAAATCACTGTCTTGAAGAGATATTTGCACCCCCATATTCACTGCAGCATTATTTACAATAGTCAAGTGTCCATCGACAGATGAATAATTTTTTAATGTGTTATATATACACAACAGAATATTATTCAGCCATAAAAAAGAAAGAAATTCTGCCATTTGCAACAACATGGAATTTGACAACATTATGCAGAGTGAAATAAATCAGACATAGAAAAACACTTACTGTATGATCTCAGTTATAAGTAGAATCTATTTTAAAAAATCACCCAGAACTCATACAAACAAATGAGTGGTTTGTTCAGGGAACAAATTAGTGGTTGCCAGAAGTGGGGAGGTGGAGGGTTTGGGGAAATTGTTGAAAGTGGTCAAAAGGTACAAACTTCCAGCTATAAAATAAAAGTCCTTATAATGTACAGCATGCTGACTGTAGTTAACAACACAGTATTATATACATGAAAGTTGTTAAGTGAGGAGATCTTGAAAGTTCTTATCACAAGAAAAGAAACTGTAACTATGTGAGGTGGTATAATTAACTAAACTGTGGAATCATTTTGCAGTGTATACGTATATCAACAATTATGTTTATACTTTAAACAAAAACAATGTTACCTGCCAATTATATCTAGATAAAACTGGAAACAAACTTTACAGATAAGGTGACTCAGATGGTAAAGAATCCGCATGCAGGAGACCCGGGTTTGATCCCTGGGTTGGGGAGATGTCCTGGAGAAGGGAATGGCTACCCACTCCAGTATTCTTGCCTGGAGAGAGTATTCTTGTCCATGGACAGAGTAGCCAGGTGGGCTACAGTCCATGGGATCGCAAAGAGTCAGACACGACTGAGCAACTAACACTTTCATTTTCCACTTTTCAGACTCACCAAGAAAGAGAGAGAGAGAGAGAGAGGAATTTATTGCCAACAAACTGGACAACCTAGAAGAAATGAATTAATTCCTAGAATCGTAACATCTAGATAAGACCAAATCATGAAGAAATAGGAAATCTGAACAGACTAATTACTAGTAATCAAAAATACCCCAAAAAACAAAAGTCAAGAACCAAATGGCTTCACTGGTGAATTTTACCAATCATTAAAAAATTGGTATCAATCTTTCTCAAACTCTACCAAAAAATAGAAGAGGAGGGAATACTTTCAAAGTCATTTTATAAGTCCAGTGTTACCCTGATACCAAAACCAGACAAGGATATTACAAGAAAAGAAAATTACAGGCCAATATACCTGATAAGAATAGATGTATAAATCCTCAACAAAACATTAGCAAATCAAGTTCAACAATACATAAAAAGATTATACACCATGATCAAATGATATTTATTCTAGGGATGCAAAGATGGTTTAATGCATACAAACCAATCAGTGTGATACAACACATTAACAAAATGAAAAATAAAAATCATGCTATCATCTCAATAGATACAGTAAAAACACCTAAAAAAATCAATATCCATTTCATGATTAAAAACTGTCAACAAACTAGGTACAGAGGGAATATACCTTAACGTAATAAAGATCATAAATGCTGCTGCTGCTGCTAAGTTGCTTCAGTCGTGTCTGACTCTGTGCAACCCCATAGACAGCAGCCCACCAGGCTCCCCCGTCTCTAGGATTCTCCAGGCAAGAACACTGGAGTGAGTTGCCATTTCCTTCTCCAATGTATGAAAATGAAAAGTGAAAGTGAAGTCACTCAGTCATGTCCGACTCCTAGCGACCCCATGGACTGCAGCCTACCAGGCTCCTCCGTCCATGGGATTTTCCAGGCAAGAACACTGGAGTGGGGTGCCATTGCGTTCTCCGAATAAAGATCATATATGAGAAGTCCATAAATAATATTCTCAATGGTAAAAAGCTAGAAGATGTTCCTCTAAGTTCAGGAACAAGACAAGGATGCTCACTCTCACTACTTTTATTCAACACAGTATTGGAAGTCATAGACAGAGTAATTAGGTGATAAAAAGAAATAAAAAGCATCCAACTCAGAAAGTAGTAAAACTCACTATTTGCAGATGACACGATATTAAGTCTTCACCAAAATACTGTTGGAACTTAAAAACAAATTCAATATATTTTCAGAATACAAAAGCAATATACAAAAAATCAATTGCACATCTATACACTAAAAAGAAACTATTAGGAAAGAGAAATGAAGAAAACAGTCTGTCTTACAGCTGATCAAAAAAATACTTCGGAGTAAATTTAACAAGTTAGTGAAATATCTATATACTAAAAACTGTAAGACGTTGATGAAAGACATTAAAGAAGACAAATAAATGGAAAAATGCCCTGTGCTCTTCGTTGGAAGGATTAATATTAAAACGTCCTTACTATTAAATGTCCTTACTACCCAAAGCAATCTATAAATTTAAGGCAATCCCTATCAAAATTCCAGTGGCAATTTTCACAGAAATACAGAGAACAATCTAAAATCTCTATGGAACTACAAAATACTCCAAATAGCCAAAGCAATCTTGGGGAAGAAAAACAAAACTGGAGGCACCACACTTCCTGATTTCAAACTGTTAGAAAGCTATACTAATCAAAATAGTGTGATATCAGCATAAAAACAAACAAACAGGTCAATGGAACAGGACAGACAACTGAGAAATAAACTATGTATTAAAAAGAAAGAAAAGAATGGCCACTGCATGCTTACTTTTCATCAAGTAGACAAAAGAAGCTGCAATGCATTCATTCAATGGACTATATGATGGCCCTTATAAAGAATCAGACAAGATGTCCACACTATACTTAAAAAGGCAAGTTTAAAAATGGAATGTACAGTAAGCTCCCCTTTGTGAGTGTTTTTCATGCCAACGTGCTAAAACAGAAGACCTCTCAGCACAGAGGCTGGGTGAGAAGAACTTTCACTGTGCATTTTAAATATTTCTATATTGTCTATATTTGTTAGTACATGCATGTGTATCTATTTTAATTTTTTAAAAACTAATTTTTGAATTTTTTTATAGGAAAAAAAAAGTTGTTTCATTTGATCTTTAAGGAACACTTAATGAGGTAGCTATTTTCCACATCTCACAGATGGAGAAACTGAGGCTATGAGACTTGGCCTGCACTAGACTCCAGAACTAGGCCATGGCAGAGCCAGGAAAGGAAGCCAGGACTGTGTGATGACAGAGCTCTCAAAGATGAGAGAGCTGCAGAGGCTCAGGAACATGGGCACCCCCCCCCACCACATGCCCAGGGTGGAGCCTGACCTTGAGGTCCAAGTGCAGGACGTAATGCTGATGGAGGTAATGGACACCCTCGCAGATCTGCTTGGTGAACAAGACCACGTCCAGTTCAGTCAGGTGGTACTTCTCCTCTGTGATCCGGTCAAAGAGCTCGCCCCCATCCACACTGCCAGGGCGAAAGGAGAGGCAGACACTGACTGAGCAAGACTCTCAGAGGACTGGTCTATGCATCACCAGGTGAGACGAGGGCACCACTCCCATCTGGGGTTTTACGGGAGGGCAAGCGGGGGAACCTTTGCTCTGGTCTATTCCTAGCTCAGAGTGTGGGTGATAAAAAGGAAGTGATGGGCCAAATGGGAGACTGGGGCTTGTCTGCAGTACTGATGACCCAGGCTCACTCTGGATACTCACTGTTAATACTCCAGACCCAGGTTATAAACTCATTGGCCTACAGGGGCCTACATGGCAAGAATCTAAGTGGACAAATCAGACCAGGTGTGAGACAAAAGTTTTCTTGGAATACACAGCCTTTAGTCTAACTTTTGTTTTTCCATTTTTTATAGAGGCATGACATGACAAAGGTTTCACTCTCCTCAGTTGCACCAGAAGGAAAACAGCAACACAAGCACGCTAATAAATGTCCCCTGAGTCCCTGGCCTCAGCACTATGGGTAGTTGAAAGTGGTGGGGACGGTAGCAAATGGGAAATTGGTTGCCCTGTCTACAAAGGTCAGTTACCACAAGCTCCATCATACCACTTCCAACTGAGATCCAGCATTACTAGATCTTTTATATTTGCAAGAAAAATCAGGCACCTAAGTTTTAATGTGAAATTTCCCAATTTCCAACTGTTAGCACTAAATCAAAATTACTAAAATTTATGTAGGCCAAAATAATATCTGCAGGTCAAGCCAGGCTCGCTGGTCACTGGTTTCTGACAAATGGCCTTGTCCTCTGTGTTTTATGTTGGAGGTCAGGTAGAGGAAGTGATGGCATTCCCTGGGTGTCACAGAGAGGGCAAAGGGAGAGTTTTGCTGCAACCTTGGCTCCTAGCCCCACCCTGAGCCCTGGCCCTGCCTCCCACTCACTACTCCATGACGAGGGTAAAGCTGTTCTTGCTCTCAAAGGCGTCGTAGAGCTGGATCAGGTTCACATGGCTGAGCTGGTTCATGATGTTAATCTCATTCTTGACATCCTCCTTGTGAAGCCAACAGGGAGAGGAGTTTCCAAGAAATGGGTTAGGAAGAGCAGTCAGTTGCATCTCCCAAGACACACACACACACACACACACACACACACTCACACCCTGCATCCTCATTTCCTGCAGCATCACCAGGTTTCCTCAACTCACCATCCACACCAGCTTCTTACAACAGAAGGGACCTACTCATTTCCCAGATAGGAACCCTGAGACCCCAAAAAGAACCCTGGAGATCTGGGAGGACCCTGTTCCCCAGGGTGCAAGGTGACTGCTGACTAGAGTGTGGGAGCCAAGGAAAGGTGGCCAGGTTTCCTGCTCAGCGTGGAGGGGCCTGAGGCAGTGCAGGACCCAGAGGGGCCTAGAAGGAAGTGAAGGAGTCCTGAGGTTGGCCCAGAGCACCCGTTGGCCTGGGGCAGACACCTCACCCGGTCCTTGGCGCTCTTCACTTTGATGATCTTGGCCGCCAGCGAGAGGCCTGTGGCCTTCTCCGTGCATCTGTGAACCTGGCCAAACCGGCCCCTGCAGAGAGAGACACGATGACACAGCAGGCTCAGAGCCCCAGAGGCATACCCTGCATGTGAGTGGGGGCCAGCCCTATCTGGGACCCTGGACTTTCTGGTCCTACCTCAACTCCACATACGCTATAGGGATTACCTTGCCCACCAGAGGTATCATAGTCACCGCCCCACACTGCTACCTGACCCTGGAGAAGAGCCTCTTCACCCCAAGGTATGGGCCATCCTGCACCCCAGGGGAGTGCCCCACAGCCACACCACCCAGGCCGTCCTGTACCACAGAGGTCATTCCTCTTAACCCACCCCATATTGGCTCTCATTTCAGCTGCAGTACATGGGCCCCAAGCCCGCACTGTGGGCCCACCTGTACCCGCCACTTTGTCTCACTCACACCACATGGGCCCTCCTGCTCTCTGCGGCTGTCTCCTCACCCACTCTTTATGAGCTCTCGGCTCACGCTCTCGCCTTTCGGGACATCCCGCTCTTGGCTGTGGCTCCATCAGTCAGTTCCTGAGAACCAGCAGCAGCGCCCGGTTGTCCAGTTGCCCTCCCCACCCCCGTCAAGGCAGAAGGCCCGCTTACCCTCCCAGGACTTCATGCTGGCACACTGTGTAGCCCGCTGAGGTCGAGGTCTCCCTGACACTCACCACCCGGTGCTCGAAAGGGGCCGGCGGGGCTGGACTGTCGTCTGTTCAGGAGACAGCAGCCCGTGAGTCTTCTTCATGCAGCCCCTACCCCTCAGCTCCCCCCACCCCCCACCGCCACCCCGACCCCCAGACCTAGCCCCTCTTGGTTCAAAAAGGCTTCTGCCGGCTTGTTGGGGGTTTATCAAGGGAGCATTCAGAGTGTTCCCGGGACAGCTCCATGATTTCTGCAACCCTGGACCCAGAGCAGGGGAAAATACTGCTATTTCCTTTTAGTCTGTCTCGCAAGCAACTTTCTGCTCCCCAAAGTAGAAGGTTGAATGTGCTTTGAGAGTGTTTTTGTGTGTGTAAGGTGACCCTGAGCCCTAGACTACAAGGGGGTAGCTTTTGTAGGGTTTTTTGGTTTTCTGGGCCCCTGGAAATGGCTGTGTGGCAAAGACTCCGTTTTTAGAATTCCAGTCTGAAGTCTCCTTCACTGCAAAGTAACTGCCTTCTGTTCTCAAGGTTTGCACACAAGGTTCAAGAGCCCAGTGGTCAGATTCTGGCTCTGTCAGCACAGACCCTGTGGCCTTACAGGTGCTTCTCGGCCTCTCTTGTGTCTCATGTGTCCTCACTCCACGGACCTGTAAGGGTAAACACAGCCACAAACGCCTGAGGCTTGGCTCACAGAGTCCTCAGCTAACATTGGCTTGATCACCATCTCAAGTCTCAGAAAAGACTAAAGTCACAGGTTGCTCTCAGCTGTGTTTCAGGAATTAAGGGAGGCCGTGTCCACATCTGGACCAGGTCATACAAGGGGAAAGGAAGCAACCAGAGATATCAGAGCAACTTCAGAGCTTGGAAGAGCCAAGGAGCACCAGGATGACCTGCACAACACTCAGCCCTTCCTCAGGGCCTCCAGAAATTCTGGGACAGGGAATTGGCAAAGGGTGGCCTCCCTGCAGCCACATGGGATGCGGGCTCCCATGAGGGTGTGGCCCTAAGGGCTGAAAGACTCAAGGCCCTTTGGGTCACAGGAACACAAGGACACCTACCACCACCACTGGGACAGAAAGCAGATCAGCAGCCCCTTCCTGATCCTGGATGAGTCAGCCCACTGGGTGCAAATGGCTAATAGTAGGTTATACACATCAGGTAATGGAGGAAGGAGCCTTCCCTATCTCAATCCAGAATGATGCCAGTTCTATTGGGCAGGCAGGTGGCTTTGAGAAATCCACCCAGTTGAGTCCCCCACGTTTCCTTCTCTCCCATGGCTATAGCCAACCTGCTGCATGTCTATGCCTTGGTCTCCAGCTCTGGGATGTGCTGGCAGGCTGTTCTGAGTCCTGGTCTCCCAGACATTATCCCCACATTATCTCTACTTGGAAGCTTCAGGGAGGCCCCCCCAGAGTAGGTCTTTCAGACTCACTTACCTTGCACACAGCAACGGCCTCACTTACCTAGAACTAGGCTGCCCGCCTCAGCTCCTGGGGGTGTACTGCTTCCTGCTTCAGCACTGCCCGCACCCCTAGCTGTGCAGTCCTTCCCAGGGTCAGGGTTCCCTGCTCCTGGGTTCGTGTCCTGCTGTGGGCCTGGGGCCCCGGAATCAGCTCCCTTGTCCCTCCTGGCCCTGCTTGGCGCCATGGTCAGCTCGGACCCAGGTCCTTGCTTCTCTTTGGCCTTTGCTCCCCCATCGCAGCTCCGCTTCCGCACACTGGCTCCTCTGAGGATAGGTTTTCCTGACTCAGTCCCAGGGGCCTGGGGGCAGCACCTGGGCCCAGGTGGGTCCTGCTCACCTGGAGGCACAGCTGCTGGAGTCTCTGCAGGGGGTGAGGTTCTGAGGCTGCCCCCTCGTGTCACAAGCAGCTCCCCAGGGGTATCTGTCTCCTGCACATGGATGGAGATCCTGGGACAGAGAGAAATGTGGCAAGAACTCAAATCCGAGCATACCTGGGCTCAACTGCCTTCTGCTGCCACTCACTAACCATGGTCTCTTAGCCTTAGCGTTCTCATCTGTTAAAAGTGTCCTTTTATAATAGTAAGAGTTAGCTTGTGATTGAAACCAGCAACCAACCCCTACCCCTCTCTGCCCAGACACCACACTGGGGAGAGGCTGGTTTCAGTGACACGCGGTGCCACTGGGGGAGACTTGAAGAACCTGTGGTGGACGGTGGGTGAGAGGAGTGGGAGGACGGGCACCGGACACCTCTGTGGCCCCTTGAAAACATGATTCTGCCCCACAAGTGTGGTGGCCTGGAGGCAGGAGACCTGGGCTGTTCCCTCCCTTCTCTGGGCCTCCGTTTCCCTTCTCTTAAGTGAAGAGAAGGGTGAACCAAGTCAAACATCATACTAGAAGCCTCAGGTTAGACATACTTTAGTAAAATCAGGGAATTGTTCATAAGACTCTGGACTTTCTGTTTCTCCTGAAGAAACAGTCCTAGCTGTGCTGGGCCTGCATGCTTACACACTTGAGGAAATTCTCTGCCTCCCTACAAGTCCCCAATGCCATTGGGCCCATCTCATCCATACTTGTTCCCCAGACAAAGCAGTACTTTGGTTTGGGACCCCAGCTGGAGGTCGGGAAAGCCCTCTAAGCCCCAACATTCAGAGGAAAGGACCCTGATCCTGGGAGCTTCAGACCCTGCTGCTCTGCCACCAGGTTACTAGACAGGGCTGGGTCTGGGCAAGTCTAGCCTCAGCAACCACTTCTGTCAAACAGGGATGATAATACCTCATGGATGTGCTGAGAGCCAACTAAGAAAAGAAGACACAGAGGTTCTAATAGTGAAGACTAAAATGGTGCAGGCACTGTGGAAATCAGTATGACAGTTTCTCAGAAATGTGAAAATATATTACCACGTGATCCAGCAATCCCAATTCTGGAAATAAACCCAAAATAATTAAAAGCAGAACCTCAAAGAGATATTTGTACAGCCTTGTTCATGGCAGTATTATTCTCAACAGTCAAATGTGGAAGCAACCGAAGTGTCCATTGACAGATGAAAGAATAAATAACATGTTGCATATACACATAATGGAATGGTATTCATCCTTATGCTAAGTGAAATAAGCCAGTGACAGAAAGGCAGATTCTATATATTTGAATGAATGAGTTATATGAAGGACCCGTGCTGCTGAGCTCAGTCACTTAGTCATGTCTGACTCTTTGTGATCCCACGGACTATAGCCTGCCAGGCTTCTCTGTCCATGGGATTTTCCAGGCAAGAATACTGGAGTGGGTTGCCATTCCATTCTTCAGGGGATCTTCCCAACCCAGAGATCGAACCCACATCTCCTGCATTGGCAGGCAGATTCTATACCACTGAGATACCTAGGAAGCCCATAGGAAGGACCCAGAGTAGTCAAATTCATAGAGACAGACAGTAGAATGGTAATTATGGTAGTAGTTTCAGATTTACAAAATGAAAAAGCTCTGGAGATCTGTGTCATAACAATATGAATATACTTAACACCACTGAACTATACATTTAAAAATGGTTACAACTATGAATATTATGTCATATGTTTTTTAACAAAAAAAAATTTTTTTTTTAATTAGGACTTCCCCTAGCAGCTGGAGGCCTGGTTCCCTCCTTTGCCTGTTCCTGAATGCACCTGGTTCTGCAGACTGTTCACGGCTAAAGCTTGGGTAGGATGTAGCAAAATTCCCCTGACACCCCTCAAGAGCAATTACAGGTTGGTGATAACAGGGCAGGATGGGAAAGGTGGCATCCAAGCCCAGCTCAGGCATTGCCTTGATCAAGGAACATGGGAAACTGCAGGAAACCAGTGTCTGGAAGAATATACAGGTAGTCAGGTGGCCACTGCCATGTAGAGACAACATTTTCCTCAAGATACACCCATGTGCTAGATGAGGGAGGGTAGCTAGTGATCTCCCCAGTTCCTAAGCCCAGTTTGGTGTGTCTGAAATTCAGCTCAAGGTTTAAACTTACATAGAGACCTTTCTCTCTCACCCAGAATCTTTTTAGGGCCCCTAACAAGTTCATGGAAAGTTCATCCCCATCCTAGATTCTACATTTAGAACCCTGGCAAGGATCCAAGGATGCCTGCCAGGAAGCCCTCCCTCCAGATGGTTAGGTCTCCTGGGGACTCACATTTCCTTGCAGAACAAAGGCAGACAAAGTATCTGGGCTTCCCTGCCAGTTACCACAGCATACACAGACACCAGCTCCCCTCCCTACAGCAGGCCTCGAGGGGCTTGGTTACAGGTCAGGACAACTGAGGACAGGTGTAGAAGGGTACCAGGCCCTTTAGAGAGAAGCCCAGGAAGCAGAGTGCCCTTTAGTGGACTGCCCTTGGAGAACACTGCTGGATAACACAGAGATCTGACAATTATCAGGTTCCAACTCATTAATCTCTTGCACCATGTTGGCTGATGGCAGGTCCTGAGGCTGAGTCCTGAGGGTTTGGATACAACCTCATCTCCAGGACTCTAAGCATAATCCTTCTGAAACTACCTTGGCTTCATTCAGCCTATACAAACCTCCCACCTCCGAAGACCCATTATTCTTTCCCTACCATAGTGTTTAGGACTTAACAAATGCTGACAAGAAACAGGATGGTGCAGTGATTAGGGGCACAGATATTGGAGTCCAGAAACCTATATCCATTGTCTTAAATTTTTTGAGACTTGTGTTATGGCCTAGCATGTGATCTAGCCTGGAGAACATTCCACGTGCACTTGAAAAGAATGTGTATTCTTATGTTAGGCATTTCTTCCAGCCACAGTGGTATGAAATTGGAAACCAATTGCGGAAGGAAAAATGGGAATAGAACAAACAAGTGGAGACTAAACAGCATGCTACTAGAAGACCAATGGGTCAATGATGAAATCAAAGAGGAAATCAGAAAATACTTTGAGACAATGTTAATGGAAACACAATGCTCCAAAACCTATGCATGTGTGCATGCTAAGCTGCTACAGTCACGTCCGACTCGGTGCGACCCTATGGACTGTAGCCTGCCAGACTCCTCTGGTCACGGGATTCTCCAGGCAGGAATACTGGAGTCAAGAATACTTGACATGCCCTCCTCCAGGGTATCTTCCTGACCCAGGGATCGAACTGTGTCTCTTACATCTTCTGCATTGGCAAGCAAGTTCTTTACCACTAGCACCACCTGGGAAGCCCCCAAAGCCTGTGGCGTTCAATCAAAGCAGTTCTAAGAAGGAACATGATAGGGATACAGACCTTCCTCAATAAACAAGAAAAATCTCAAGCAACCTAATCTACCACCTAAAGGAATTAGAAAAGAAGAATAAGTAAAGCCCAAAGTCAGCAGTAGGAAAGACAAAATAAAAATTAGAGAGGAAATAAGTAAAATAGAGATCAAAACACAATAGAAAAGATCAATGAGACAAAGACCTAGCTTTTTGAAAAGACAAACAAAATTGATAAACCTTTAGCCACTCTCATCAAGAAGAAAGGAGAGAAGTTCAAATAAACAAAATAAGAAATGCAAGAGGACAAGTTTCTACTGTATTGCACAGAGAACTATATTCACTATCCTATGATAAACTACAATGGGAAAGAACATTTTTAAAAAAGAATACATATATACATATATATACTTGACTCATTTTGCTGTGGAGCAGAAAATAACACATTGTAAATCAACTATAATTAAAAACAAACAAAAGAAATGAAAGAGGAGAAATAACAAATAGCATAGAACTAGAAAAAATCAGAAGAGAATATACGAACAAATTTGATAACTTAGAACAAATCAACAAATTTCTAGAAACATACAGCCTGCTGTATGTTTGAATCAAGAGCAAACAGCCCATCTGAACAAATTGATCCCTAGCAGTGAAATTAAATTTGTAATTTAAAAAAACCCCAGCAAACAAAATCCAGGGTTGGACAGCTTCACAGGGTAATTCTCTTTTGTATTCTATAAAAAGGAGCTAGGGCTTATCCTTCTCAAATTAGTCCATTAACTTGAAGAGGATGGAACATTCCCAAATGTATTCTATGAGGCCACCATTACAACGACATCGAAACCAGAAAAAGATACTCCATAAAAGCAAGTTATAGGGTAGTATCTTTGATGAATATAGATGTAAACATCCTCAACAAAATACTAGCAAACTAAATTCAACAATATGTAAAAAGGATCATACACCATGATCAAGTGGGATTTATTCAAAGGACCCAAGGACAGTTCAATATTTGCAAATCAATCAATGTGATACATCATTATGACAAAGGGAAGGATAAAAATCACATGATCATTTCAATAGATGCCTAAAAAGCATTTGACAAAATTCAACATCCATTCATATATTCATGATAAAAACTATCATCAGAGTGGGTATAGAGAGAACACATCTCAACATAATAAAGGCCACTATGACAGTCTCATAGCTAATATCACACTCAATGGTGAAAAGCTAAAAGCCTTTCTTCCTCTAAATTCAGGAACAAGACAAGGATCTCACTCTTTCCATTTGTATTTAACATAGTATTGGAACTCCTAAACACAGCTATCAGACAAGAAAAGGAAATAGAAGGCATCCAAAATTAAAGAAAAGAATGTCACTATTCAACAAGAAAACTGTCACTTTTTGCAAATGACATGATACTTTAAATACAAAACTCTAAAGTTTCCACCCAAAACCTAGAAAAATCGATAAATGAATTCAATACAGTTGCAAGATACAAGATTAGTATACAGAAATCTGTTGATTTTCTATATGCTAATGGTGAACTATCAGAAAGAGAAAGTAAAAAATCAATCCCTTTTAAAATCATATTTTAAAAATACCTAGGAAGAAACTTAACCAAGGAGATAAAACACACTTATTCTGAAAACTATAAAACATTGATGAAGGAAATTGAAGAAGATATAAAGAAATGGAAGGATATCCCATTTTGGGATTGGAAGAATTAATACTGTTAAAATAGGCATACCACCCAAAACAATCTACAGAATTAATGCAGTCTCTATCAAAATACCCATGACATTTTTTACAGAATGAGAACAAATAATCCTAAAATTCATATGAAGCCACAGAAGACCTTAAGTTATCAACTCAATCTTGCTTAAAAAGAACAAAGCTGGAGGAACAACCCTCCCAGTCTTCAGGCTCTATTACAAAACTATAATAATCAAAACAGCATAGTACTGGCACAAAAACAGAATCATAGATCAATGGCACAGAATAGAGTCCAGAAATAAATCCATGCGCCCATGGTCAATCAATATATGACAAAGGAGGGAAGACTATACAATGGGGAAAAGACAGCCTCTTGAATAAACACTGTTGGGAAAACTGGACTGCTACATGCAAAAGAATCAAACTGTACTACTTTTTCACATTGTATACAAAAATGAATTCAAAGTATATTAAAGATCTAAATATAAGACCCCGTACATAAAACTCCTGGAAAAGAATGGTTAGTCAGAATAGCCTGATGTAAATTATGTGAGAGCTGGACTGTGAAGAAGGCTGAGCGCCGAAGAATTGATGCTTTTGAACTGTGGTGTTGGAGAAGACTCTTGAGAGTCCCCTGGACTGAAAGAAGATCCAACCAGTCCATTCTGAAGGAGATCAATCCTGGAATTTCTTTAGAAGGAATGATGCTAAAGCTGAAACTCCAGTATTTTGGCCACCTCATGCGAAGAGTTGACTCATTGGAGAAGACTCTGATGCTGGGAGGGAATGAGGGCAGGAGGAGAAGGGGACGACAGAGGATGAGATGGCTGGATGGCATCACTGACTTGATGGGTGTGAGTCTGGGTGACCTCCGGGAGCTGGTGATGGACAGGGAGGCCTGGCGTGCTGCGGTTCATGGGGTCGCGAAGAGTCGGACACGACTGAGCGACTGATCTGATCTGATCTGATCTGATGCTATGCTAAGTCACTTCAGTCGTGTCCGACTCTGTGTGACCCCAATAGACGGCAGCCCACCAGGCTTCCCCGTCCCTGGGATTCTCCAGGCAAGAACACTGGAGTGGGTTGCCATTTCCTTCTCCAATGCATGAAAGTGAAAAGAGAAAGTGAAGTCGCTCAGTCATGTCCAACTTCTAGCGACCCCATGGACTGCAGCCTACCAGGCTCCTCCGTCCGTGGGATTTTCCAAGCAAGAGTACTGGAGTGGGGTGCCATTGCCTTCTCCAATGTAAATTATAGTAACTTTAAAAAAAATCTGTATCTTAAGTCAAAAGAAATAAAAGCAAAGCAAACAAACAAACAAATGGGGCCTAATTAAAAAGCTTTTGTACAGCAAAGGAAACCATTGAAAAAATGAAGACAACTTACCAAACAGGAGAAAATATTTGCAGATGATATGACCAACACGGGGTTAATATCCAAAATATACAAACAGCCTATTTGTTTATATAGACTCAGTATAAAAAACCAAACAACCCAATGAAAAAAATGGGCAGAGGGCCTCGATAGACAATTCTCCAAACAAGACATACAGATTACCAAAAAGAACATGAAAAGATGCTTAACAATGCTAATTATTAGAGAAATACAAATCAAAACAACAAGCTATCACATCATACAGTCAGATTACCTATCATCAAAAAAACTACAAATAACAGATGTTGGCAAGGATGTGGAGGAAAAGGAACACTTATACACTGTTGGTGAGAATGTAAATTGGGGCGGTGATTATGAAAAACAGTATTGAGGTTCTTCAAGAAACTAAAAATAGAACTACCACATAACACAGCCCATTCCAATCTTGGATATACATCCAGAAAACAACAAAACCATCAATTTGAAAAGATACATACGTCCCCAGTGTTCATAGCAGCACTATTTACAATAACTAAGATATGGAAGGACCCAAGTGTCCATCAAGAGATGAATGGATAAAGAAGATGCGGTAGATATGTACAATGGAATGCTACTCTGCCATAAAAAAGAATGAAATTCTGCCTTTTGTAGCAATGTAGATCAACTAGAGAATATTATGCTTAATAAAGTAAATTAGAGAAAGAGTTATTGTATGATATAACTTATATATGGAATCTAAAAAATAATGCAGGATAAAATAAACAGGATAACTCTCTCATTTGGAGGAAACTTTCCAAAGAATATGTAGCACCACGTTTATAAGATAGCAAAACAGACTCAGAGAACAAACTACTGGCTGGTTACCAGTGAGGAGGGTGAGGGGGGAGGTGCTCCTAAATAGTAGGGGATTAAGAGGTGCAAACTACTATGTATACAGTAGAAAAACAACAAGGATATATTGTATAACACAGGGAATTATAACCATTATGTTATAGTAACTTTTAATGGGGTGTAAACTATAAAAAAAATCTGATCACTATGCTGTACGCATGAGTGTATACTCAGTTGCTCAGTCATGTCTGACTCTTTGCAACCCTATGAATTATAGCCTGCTGCTGCTGCTGCTAAGTCGCTTCAGTCGTGTCCGACTCTGTGCAACCCCATAGACGGAAGCTCACCAGGCTCCCCTGTCCCTGGGATTCTCCAGGCAAGAACACTGGAGTGGGTTGCCATTTCCTTCTCCAATGTATGAAAGTGAAAAGTCAAAGTGAAGTCGCCCAGTCGTGTCTGACTCTTAGCGACCCCACGGACTGGAGCCTACCAGGCTCCTCCGTCCATGGGATTTTCCAGGCAAAAGTACTGGGGTGGGGTGCCATTGCCTTCCCCGGAATTATAGCCTGCTAGGCTATAATATACAATGGGGAAAAGACAAAAGAATCCATGGGATTCTCCAGGTAAGATTAATGGAGTAAGTTGCCATGCCCTCTTCTAGGGAATCTTCCTGACACAGGGATCGAACCCACATCTCCTGCGGTTCCTGCATTGCAGGAGGGTTCTTTACCACTGAGCCACTGGGGAAGTCCCACATTCTGTATACCTGAAACTAATATAGTATAGTAAATCAACTATCCTTCAATAATAAACAAAGAAACACCTGGATTCAGATTCCAGCTCTGAACCCCTAGCTGTGTGACCCTGGGCAACCTGACCCTGATTCCTCATCAATAAATAGGATACTTCCTGGGGATGTTTTGAGAATAAAATGAGATGATATCTGTGAAATGCTCAGCCAATGACTGTCACCTGGGATGTGTTCTGTGAACCCCATCTTTTAGGTGTCATTATAGCTATTACTGTTGCCATCAGAACTGGTGATTCTCAGTCTTGTTCCACGTGGGACTCACCTGGGAAGCTTTAAAAACAAACAAACAATGTTTGAACCTCGTTCCAGACTGAATAAATCAGAATCTTTGTTCATTTGTATCTTAAAAATTCCTTCCAGTAACTCTTATGGATGCCAGGTAAGAGCCAGTGCTCTAAGCTCCTAAAAGCAGGGCCTTGGCCTTCTCTTATCTTCCCCTTATGAGACTAGCCAGCACTGCGCACAGTGGACATTCTGCAGGAGCAGCTGTCCCCCTGGCCACGCTCTAGCCTAGGGGCTGCAGTTAATTCCATCCCTCCTTTCCCAGCTCGGAGGCACACGCCTTACCTTGGAGGTGCTTCTCCACCACCGTGAGCTGCCTTGGCCTGAGCTGGCGGTGCTGGAGTCAGCCTCATGCCCTCCTCCGAGGGCCGAGGGTCAGGCCTACTGGGTGATGTTCCTCGTCCTGCACTCAATGCAGCCTCCTGCCCAGTGGGAGCTTCACTGACCCTTTCAGACACCACAGACAGTTCCAGGCCAATCCCAGGGTTCTTGCTGGATGCTCTAGAAGCTTGGACTTCCACCTCTGGGTGCACCTGAGTTGGGCCAGAAATTCCGTCTCTCTGCTCTGGTGGGGCCTCTGCCTGGGTAGGGAGGTCAGATCCTGTCCCCTCTGGCAGTTCCGCCTTCTGGTTCTCTATAGGAAAATAAGCAGGATAACTCTCTCATTTGGAGGAAACTTTCCAAAGAATATGTAGCAGGCCATTCAGTGCACCATGTTTATAACTCAAGGCTGACTGGAAATAACCTGAGTGACCAGCAAGATGGAGCTATTTGACTAAACCAGGGCCACTCAGGCGTAAAAAAGGAGACATGACTATGTCCATATGCGGCTATGGAGTGATCTCAGGTTACACAGATGGAGAAAAGAAAGTGGAGAAGTGTGTGATGAGTTTCTGTTTGTCTAAAGGGAGGCTGTGTGTGTGTGTGTGTGAGCACACACATACCTGTGTATAACCACTTATAATGTGGTCTGAACAGACTTGACCTCAAAGGAAAGATAAGGCAAAAATTTTTTAAATGGTTACAAATGTGGGGGAGAAAATGAGATGCAGCGAACATGCATAGAAGTTAGACTTAGTATAGCTTGTTTTATCAATTCAGCTTTGGAAGCATGTAAATATTATGCAAAAAGTACAAAAGAAAATTAAACTTTAAAAAATCCATAAAAATTTAAGGCAAAGTGAAATAAACATAGCAATACAGAGTGGGATAAACATGAAAAAAAAAAAAAACTTCAAAAAGAGGAAGAAGACATTTCAGCAGTTTTTCAGTAATCACATTTGTTATGGTGGTGATATTTTTACCCTGAAACTGTTGGGTGTGCATGTGGGATAAAGCAAATGGGGCCCTACTCACCTTCCCACGGGCCCCTGAGCTCAGCTTGTACACCTCTGGTGCTCAGCGTGTGCTTGGGTTTTGCTTCTTTCTCTTCCACTTGCTCTTTGTTCTAAAAGAATGACCATAAAACCTATCACTGTCGTCACTGAGGCCACAAACGTTTTCTTGCGCACCTACCTTGGGCTTGAAATAGAAACACTTAGGTTATTTCATGTAGTCTCGCAGTAATACCAGAGGGTACGAATTACTATTGTTGTTTTAGAGATAAGGACACTGAGGTTTTCCCAAGGTCACCAAGTCCTTTCAAATGGGTTACTGTATTGCAGGTAAGGGGCAGACCTAGTCCCCGATCTAAGTAGACCAGACTTCAAAATACTAGATCAGGCTTGGAAAATAAATTTGAGTCAATTTAGATTAGTCGGTTCTAACTATTGCAGTGTTGGCTTGGGTTGGATACTGAATCCACGCTTGTAGGGGGAGTGTCACTGTCAATGAATATCTGCCTGGGAGCTAGGTAGGTGGATCCCATGGTTCTCTCTTTATAGTAGAGGACCCCTGAGCTAAATGTAATGGATTTAAACCCAGTTTAACCATTTGACAAGATCCTTAACTTCTCTGCCTCTCACTTTTCTCATCCGTGAAATGGGGAGAATAATATCTAATCACAGAGCAGTGGGAGGATTGAGGGAGTTTGTTTGTAGAATTTCTTGAGGAGTTTTCCCAACACAAGGTGATTAGCTCTGGTGATTTTATGCTGTCAGAGACAGATAGAGTGGATCGTGCAGGATGCTCAGAGCCCACCCACAGAGGCTCTCAGCAGTTCTTCCTTAACTGAATGGTCCACACCACACCAGTGCATGCCCTGTGCTCCTAAAATCATCCAGACCGCTCAGTATTTTTGAGTGCAAATATTTCTAGGTGCCCTGACCCTTGTTGGGTTCCCCTGGTGCTTCTGAGTCTTTGACTTTATAGAACAGGACGCTTGAGCCAGACTGGTTGGGTTTAAACCCCATCCAGAGTATGGCCCCTAAGATTCCTCCTGGCACTTATCACAGACCCAGATCTGGTCTAAGCCCAGAGACTGAAGACCCTTTCTCCCACCTTGGCCAGAGAGGCCTCAACTGGGAGCCCAGAGTCCAAAAAGAACTAGAGTTTTATTTGGCTTGCGCAGCATTTTACATCAAAATTCTAAGCTCTATTTTGGGCTTAGAGAATTGTTCTACATTTTGATTGTGGTGGTGCTTATTAGTGTATATACATTTGTTAAAGTGTGTACTTAAGATGTGCATATTTAGTTGAATATATACAGTTTATTGTATGGAAATTATACATTAATAAAACTGATTAGAAAAAATGGCAAGCCACTCCAGTACTCTTGCCTAGAAAATCCCATGGATGGAGGAGCCTGGTAGGCTGCAGTCCATGGGATCGCTACGAGTCAGACGCGACTGAGTGACTTCACTTTTCACGTTCACACAATGGAGAAGGCAATGGCAACCCACTCCAGTGTTCTTGCCTGGAGAATCCCAGGGACGGCAGAGCCTGGTGGGCTGCCGTCTATGGGGTCGCACAGAGTCGGACGCGACTGAAGTGACTTAGCAGCAGCAGCAGCAGCAGCAGCTTCTCTTGGAAAAAAAAAAAAAAAAATCTGACGACCTGTCAACCCCAAGCCCAAATGGCAAAAATCAGCTGGAGCAATTCCCTCTAACTGGGGCACCACAATCCTCACCTCTCTTGCATGTCTCCCTGACACTAAGGATGAAGGTTAGGTTTGTTACTGAATCAGGTTCAGCTGCTTGTTGCTCAAAAATCAACACTTGAGAGAGGCAAGTGTTGGTAGAAAGTTGCTTTTAATCAGAATGCCAGCAATCTGGGGAGATGGTAGACTCTGTTCCCCCAAAACCACCTCCAAAGAATCTGCTCAGCCATGAAAGTTTTTAAAAGGAAAGAAGAAAGTAACCTCAGTTAATCATTGAGATAAGGAGTCAGAGTCATCCTCATCCCCCACTGTATGCAGGCTTGCTGTGTAGGCTTGTGGAGGCTGTCTTGCTCACAGCTTGTTCACACAGTTAGTTACATTGTGCGATTACTAAAGAAGAAACTAGGGAAGAGATCTGGTCATCTGTTAATTACTTACTCTTCATTTCTAGTTCTTTGATCTACAGAAAGAACCAACATGTTAGGCAAGGGATTGTGTGATTAAAATATTTGAAAGGTGTGCTTGGGTCAGAGATGAGTGGAGCATGGAAGTGTCTGGTTTAAGTTTGGTGACAAGATAAAAAGGCACTCCTACAAGGAGCTCGTTCTTGCCCCATGTTGCTTACAAATCCCCACTTGTCTAAACATCATTCAATTTCTATGGAATTATGGGGGTAAATCCATCTTCTGTAACTCTTTCATGCGGACACAGGGTGCCATATTCCATTCCTATGGGATTAGGGGCCTGTCTGACTTCTGTAAATTCTTCACACTGACATAGGACATTGTATTTTCAGAGTGAAGATGTTGACATGGATCTGTACCATCTCTTTGCTGACAATTTTAGTTTCCTGCTTACACGTATGGGCAGAGCAAGCTATAATTATTCTAATACCCACAAAGTTATAGATTATTATGAACAACAGTGTTAATCCCATTCTCTTGAGGCCAGTTCTTGAAAATTGACCTAGCCATAAATTCATTACTGCTCAGGATGGAGCAGTTTATGGCATGGCTGCAGTCTGGTCAATATGCAGCTGGTCTTTTCCCTCTGGTGGCAGTTAGAGTATCTGTGAAACAACTCAGGAACATGCATCAGACACTGGGTCTGGGACTCTAGTGTCCTAATCATTAGCTGCTTGAGCCTGCTCTTTTGTGACTCAGCGAGGCCTGGGAGACTTCAGCTTTTTTACAAACAAAAGGTAGGGGGTGTAGAGGGGCCTTTGTGCTTGGGGTGGGAGCGGAGGGCAGTACACAGGGTTCTGCTTGCTTCCAGGTTGGTTCCACTGATTTTCCTACCCTGTGACCACTTCTCTCGTCTTGTTTCCTGTTCACGTCTTTGTGATTCCAGGACAGCAAGTTTTGCCCTCTTAATGGTAACAACATAACACATGGGAACACTTAATAAGGTTGGCTGTTGCCATCATGATTATCAACAGCATCATCGTGACCTGGATCCCCTGCTCTATGGAGATCTCTCCCTGGGTCTCTTTCTATATTCTCTGTCCTGCCACCCCCATAGTTGGGGAACTGGAAGCATTATCACGGCTGCCTCCTGCTTCACCTACCAGTGGAGAAAGGTTCAAACAGACTGATTTACACAGATTGTCCTTTGGCAGACCTTGTGGGGTTCAGACTATCTTCTCCCTCCCCCTGTGTTTGGTAGAGGGAGGTGCCATACACACACACACACACACACACACACACACACACACACAGGCAGAGCTGGATTTTGACTTCAAGGCTCAATCTTAAAAAAAAAAAAGGCTCAATCTTTTGTTTCCAGCCTTGTTTTGACGTATTCAGAAGAAGGAGGATAAACCCCAAATACCTAGGCACCTTGAGGACTGATGCATTCTGAGCAGTTTAACTGTGATTCTGTGCACCCTGGCTGAGCCTGACTCCATCCATGAGAGAGCATATGGCTTCTAGTAATAATTTGATCCATTGCTACAATCAAATGAAGTGTCACTGGGCAATCCAGGCCCGAGGAGAAGCTTCATGAAGTCCTGGCAGCCAGCGCTAGGACTGAATTCAATTCCACAAATTGCAGTGCCCATACTCTCCTAGGAAATAGAAGAGGATCTCCAGAAAGTCTCCACAATGTGCTGTTTTCAGCATCCACAGTGTGTTTACAAGCTGAGGCTCAGTCTCAGCTATTTAATGGCCCCCTTTCTGACACCCTCTGCGAGAGAGCCCTGCCAGCACACAGAAGGAAGCAGAGGTCTCTCACAGGGGTAAGGTAAGGAGCTGACAGCCTAACTGGGAGACTGGAGCTAGCCCTGTACATGGCTACTGACATGTATATTAAATACAAAGACCAGAAGAGAGATCAGTCATGTTCCAGATCAATCACAGGCAAGAACTGTGGCAAGAAAATTCCGTGACTTGGCCTTATCCAGAAATGCCTAAATATCTGCAACACGTGTGACAGCTAACTTCACTTATATATGAAGAATTCTTAAAAATCAAGAAAAAGGCAAAAAAAAAAGAAACAGAAAATGTATGAATTAAAAAAAAAAAAGAGTTTGCTTTAAAAAGATATAACCAATTGTCTCATTTGGATTTTAACTCAAACAAATTTTAAAAGTAAACGAATAAAACATTAGCTGATCAGGGACATTTGAACACTGGTTGGTAACATCAAATTACTGTTTACCTTTAGATATGAAGGGTATCATGATAATGTTTTTTAAAAGACCCCTTATGTTTTAGATATATTAGCTGAGTTACTTATGGAAGAAATGATCCAATGTCTCAGATTATCCTTAAAATAATCTGGAAAGAGGGAAGTGGGTGGGAAACAGCCTCTAGCTGTGGGCTGATAAGGTTCATTATACTAATCTATTTTTATTCATTTGATATTTTTTATATTAAAAAAATTTTTTTAAAGAAACACATGCATAATAAGATGTTTTCATTCACCAGAATGACAATGAATGAAAAACTGGATAATATGCTTTGTTAGCAAAAATAGGAATGCAACAAGCATTCCCATATGTTACTTAATTAGAATAACTTCTTTGAAGGTTGGTTTGGCATTATTTATTGTGTAAATTTACCCTTTGGCCTGGCATTGTCACTTCTAGGAGTGTGTCAAATAGATAAACTCATAACTCCATGGATAGTCACTGCACCATTATTTATAAAAGCTAAAAATGAGAAATAATGTACACAATGATATGGGACTGATTAACAAATTCAGACACAGTCTCAAAAATAGAACTCTCTGCAACTTAAAAAGCAAGAACAAGAATGCTTTCTACTTATAAATATGAAACGATGCCCAAAATAATGCCCAAAAAAGTTTAAAAATAGTCAAGCCCAGTACAACGTGAATAATATTTTAGTTAAAACAAAGAGAGTGGTGTGTATACCAATGTGCTTAGAGATTAACAGTCTCTGTCAGGAAGGTTTCACAGGAAATAGGCTCCTATGATTGTTGGGAGAGGAGGGTTGTCCTGGGGACTGGGGGATAAGTAGGAGGGAGAATATTTTTGCCATGTGCATAAATTAGATTTCTTTTCTTTTTTAAAGCTGAGGTTGGTTATCAGAGTCAAGAGCAGAAGGTCATATCTTCCCTACAGGCTCGACTCTCAGGGGAGGTGCAGAAAGCTGCGTGGGAGGGGCCTGCTGTGGAGAAGCTGCAGGGCAGGAGGGAAAGGGGTCTGCAAAGCGACTCCTGGCCTGGCTGGGGGCGGGGAGGAAGGCAAAGTCCTACAGCCTTGCTCTGGAAATCCTCAGTCACTGACACAGAGTCAAGCTCAGACTCCATGAGGGGGAAAGCTGCAAAGATCTGAAAGGGTAGCTCCAGGCCAACATCTGTGAGTTGCTAGGTGGCTGACCCTTAGCTGTTCCCAAACAGAGTGTTGCCTCTACACACCTCACACACGCACACACAAACACCCCGCACCCCAGCCAAGCGTCCTTTAGCCAGTGGATCTGATTATGCAACTCTTGGGAACAGCCACTCCCAGAAATGCCACACTCCACCCCCAGGCTCTGGCTTGGCCTGTGTTCCCCGTGGGTCACTGTCAACACTCATCTCCCCACAGGCAGCTGCACACTCCGCCCACTCAGGGACACAGCACAAGGTTGGGGACGGGAAGGGGGGGTCTGGGTTTTCGAAGGAGGGGCTCTGTCAGGGTAAACTGAGTGCTCCCCACCTCTCGCCCACCCCAGGTGTAAGGAGAGAAGTCCCTGGGATGTCAGAGAAGTGTAACTGCCCTCCTCTCCCTAGGGGCTAATTTGTCCCCCACTTCTAGGTGCCCTGCACTGCCCAGGGCCCCATGGTCTTCGCCAGGGCACAAGGGAGAAACCCAACTGTCCTGCCCTGTCTGGAAATCCACCTATGGCCTTTAAGCTTCCATCTCTCCTTTTTCCCATCAACAAGTCATGCAGGAGACACTAGAGGAGACAACAGCCCTCCCGCTCTCCGAAGACTAGCTTCCTGTCTGGGCAACCCACCAGGGCCCTGAGCCTCCCTTCCAGCCAGAAGGGCACCGGGGCACAGAAGCAGGAACCAACCTCCTCAGGGACGTCGGCCAGGCTTCCCTTCCTCCAGGGGACACTCCCTTGCATGATGAAATCCACCACCTTCGAGTTCTGGAGCACGGCCCCCACCAACGCTATGGCCTTGTCCACGGCCATCACCATCCGAAAGAGGGCTTCAAGCCTGGCGCCCTGCTGGGCGGCATCCTGCCTCCCGGCCCGCACCAGCTCCAGGACCTCTGGCCACCCAGCCTGAGCATCAGACGGTGGGGTGCGGTCGGCCCCAGCTGGGCCCAGACCGCGGGAGGCCTCCAGCCGGTGCAGGCCTTGCTCCAGGTGGCCCATGCCTTGGTACACACACTGCAGTTTCTCAGTGACGTCTTCTTGGAAATGTAACAGTTTGTCAACCTTCTCATTCAGCATGTTGAGCTTTTTGTCCATGGTGGTTAAGCAGGCCTTGCCCAGCCCCGGCAACCCCTGGGGCCCCAAACTCTCCTTAGGGGCTCCTGACATCCCGATGAAGACTCTTCAAGGGTGAAGATTCGGAAGAGCCACAGACCTCTGGCTTTCACTTGGGCAGTGGTGTCTGGAAGTTCATTGTTCTTTAGCTAGGGACTGCCTGGGTTGTTCAGGGAGCCCAGAGGACCAGGCTTTCTACGAGCCGTTGCCTTTGCTTATCTCCCACTCTGCCGTGGCCATGAGTGACAGGCTGGGCTTGGCCCAGGCCCTTCTCCTCGGGGCCCCTTTGACATCATGGCAGCATTTAACATTCCTCTCTGAGAGGCTGCTGATGGGCAAATATTTTAAGAATCTGCCCAGGACAGGCAGGCGTTCGTGTAGCTGAAACTAAAGGTTAGAAGAAAAGGAATCCTTTAGGTAACGTCCCCAAAGCTGGACTCTATAAGGAACACCAGGGCAGAGTAAGGACTTAAGAGACCCAAAGCACTGAGGAATACATGGCTCCCACCCAAACCACATACACATCCAATTCACAATAAGAAGCAAGATCAAAACAGGAAGAAATGTGAGGCCATTCAACAGAGTTCTGATCTTTGCCATGATGAAAAAATTTGATTCTTTTGCAAATTAAAAACAAAATTTTGTTGCTCCTACTTTGCTGATACCGCAAAGGGGTTGAGGCTGCTGTAGAGGTGGGTGTGCATGTCCCTCCCCACATGGGGCCCCCAGTCACTAATCACTTGTACCTAAAAATAAAAGTGAGGGGCTAGCGAGGGCCTAGGTCACTCCCCAAGCGTCATCCTGCAGGCCATGTTCCTTGCAGTGCCCTCTGGGGACCATTTGCCAGCCACCCCTTTCTCCTGCAAGGATGACTACACAGGCATCAGGCATTCAGTCTGTAAACTGAAAAACTGAAACAGACACAGTAGGGCCTTAGAGAGCAAGGGGACCTGTGTTTCCAGTGGTTTCCAAATGTTTTAGCATCAGAAACCCTTGGTTCAAATGAAACTTTCACAGAAACATCAATAATACAGCAGACAAAAGGACACGCTCAAACTGACACTAAGGTGGGGTGCAAGGGGGCACCATAGTGCCTGAGGCTGCCATGGAGCAGTCCACGGGCACCACTTGCCTCCAGGTCCTCATAGAGAGAAAGCAGGGCCAGAGAGGGACTCTGTCCAAGGTGGCCCCGGGCATACAACCTCCTGAGGACAGCATATCTCTGGTGAAGGCCAGCAGCAGGGAGGTGAGTGTTAGCATCCCCTTAAACCCCCTCCTTCTGAATGAAAGCAATTATGAGAATAAATTCGACCTGGAACTCTGACGTCTAAAAGCACCTTGGGATCATTTAGCTGTCTGAAGCTGCAGGTGAGTGGTAAACACAGTGGGCAGCCTGACTACAAACCCCTACCCTCCTCTGTCAGGACAACTGCCCTTAGCAGCCCATATAGAAAGCCAGACTCGTTTCTGGGAGCACAGACCAGGTATCATTGGTGGAATGGCCCAGGGCATGCTCCAAAGAGCACTGGTCTGTTACATTTACTGTGATTTAAAACACAGATAAACTGTCTGTGGAAAAATAAATTTGGGGCATACTGGGCACACAGCTGGGGACTCACTCTGTACCTCAGCAGCAGTCATCTGCCACAGAAAGAAATCAGCACCCGACCAGGGACTCACTCCTTCCCCGCACTTCCTGCTGAACACTTCCCTGTGGAACTGCGGTTCCCTGGACCCAACCTTGGGAAATGTCTGCCTATAGAAAGCTCTGGAAGTCTAACACTCAGCATAGTGTCCTCAGTACGTCCTGATAATCTTTATGAAAGGAAGTCCCCACAGTCTAAAGAGACAGATGCCGTCTCTGGGAGACCGCGTTCCTATCAATGCTTGGCACAGGCTGCTTCACTATGACCACTGTTCTAGAGATCTCAGAGCAGCCTGCTTCCAGGCAAGTCCTGGGTTAATAAAGTCTGGAAAGATATTTTTAAAGTCTAGATGAACACAATGGTCACAAGTAAGTGTCCGAGACATCTATTTATATCAAAAGCTAATTATTCTTATTGCAAAAGGATTTGCCCCTGGTCTCCCTTAAGTGACAAGTAATTGCAAGTCAGCGGGTTTACTGTGAATATGTCTGCTGTGTCATCCACTGTTTCAGAACTACTTTGAAGGCCCCTGAGCCCAGAACAGCACCCCTTTGGCTTGCCATGATCCCCAGCACACCAACATGCCTGGGATGTAGGTATTCAAGGCAACTATATAGAAGGAATGAACTAAGGAGGTGCCAATAGGAGCAGGGGGCTGGGCTGATCCCTGGGAGAAAGTGGAAGGACGAGGCTGCAGCTGGGGTTTCCCAGAACAATCAGATGAGCAGAGGGCAGAAAGCCCTGACAATTCCCAGAAGTAAACTCTAGGAGCCTCTGGGAGAAAGCTTAGAATATGCCAACAGGACAAGTCCTTAGGCCTCCTTGATGAACAGGACCAACTGTGAAGCCCTTTCATTTCTCAGCCTCTAGAAGAAATGAGTTTATGAGCACATCGGTTTTCTGAGGGCTGGTCCATGGCTTCTCTCCAGCTCCCTCAGTTAGAGGGCACAGCAAGAGCCACGGGCAATTCTTTTGGGGCAATGGTGCCTGCCCAGAGGACAGGGGAGGCATTCCACCCACCAAGTCAAGAGAATGCAGGCCAGAGAAGAGGCAACCAAGCTGGATGGTCACAGAGTAGCAAGTGCAGTGACACCTCATCTTTCCTGGGAGACGACTGGCAGCCGATCCACTTCCAGAAAGGCACATGTAGACCTCTGTTTGCCGGAGGCTGTGGTCAGTGTGCACTGAACCCAAGAGTCTTCCAATGTCTTTATGGTGATAGCCAGCTTTTCCTGAAGAACCTTAGAGAGGCTTGTGGACCCTGAGATCCCAGTTGGAGGAAGCGGGGAGCAGAAACTCAAGGTTGAGGAGTCCATTCAAAGCCGTGACTCTTTTCCTGCCCCCCCCCCGCCCCCTTCCCTGCAGATCACAGATCTGTTTCTGAAGAGATGCAGCGGTCCACAGTACAACAGTGCTATGCTCTGGGGATCATCTGATCCTCAACAGAGCCAAGCGATCAACAAGCCTCAACCCACCACCCAGGTTTCAGTGCCTTATTCCGAAATATGCACAGAAAAAAGCGATCACCAGGTATTCAGAGAAAGCTCCCAAAATAAAAAGGGGAGCCCAAAACAAATAAACAGAAATATATTGTGGCAGAAACAGGGAACAAAGAAACAAGAAAGTTTCAAAAAAGGCTCTCATTAGTAACCACAGAAAAGTGTGAAGACTCTTCCATCCATTGAAAGAGAAGAGGGTACTGTGGAAAAAGAACAAGCATAGAATAAAAGGTCTTGGTAATTACAAGTACGAACATTAACATTTAAAAATCCCGAAAACAGAACTGAAAGCTGAAAATGTGTACATTAGGAGAAAAAAGAGAGAGAGACAGTGGATTAAGCTGGTCCTACATCTAATTAACTGGAGTTCAGGTGGAGAAAGGAAAGAAAGAGGAAAGAAATACTACAGACATTATGAAATATAATAGAATTAAAGACATGTAAAATGTTAGGAGTATGAGGCCCAGGGTCAGATGACCAGGATTTAACTCCCGCCTCTGCCCCTTGTTAGGCAGAATCGTGGGCCAGTTTATTTAACCTCTCAGTCTGTACTTCCTGGAGTGTAACATAATAACGATGCACATGCTTCATGGAGTTGTCAGGAGGGTCACTTGAGAATGCTTGCGAGGCGCCTGAAACAAAGCTTGGCACACAGTGAGTGCTCAGATGTTAGCCATCAGTACGATGCCAGCCATGGGGCAAAAGGGGAACAGAAAGAATCAGAGTCTCCAAGAAAATCAGAGTCCAGGAAAGAGTGAAATCAAAATACGTAATTACAGGGAGACTGGCGTGGAGCTCTATGATGACCTAGAGGGGTGGGATGGGAGCAGGGGAGGGAGGCTAAAAAGGGAAGCGTTAGATATATAATGACTGATTTACATTGTTGTACAGCAGAAATCAACATAGCATTGTAAAGCAACTAAAAATTAAAAAAAAATTTTTTTAAGTACATGATTGAATTTTCAATGAATAATATTTATATAGGAGCCTGGATAGCTCAGTTGGTAGAGCATCAGACTCCTGGGCTTCCCTGGTAGCTCAGCTGGTAAAAAATCTTCCTGCAGTGCAGGAGATCCCTGTTGGATTCCTGGGTCGGGAAGATCCCCTGGAGAAGAGAATGGCAATTCTCTCCAGTATTCTTGGGTTTCCCTGGTGGCTCAGATGGTAAAGAATCTGCCTGCAATGTGGGAGACCTGGGTTCAACTCCTGTCTTGGAGAGAGCATGACAACCCACTGCAGTATTCTTGCCTGGAGAATCCCCATAGACAGAAGAGCCTGGAGGGCTACAGTCCATGGGATCACAAAGAGTCAGACAGTGGCTAAGCACAGCACACACATTATAATATTACATTATATATATATTATATTATGCCATAATAAAGTAAATATGGTATTAAGTTAAAGCAGTGCTATATAATATTATGAGAGTTGTAAAGGGAAAATGGAGAGAGCTAAATCTTCATTTCTCTTAAAAGGAAATCCATACATAATGAACAAAATTGATGAGGAGAGAATTGGAGGCAAACACCAGAAAAAACTGCTCAAAGACTTCATTGTGTTTGCTACTGGGGAGCAGGATAGGAAGTAGGTTTTGCGGAGCTCACAGGTACAACATCTGGGAGAGGCCAACGTGGTAGAATTTGCATGTTTGTGGACTCATAACAAGTGTGGCAGCACAAGGCAGTGAAGGGTCTTGTTCTAACAAAGTCAAATAAGACAATTTTCTGAGAGATGGAGGCCACATATCTTGAGGAAAGGTGTACTTATCTACGTAAGGTAAGTGCCTGTAAGAGCCAGCTGGAACTTACTTAACCTCCATGAACACAGTGTTCCTCATTTGTAAAAGGGGCTTATAACAGTGCAATAGCCTCAGGGCTATTTGAGTATTCAGATAAAGCAAAACACTCAGCACAGCACTTGGCACACAGTAAGTACATGAAAACAGTAGAGATTGGAACTCACCATCCCTCACCGCGCCCATCCCACCCCAGATGGACAGCCCACGAGCACGGCAGCCTACTCAGTCACCTCACCGTGGGGTAGGGGCAGGGGACAAGGGTGTGTCTTCCCAAAGCTAAATCAGCACCCCCAGCCACCTGACTTCACCCCGCACGCACCACTTGTGATGTGCAACCAGAAAGTGCAAACACATCCTCCACGAAGCTGCACTTACTCCCGAAAGGAAACCAGAGATGAAACAGAATCTCAGAAAGTCTCGCAGGGTTCAACGTGGACAACTTCGGGGTTAGCTGCCCCTTGGCCTTGTCTGCCCACTACGTCGGCAAAGGCCTGTGCTGACCACCCCCAGGCTGTGCTCATCAACCAAAAGTTTCTGCTGATGGAGTTTCTTGGTCCAAGAGGACTCAGATCTGCGTGACAATTGTCACAGGGGCTCCCTTTGTCCTGTGAACCTAATAATTGTTACTTGGGTACCTACTTCAAAGCAGACCGGCCTGCTTACCGCAAATATCTGGGTGTAATTCGATGCCCGCTGCTGGCCTCTGGCGCTGGGACTGAGAAGTGCCGGAGCGAGGCACAGAGTCCTGTCCTGCTGCTGTGGCCGTGCCAGCCCAGTGTTTACTCTGCTTGGAGATGCCCGACTGCCCGGAGCCCAGGGAACGAGGTGGGCTGGCCAGGATGGCTTCTCTAGAACTCGGGCTGCAGCGATAAGCCTGGCATTTCCGCTTATCTCTGAGCCTGCCCCGGGCCCCAGAGGCATCCAGAGGCTTCACTTGGTTATCTGCTTTGCTTGGCGGTATCTGCCTTCCCGGGGGCCTACTTCCTGCATCACTTAGCTGAGTGTCCAGTGTGAAACAAACACTGTGTGGTCCAACAACAGAAAAAAGAAGGGATTGAGTCCTCAGACAGAGCTGACCTGAGTTCAAAATCCAGAACCTGGGTGCAGGGGCCAGAAGAAGAGCTAAGACTCCTTGTCTTCGGGCAGCCCTCTAGGACAGAGCAAAGCCCTGGACAGCAATAGAACAGGTTGCTTTCTTCATGGGGGCTGCTTGCATCCAGGCTGGGAGGGATCAGTTATTGCCTCTTCAAGTAAAACTACTTAAGAAACAATGAAGATATCTGGAGCCTCAAAGACTGGGACGTGGTGCAGTGAAGGGAAGGCCATGAGCGGTGCATCTGCTGAATGAGATGCCTGCTCCAACTCAGCTGTTACCCTCAGGGGGCTCCCTGGACAGATCTTCCCAGAGTGCTCTGGGGGAGGTCAAACCCTCCACATGCCCTGGCATGCATCCACAGACAGACATACATATATGCACACATATCACTCCAGGGCCCAATTCACCTGGCCTGACTGACAGCAATCAGAGTAGGGGATGCAGGTTTTTGATATTTAGCTTGCTTTCTTGAACCTGACCATGGGCAGATTCTGTACTAGGTACTTTAACTGCAAATGTCTTATTTAGACTCTGCTACAAACCTATAGTGTGGGTTTCCCAGGTGGTTCAGTGGTAAAGAATCCACCTGCCAATGCAGGAGACTTGGGAGACTTGCGTCCAATCCCTGGATCTGGAAGAGCTCCTGGAGGAGGAAACCCACTCCAGTATTCTTGTCTGGAAAATCCCATGGACAGAGGAGCCTGGTAGACTACAGTCCGCAGGATCGCAAAGAGTCAGACACGACTGAGGGTCTGAGAAGGCATGCACAACCCTATAGGGTAGATTACTATTTATCACCCCATTTTACAGAGGGAGATCAATCTAAAGAACTTAAGGGGCTCCCCCAAGGCCACACAGTCAGAAAACAGTGGAGCCAGAATTCCAAGCCAGGTTGATAACACACCACTCTGCCACTTTCAGAGACAGGAGGAATTTCAGAGACTGTAAGGGTCAACCCCATAATTTTTAGATGTAGAGTCTGAGATCTGGAGAGGAGAAGGGGCTTTTTAAAGGCCACTGAGTAGGTCAAAGGCAAAGACCGGACCAAACTGTTGCCCTCAGAGTGACCATGGAAATCCACCCTGCTTGCTGGATTTGAGAAGGGTGTGTGTGTCATGAAACTGGCCTCTGCCCACAGGTTCATCCCTGACAGTTGTCTGAGGAGATGGGGCGGGGGGTGGGGTAGGGGGTGGAGGCGGGGAGTGGGCACAGGGTAGGGGCCCCTAGATATTATAATAGTTACTTATTCTTTTGTAGAAAATTGTCTACTGCTTATCTCATCTGGCTACCCAGAAAGATACCAAAAGTCCTGCCAGGATGAATCCAGGAATTGCACTTAGGAATAAAGCCAGAGGCAAGTTGGGCGCTCTGAAGAAGCAGAGAGGGAAACGACAGCTTCAGGACAGGCCTGGGCCTCAGGGACCCTCCTCGCTAGCTCTCAGGTGGCTGGTGGGGTTGCTCCCAGATCTCACTGTCTTCTGTAGTCAGCATTTCTATCCCTGGTTGAAGCTTTTCATTTTGTCAATTCCTTTCTCACATGCCTAGTCAAAATTGTTCCCAGCCAAGCACAGTCAGATGGAATAAGTCTGAAAATATCAGAGAAGAACAAAAAGGACCCTCATAAATCAAATCCACACTAGCAGCTATTCATTCATTCAACATGTCCAGAGCAACACTTATTAGGAAATAATAAAAGGACTACTATTTATCAAGCATTTCTATGTGTCAGGCACTGTGCTATATTGTCACATAAATTACTTTTGCCCCCACAACAATTCTAAGAGAAAGAAACTATATCCCCATTTCACAGGTGAGTAAACTGAGGCTTGGGATGACAAAGTCACTTTCCAAAGTCTGTGTTCAGTTCAGTTCAGTTGCTCAGTCGTGTCTCACTCTTTGCGACCCTAGGGACTGTAACATGCCAGGCTTCCAATCTGGAGCTTACTCAAACTCATGTCCATCGAGTTGGTGATGCCATCCAACCATCTCATCCTCTGTTGTCCCCTTCTCCTCCTGCCTTCAATCTTTCTCAGCAACAGGGTCTTTTCAAGTAAGTCAGTTCTTCATATCACGTGGCCAAAGTATTGGAGTTTCAGCTTCAGCATCAGTCCTTCCAATGAATATTCAGGACTGATTTCCTTTAGGATGGACTGGTTGGATTGCTTTGCTATCCAAGGGACTCTCAAGAGTCTTCTCCAACACCACAGTTCAAAAGCATCAATTCTTCGGTGCTCAGCTTTCTTTATCGTCCAACTCTCACATCCATACACGACTACTGGAAAAACCATAGTTTTGACTAGACACACTTTTATTGTAAGTGTGTGTAAGACCCTGTATATCAATGCAGGCAGCCAAACTCCTGAGCCTGCTTACAGCTGGAGGAGTCTAATTGAAACATCTTGTCTAGAACCCGATTTTCTCTAGGGGGCTGCATTTTCCAACTGCCAATTTAGAAACACCATTTTATTTGCAAGTTGGAACTAAGCCAATAAGTTTCATGCCAACATATTGTACTACCTGTCGGCTCATTCTGGTAAGGTGTCCCCACCTGCAAAGTGCTTTGACATGTGCTCACATTTACACACATCTAAGTTGCATGGATTATGATTCTTATTTTCCTCAAGAAGAGACTGAGGGTCCCAGGGAGAGTCAGTGCAGAGCTGGCCATGGCCCCAGAGCCTGTGTTCACTATAGTAGGTTGGGTTTCTGGCCACACACACACACATACACGCACACACACTCACTTTGAGACCCCTAACACTCCTGGCTTGACAGGAATCAGAGAAAGAGTTGCAGGCTTTTTATATTAGCCCCGAGCTAAGCACTTTAACGGCAATATCTGATTTAAACCCTTTATTGTGCTGATACCTGTGAGCTCAGATCTCTGCTTATGCCATGGGAAACTCAGAAAGTCTGGGTGGGAGCAAGGGTAACACACTGGAACAACGGAGAAGATGGGACAGCCACTAACTGCTGGGTGTGAGGGATGTGGGTGGGTCAGGGCAAAATCATGTGATGTACCAGTGTTTCCAGGCTTCCCGTATCTGATAAAAAAGCAGCCCACCTTCATCTGCTCAAATTCTCAGTCCTCAATCTGTCCCTACACTCTGAGGAGAGCTTGGTCTCAGGATTTTTCCTGTCAAATCTAAAGAATGGGTGGAATCTGAGGTCTGGAGGAGAGAATTTGATGAGCTGGGTAGCAAAGCACCAAGAAGGGGAAGGAATGAGGGGGCTTCAGACTGGGAGCAGGGTTTGGGGCTGGGGAGCAGCAGACCTGAGGCAGCCCCATGATGCGAGAGAATGGGTGAGAGAATGGGTGAGAGAAGGAGGGAGGGTTTGGAAAACTGTGCTGCTGCCTGTGGAGGGTCACTGGGAACAGTCAGTAGGAACGGCAGAGTGGCCTGCCTTCCACGGGCCCAAGTCTCTGCAGAAACTTGGTTACTTGATGTCAACCAATTCAGAGTGTAAGTGGGAGGTAAAGAAATTGGAAACAAATTTTAGCAAAGTGGAAGGACTTCTTGGTGGGAACTGGACTTGAGCTGAGCCTTGAAGGATGGGTGAGATTCAGGCAGGCCAGGGAAAGGTGAGGGCACGGGGTGAAGAGAGCTCCAGATAGAGTCTGGCAGATGGGAGCGACAGTGCAGATACTAGTCTTGGGCCAGGAGGTGTCAATGGAGGCCCAAACGATCCAGCAGGCAGGACTCTTAAGAAAGTGGACCTGGAAAGTCAAGCAGAGACATTTAGACCCAAAGAAGCAAGATAAAGGGACAATAATCCTGTGGAATGTTTTTAGGTGGGAAATAACATGGTAAAATTTGTGTCTAAGACTGAACAGATTGATTACCTAGAGTAGGAGGCACTGACTCAGAGGGGACACAGAGCCACTTCTGGGATGTTGGAGATGTTTTATATCCTGGGTGGTGGTCACACTGGTTCATGTATATGGCATACAGGTCTGTAGTATTCAACCCAAAAGGCTATAAGATTTGTGCATTGCACTGTATGCCTTACCAAGTTCTGTTAGTATGGAAAAAAAGGGAGGAAGGGGGAACCAGTGGATCTGATGGAATGTAAATGGATCGGGAGGGCACAGGATTGTCACCCACACAGAAACTAAAAGCAGCAAGTGTTTACCAGTTCCGGGATGTACGCTGTTCCCAAAACACATTAGCGCTAAGGAAGTGGAGTGACATCTGAGAGAACAAGTCTTTGAAACTACTTTCATAAATGCTGATTGATGCTCTGAGGCCCTCATTCTATCCCCACTTCCCCGCTGCCATGCCTGCAACCAAAGCAGGACCCCTCCTCACTGTACAGGGCCAGACACTCTGAGGATCTATGGTGGTCCTCCCAGATCCAATAGGTGAAGGTTTCACCCACAAAGCAGGTTGCAAAATAGCCAAGTACAGACATTAGAATCCCATTTTTGTTTAAAATATACATATATGCCAATGTGGTTAATTCTGCATCAGAGAATTGCAGATGATCTTTCTTTTCTATATTTCATTTATATAATTATTCTAACTTTTAAGTGTATTATTTGTTTTTTTTTCTGTAATAGTCATGATTCATCTGGACCCACAGGAATTATTCTAGACAACGATATGCACAAGAGAGAGGTTAATTGACCAAGAACAGACTCCCCCAGGAACCCAGCTTACAGAAAACGACATTTAGTAACCTTATAGAGGTCAGACGTCGATTGCCTAACCTTAAATGAACACGATTGCTTAACCTTAAATGAAGACAACAGATGTATATATAACAGACTCAGGACTCCTCAGAAACAGTAAACCCCCAGGGATAGAGAAAGGATTCCTCTTTGCACTTTGATTTTTAAATAGATTTTTGCCCTCTTCCGACTTGGAAACAAACATTCCAGACTACACATGCAACTCATTAAATTATACAGTAGAATTAATTTGGGAATTTTTTTAGAGCAAAGTTGGCAAACATCTGCAAACAATCAACTACAGTATTCTCAAATGATTTGAGCCTTAAGTATGACTAATCACAGCAATGTTTGAAAATAAAATAGTTTTGAAGTCTGAATTGCACATGTAATTCCCCAACAGCTGCACAAAACCAAAGACAAATCCATGCACTTAAGATTGTTAGTTTTTACTATTGTTTGCTTTTGGTCAGACTCTAAATGTGTTTTCTGGAGGGTCTACATGCCCTTAAGGCACCTGCCGAAAACACACACACACAATCAGTTTACCATCTGCACTTACATACCACCTTCCATCCATGGATCCCGAGTGGTCTATCAGAAATGCTGTTTTCATAAGTCCCCTGTCAGATGCGTATTGTTCCCTCCATCTTACATGCAGATAAACCTAAACATGCGGGCAGTTAAGTGGCTTGTCAACAGTCAACCCAAGACAAAATCCATGCAAGCCACTCTCTGGTCTCCCTTCCTCTGCTGACCGTGCCTTTGAGCTTTCTTGTTGGCCCCGGTTTAAATCATGCACGCAGACCATTGTTTCCCTGGTGATGGAGGTGGCATTCTATGTCCTGCCCTGAATCTGGCCTGGGGCCCTAGCGGCACCGCATTTAGCCACAAGTGCATCAGCCATGCGTGAGTGGGGACAGCTTGGCTCCTTGGAAACCTAAGTGGCATGTGTCAGCTGGCACCAGCCTGCAGAGAGCCACTCCAGGCCACCCTGCTAACTCCTCCATCACTAGCCCAGAGCAACCCATAATGAAGGCAATGACGTCTCTCTGGGAGCTGGATGAACAAATGGGAACAGCTCAAAGGCAGATCCTCTGGCCTGGCTCCTGTCCAGCCCTCAGAGAGAAATAATCCTTACATGCCTGGGAACCAGGCCCCCAGACCAGTCCAGCCCTCCCTCTGTTCATTTCTATGGACCAAGTGTCATGGTCACAGATTACATTCCTGATAGGCAACTGAATTTACACTTCCAGTCTCCAGTTGCAGTGTTTATTTTTATGGTCCATTTATTAACGTGTCCTGGAATGACCATTCAGAATCACCTCTAGAAAAATAAGAAAGTCACTGGGGCATCCACCAGGTAATAAGAGTTATCACTTGAAAAGAGTTTTTCTGATGATTGCAGTCATTCTTAGAAATTAGGGGTCGAGATTTTTGTGTGTGTGTGTGAACTCTGTCATCTGGCAAAAAAATCAATTAAACTAATTTTAACTCCTTCATTAACCTTACTAGATGGTCGGGTGCGTTTATGAACCAGAGGCTGGGTTAATCGCCCCTCTTTCTTGTGTACTCCCAAAGCACCACAAATGTCTTCCTATCAGATCCTAAAAGTGGTAACAGTTCTGTCAAGCATTCACCCTGTGCAAGGTAAAAGCTAGCACTGTACATTTTTTAAATTCTAAGTATTATCATTAATATTCTCATTTACATAAGGAAACTGGCCTAGAGAGGTCACAAAGTCACCTGTGGTTGCCATAAAAAGTTACCACAAACTCAATGGCTTAAAACAACAGAAACTTATTCTCTCGCAGTTCTGGAGGCCAGAAGTCTGAAACTAATATCACTGGGCCAAATGGAGGTGTCAGCAGGGCTACGCTTTCTCCAGAGGCTCCAGGAGAAAATCATTCCTTCTCTTCCTAGCTTCTGGTAGCAGCTGGCATTTCTTGGTTTCTGGTCGATCACTGCACTCCGCTTCCACGATCACACTGCCTTCCCAATCCTTCTGTGCACGTGTCAGATCCCCTGCCTCCCTTGCATGATGATACATGTGACCGTATTTAGGTCTCACCTGGATAATCCAAGATAATCTTCCCATTTTGAGGTTCTTAATCACATTTGCAAAGTCCTTTTTCACCATAAAAAGTAACATTCACAGGTTCCAGAGATGAGGATGTGAATACCTTTTGGGGGGCCATCGTCTACCCTCCCTGCAAGGTTTCTCTTCTCACGCAATCATGAGGGTTCACTGGCTGAGTGGTGAATGTGCAGCACAGAGGCCAGAGCGCAAACTCTGGGGTTAGGCAGACCCAGGTTTGAAGCGTAGCTCTACCACTTATTGTCTGACTTTAAACAAGTACCTTAACCTCTCTAAACCTAATGTGTGGGACTATTTTGAGGATTAAATGAGATAATGAAAATGAAATGCATAGAACAGTGCCTAACATAGCTTAGTGCTCAATGAATTTGTTAAAAGCAGAGTGTAAGCTGGAGTTGTGATCCAACCTCACATAGGTGAGCACAGATTTCTACAGATGAAGAAATGTGAAAGCGGGGAGTGGAGGGAGTGAGGGTTTATAGGGGTATCATTCTGCCACAGAGTCAAGGAAAGTGTGTATTTTTGTCATAGATATTCTTATACACTGTTATAAAGAGGATTCATCTGAAAATTAACACTGATTTTTTTTTTTTTTGAGGTTAAACTGATTCCAGTTTCAAGACCTATAACAAAAAGAATAAGGAATAAATCAAGAACTTAAAACATGGTGAATAAATCAGAAAAACAGTCAGGGAATAGTAGGAAAAGAACAGTAGGAAAAAAATAAGGATGCTTTAAGCCTGGACATTTGTTATTAGTATGTTTGAGAGATGACATTCAAGCTGATTTGCCTTCTTAACTGTAAGCAAAATAACTGATTTGATTTTGTTCCATTCACTACCTGAGGTAGGATAATATGAATTTTAATAAAGAAGTTTTAGTATTGTACCTCTAAATATTATCACATATTATGATCTGTTCAATTTGCTATATTTCATCCAGTCACTTTTTTTCAGTTTAATTCACTGGGATTCTTTATAGTTATGACAAGGATTTCTCAGTTTGAGTGGAAAGCATGCTAAGGGTCAAAGAAACAGGAAAGTAATAGATTTTGCCTTTTTGGAAAAAAAAGAACAAAACTGCAGACTCCTTAAAGGGCAACCAGTGGAGGAAACAATGATAGCTGTACATCTACTCGGAAAAGGCAATGGCACCCCACTCCAGTACTCTTGCCTGGAAAATCCCATGCATGGAGGAGCCTGGTAGGCTGCAGTCCATGGGGTTGCTAGGAGTCAGACACGACTGAGTGACTTCCCTTTCACTTTCATGCATTGGAGAAGGAAATGGCAACCCACTCCACTGTTCTTGTCTGGAGAATCCCAGGGACGGCAGAGCCTGGTGGGCTGCCATCTATGGGGTCACACAGAGTTGGACACAACTGATGCGACTTAGTAGCAGCAGCAGCAGTACATCTACTACCATGAAAAGCTAGCCAAGACATATGGCCAAGTTAAAATTCACAAAACAACGTATGAAACTTGATCCTATCTAAATAAAAAGGACAAACAGCCTGATAACCAGACACATATAGATATACAAATACATTAGCAATAGTCAAGGATACATAGCCAGTAATTAATAGCAGCTACTTCCTGGGGAAAGAGCAGAACTGTGTTGGGGAAAAAAATAAGGGAAAAGCCAAATTCTCTTTATAATCCACATGTTTCTGTATTTGCATTTCTATAAGAAGTATGTTTTTATGTGCTACTTGTATACTTTTGTAAATTATAAAAAAATTTATTTGTTTATTTTAATGGACGATTACATTAATTTACAGTTCTTTTGCTAGAAATATTACTTGCAGGATAACAAACAGTAAATGTGTATTGTTGTTTTTTATTAATGAACCAGACATGCTCTCTCTGCCTTGACTCTATACAAAAGGAACAAAAGTACACAAAGGAATAAACTCATATCTAATGGAGAACAGAGTAAGGAGGTATCACTTGGGGATGAGACAGTTGGCATATATCTGGAAGCCAGAAATTTGATGCAAGAGGCTTACAGGTAAAGGATGCCTTAGACAGCCAGCCCAGGACAAGCTATGAGGGTGGCAGAGAATGGCTGCCAATCAGCCCAGGGAATGGGCAAGCTCTGCAGGTGGATCAACTGTACCCACCTGCTTTTCTCCACCACCCACTTCCACCCTCCAACCCTTTCCTCACATGTAGTAAGTACAGGCAACTGGCCTTTACCCTCAGGCAAAAGTAAACAAGCCCCAGACATCTCTTTTCTAAACAAATTAGACAGTTCTCCACACTGGAGATCTAAGGATTTTAGTCATCAACTTTATGTCTCACAGTAAAGTTCTCATTCTGGCCATCAGATGAGCTCAACCTAAAAATGAACTTCCACTCAACTCTCCCATCTCATGTCCCGAGCACCCAGTCAGAATTATCAGTGGAGAGATGTCACTCCACTTACATGGACCTTCTTTCTTAAATATGAGCAGGTAAGCAAAGATCACCAAGATAATGACAGATCCAGCAGCTAGAGAGGGAAAGATCAAGATATATAAATGTGAAAAACAAATTCTGGTGGAAACAAAATTATCAGAGAATAGAATAAAAGTTGACTCAAGAGAGTTAAGAAAGATTTTATAAAAACATAAGATTTAAAAAAGAATAATTAGAGAAGCAATTAGAGATTTAAAATGTGATAACAGAAATAAAATGTTCACAAATTATAAAAGGGAGGAAATCTCCTATAGCATAGGATGAAAAGAGAGAAATGTGAAAGAACAGATGAAATCCCAAAGCCCAAGGTTCAGTAAATGGTGTCCCAGGAAAATATAATAGAGAAAAGGCTGGGAGTAGGGGTGGGGGAGACTAGTGAACTCCAGCCATTTCCCTATCTTGGCATTACTTATTCCCAGGGGAGCTCTAATGGCAGTTGCTTTAAGACTGGAGGATAACATACTCAGGAAGGGGGAGTCGAGGGTGGCCAGAAAATGACAAATGACTAACACTTTCTTAATGTGGCCTGATAGCACCAAGAAAGCCAGGGCCGTAGCCTGTGGTCATGAGGGCACTTGCATTCCAGTGAGAGCTCATCTGAATCACTGAGAGCAATGCCAAAATCAGGTCTGGTTGAGCAGAGCCTTCCAGTCCATCACGAACGACCTGCCTGCAGGGTAGCATCAGTGCACCTTCTTTGCATTTGGTTCTTCACATACCTACAATTGCACCCAATTCCCCAGGATTCAGTTTATGTTTCTCCATCTTGTTTACAAGGACATCATAAAGTTTTCCTATGCCCTGGTCTACAGAGTGTAGAAGGCACCTCTTTGACGAGTACCTGGCTAGTAAACAGTTTGTCTTTTCTAGGGATGCCCCTAACAGAGTCTGTATCAGTAGACTCCCAGCAGCCATGTTTGTACGATGGGACTCCGGTCCCTACCCAACTGGTCATGACTGACTGATCCAAGAGTAGATTTATAATCAATTTGAAAAAGCTAGTTTTTACATTCTAGAAAGTTGAAAATTGGTCTAGTAAGAGAGATTCTAGAAATTTCTTTCTTTACGTTTTGACCTAAAGAAAAGGGCCACAAATTCAAAAAGACAGTGTAGAAAAAAGCCAAAAACAAACAAAAGGAAAACAAAAAAGGTCACAAATAAGGAACTATAAGACAAAAGTCTCAAAAGTATGGATGCCAAGAATCAAAAACTATAATAGAGACAAAGCTATATTAACTAGAGACTTTCAAATGAGGAAACTGAATCCATTAAAGACAGGTTTAGAGAAAGGCTTGAGTTGAAAGATAGGGGCATGGTAAGAATTAGGAAAGGAGACATTTGAAGTAGCATTTTGTTCAGAAAGAAGCAGTAAGGCCAATGAGGAGGGAATAATAGACAATACAAAAGCCAATCCAAACATAAACTAAGTATTTTAATCCAAAATTTGAAAAAGAAAAACTGCAACACACTTGGCTTCCCACATTTTTATGAAACATTTCCAACACGGTTTAAAGAAAAAGTCTATCTACTTAAATCTCCTATTTTCTAGATGACATCCCTTTTGCCTTCAGCCAGTCACAATAATATTAAACTATTAGAAATGTATTTCTTTGTTTTTCCTCCATCCAGCTGTTGTATTTCTGTTATAGAGTCACACTGACCTGATTTTATATCCAGTCTCTGCCATTTATCAAGTATGTGACCTGAGCACTTTTCTTGAATCTTAGAGCTTCATTTTCCTGATTTGTAATCTTTAAACACAATCATACATTGTGAAACATGGGAAACATTGTGATACATTGGGAAACATCTGGCATAGTGCCTGGGATGCAGTGAGTACTCCATATATGGTAGTTCTTTTCTTTTGTTTCTGCTATTGTTCCTTTTAATTGAACCCACATGTTAGCACTACCATAAAAGACATAAAGAAATGTACTCAGACGTGTTCAATTGATTGTTTTGTTACAAACATGTTTGACACTTTTAAATGTGCTTTATAATTCTACAGCCTCAAAATCACACATAAAAGTTTTAACCTTGAGCTTCCTGATAAAGGTCAGAAGTTAGTTGCATTTATCAGTATCTCTAGCATCAAATTTATTTAGCTCTTGGGTTGTATTATAGCTTTTAAGTTAAAAGAGTGTGTGGCAAACTTGTGTCAGAGCTGCCATTGCTGGAGCAGAAGCAGATTCTCTTAATACTGACATGTGAAATTCAACTTGAATGAATTTCAAATAAGAAAATGAATTTCAATTAGAAAATGAAATTCATTTTCAATCAGAAATGAATTTCTCATTTGCAAGTCAAAGAGTGAAGATGCTTTTGTTCACTGAAATAAAAATTTCAAACTCAAAGAAAAGTGAAGTTTAACACTGAAGCCTTGGGAGCAACACACAAATCACTTCAGATCAGTCTGGTCAATAATTGTTTTCTGGAAGTATGCCATACAGAAACAAGAGGAGACCACTGAAAATAGCCCACATGGGAAGCAACTTGGAATCATTGTCTGCTTCATCTATTACAAAGGAAGATCTGCCACATATGTGACACCATTGTCACAGAAACACGAAAAAAATTTCCTGTGGAGCATTGTCTAGATATGTTAGACATAAAATACCAAATGAACATCAAAACTCCCAGAAGATCTTAGAAGAACAGATAGATTTGGGCATATAGCTCTCCCCCTAAACCAACAAACCAAATCAAACATGGGCAAAGGAGGACTTCCCTTGTGGTCCAGTAGCTAAGACTCTGTGCTCCCAGTGCAAGGGGCCCAGATTCGAACCCTAGTCAGGGAACTAGATCCCATCTTCCACAACTAAAGATCGCACAAGCTGGAACAGAAAGATCCCCTGTGCCGCAATTAAGATCTAGCGCAGCCAAATAAATAAATAGTAAATTTAAAAAAATAAACAAAGTAAACAGATGCACAAAGGATTTGAATAAATATACAACAGACAGTAAGCATATGAAAAAATGTTCAGTATCAGTAGTCATTAGGAAAATGAAAATCAAAACCACAATGAGATACAACTTCACCCCCAATAGAATGGGTGCTATTTTTTTTAATGGAAGGAAGAGAGAAGGAAAACAAGTATTGGTGAGGATGTGGAGAAACTGGCACCTTTGTGCATTGTTGGTAGGCATGTAAAATGGTGCAGCCACTAGGTGAAACAGTTTGGTGATTTCTCAAAAATTAAACATAAAATTACCATGTGATTCAGCAATTCCACTCCTAGGAACACACCCAAAAGTACTGAAAATAGATACTTATACACTCATGTTCACAGAATACATAAATATATGAACATATATACTCAGTTCATAGCCAAAAGGTAGAAATAAATGAAGCATCCATCAACAAATGAATAAACAAAATGTGTTATATACATACAAGGGAATATCATTCAGCCTTTTAAGAAGGAATAAAATTCTAATACACCCTACAGTATGGATGAATTAAATATTATTCTAAGTGAAGCAAGCTAGGTACTAAAGGCCAAATGAGGGGCTTCCCATGCAGCACAGTGGTAAACAGCCCACTTGCCAATACAGGAGATGCAAGAGATGTGGGTTAGATCCCTGGGTCTGGAAGATCTCCTGAAGAAGGATGGAAGAACCACTCCAGTATCCTTGCCTGGAAACTTCTGTGGACAGAGGAGCTTGACAGGCTATAGTTCATGAGGTTGTAGAATTGGACATGACTGAGCAGCTGAGCACACAAAGAACAAATATATTAATATTATTCTACTTACATGAGGTACCAGATGAGGCAAAGTCATTAAGAGAGAAAGCAGAATAAAGATTACCAGGAGGTAGGTGGGTGGAGGAGAGAATGGGGAGTTATTCTGATGGGTACAGAATTTCTTTGGGGTGATGAAAAAGTTCAGAAATAGTAGTGATTTTTATACATCATTGTGAATGTATTTTATGTCACTGAATTATACATTTAAAAGGGTAAATTTTGTAAATTCCAGTTCAAGGTGGCAGAATAGAAGACTGTGCTCATCTCCTCCTGTGATAGTACCAAAATCACAACCATCCGAAGGAGGATGCTGGAACCCATCCAAAAAAAGGTACCGTGCACCCAAAGACAAAGAAGCCACAGCAAGACACTAGGAGGGGCACAATCATGATCAAATCAAACCCATACCCACCAGTAGGGTGACTCATAAACTGGAGAACAATAATAAAAAATAAAGTTCTCCCACTGTTGTGAAGGTTCGGAACCCCACATCAGGATTTCCAGCCTGAGGATCCTACAGACTGGGAACCCCCAGGGAATCTGAGCAGGAAGGCCAGCAGGATTTGATTACAAGACTTCCACAGGACTGGAGGAAACAGATTTCAGTCCTTGATGGCACAAACAAAACCTTGCATGCACCAAGACTCAGAGGAAAGGAGCAGTGACTCCACAGGAAGCTGAAACAAAACTACCTGCTAGTGTTGGAGGGTCTCTTGTGGAGGCATGGGTCAGTAGGGGCTCACCACAGGGATGGGGGGACTGGCAACAGCAGTCTGGGAAGGTCCCCTTTGGCATAAAACCTCTTGGACTTCTCCATTAACCTGACCATAGAGCCCAAAGACCCCAGGGTTGGGTTGTCTCAGGTTAAAAAACTACCAGGAAGGGAGGGGAACCCCTCCCTTTAATTGGATTAAAGCTTTACTGAGCAAGTGAAGCAGAGCCCACCAGAGCAACATCCAGTTTTTCCCACCACCAGTCCTTCCCATCAGAAAGCTTACATAAGCCTCCTCCATCAGAGAGCAGACAGAAGAAGCAAGAAGAACCACAATCACACAACAAATAAAACAAAACTACATTACAGAAAGTCTATCAGCATGAAAAAGCAGAAAGTTAAGTCCCAGATGAAAGGACAGATAAAATCCCAGAAAAACAACTAAATGAAGTGGAAATAAGCAACCTTCTAGAAAAGGAATTCAGAATAATGACAATGAATATGATTCAGGATCTTGGAAAAAGAATGGAGGCAAAGATTGAGAAGATGCAAGAAATGTTTACCAAAGACCTACAAGAACTAAAGAACAAACAAACAGAGATGAATAATATACCAGAAGGAATCCATAGCAGAATAACTGAGGCAGAAGCACAGATAAATGACCTGGAGAACAGAATGGTGGAAATCACTGGGGCAAAACAGAATATAGGGAAAAAAAAGAAAAGAAAAGAAATGAAGATAGTCTAGGAGACCTGATGTGAGGAGCCTACTCATTGGAAAAGACCTTGATGCTGGGAAAGATTGAAGGCAGGAGGAGAAGGGGATGACAGAGGATAAGATGGTTGGATGGCATCACTGACTTAGTGGACATAAGTTTGAGCAAACTCTGGGAGATGGCCAAGGACAGGGAAGCCTGGCATGCTGCAATCCATGGGGTTGCCAGAGTCAGACACAACTGAGCAACAGTCACGCAGTTATTCTGAACAACAATAAAGAGACCTCTGAAAGTGAAAGTGTCAGTTGCATGGTCATGTAGGACTCTTTGCAAAATCACGGACTGTATCCTGCCAGGTCCTTCTGTCCATGGAATTCTCCAGGCAAGAACACTGGAGAGGGCTGCCATTTCCTTCTCCAGGGGGGTCTTCCTGCCCAGGGATTGAACACAGGTCTCCTGCATTGCAGGCAAATTCTTTGCCTTCTGAATCACCAGGGAAGTGTTAAAACATGAATATTTACGTTATAAGGGGTCCCAGAAGGAGGACAGAGAAAAGACTTGAAAAATATTTGAAGAGATATTAGCTGAAAACTTCCCTAACGTGGGAAAGGAAATAATCAACCAAGTCCAGGAAGCACAGAGAGTCCCAGGCAGGATGAACCCAAGGAGGAACACACTGAGCCACTGGGTCATCAAACTGACAAAAACTAAAGACAAAGATAAAATATTAAAAGCAACAAGGAAAAATGACAGTTAACATACAAGGCAAGTCCCATCAGGCTATCGGCTGATTTTTCAACAGAAACTCTACAAGACAGAAGGGAATGGGATGATGGTGATAAAAGGGAAGAACCTACAACCAAGAATACTCTGCCCAGCAAGGCTTTCCTTCAGATTTGATGGAGAAATAAAAGCTTTCCAGACAAGCAAAAGTTAAGATAATTTACCACCACAAAACCAGCTTCACAAGAAATGTTAAAGGAAATTCTCTAGGCAGAAAATAAGAGAAGGAAAAGACCTACCTACAGAAAATAAACCCAAAACAATTAAGAAAATGGTAATAGGATCATACATATCGATAATCACCTTCAATGTAAATGGATTAAAAGCACCAACCAAAAGACACAGACTAGCTGAGCAGATGAAAACGTGCAAGTATTCAGTTCCACTTGCCACAAAACTCTGCTTGACCCCACAAATTATATGTAATTATTTTATATTGCTAAGTTAATCATATTCCCATTATGGCTTGAAATTGTAATTATCTTTTTTGTCTGGATATTGACTATGAAAACTGATAAACATCTTTCACTGTAGTGATTATGTGGGGCTTCCCTTGTGGCTCAGCTGGTAAAGAATATGCCTGTAATATGGGAGACCTGGGTTGGAAAGATCCCCTGGAGAAGGGAAAGGTTACTCATTTTTGTCTGGCTATTGATTGCAAAAACTGAAAAACATGTTTTACTATTGTGATTATGTAACTAATACTCACTTAATCACTTGGATCACAGCCTTGTCTAACTCAATGAAACTATGAACCATGCTGTGTGGGGACACCTAAGATGGAAGGGTCATGGTGGAGAGTTCTGACAAAACGTGTTCCACTGGAGAAGGGAATGGCAAACCACTTCAATATTTTTGCCTTGAGCACCCCATGAACAGTATGAAAAAGCAAAAAAATGTAACACTGAAAGATGAACTCCCAAGGTTGGTAGGTCCCAATATGCTACTGGAGATCAGTGGAGAAAGAGCTCTAGCAAGAATGAAGAGGCTGAGTCAAAGTGAAAACAACTCCCAGTTGTGGATATGACTGGTGATGGAAGGAAAATCTGATGCTTTTGGACAATATTGGGTAAACACTTGGAATGTTAGGTCCATGAATCAAGGCAAATTCAGTTCAGCTCAGTTCAGTCAGTCAATCGTGTCTGACTCTTTGTGACTCCATGAATCGCAGCACGCCAGGCCTCCCTGTCCTTCACCAACTCCTGGAGTTCACTCAGACTCATGTCAATTGGAAGTGGTCAAACAGGAGATGCTAAGAATGAACACTGACATTTTAGGAATCAGTAAACTACAAATAGCTGTGAAAAGAAGTGAAAAGCAAAGGAGAAAAGGAAAGATATAACCATCTGAATGCAGAGTTCCAAAGAATAGCAAAGAGATTAGAAAGACTTCCTCAGCGATCAATGAAAAGAAATAGAGGAAAACAACAGAATGGGAAAGACTAGAGATCTCTTCAAGAAAATTAGAGATACCAAGGGAACATTTCATGCAAAGATGGGCTCGATAAAGGACAGAAATGGTATGGACCTAACAGAAGCAGAAGATATTAAGAAGAGATGGCAAGAATACACAAAAGAACTGTACAAAAAAGATCCTAGAGGCCAAGATAATCACGATAGTATGATCACTCACCTAGAGCCAGATATCCTGGAATGTGAAGTCAAGTGGGCCTTAGAAAGCATCACTACAAACAAAGCTAGTGGAGGTGATGGAATTCCAGTTGAGCTATTTCAAATCCTGAAAGATGATGCTGTGAAAGTGCTGCACTCAATATGCCAACAAATTTGGAAAACTCAGCAGTGGCCACAGGACTGGAAAAGGTCAGTTTTCATTCCAATCCCAAAGAAAGGCAATGCCAAAGAGTGCTCAAACTACCAAACAATTGCACTCATCTCACACGCTAGCAAAATAATGCTCAAAATTCTCCAAGCCAGGCTTCAGCAATACGTGAACCGTGAACTTCCAGATGTTCAAGCTGGTTTTAGAAAAGGCAGAGGAACCAGAGATCAAATTGTCAACATCTGCTGAATCATGGAACAAGCAAGAGAGTTCCAGAAAAACATCTATTTCTGCTTTATTGACTATGCCAAAGCCTTTGACTGTGTGGATCACAATAAACTATGGAAAATTCTTCAAGAGATGGGAATACCAGACCACCTGACCTGTCTCTTGAGAAACCTATATGCAGGTCAGGAAGTAACAGTTAGAACTGGACATGGAACAACAGACTGGTTCCAAATAGGAAAAGGAGTTCATCAAGGCTGTATATTGTCACCCTGCTTATTTAACTTATACGCAGAGTACATCATGAGAAATGCTGGGTTGGAAGAAGCACAAGCTAGAATCAAGATTGCTGGGAGAAATATCAATAACCTCAGATATGCACATGACACCACCCTTATGGCAAAAAGTGAAGAGGAACTAAAAAGCCTCTTGATGAAAGTGAAAGAGGAGAGTGAAAAAGTTGGCTTAAAGTTGAACATTCAGAAAACTAAGATCATGGCGTCTGGTCCCATCACTTCATGGGAAAACAGATGGGGAAACAGTGGAAACAGTTTCTGACTTTACTTTTGGGGGCTCCAAAATCACTGCAGATGGTGATTGCAGCCATGAAATTAAGACGCTACTCCTTGGAAGGAAAGTTATGACCAACCTAGATAGCATATTCAAAAGCAGAGACATTACTTTGCCAACAAAGGTCCGTCTAGTCAAGGCTATGGTTTTTCCAGTGGTCATGTATGGATGTGAGAGTTGGACTGTGAAGAAGGCTGAGCACCGAAGAATTGCTACTTTTGAACTGTGGTGTTGGAGAAGACTCTTGAGAGTCCCTTGGACTGCAAGGAGATCCAACCAGTTCATTCTTTTTTTTTTTTTCTATATTTTATTTATTTTTTAACTTTACAACATTGTATTGGTTTTGCCATACATCAAAATGAATCCACCACAGGTATACATGTGTTCCCCATCCTGAACCCTCCTCCCTCCTCCCTCCCCATACCATGCCCCTGGGTCGTCCCAGTGTACCAGCCTCAAGCATCCAGTATTGTACATCGAAACTCAACTAGTCCATTCTTAAGGAAATCAGCCCTGGGTGTTCTTTGGAAGGAATGATGCTAAAGCTGAAACTCCAGTACTTTGGCCATTTCATGCGAAGAGTTGACTCATTGGAAAAGACTCTGATGCTGGGAGGGATTGGGGGCAGGAGGAGAAGGGGACAACAGAGGATGAGATGGCTGGATGGCATCACTGACTCGATGGACGTGAGTTTGAGTGAACTCTGGGAGATGGTGATGGACAGGGAGGCGTGGTGTTCTGTGATTCATGGGGTCCCAAAGAGTTGGACACAACTGAGCAACTGAACTAAACTGAACTGAAACTAAATGGACCAGAATGGGCTAATTTAATTCATATGACCATTATATCTACTACTGTGGGCAAGAAACCCCTAGAAGAAATGCAGTAGTTCTCATAGTCAACAAAAGAGTCTGAAATGCAGTACTTGGGTGCAATCTCAAAAGTGACAGATGATCTCTGTTCATTTCCAAGGCAATTCATTCAATATCACAGTAATCCAAGTTTATGCCCAACCACTTATGCTGAAGAAGTTCAAGTTGAACAGTTCTATGAAGACTTACAAGACCTCCTAGAACTAACACAAAAAAAGATCTTCTTTTCATCATAGGGGACTGGAATGCAAAAGAAGGAAGTCAAGAGATACCTGGAGTAACAGGCAAGTTTGGCCTTGGAGTACAAAATGAAGCAGGGCAAAGGCTAATAGAGCTTTGCCAAGAGAACACACTGGTCATAGAAAACACTCTCTTCCAACAACAAAAGAGACGACTCTATACATGGACATCACCAGATGATCAACACCAAAATCAGATTGATTATATTCTTTGCAACCAAAGGTGGAGAATCTCTATACAGTCAGCAAGAACAAGATCAAGAGCTGACTATGGCTCAGATCATGTACTCCTTATTGCAAAATTAAAATTTAAATTGAAGAAAGTAGGGAAAACCACTAGACCATTCAGGTATGACCTAAACAAATCCCTTACAATTATACAGAAAAGTGACAAATAGATTCAAGGGATTAGACCTGATAGACAGAGTGCCTGAAGAACTACGGACGGATGTTTGTAATGTTGTACAGGAGGCAGTGATCAAGACCATTCCCAAGAAAAAATGAAAAAGGCAAAATGGTAGTCTGAGGAGGCCTTACAAGTAGCTGAGAAAAAAAGAGAAGCAAAAGGCAAAGGAGAAAAGGAAAGCTATGCCCATCTGAATGCAGAGTTCCGAAGAATAGCATGGAGAGATAAAGTGATCAATACAAAGAAACAGAGGGAAAAAAAATAGAATGGGAAAGACTAGAGATCTCTTCAAGAAAATTAGAGACACCAAGGGGATATTTCAAGCAAAGATGGGCACAATAAAGGACAGAAATGGAATGGATTTAATAGAAGCAGAAGATATTAAGAGGAAGTGGCAAGAACACACAGAAGAAGTATACAAAAAACATCTAATAACCCAGATAACCCATGATGGTGAGATCATTCACCTAGACATCCTACAGTGCAAAATCAAGTGGGCCTTAGGAAACATCACAATGAACAAACTAGTGGAGGTGATGGAATTCCAGTTGAGCTATTTCAAATCCTGAAAGATGATGCTGTGAAAGTGCTGCACTCAATATGCCAGCAAACTTGGAAAACTCAGCAGTGGCCACAGGACTGGAAAAGGTCAGCTTTCGGTCAGCTTTCATTCCAATCCCAAAGAAAGGCAATGCCAAAGAGTGTTCCAACTACTCCACAATTGCACTCATCTCACATGCTAGCAAAGTAATGCTCAGAATTCTTCAAGCTAGGTTTCAACAGTACATGAACCGAGAGCTTCCAGATGTACAAAGTGGATTTAGAAAAGGCAGAGGAACCAGGAATCAAATTGCCAACATCTGTTAGATCACAGAAAAAGCAAGAGAGTTCCAGAAAAACATCTACTTCTGCTTTAGACTATGCTTAAGCCTTTGACTGTGTGGATCACAACAAACTGTGGAAAATTCTAAAAGAGATGGGAATACCAGGTCACCTTATCTGCCACCTGAGAAATCTGTATGCAGGTCAATAAGCAACAGTTAGAACCAGACATAGAACAATGGACTGATTCCATATTGGGAAAGGAATACATCAAGGTTGCATACTGACACCTTGCTTATTTAACTTATATGCAGAGTACATCATGCAAAATCCTGGGCTGGGTTCAACATTGTCAGGAGAAATATCAATAACCTCAGATATGCAGGTATGCAGATGACACCACCCTTATGGCAGAAAGCGAAGAGGAACTAAAGAGCCTCTTGATGAAAGTGAAAGAGGAGAGTAAAAAGCCGGCTTAAAACTCAGCATTCAAAAAAATGAAGATCGTGGCATCTGGTCCCATCACTTCATGGCAAATAGATGGGGAAACAAACAGTGAAAGACTATTTTCCTAGACTCCAAAATCACTGCAGATGGTGACTGCAGCCATGAAATTAAAAGATGCTTGCTCCTTGGAAGAAAAGCTATGACAAATCTAGACAGCATATGAAAAAGCAGAGACATTACTTTACTGACAAAGGTCCATCTAGTCAAAGCTATGGTTTTTCCAGTAGTCATGTATGAATGTGAGTGTTGGATCTTAAAGAAAGCTGAGCTCCAAAGAATTGATGTTTTCAAACTGTGGTGTTGGAGAAGACTCTTGAGAATCTCTTGGACTGCAAGGAGATCAAACCAGTCAATCCTAAAGGAAATCAACCCTGAATATTCACTGGAAGGACCGATGCTGAAGCTGAAGCTCCAATACTTTGGCCACCTGATGTGAAGAACTGACCCATTGGAAAAGTCTCTAATGCTGGGAAAGACTGAAGGCAGGAGGAGAAGGGGACAACAGAGTATGAGACAGTTGGATGGCATCACTGACTTGATGGACATGAGTTCGAGCAAGCTGTGCAAGTTAGTGATGGACCAGGAAGCCTGGTGTGCTGCAGTCCATGGGGTCACAAAGAGTCAGACATGACTGAGTGACTGAACTGACCATTGTATCATGATCAGTCAACAGAAAAATTATAGAATTCTATATCACCAAAACTAGCATTTAATAGAAAAACCTGTAATCACTTTTTAAAATCCAGATACATAACAGAATTATCTTGGACATTTTTGAAAAATACAAATACCCAGGTATTTCTTTTTTTGCCAGAATTCCAGATATGTTTCTAATGAGCAGCCATGTTTAAACACTGGACTATATGAAGTCTTTTATCTAATTTGTTTCAATTTTTCTATTTCATATTCAGTGCTTCCATTTCATTTAGCTTATATTTTCCAATTTCTCCATCTCTTTTTTTGATACTCCATTTCAAACCTTTATAAAATAGTAGAAAAAATTTTATATAAATATACATAAATAATAGGCATAATATATATATTTTAGAAAACTTATGAATTTATGCCTAACTAAAAAATTTATCACATTTAGATTCCACTTGTTTGACTCAGCATGAATAGAATGCTAGGTTTCTAGTTGAAAATATAGATATGTAACAAGCAACAAAGTTTTACTATATATAGCACAGGGAACTATATTCAATATCCTGTAATAACCTGTAATGGAAAATAATTTCAAAAATAACATACGTGTCTATGTATAACTAAATTACGCACAGAATTCTACTTTTTGAAATTTAGTAATGTTTATCTTTTTGTCAGATTTTCTAAATGTCTTATGGACATTTAATAATAACACATGAGATACAAAATTTTAAATATATTTGTGTGGGATATACTAATATAAATTAATTAAATATAAATCTATTATATTTATATAATATAAATGAACTGTGAACTTCCAGATGTTCAAGCTCGATTTAGAAAAGGCAGAGGAACCAGAGATCAAATTGCCAATATCTGCTGGATCATCTAAAAAGCAAGAGAGTTCCAGAAAAACATCTATTTCTGCCTTATTAACTATGCCAAAAGTCTTTGTGTGGATCACAATAAACTGTGGAAAATTCTGAAAGAGATGGGAATACCAGACCACCTGACCTGCCTCTTGAGAAACCTATATACAGGTCAGGAAGCAACAGTTAGAACTGGACATGGAACAACAGACTGGTTCCAAATAGGAAAAGGAGTACATCAAAGCTGTATATTGTCACCCTGCTTATTTAACTTATATACAGAGTACATCATGAGAAATGCTGGACTGGAAGAAACACAAGCTGGAATCAAGATTGCTGGGAGAAATATCAATAACCTCAGATACGCAGATGACATCACCCTTATGGCAGAAAGTGAAGAGGAACTAAAAAGCCTCTTGATGAAAGTGAAAGAGGAGAGTGAAAAAGTTGGCTTAAAGCTCAACATTCAGAAAACAAAGATCATGGCATCTGGTCCCATCACTTCATGGCAGATAGATGGGGAAACAGTGGAAACAGTGAGAGACTTTATTTTGGGGGGCTCCAAAATCACTGCAGATGGTGATTGCAGCCATGAAATTAAAACACGCTTGCTCCTTGGAAGGAAAGTTATGATCAACCTGGATAGCATATTGAAAAGCAGAGATACTACTATGCCAACAAAGGTCCGTCTAGTCAAGGCTATGGTTTTTCCAGTGGTCATGTATGGATGTGAGAGTTGGCCTGTGAAGAAAGCTGAGCACCGAAGAATTGATGCTTTTGAACTGTGGTGTTGAAGACTCTTGAGAGTCCCTTGGACTGCAAGAAGATCCAACCAGTCCATCCTAAAGGAGATCAGTCCTGGGTATTTATTGGAAGGACTGATGCTGAGGCTGAAACTTCAAACTTTGGCCACCTCATGCGAAGAGCTGATTCATTGGAAAAGACCCTGATGCTGGTAGGGATTGGCAGAAGGAGGGGAATGGATGACAGAGGATGAGATGGCTGGATGGCATCACCGACTCGATGGACATGAGTTTGAGTGAACTCCAGGAGTTGGTGAAGGACAGGGAGGCCTGGCGTGCTGTGATTCATGGGGTTGCAAAGGGTCAGACACGACTGAGTGACTGAACTGATATTTAAATTATTAATGACATCATTAAAGATGCTATTCTAATTTTTTCTATACTTGATAAAATATTCTCAAATGTTAATATGTCTCATCATGATTATATATTTTTTCTTATATTTCTTCTGATTTTTGCTTTATGTATCTTTGTATCTTTGTTTTTAAGGTGTCTAATGATTTATGGTCTTCTTTGTGAATTGTACCTTTTATCATTAAAAATATTCATTCTTGTTTCATTTAAAATAAATAAATTTTTTTAATGGTAAACTTTGTTATGTAGACTTCAACCACAACTTTAAAAAAAAAAACTCATCTTAACCAACATAAAAAAGTAAAATAAGGCTTCTAAAGCCCTTGGCCCATGTATAATGCCATAAAAATGTTTTATAACTACATTTGGCAAGCAGCTCAGCCCAGGAATGTGATACTATAATAGAATAATAAATACCAAAAGTCTCTGCAGCAGATTTCTCTTACTGGCTTAAAACAATAGGATTTTTTTAATTAAAAAAAGAAATATTAGAGTTTTTTGATGGTTGTATTTTTAATAGATTCTGAACAAAGATTAGTTCAGAGACCAAAGAGATGGCATGTGCTTTACCACATATCAGGAAAACACGTACAATCAGACTCTGACGTGTTTTCTACTGATAGCAACTGGTTAAAACCAATAAGAACCCTTTTGTCTATATTTAAGCCTGAGAATAATTATGAGCTAAATAATAGGGGCAGGATACTTCTACTTTCAGCCAAGCCAAGTAAAGACTGGATTTACTGTCTGAAACAACTAAAAATCTGGACAAAAAATACATGAAAGAACAGTTCTCAAGATGTTGTCCATCAGGTAGTAAAGGACAGTGATGCATGAGAAATGGGAACAAAACCGGTGAACCCAGTGATTGCTCCAGGTTCAGACAGCTAGAGAAAAAGTAGAAAAATGTATTAAGTAGAGACACGGAAGATTTTTAAAAGTCTCAAAATGAAATTCTAGAGATTAAAACTTCAACATCTAAGATGATAAATACACTGGATGGGATTAAAGGCAGGTTAAATGTTGCAGAAGAAAAGATTAGTGAACTTGAAGACAAAGCAATGGAAACTATGTAAAAAGAAATACCAAAAATTAAAAAAAAATCACTTTTAAAAAAGAAAAGAAAGAGGAGAGCAATAGTGAGATATGAGATCTCAAGTGGCTTAATATATGCATAAGCCGAGTCTTCAAAGGAGAGGGAAAGACATAATGGTCAAAAAAAATGTCCAAATTTGATGAAAACTATAAATCCACATATACAAGAAGTTCAGTGACCTCAAAGGATAAAAAAAAATCACTCCTTGTCATTCAGGTCTCAGTTGAAATGTCAGAGAAGCCGTCTCTTACCATCAAACCTTAAAGTAGCATTATGTAATCATTTTGTCTAAAAAATTGTTTAGTTTTTTTTACATATCCCTACTTTCCCCCTCAATGTAAGGGCAGGCCCTTGTCTACATTCTTCACTAGAACATACAGGCACTGTTCCCAGGACCTAGCAGAGCACCCGACACTGAGAACGTACCCAATACATGTTTCATGGGTGACTGAATAATTTTATCTATTCCTAACCTTTAGGCTTCCCAGGTGGTTCAGTGGTTAAGAATCTACCTCCTAGTGCAGCAGACACAGGAGACATGGATTTGATCCCCGGGTTGGGAAGATTCCCTGGAGGAGAAGATGGCAACCTACTCCAGTATTCTTGCTTGGAGAATTCCACGGACAGAGGAGTTTAGCAGGCTACAGTCAACAGGGTCACAAAGAGTTGGACACATCTGAGCGACTGAGCATGCAACCTTTAGTAATGAATTCCTATTTCAAAATCCCTCTCAAATGATCAAAACAATTCTTTCTGCATTCTGAACATTTCCTTTTGCTCCAAGATTAATGTTGCCATTGAACAATGTGGCATTTACTAGTACTAACTGTCATTGTCTAAAAGTGAAGTTACCTAATCATTTCTTGAGGAATGACCTATAAGAAAACACTTCTAGGCCAGATTGACCCCAGGCAAGACTCTGGCAACACTACTGCCAAGCTTGACATCCAGCTTTCCACAGAACATATTCTCAGCTCTCCAGTAGAATACCATTTTTAATCAAAACAGTGGTTTACTGGACAGCAATTATAGGCAAACATTTTACACTTTATATACATTTTCTATTTAATCTATGATGAGGTTACAGATAAGGCAACTGAGGCCTAGGAAGGTAATGTAATATACCTAGTCACATGGCTAGTAAGTGGCAGAATATAAATCTAAATCTGACTCCAAAATGTTGTTCTTTATACAACCCTGAGATCAAATTAAAGTGTTATGAAATTGTGGCTAAGTATCAAGCAGCAAGTACTTCTCTGGTGGCTCAGATGGTAAAGTGTCTGCTTACAATGCAGGAGACCCGGCTTCAATCCCTAGGTCAGGGAGATCCTCTGGAGAAGGAAATGGCAACCCACTCCAGTACTCTTGCCTGGAAAATCCCATGGATGGAGGAGTGTGGTAAGCTACAGTCCATGGGGTCGCAAAGAGTGAGACACAACTGAGCGACTTCACTTTTTCACTTTTATCAAGCAGCAAACATCTCTTGAAGAAGGATATAACTTAGAGTTTGCTTTCCATTTAATAAAATGAAAAAGATCAAATCCTTAATATATATGTTCACAGAACCTCTACGATTGAGATGAGAATCAACAACACTTGTCTCAGCCAAGGTATTTTCTCTTACAACTAGGAAGATTTAAATACCTGAAGTCTTCAATAGACCTGGAGAAGAAAATGGCAACCCACTCCAGTATTCTTGCCTGGAGAATCCCATGGACGGGGAGCCTTGCGGGCTTCAGTCCATGGGATTGCAAGATTCGGACACGACTTAGTGACTAAACCACCACCACCACTTCAGTAGAATACCAAGAAAATAAAGTTTCTACATTCTAGAGGACTGGCTGAAGGGAAACAGAATAGCTTTCACTAACTTTCAGGTGTACTTTTTCACTTTTCACATTTTAGTATCTCTGAAATTCATGTGCATCTCACAATCAGTAGTGTTTGACCATCACCCAGGCAGCAGTTAGTAATGTGGTGATCAGTCCACATGAGTGAACTCAGCCATAGCCATTCATAGTCATTGATTCTATGTCTAAATAAGTAAAAAATAACTTTTTAAAAAAGTTGTTTAAGACATATTTTTCCTTTTTTAATGGAGATATAATTGACATATAATACTATACAGTTTAAGTTGTACAATGTGCTGGTTTGACTCATTTACATATTGCCATATAATAACTACAGTAGTGCTAGCTAACAATGGCACATATTTATAATTTCTTCTTTGTAGTGAGATTAGGTAAGATTTAGTCTCTTAGCAATTTTAAAGTTTGTAATACAGTATTGTTTACTATAATCCCTATGTTGTGCATCAGATCTCCAGAACTTATTTATCTACTATTTGTATTTGGTACACTTAAATAGTATGTTCTCAATGTCCCCACCCCCAGTCCTTGGTGACCAACTAATCTCTATCAAAATAACTTATTTTTTAAACTTTATGCTGTTTTAACTTTACTTTTTTTTATAATTATAAGAACAACATATACTTTGTGAAGAAAAAAACTACTTCAGAATATACAACAAATTGTAAAGAAGAAAACTGAGATAGCACTGTTGATAGTTTGATAGTTAACATTTTCCACAATTTTTGCACAGGTGTATATACATGCATGTGTGTGGACACATAAAACTGGAAAATACATACATTTATCCTATAATATTACATCTATATCATTTAACTAATCTATACTTTTCACAACATGATCCTATCAGATGCAGGTTTGCATTATGCATTTCTAACTTGGCATCAAGTTGTGAACGTGTTCTCTGCATCAGTAAGCAGGTTTCCCCAGCATGGTATCTAACAAAGACAGATTCACTCAACATATACTTCATCCCATATAAGCAGTTCCCAGTTGTTGGGCATGTATGGGTTGTTCCATTTCTGTCCCTGGCAATGTTGAGATGGGGCATATCTGATGATTGCATGCTGTCAAATTAGGGAAGTGGAGGAGTTGGAATCCTCCTTACTGATCTGGTCTCGTCCTCCAGGTTTGAGGTGGATAGTCACATAGGCTGATTTGCCCTGGTGGATTTACCCTGGTGGGCTTCCCTGGTAGCTCAGCTGGTAAAGAATCCACCTGCAATGTGGGAGACCTGGGTTTTATCCCTGGAGATCCTGGGAAGATTTCCTGGAGAAGGGAATGACTACCCAACTCCAGTATTCTGGCCTGGAGAATTCCATGGACTGCATAGTCTATAGGGCCACAAAGAGTTGGACATGACTGAGTGACTTTCACAGCAATGTCTGATTAGGGTACAGGTGAGGAAAGCACAGGAGAGGATACTACCTACTACTGTCACCATGATGAGAAATACCAGCAAGGATCCTTAGATGGTGAACACTTTGCTGGGGCACCTGGAGCTGGACTTCCTGATATCTGTATCTGCCCATCTGGTCTCAGGTCAGATTCAGGAGGGTAATTTTTTCTCTGAGGAGTTCAGAAAGGAGCCATTGTGGATCCACTTGGATTCTGATCTGGAATAGGAGCTATACTCCATCTCCACTGGAACCAATCTCAGCAGTTAGTTCACCATTTAGGTTACCAGGCTTACTCCTGATCAGCACACTGGAGGGCCCATAGGTAACTGTCAGAAAGATGACTTCACTTCTCTCAATAATGTGCGGGAGGATTTCCATCCCACAAAGTGGTGTGCTGTAGATGCTGACCCTTTGGATGATGAGCGTCTTGCTGTCTGGGTCATAGCTGGATACCTGTGAGTAACTCACATACCATTTGTCGTCAGTGGCACTGGAGTGGCAGACGGCAGCCACGGAATCCACGTTCTCTGCCATGGAGCTGGTACTGACTGAGATCCCTGGGATTTCCAACTCTCGAATCTCAGGCCAGCCAGTTGCTCTCTAGGTCCTGTTGATGGCTTCTACCCATACAGTGTAGCGCCTGTGTCACTTAATTAAGACTCCCTGATCAGCAGGTCATCTGTCATGGCACACTTTCCCAGCCCTTGCACATGGGCCTATGCCACAGGACCAGTTTCCCTCAGAGGCTGCACCTGGGCCTGGAAAGGTCCATGAGTTGCATGGGTCCTCCTGGTGGAGGGGTCTCTCCAGGGACCAGGCAGCCTCTTGTGTCCTCTCACAGACCTGCATCAAAATAACTTTTAATCAAGTATAAGATAAAAAATACTAAAGGTTAATTGGTTTACTTCTTTAGCAGTACATAAAACAAGGGTGAGCCTCACAGTTGATATCTTAGACTTAAGAAGTTCAATATCTCATTTGGGAAGACACTTTTATTGGCCGTTTGGTTATAAATAGTTTGGCACTCCATTCCTTCAGGACCCCACCCCCCAAATGGAAGGCATGGCACAATAAAAACATAGGAACTTTCCATTCTTCAGCATAACACTCAGGCAGCTAAAGGATTAGGGCTCCTGAGAAAGAAAGATGACGACACAGAGAAAGGGCTTAGTCGTCAAAGGCTTAGGTGTCAGTGAAGAAATAAGCAAGTGCAAGTTTTAAAGCTGAAACAGTCAACAGCAGTAGCAACAGCATAATCACACTATCTTTAAGCACCTAAAACCAGTCAGGCACCAAGTGCTTTACATAAACTCATTTAATCCTCTAACAATTGTATGTTCAGTTCAGTTCAGTCGCTCAATTGTGTCTGACTCTTTGCAACCCCATGAATCGCAGCACACCAGGCCTCCCTGTCCATCACCAACTCCCGGAGTCCATCCAAACCCATGTCCATTGTGTCGATGATGCCATCTAACCATCTTATCCTCTGTCGTCCCCTTCTCCTCCGGCCCTCAATCTTTCCCAGCATCAGGGTTTTTTCCAAATGAGTCAGCTCTCCACATCAGGTGGCCAAAGTACTGGAGCTTCAGCTTCAACATCAGTCCCTCCAATGAACCCAGGACTGATCTCCTTTAGAATGGACTGGTTGGATCTCTTTGCAGTCCAAGGGACTCTCAAGAGTCTTCTCCAACACCACAGTTCAAAAGCATCAATTCTTCGGTGCTCAGCTTTCTTCACAGTCCAACTCTCACATCCATACATGACCACTGGAAAAACCATAGCCTTGACTAGACGGACCTTTGTTGGCAAAGTAATATCTCTGCTTTTCAATATTCTGTCTCGGTTGGTCATAACTTTTCTTCCGAGGAGTAAGCGTCTTTTAATTTCATGGCTGCTATCACCATCTGCAGTGATTTTGGAGCCCCCAAAAATAAAGTCTGACACTGTTTCCCCATCTATCTGCCATGAAGTCATGGGACCGGATGCCATGATCTTAGTTTTCTGAATGTTGAGCTTTAAGCCAACTTTTCACTCTCCTCTTTCATCAAGAGGCTCTTTAGTTCTTCTTCACTTTCTGTCATAAGGGTGGTGTCATCTGCATATCTGAGGTTATTGATATTTCTCCTGGCAATCTTGATTCCAGCTTGTGCTTCCTCCAGCCCAGCATTTCTCATGATGTACTCTGCATAGAAGTTAAATAAGCAGGGTGACAATATACAGCCTTGACATACTCCTTCTCCTATTTAGAACCAGTCTGTTGTTCCATGTCCAGTTCTAACTGTTGCTTCTGGACCTGCATACAGGTTTCTCAAGAGGCAGGTCAGGTGGTCTGGTATTCCCATCTCTTGAAGAATTTTCCAGTTTATTGTGATCCACACAGTCAAAGGCTTTGGCATAGTCAATAAAGCAGAAATAGATGTTTTTCTGGAACTCTCTTGCTTTTTCCATGATCCAGCAGATGTTGGCTATTTGATCTCTGGTTCCTCTGCCTTTTCTAAAACCAGCTTGAACATCTGGAAGTTCACGGGTTCATGTACTGCTGAAGCCTGGCTGGAGAATTTGGAGCATTACTTTACTAGCAATTGTGAAATGAGTGTAATTGTGCGGTAGTTTGAGCAGTCTTTGGTATTACCTTTGGGATTGGAATGAAAACTGACCTTTCCAGTCCTGTGGCCACCGCTGAGTTTTCCAAATGTGCTGGCATATTGAGTGCAGCACTTTCACAGCATCATCTTTCAGGATTTGAAATAGCTCAACTGGAATTCCATCACCTCCACTAGCTTTGTCTGTAGTGATGCTTTCTAAGGCTCACCTGACTTCATATTCCAGGATGTCCAGCTCTAGGTGAGTGTGAGTGATCACACCTTCGTGATTATCTTGGTCGTGAAGATCTTTTTTATGAATTAGGTACAATTTTTATGTCCTCCTCAGAAGTTCGGAAAGGCTAAGTAACTTGTTCACGTTCACATGACCAATAAGAACAAGCTTGGGCAAGTTAGTTGTCTAGTCAGTTCCTTGTAGTAGTGATGTCTAGAAAATTTACAGACTAAGTTATATACGCAGGGCATATTACAGCCAAGTGAAGGGTCTATCAGGTGAACACTCACTGTCAACTACAAAAAATGTGGAGTTGAGTTAGGGACAAATCAAGAGATTATGTTCCCAGTAGAAGATTTAGAGAAGACTTTGAAAAGTGCAGAGGTTCCCTGGTGGCTCAGCAGTAAAGAATCCACCTGCAATGCAGGAGATGCGGTTTCAATCTTTGGGTCAGGAAGATCCCTTGGAGAAGGAAATGGTGACCCACTTGCAGTATTTTTGCCAGGGAAATCCCATGGCAGAGGAGTTGGTGGGCTACAGCTCATGGGATTGCAAGAGTCAGACACAACTTAGCAACTAAACCACCACCATCACCAGAAACATGTGGATTACATAAAGAATATAGTCAATTGATAAAGATTATGCCCAAACATAAGTTGGTGATGGACAGGGAGGCCTGGCATGCTGTGGTTCATGGGGTCGCAAAGAGTTGGACACGACTGAACTGAAAAAGCCCAAACTGGATTATCACTAGGATGGAAGGCTGAATGAAAGTGAAGATATAAGCAAGGACATTACCATCCCTCTAAGGATATGATAGATTTTTCCTATTGGGATTCAAGTCTGTTCCAATCATCATACTGTTGACTTAGAGAGATGAGAAAGGAAGAAAAAAAGTCAATATTCAACTACCTCCTATATCCCTGGGGCTTTAATATCAGTGCCTGAAATTTGTAGTAAAAAATTGAGTCCCTCATTTTATGAAGTTCCACCATTCTAAACATTACTGAGTCGTCAAAGAACTCAGCAAGGTACAGTGCCGAAGACCTAATAGAAGATAATCCTAGTTACAACCCAAGCTTTCCTTGACCACCCCATTAAGGACAGTGGTTGGGATATTTATACATTAGATGTTCTGTTCTCTGCTTAAAAAGGAATATATCAATACCAGATATAATGAAAGCAGACTGGTAAAAAGATCAATTCCATGACTCTAAAAGCCTGTTTTTGCTCCTCTACTCTAACTTCTTTCATGTATTACTAGTGTTAGCTTTGAACACCTTCCAGGTACTATGCTACATACTTTGCTTCCCCAAATAAATTCCACTTATGGACAGCAATTTTACCCCATGCCTGAGAGCTCCAACCTGCCCTTCCTGATTGCCTGTCCTGTGGATTTCAGACTTGTCTAGCCAGCCCCCTCAATCATGTAAGCCAATTATTTCCAATAAATCTCTTAATATGCATATACTTCTGTTTCTGCTTCTCTAGTTGGACCCAGACTGATATAGATTTTGATACCAGAAGTGATTCTAGAGAAACAGAATCTTAAGGATGAGCTTTTGAAATTGATTCTGGATTTTCTGGAATTCGTTCTCTAATCTTATTGAATGCACTAATGCCATCAATAGTGCCATCAATGCCATTTACTACTTTATCTTCAGTAGTAAAAAGGACACTAGTAGTTCATGACATAATGTGGCAAGAGATATGCAAAATATCATTCAAATACCTATAGAAAATGAGATTCTATGTGACTGTGTATTTGCTACATAAGAATATTTTATACATACTATGGAATGTGATGCATTAATCACAACTCACATTTATATAAAACCCCACATTAAAGACCTCTTACCCTCCTGGCCCCATGTGATTAGTAAGACTGGCAAAAACACCTGCAAGCTGTGTGGCCCAGTGGTGCTCAAGCCAATAGAAGGGCAGGCAGAGCAGGTCAGTTTGAGTTAAGACAATAAAGAGCTTTACCAGCTTTACCAGAGCTGTTTCTGCCACTGTGCCTGGATAGAGAAATATTCATAGCCCCACTTACAGCTGAATACAGTCTCAAACATGCCTGATCTGGGAATCTGAACAGATGGGAAGCTTCATAGCCTATCCAATAGCCCTGCTTACAGTAGCACTTGAACAGAGGCACAGCCTATAGATTTTTCCATCTGCAGAGCAAACCAATGGCCTCATCTGACCAGAGAATTCAGTGCAGCCTCTCACCTGATTCAGGTTCCCAAACAACAAGCCACACAGGCCTGGGTCCCATCCTACAGAGAAGCTAATTCATAGCCCTGTCTACCACTGAGTATAGTACCCAGTCCTGACCGTCTAGTAAGCATGATCAGAGAATCCAGGCAACTACAGAGCCCCTCCCATAGGCTAGCTTTAGGGTAGGGAATCAAGCCAGCACTTTTACTCAACTGTTCTTATCCAGTGGCACGTCCCCATTCCCAACCTCAGAACTCAATCAGTTCTCTCTCAGAAAAACAGATCATAATAATAGGCTCCACTTGCCCAAGGACACTATCAGCAGACATGCCCAGAAACCTAAACTGAGTTGATTGGGGAAAATCTGTCTCTTCCAAAGCAAACTGATAAGACTGTAAGAGAAATCCAAGTACTCAACTGTGCAGACACAAACATAAGGAATCAAGGGTCATGAAAAACTAAATATGACACCACTAGAAGAAACAACACCAAAAATAAGTGATGTAAAGAGAGATCTACAAACTGTCAAAGAATTCAGAATAATCCTCTTAAAATTCAGTAAACTACTAAAAAACACAAGCAAACACCTAAAAGACATTAGGAAAACAATGCACAAACAAATAAAAAAGTTTGACAAAGCAATAAAAACTACCAAAATGAATAATCACACAGAAATCCCAGAGTAGAAGACTATAATAACAGAAATGAAGAGTTCATTAGAGAGTTTCAAAGGCAGACTCAACCATGCAGGAAAGAGAATCAGTGACCTAGAAGATAGGATCCTGGAAATTATCCAAAGAAAGAAAAAGAATGAAATGGAGTGAACAAAGTCTACAGACTTACGGTACACAATGAAAAAAGAAAACAAAAAAATTCACATTATGGGAATTCCAGAAGAGAAAGAGAAAAATGATAGAAAGTATATTTAAAGCAAAATGACTAAAAATTTCTCAAACCTAGGGAGATACTTGGATGTCCAGATCCATGAGGCTAAAAGACAGATTGAACTTGAATATTGAACAAGACATATTATAATTAAAGTTGTCAAAAGTGAAAGATAAATAATTTTTAAAACAACAAGTGAAAAGAGAGAAAGTATATACAGGGGAACCCACATAAGACTACAGGCAGATTTCTCAACAGAAACATTTCAGGCCAAGAGAGACTGGGACAACACACTCAAAATACTGAAAGAAAAAACTGTCAACCAAGAACACTATACCCAGTGAAGCTGTCCTTCAGAAATAAAGGAGGGATAAAGACTTCCTTGGACAAACAAAAGTGAGAGAGTTACCACTAGATCTACCTTACAAGATATGCTAAAGGGAATTCTATGAGTGGAAGTAAGGGACACTAAATAACATCATTCAAAGGTAGTGTAAAACGAATGGCAAATGTACAAATTTAGGTTCTGTAATTTGGTTATGATGGTTCATAGTTCACTTAAGTTTAGAGGTTAAAAAACTGAATATATTAAAAAGAACCATAACTACAATAATTAGATATTGTTATTAGTTACACAATAGAATAATGTGTAAATTGACAGCAATAAACAAGAATGTGAAGGGGAAGAGAAGAAAAAGTGCAAAGTTTAGAAATTACATTGAAGTTATCAGTTTAAAATAGGATGTTATAATTTTAAGATATTTTATGTAAACCTCATGGTAACCACAAGGAAAAAAACCTATAGCAATTATACAAAGGAACATGATAAAGAAGTCAAAATATACTAATACAAAAGACATCAAAACATGAAAAAAGAGGGTAGGCTAAAAAATAAGGAACAATTAATCTTAACAATTAATTAATTAATTAAGCAACCAGAAAACAATTTTTTAAATGTCAATTAAGAAAAGTCAATGAAGTCCTTACTTTTCAATAATTACTTTAAAAATAAATGGATTAAACTCTCCAATCAGAAGATAATATACCTAAATATCTTTTTTTTTTCTAAAAAAAAAAAAAAAAAAAAAAAAGAGCAGGGCTAGTTACACTTATATCCGAAAAAATAGACTTTAGTTTTAAAAGGAGACAAAAAAGGTCATTACATAATAATGGGGTCATTCCATCAAGAATTTATAACAATTTAAAGTATTTATACAACCAAAATTGGAGCACCTAAATATATAAAGCAAAACAATAGAGCTATGCAGCAACCAGAGAAAGCCCACATTCAGCAATGAAGACCTACCACAGTCAAAAGAATAAAAATAAATAAATCTTAAAAAAAAAAAAAAACACTAACAGAGCTAATAAAAATAAGTAAGAGTATTACAATAATAGTTGGAGACTTTAATACCCCATCCTCAACAATTCTGAAAATCAGAAAGGAAACAGCAGACTTGAACAACACTATGAACAAATGGACCTAATAGGCACATATAGAACATTCTATCCAACAAGAGAAAACACATTCTTCTGAAGTGCATATGGAAATTTCCTAGAAAAGACCATACGTTAAGCTGCAGAATAAGCCTTAGTAAATTCAAGAAGACTGAACTCATACCAAGTATCTTCTTTGACCACAATGGTATTAAACTAGACATCAATAACAAGAGGAAAATGGGAAAATTAATAAACACACAGAAATTACACAACACTCTCCTGAACAACCAAGGGATAAAAGAAGAAACTAAAGGTGAAATTCAAGCTTCTTGGGACAAATGAAAGTGAAAACTAAACATACCAGCACTTATGGGATGCAGCAAAAGCAGTGGTTATGAGGGAAATTCATAACAATCAATGTCTATATTAAGATGCAAGAAAGGTCCCAAATAAATCACTTGCCACTTTGTGACAACATGGATAGACCTATGGAGTATTATGTTAAGTGAAGTAAGAGAGAAATATTGCATGATTTCACTTATATGTGAAGTCTAAACAACAAAATGAATAAATATAACAAAACAGAAACAGTGTTATAGCTAGAGAGAACAAATAGACGGTTGCTGAGGGCTGGGGTAGAGCAAGGGGAGAAAAGAAAGAGGTGAAGGAGATAAGGGGTATAAACTCCCCAGCTGCAAAATAAGTAAGTCACAAATATTAAATGTGTACTGTAGAGAAAAGCCAGTAATTATGTAATATCTTTATATGGTGACATTTCACAACCAAATTTTATTGTGGTGACCATTTTGACATATATAGAAATATCAAATCACTATGTTGTGTAACAGGAACTAACACAGTGTCATAGGTCAATAATACTTCAAAAACATATTCATGGAAAAAGAGATCAGATTTGTGATTATGGGGAGGGGGGTGTCGATTGGATGAAGATGGTCAAAAGGTAAAAACTTCTAGTTATAAGATAAATAAGTATTAGGGATGTAATGCATGACACAATAAATACAATTAACATTGCTGTATATTATGTGAAAGTTGTTAGAGTAAATCCTAAGAGTTCTCATCAAAAAGAAAAATATTTTTTCTATTTCTTTAATTTTATATCTATATGAGATGATAGATGTTTATTAAACTTACTGTGCTAATCATTTCATGATGAATGTAAGACAAACCATTATGCTAAACACCTTAAACTTATACTGTTGTGTGTCAATTATATCTCCATAAAACTGGATGAAAAACTAAACTGAGACAAGATAAAAAAAAAAATAAAGCCAATAGATGTCATATTAAAGCTACAAACAAGCAAAAATAAAGAAGAGGAACACTTTCAAACTCATTTTACAAGGCCAGGATTAACCTGATACCAAAAGCCAGAAAGGGACATTGCTAGAAAACTATAAACCAATATCCTGAATATAGTATAGATGCAAAAATTCTCAATAAAGTACTAACAAACTGAATTCAGCAGCAACTTAAAAAGGTCATTCACCACCGTAGTCAAGTGGGATTCATCCCTATGATGCATGGAAGGTTCAATGTATATAAATCAATCAATGTGATATATTACATTAATAGAATGAAAGAAAAGAATTATCATCTCCACAGATAAAGCATCTGATAAAATCCTACATCCAGTCATTATAAAAAAAAAAAAAACTCTTAACAATTTAGTCAGAAGAAACGTATTTCAACATAATAAAGGCCATATACCATAATCTCACAGCTAACATTATACTCAGTGGTAAGCTTTTCTTCTAAAAGCAGGAAGAAGAGAACATGCCCAATCTCACCACTCCATTCAATAGAGTACTGGAAGTCCTAGTTAGAAAAATCAGGTGGGAGAAAAAGAAATAAAAGGTATCAGAATTGGACTGGTGGTTTAGGTGGTTTACACTAAGTCGTGTCCAAGTCTTGCAACCCCATGGACTGTATGTAGCCCACCAGGCTCTTCTGTCCATGGAATTCTACAGGCAAGAATATAGGAGAGAGTTTCCATTTCCCATCAGAATTGGAAAGGAAAAAGTAAAACTGTCTTTGCTTGCAGATGACATGATCATACATATGAAAAATCTTAAAATGAAGTCGCTCAGTCGTGTCTGACTCTTTGCAACCCCATGGACTGTAGCCTACCAGGCTCCTCAGTCCATGGAATTTTCCAAGCAAGAGTACTGAAGTGGGTTGCCATTTCTTTCTCCAGGGGATCCTCCTGACCCAGGGATTGAACCTGGGTCTCTTGCATTGCAGGCAGACACCTTACCATCTGAACCACCAGGGAAGCAAAAAAATCTTAAAGATGAAACTAAAAACCATTAGATCTAATCAATGAATTCAGTAAAGATGCAGGACATAAAATTAGCATACAAAAGCAACAGCATTTCTATACACTAACAATACATTTTCTGAAAAAGGAAAAAAGATGTCAATCTCATTTACAGTAGCATCAAAAATAAATATATAGGAATAAATGTAACCAAGGAGGTGAAAGAGCTCTACTCTGAAAACTACAATACTTTGATAAAAGAAATGGAAGAAAACACAGATAAATGAAAAGGTGGCCAATGTTCATGGATTTGAAGAATACTGTCAAAACGCCATCTATAGATTCAATGCACTTCCTATCTATAGATTCAATGCACTTCCTATCAAGATTCCAATGGCATTTTTTAGAAGTTTGCATTAAGTAAAAGCAAACGAAAGACTCCTAAAACTTACATGGAAATGCAGAAGTCCCTGAATGTCCAAATAAATGCTGAGAAAAAAGAACAAAGCTGGAAGCATCACATTTTATAATTTTTAGGTGTACTTTAAGGCTATAGTGATCAAAACAGTATGGTACTGGTATAAAAACAGTATAAAAAATGCCAGTGAGCCTTAGCCCTTGCTATCTGCTCTAGTCCCCTTCACTGAGTTTATCTGCAAGTGACCTCTGCCACTACATAGGGACATGCAGCTGGCCCCAGCAGCCAAGCTTGTGCATTTTGTTGGCTCCAACCACCACTTCCTGCCCTGCTACCAGTCTTGGAGGTGCCACTTAGCCCAAAAGATCTTGAAGCCAAGCGGAATTTCTGCAAAGCCTGTCAAAGGCCACACAGTTGTCAATACTGTGGACCCCAATGTCCTTGTGCCAAAGAGACATCATATATCATTGGACCTAGTGTCAAATGCACCTTTACACTTGGTGCTCTGCATCACTAGACCAGGGCAACATAACTAGTATGGGTCCCTATCAGCAGGTAGAAGGCTTCCTGCAGAAAAATCAGTCCATAAAGCCTGGAGGAAGTGACTGCTTTTTCAAATGTGCAGATACTGATACAATACTACAGGGATCACAGAGAGTCAAGAAAAATATATTTCCACCAAAGAAATACAGTAAACTTGCACTATCTGGCTCCAAATAAGTGAATACCCAGGAACTGCCTGACAAAGAATTCAAAATAATTATTCTGCGAATACTCAGAGAGGTACAAAACACCTATGAAAAATTTAATGCTATCAGGAAAATAATAAAAGAACAAAATAAGAAACTCAAGAAAACATTAAAAAAAGAACCAAACAGAAAATCTGGAGCTGGAGAATACAAAGACTAAAATATAGTATTGACTAGAAAGCTTCAAGAGCAGACTTGAACAAGCAGAAGAGCAAATCCATGGTCTAAAGGACAAATTGAAATTTTACAACAGAAGAGAAAAAATAATGAAAAAGAATGTACAAAGCCTATAGATGTTATGGAACACTATCAAACGAAATAATGTATGATAGGGGAGAAAGGAGTAGAAACCTTATTTTAACAAATAATGGCTGAGAAATTCTCAAATGAGGACAGATTTGGCCATCAAAGTTCATGAAACAAATTGGTCAACTCAAAATCTCAATCCAAAATATTTTTATCCAAGACACATAGTAATAAAATTGTCTAAAACTAAAGGTAAAGAGAGAATTCAAAAGAAGCAAGAGAGGACTTCCTGGCAGTCTGGTGGTTAAGCCTTCATGCATCTACTGCAGGGGGTAAAGGCTCAGTCCTGCTGGGGAACTAAGATACTGCATATCACACAGTGCGATTAAAAAAAAAAAAAAAGCAGCAGCAGCAAGGAAAAAAAAAATCTCTCTCATACAAGAAAATTCCCATAAAGCTATCAGTGGATGCCTCAGCACAGAGCTTATAGCCCAAGAAAGAATGAGATAATATATCCAAAGTGCTGAAAGAAATAAACTACCAACCAAGAATACTTAGCCCAGAAAAACTGTCCTTCAGAATTGAAGGCAAAATTACAGCTTCCTCTGGTAAACAAAAGTAGAGGGAATTCATCACCACTAAATTTGCTTTGGGCTTCCCTGGTGGTCCAGATGATAAAGAATCTGCCTGCAATGCAGGAAACCCAGGTTTGATCCCTAGGTCAGGAAGATCCCCTGGAGAAGGAAATGGCAACCTCCTCCAGTATTCTTGCCTGGAGAATTCCATGGACAGAGGAGCCTAGCAGGCTATACTCCACGGGGTCACAAAGAGTCAGATATGACTGAACAACTAACACTACACTGCTACTACTAGAACTGCCTTACAAGAAATGCCAGAAGAGTCCCTCAGGCTGAGACAAAAGGATGCTTATTAGTAACATGAAAATATACAACACACTGGTAAAGGTAAGGAAATAATCAGATTCAGAATACCCTAATACTGTAATTTGTTGATATGCTAACTACTTAACTCTAGAATAAACGTTAAAGGACAAAAGCATTAAAAATAACTATGTCTGTAACAATTTGCTAACAGATAGACAATCAAAAAATGTAAATGGTGACATCAAAAACACAAAAGGGGGAGTAAAAGAATATTTTATGATATAATTACACATGATATAAGTTTAACTGTTATAAGCATAACATAAACTGTTAAGTCTATTACATGTTTTATGGAAACCTCATGGTAACCACAAAGCAAAAATCTACAAAATACACACAAAAGACATAGAAAAGGAAGTGAAAGCATACTACTACTACAGGAAAACACCAACTTAAAAAGAAGTCAGCTAGAGAGGAGGAAAAAAAAATGAAACTACAAAATAGCTAGAAAACAACAAGATAGTATTAGCAAGTATCAATTACTCTAAACGTCAGGGGACTGAATTCTCCAATCAAAAGATATACAGAGGCTGGAAAGATTAAGAGGCAAAAGCCAACAATATGCTGCTTATAAAGGATTCATCTCAACTCTACAAATACACATCAGATCAGATCAGTCGCTCAGTCGTGTCCGACTCTTTGCGACCCCATGAATCGCAGCACGCCAGGCCTCCCTGTCCATCACCAACTCCCGGAGGTCACTCAGACTCACATCCATCGAGTCAGTGATGCCATCCAGCCATCTCATCCTCTGGCGTCCCCTTTTCCTCCTGCCCCCAATCTCTCCCAGCATCAGAGTCTTTTACAATGAGTCAACTCCTCGCATGAGGTGGCCAAAATACTGGAGTTTCAGCTTTAGCATCATTCCTACCAAAGAAATCCCAGGGCTGATCTCCTTCAGAATGGACTGGTTGGATCTCCTTACAGTCCAAGGGACTCTTAAGAATCTTCTCCAACACCACAGTTCAAAAGCATCAATTCTTCGGTGCTCAGCCTTCTTCACAGTCCAGCTCTCACATCCATACATGACCACAGGAAAGACCATAGCCTTGACTAGGCGAACCTTTGCTGGTAAAGTAATGTCTCTGCTTTTGAATATGCTATCTAGGTTGGTCATAACTTTCCTTCTAAGGAGTAAGCGTCTTTTAATTTCATGGCTGCAGTCACCATCTGCAGTTATTTTGGAGCCCTCAAAAATAAAGTCTGACACTGTTTCCACTGTTTCCCCATCTATTTCCCATGAAGTGATGGGACCAGATGCCATGATCTTCGTTTTCTGAATGTTAAGCTTTAAGCCAACCTTTTCACTCTCCACTTTCACTTTCATCAAGAGGCTTTTTAGTTCCTCTTCACTTTCTGCCATAAGGGTGGTGTCATCTGCATATCTGAGGTTATTGATATTTCTCCCAGCAATCTTGATTCCAACTTGTGTTTCTTCCAGTCCAGCGTTTCTCATGATGTACTCTGCATATAAGTTAAATAAACAGGGTGACAATATACAGCCTTGATGAACTCCTTTCCCTATTTGGAACCAGTCTGTTATTCCATGTCCAGTTCTAACTGTTGCTTCCTGACCTGCATACAGATTTCTCAAGAGGCAAGTTAAGGTATGGCAAAAGGTATTCTATGCAAATGGAAAGCCAAAAGAAAAAAGGAGTACCTATACTAACATCAGCGGGGAAGGCAATGGCACCCCACCCCACTACTTTTGCCTGGAGAATCCCATGGACGGAGGATCCTGGTAGGCACCAGTCCATGGGGTTGCTGAGAGTCGGACATGACTGAGCGACTTCACTTTCACTTTTCACTTTCATGCATTGGAGAAGGAAATGGCAACCCACTCCAGTATTCTTGCCTGGAGAATCCCAGGGACGGTGGAGCCTGGTGGGCTGCCATCTATGGGGTCGCACAGAGTCGGACACGACTGAAGCGACTTAGCAGCAGCAGCAGCATACTAACATCAGACAAAATAAGTTTTAGGTCAAAAATGGTAACAAGAGACAAAGATGGTCATTATATGATGATAAGAGGGTCAATTCATCAAGATGATACAACAATTATAAATATATATGCACTCAACCTCAGAAATCTTAAATAGATGTTAAGCAAATACTATCAGATCTAAAGGGAGAAAGAGACAATACTAGGGGGACTTCAATACTCACTTTAAATAATGGATACATCATCTAGACAGAAAAATCAACAAGTAAATGGACTTGATCATAGGTTAGAGCAAATAGATCTAAGAAATGTAAAGCATTCCACCCGGTACAGCAGAATACGCATTATTCTCAAGCACAAATTCAACATTCTCCAGAGCAGGCCACATAATAGAACATAAAACAAAACTCAAAAATTTAAGATGACTAAAATCATATTAAGTATCTTTTTTGACACTGTGTAAAGCTGGAAGTCAATAACAGAGAAAAGCTGAAAATCCACAAGTATGTGGAGATTAAACAACATGCTCCCAATCAATGGATCAAAGAAGAAATCAAAAGGAAAATCAAGTAATGTGGAAAACTAGAGCACAACAGGGGCTTTCCACATGGCTCACTAGTAAAGAATCTGCCGGCCAATGTAGGAGTTGCAGGAGACACAAGTTCAATCCCTGGGTCAGGAATATCCCCAGGAGGAAATGGCAACCTACCCCAGTATTCTTGTCTGGAGAATCCCATGCACAGAGGAGCCTGGCAGGCTACAGTCCACATGGTCACAAAGAGTCAGACATGACTGAGCACACACAAAAGCACAACATATCAAACCTACGAAATGCTACAAAAGCAGTTCTTACAGTAAGATTACAGAGATAAAAGCCTGTATTAAGACACAAGGAAGATCTCAAATTAACCACCTCACTTTACACTTCAAGGAACTAGAAAAAGAACAAACTAAACAAAGTTACATTTCATTTTCTTGGGCTCCAAAATCACTAGCGATGGTGACTACAGCCACAAATGAAAACACTTGCTCCTTGTAAGAATAGCTATGACAAACCTAGATAGTGTATTAAAAAGCAGAGACATCACTTTGATAACAAAGGTCTGTATAGTCAAACCTATGGTTTTTCCAGTAGTTTTGTATGGATGTGGAAGTTGGACCACAAAGAAGGCTGGCTGCTGAAGAATTGATGCTTTCTAACTGTGGTGCTGGAAAAGACTCCTGAGAGCCCCTTGGACTGCAAGATCAAACCAGGCAATGCTAAAGGAAATCAATCCTGATACTCATTGGAAGGACTAGTGCGACTGAAACTCCAATACTTTGACAACCTGATGTGAAGAGTCAACTCACTGGAGAAGACCCTGATGCTGGGAAAGACTGAAGGCAGGAGGAGAAGGGGGCAAGAGATGAGATGGTTGGATGGCATCACTGACTCAACGGATATAAGTTTGAGCAAACTCCGGGAGATAAGGAAGGACAGAGAAGATTGGTGTGCTGCAGTCATGGGGTCACAAAGAGTTGGACCCAACGTAGCAACTGAACAACAACAACAGGCGTATAGATACTACATATATCTCCAAAAGTAAAAACAAGGCATATAACAGTATTATGGGTGGGGTGGGGGGGAACCCAGCTACACACACAAAGTTTTCATTGTAATGAGATTCATTTATTTAAAAAAAATGTTCTAAAGGCTAAAAAGATAGAAAATGCTAGTGAGATTTCAAGAAAATAAGGCATCAAACCAAAACCAGAAGGTACATTGGAAATAGCAATTTTTTTTTTTCTTTTCTTTTTTTTTCAGCCATGCTGCATGGCATGTGGGATCTTACTTCCTCAATCAGGTACCAAACTGGAGCCCCCTGAAGTGGATGTTGCAGTCTTAACCACTGAACTGCCATGGAAGTACCAAAATATTAATAATAGTATTAAAGGAATTTAAAAACATAGACAAATGTTTTAGGGAAGAACACATTAAATTTGCAATGTGAGTGACTATCTGTATCTTGAGCATATTTTCTATGCAGAATCAAACAAATTTGATTAATGCTTTATTATGAAGTATGTAAAGAATTCAATTTGTTCAAATTTAAAGGAAAAAGATGCCAGTCCAGGTACGATGCCCGATAACAGATGCCTGGGGCTGGCACACTGGGACGACCTAGAGGGATGGTATAGGGAGGGAGGAGGGAGGAGGGTTCAGGATGGGAAACACATGTATACTTGTGGCGGATTCATTTTGATGAATGGCAAAAGCAATACAATATTGTAAAGTTAAGCAAAATAAAATTAAAAAACAAAAAACTAAAAATGGAGCTACCATATAACCCAGCAATTCCTGCATTATATACCACTCTTGAAATATACCAAAGAAAACAAAAACAGTAATTCTAAAAGATACATACGTCCGAAAAAAAAAAAATAAAGGAAAAAGATGCAACTTGAGAGGAAAGTAAAAGTTAAGTATATTGCTAAGACCTTTCTACATACAGAATTAGGAAAGCAAGTGTAACCTCCAAGATTTATAAAGTTACTTTTCTATTATAATTCTTATCTCAGGAAAATCACTTCTAATAGTACTTTTAGCAAGAAACATAGATGTCAAGAAACACAGAAGAACTACACAAAAAAGATCTGAATGACCCAGATAACTACAATGGTGTGATCGCTCACCTACAGCCAAACATCGTGGAGTCTGGAGTTAAGGGGGCCTTAGGAAGCATCACTACAAAGCTAGTGGAGGTGATGGAATCCCAGCTGAGCAATTTCAGATCCTAAAAGATGATGCTGTTAAATTGCTGCACTCAATATGCCAGCAAATTTGGAAAACTCAGCAGTGGTCAGAGGACTGAAAAAGGTCAGTTTTCATTCCAATCTCAAAGAAAGGCAATGCCAAAGAATATTCAAACTACTGTACAATTAAACTCATCTCACACGCTAGCAAGGTAATGTTCAAAATTCTCCAAGTGAGGCTTCAACAGTATATGAACTAAGAACTTCCAGACGTTCAAGCTGGATTTAGAAAAGGCAGAGGAACCAGAGATCAAATTGCCAACATCTGCTGGATCATAGAAAAATCAAGAGAGTTCCAAAAAACACTTACTTCTGCTTTATTGAATATGCCAAAACCTTTGACTGTGTGGATCACAACAAACTGTGGAAAACTTTAAAGAGATGGAAATACTAGGCCACCTTACCTGCCTCATGAGAAATCTGTATTGCAGGTCAAGAAGCAACAGTTAGAAGGAACCGGACACTGAACAATGGGCTGGTTCCAAATTGGGAAAGAAGTACGTCAAGGCTGTATATTGTCACTTTGCTTATTAAACTTAGATTCAGAGTACATAATGAAAAATCCCAGGCTGGATGAAGCCACAAGCTGGAATCAAGATTTTCGGGAGAAATACCAATAACCTCAGATATGCTGATGACACCACCCTTATGGCAAAAAGCAAAGAGGAACTAAAGAACCTCCTGATGAAAGTAAAAGAGGAGAGTGAAAAACCTGACTTAAAACTCAACATTCAAAAACTAAGATCATGGCATCTGGTCCCATCACTTCATGGCAAATAGAGGGGGAAACAATGGAAACAGTGACAGATTTTATTTTCTTTGGCTCAAAAATCACAGGAGATGGTGACAGCAGCCATGAAATTCCAAGATGTTTGCTCCTTGGAAGAAAAGCTATGAGAAACCTAGACAGCATATGAAAAAACAGAGACATTACTGACAAATGTCTGTATAGTCAAAGCTATGGTTCTTCCAGTAGTCATGTATGGATGTGAGTGTTGGACCTTAGAAAGCTGAGCACCAAAGAACTGATGCTTTCAAACTGTGGTGTTGGAGAAGACTCTTGAGAGTCCCTTGTATAGTAAGGAGATCAAACCAGCCAATCCTAAAGGAAATTAGTCCTGAATAGTCATTGGAAGGACTGATGCTGAAGCTCCAATACCTTGGCCACCTGATGCAAAGAACTGACCCACTGGAGAAGACCCTGATGTCAGGAAAAGACTCAAGGCAGGAGAAGTGGATGACAGAGGAAGAGATGGCTGGATGGCATCACCGACTCGATGGACATGAGTTTTAGCAAGCTCTGGGAGTTAGTGATGGGCAGGGAAGCTTGGCGTGCTGTAGTCCATGGGTTCACAAAGAGTTGGACACGACTGAGTGATTGAACTGACCGTTGTAGCAGTGTATCATGACTGTCAACAGAAAACTTATAGAATTCTGTATCACCAAAACTAGCATTTAATAGAAAAACCTGTAATCACTTTTTAAAATCCAGATGCATATCAGAATTATCTTGGAATCTTTTGAAAAATTCCACGACTGAGCGACTGAACTGATGTCATAGGATACCTACCATTTTTAAAGTATTTCTGAAATTTAAAGACATGTGAATTTACTTTGGCTAAATTTCTAAGTCATGTGTAATTAAAATTTTTATTTCATCATGATATAAATTGTCTCAAGTTGTGTGATCATTTCCACTGATTGCCACAGAAGTCATCTGTAGTACTTTTCTTTTAGATAGTTTAAACTTGCCCATAAACATGTAAGAAATGTTCATACTTAAATAAAAACCACGACCAAGCATACAAAATCTCAAGCATTCACATGCCCCCTGAACCACTTTGGAACAGTATGGGATTGGCTAGGAAGGTAAACACACAAGTTTGTATAGGTTTGCCTACACAAACCTATTTGAAGTTGCCTAGCAACCCTCAAGTAATTTTATTTGATCTTGCTCACATTTAAGAAGGACCATACCTTCAACTGACCTAATCACAGAATCATTTTAGGGCATTTTGAATAATCATATCATTTATAAATATTAGAGCAAGACAAATTTTGCATTATATAATTAAAATTACTATAACTATGCTTTTAGGCTATCTGCTGGCAAGAGAGGCTTTTTCAACACTAGTGACAAAATACTGTTTTGAGATCATTACAATGTGCCTAGACAAATTCATCTTTATGAGTTATCTTATATACATATTTATCAATATGACTTTTCAAGAAATTGGTCAAATAGGTTACATCACAAACAAGGGAAGCTTAAGATTTGCCCTTCAAAAGAACTTTTAAATAAGCCAATGATTTAATATTTGAACATCTGAAACAATTACTTTTCTATGTGGCAAATTCCAGCCTAGTTACCCACCTCCTCCTTTTCTGTTTCCAATAACTAATTTTTGTTTTTAAAGATTTATGTTGGCTATGCAGCGCAGCATGTGGGATCCTAGTTCCCCGTCCAGGGATTGAACCCGCACCCCCTGAAGTGCAAACAGTGAGTCTTAACCACTGGACCATCAGGGAAGTCCTTCCAATGACTACTTTAACATGACTTTCCTCTAAGGGGTCTTCAGCTTTAAACAGGTTGGCTCTGACATCAATAATTCTTATAGAGATACGTACTCCATAAGCTTCTTGCTTTTTCTGGGGACCTAAAACAGGCATACTTCAGTTTACTGAGTTTTGCTGATACTGCCTTTTTTGAAAACAAATCGAAGGCTTGTGGCAATCCTACATCAACCAAGTCTATAGGTGCCATTTCCCCATCATTTGCTCACTTTGTGTCTGTGTCAGTTTTGGTAATTCTCACATTTTGAATTTTCTCATTTTCGTATTTGTTTTGGTGACCTGCAATCAGTGATCTTTGATGTTACTACTGTAATTGTTTTGGGGTGCCATGAACTTTGACAACATAAGATGACGACCTTAATAAATACGTATTCTGATCACTCCACCAGCTGATCATTTCATCTTCCCACCTTTCCCCTGGCCTCCAAGACACAATATTAAGATTAGGTCAGTTAATATCTCTAAAAGGATGCTAATGGTTCAAGTGAAAGGAAGTCACAGGTCTCTCATTTTATATCAAAAACTAGACATAATTAAGCCTGGTGAGGAAAACATGTCAAAAGTCAAGACAGGCTGAAAGCTAGGCCTCTTGCACCAGTCAGCAAAGTTGTGAGTGCAAAGGAAAATTTCTTGAAGAAAATTAAAAGTGCTATTCCAGTGAACACATAAATGAAAAGGGAAACTGCCTTATGGCCGATATGAAGATCTTCCATATGGACAGAAGATCAAACCAGCCATTTAGCCAAAACATAATCCAGTGCAAGGGCCTAACTCTTTTCAATTCTGTGAAGGCCAAGAAGTGAGGGAGCTGCAGAAGAAAGCTTGAAGGTAGTAGAGATTGGTTCATGAGGCTTATGGAAAGAAGCTGTCCCTATAACATAAAAATGCAAGGTGAAGCAGCACATGCTGATGTAGAAGCTGTTAACAAGTTATCCAGAAGACCTAGGTTAAGATAATTAATGAAGGTGGCTACACTAAAACAATAAATTTTCAATGTAGATGAACAGCCTATATTGGAAGATGCCACCTAGGAGTTTCATGATCAAGAGAAGTCAATGCCTGCTATCAAAGCTTCAAAGGACAGGCTGACTCTCTTATTAGGGGTTACTGCAATAGGTTACTTAAAGTTGAAAACAAAGCTCATTACCATTCTGAGAACCTTTAGGACCCTTTAAAATTATGCTAAATTTACTCTGTCTGTGCTCTACAAATGGAAAAACAAAGCCTGGATGACAGCACGTACCTGTTTACAACATGATTTACTATTTAAAGCTCACTATTAAGACCTACTCCTCAGAATAGGATTCCTTTCAAAATATTAATGCTTATTGACAATGCACCTTTGTCACCAAAGAGCTCTGATGGTGATATACAAGCAAGATTAATATTGTTTTCATGTCTGCTAACATAACACCCATTCTGCAGGTCATGGATTAAAGAGTAATTTCAACTTTCAAGACTTACCATTTAAGAAATATATTTCATAAGGCTATAGCTGCCATAGGCAGTGAGTGAGCTGATAGGTCTGGATAAATTGAAAACCTTCTAGAAAGGATTCACCATCCTAGAAGCCATTAAGAACATCGTGAATCATGGTTAAAATTCAAAATATAAACATATATCGGAGTTTGGAAGAAGTTGATTCCAACCCTCATGGATGGTTCAAGACTTCAATGGAAGGAAGTAACCAAAGGTGTGATGGAAACACCAAGAGAACTAAAATCATAAGTGGAGCCTAAAGATGTGACTGAATTGCTCCAACCTCATGATCTAATTTTAACAGATGAAGAGCTGCTTTGTATAAATGAGTAAACAAAGTGGTTTCTTGACATGAACTCTACCCCTATTGAAGATGCTGTGAAGAATGTTGAAATGGCAGCACAGGATTCAGAATATTACATAAACTTAGTTAACAAAGCAGGGTAATAAAGGTGAGAGGACTGACTCCAATTTTGAAAGAAGTTCTACTTCTTTCAAACAGCATCACATGCTACAGAGAAATTGTTCATGAAAGGAAGAGGCAGTCAATGAGGCAGACTTCATTACTGTCTTATTTTAAGAAATTGCCACAACCACGTTAAGCCTTAACCCGGATCAGTCAACAGTCATCAACATTAAGCTAAGATCCTCCACCCGCAAAGACTATGACTCTCTGAAGGTTCAAATGATGGTTAGCATTTTTTAGCAATTAAGTATTTTTAAAAATTAAGGTGTACATATATATATATTTAAAGACATAATACCATTATACACAATAAATTACAGTATCATACAATATATACATAACATTTACATGCACTGGGAAACCAAAAAATTCATGTGACTTGCTTTATCACAATATTTGCTTTATTGGAGGGGTCTGGATTTGTACCCACAATATCTTGGAGGTATGCCTATATAAGTTCATATGCATTTTAAGATATTATCATATAACTTTTCTTCTCAAAATGAAAAGTTTCTTATCATTTTATTTCATAGATAAAAGTCACATTAACATTCCTGGGAATAAACTTTATTACCAGGGTTTTACAATGCATAAAAGATAAATGTAGTAGTTCTTGCAGGTAAATATGGAGATTGAGGGAAAAGGAATTCTTAGGAAAAATTCTATATCCTACCTAGAGTACCTCTTAAGCTCCCTCTGCTGGCTACCATTTAAAAAAAAAAAAAAATGTAAACCTCTTCCTTGGAGCAGTAATGGGAGAAACAGCCTGCTGTTGCTGAAATTGAAAGGAAAATTCTCCCTAAGCAAGGGCAAGTCTAACTGCTGCTACCTTCCCTAATAAGGCTTTATAATTTCCAAACAGATTTGGGGGGTAGGGGGGACGTGGGAGAGGCCACAACCAACTTAAAATAAGGAAAGTCATTACCAAGTTTGAATGTGTTAAGCACAAAATTGATATACAAAAATGCAAAAGCATTAAGTATAAAACAAATCAACTATAAACAATTATCATTAACACTAGGAAATTAATAATTTAAATACAGTTCACAAATTTCACTATAACAAAAAGTTTATAGCACACTATTTGATCTATTCGTTTCAATATTAAGGTTTATTTTCTTGTTCCTCCAGAGTGAGGTTAAGTAACAACTTAAATAATTTTCAGGATGTATAAATGAACATCCATTCGGAACGAACATTACTGCTTAAAAGTGGCTAAGAAATATGTTGCATGTAATAAATATATTCTATGTTTAGGTTAACAGGCACCATCTGGAGAGCAAAAAAGTTTTTTTTAACCAATAAATAAATTACATTCAAGAAAACAAAGTGTTTATATCTGAAGTATGATATATCCTTAAATGTTTTTCTTCATATATAGCACCCAAACTTCCAAACTGTCTAGAAAGTAGCTTCTAAAATATAACCCATACCTTAAGTCATAAAAATAAAAGGCAAAAAAAAAAATCAATTTAAGACAAAACTTACAGTTTATATTAATTCCCCATTCAATAAAATATTAATTGCCAATTTATTAAATGAATTGTAAATATGCAATGTTAGTGCTCAAATCTGAAATATATATTTTTAAAAGTCACTCTTTCTCAAAGTATTTAAAATATTGCAACTCGGTGGCAAACCTGAAAACTATCATTTTATTTCTCTGGTTTTCATAATACTCCCAACCCTATCCTTTAATTCTTTAACAGCCAACCACTTTGTTTACTTTTTTTTCTTTTTTGGAGTAAATACACTATATCCCAAACACAAACACTGACAATACTCCTTGGCAAACAAGGAAATCCCAAAACAGTCCAAGCCTATAGCTTCACTCCCAAAGTGTGGCACAGGCTAAATGATAAGGAAAAAAACCAATCAATGGCCCTTATTGATGCAATCAGAATGCTCCTGAGAGTCCACAACTGTTTTGAGAATTTGCTGATGTAATCCTGAAGAAAGTTTCAACACATTTTGCAGACAAATATCAGAGAATAAGTCTTTGATTAATAATTTTTCTATTTATTTCTGCCAAGGCGACTGAAAACACGAAAGCCTTTTCATCAGAGAGGTTAGCATAGATGTCAATTTCCTTTTCCTGTTTCTCTGTTAAAAGAAAAAGGGAAAGCTTTTAACATAAAGGCAGTAGATTCAGTAATTTTTTGAAGTTTTCACTATTTCTTTAAGTGACAATACCACACATAATACTATGATGCATACTAAATGGTATAAAGTATCATGTTACTAAACTAAAATATTAAAATTATACAAAGGAGTTACTAAAATGCATTAGCTTAATTCTAAGACTAAACAGAGACTGGATATGTATTTCTATATGCACAGTCTAATATTTCTGAAAGAATCTCAAATATTTTTCTTCTCAGTAGCATGAGCTCCCTGTCTCAATCAAAATGAATTTCCTCACCATAAAATGGGCCCTTCTGAACATCAATGGTGCCTTTATGAATATAATAAATTCTTCACCTTAGCCGTGCTACAGAATATAAGAATAACCAACAGTTATTTCTACTTTGCCCCATCTGATTACAAATCTAATCCAAGCTCATGGTAGAATTTTTTTTTAAAATACAGAAAACTAAAATAGAAAAGAAAAACCACCTATTTATCTCAAGCCAGCTAAAATCATGATTAACATCTTTGTGGATTAAAAATTACTCTTTTAGGTTCTACTATCACAGTAAACTGTGGAAAATTCTGAAAGAGATGGGAATACCAGACCCCCTGACCTGCCTCTTGAGAAACCTGTATGCAGGTCCAGAAGCAACAGTTAGAACTGGACATGGAACAACAGACTGGTTCCAAATAGGAAAAGGAGTACGTCAAGGCTGTATATTGTCACCCTGCTTATTTAACTTATATGCAGAGTACATCATAGAAATGCTGGGCTGGAGGAAGCATAAGCTGGAATCAAGATTGCCGGGAGAAATATCAATAACCTCAGATATGCAGATGACACCACTCTTATGGCAGAAAGTGAAGAGAAACTAAAAGCCTCTTGATAAAAGTGAAAGAGGAGCGTGAAAAAGTTGGCTTAAAGCTGAACATTCAGAAAACGAAGATCATGGCATCTGGTCCCATCATGTCATGGAAAATAGATGAGGAAACAGTGTCAGACTTTATTTTTCTAGGCTCCAAAACAACTGCAGATGGTGACTGCAGCCATGGAATTAAAAGACGCTTACTCCTTAGAAGGAAAGTTATGACCAACCTAGATAGCATATTAAAAAGCAGAGACATTACTTTGCCAACAAAGGTCCGTCTAGTCAAGGCTATGGTTTTTCCAGTAGTCATGTATGGATGTGAGAGTTGGACTGTGAAGAAAGCTGAGCACCGAAGAATTGATGCTTTTGAACTGTGGTGTTGGAGAAGACTCTTGAGAGTCCCTTGGACTGCAAGGAGATCCAACCAGTCCACTGTAAAGGAGATCAGTCCCGGGTGTTCATTGGAAGGACTGATGCTAAAGCTGAAACTCCAATACTTTGGCCACCTGATGCGAAGAGTTGACTCATTGGATAAGACCCTGATACTGGGAGGGATTGGGGGCAGGAGGAAAACGGGACGACAGAGGATGAGGTGGCTGGATGGCATCACTGACTCGATGGACATGAGTGTGAGTAAACTTCGGGAGTTGGTGATGGACAGGGAAGCCTGGCGTGCTGCAATTCATGGGGTTGCAAAGAGTCAGACACAACTGAGCGACTGAACTATGATTCCACTTTTGTTTGGATATTTTATTATGCTTTGATTTTTAATCAGTTAAACATGTATATGGTTTACTTTTGTTGTTCAGTCACTCAGTCGTATCTGACTCTTTGCGACCCCATGGACTGAAGCATGCCAGGCTTCCCCGTCCTTCACCATCTCCCAGAGCTTGGTCAAACTTACGTCCATTGATTTGGTGAGGCCATACAACCATCTCATCCTCTGTTGTCCCTTTCTCCTTCTGCCTTCAATCTTTCTGAGCATCAGTCTTTTCTAATTAGTCAGCTCTTCACGTCAGGAAAATATCAAGAATTTCAGCTTCAGCATCAGTCCTTCCAATGAATATTCAGGGTTGATTTCCTTTAGGATTGACTGGTTTGATCTCCTTGCTGGCCAAGGGATTCACAAGAGTCTTTTCCAACACCACAGCTCAAAAACACCAATTCTTTGGTGTTCGGTCTTCTTTATGGTCCAACTCTCATATCTGAAAATGGCTACTGGAAAAACCATAGTTTTGACTATATGGACCTTTATTGGCAAAGTAATGTCTCTGCTTTTTAATACACTGCCTAGGTTCTTGCCTGGAAAATCCCATGGACGGAGGAGCCTGGTGGGCTGCAGTCCATGGGGTCGCTAAGAGTCCAACACGACTGAGCGACTTCACTTTTACTTTTCACTTTCCTGCATTGGAGAAGGAAATGGCAACCCACTCCAGTGTTCTTGCCTGGAGAATCCCAGGGACGGGGGAGCCTGGTGGGCTGCCGTCTGTGGGTCACACAGAGTCGGACACAACTGAAGTGACTTAGCAGCAGCAGCAGCAGGTTTGTTCTAAGGAGCTTTTCTTTTAAGGAGCAAGGTTCTTTTAATTTCATGGCTGCAGTCACCATCTGCAGTGATTTTGGAGCTCAAGAAAATAAACTCTGTCACTGTTTCCATTGTTTCCCCATCTATTTGCCAAGATCTTAGTTTTTGAATGTTGAGTTTTAAGCCAGATTTTCACTCTCCTCTTTCACCTTCATATAGAGGCTCTTTAGTTTCTCTTCACTTTCTGCCATAAGGGTGCTGTCATTTGCATACCTTAGGTTATTGATATTTCTCCTGGCAGTCTTGATTCCAGCTTGTGAATCATCCAGCCTGGCATTTCACATGATGTACTCTGCATATGTTAAATAAGCAGGATGACAATACACAGCCTTGACACACTCCTTTTCTAATTTTGAACCAGTCCGTTGTTCCATGTCCAGTTCTGTTGCTTCTTGACCTGCATACAGGTTTCCCAGGAGGCAGGTAAGGTGGTCTGGTATTTCCATCTCTTTAAGAATTTTCCACAGTCTGCTATGATCTACACAGTCAAAGACTTTAGCATAGTCAATGAAGCAGAAGTAGATGTTTTTCTGGAATTCCCTTGCTTTTTCTACAAACCAGCATATCTTGGCAATTGGATCTCTGGTCCCTCTGCCTTTTCTAAACCCAGCTTGAACATCTGGAAGTTCTCGGTTCACATACTATTGAAGCATAGCTTGGAGGATTTTGAGCATTATCTTGCTAGCATGTGAAATGAGTGCAATTGTGCAGTAGTTTAAACATTCTTTGGCATTGCCTTTCTTTGGGATTGGAATGAAAACTGACCTTTTCCAGTCCTGTGGCCACTGCTGAGTTTTCCAAATTTGCTGGCATATTGAGTGCATCACTTTAACAGCATTTATCTGATGCAACATCTTGGACTTCTGGTTTCAGGCATTATAAACTGACTTTCCACCGTGAAAAATTAGGATTTATTGTTTTCTGTCTCTTGCCATCATACTCTTATCACATCTTCCCACTACAGTTATATTATCATTTTGATGAGATCAATATTGTGCTTACATTATTCATTACATAAATTATTTCACTTTTCATGTACACTGTTTTCCCTGAAGAGAGTCTCTTTCTACATTTGCTTAGTTTTCATTACTAACTGAACCCAAATTCTCTCCTAGTTGGATAAATCTTTCAGAATGTTTACATGTATCAGTTTTATCTTCTTGAAGAAATTCTTCAAGAAAGTCTTCTGCTATACTCCAATCTGACATGGTTGCTTTCTAAGCCTACTGCACAATTATCATGTTGAGATCTCTCATCAACATCATGCTGGAGATTCTTATCTCTCTCTTGAGTTGGACCCTGTGTTCTAAGTTCAGGTTTACGTCTTCATTTTGATGCCATGTATCTTGCAGTAGCTTCCTGAGAAAGGGAGTATGGGTAGCAAATTTTTTGAGATCCTAAATATTAGAAAGAGTTTTGAGTCTTTCTTCATACTAGTTACTAGTGTGATTAAGTAAAGACCTGACGATTTCCTCTTAGTATTTAAAGGCAAAATACTATATTCCAATTACTGGTGCCACTGCTAAGAAAATTCTATACCACTTTTTATAGTTATTTTTTTTAAGTTGTTGCAAATTTACCTAAAATGAAATATATGATCTTAAGTGTACAACTGGATGACCCACACCACAATCAAGATATGAAAATTTCTCATTCTCCTCTCCAGTCAATCCCTCCCCACCCTACCAGAAATATTAGTCCACCACCATAGATTTATTTTGCCTGTTCTTGAACATCATATAAGTGGCACTGTATAATATGTACTGTTTTGTGTCTAGCTTCTTTCATTCAACATGCTTTTGAAATTTGTTGATGTTGCTCATCACAAGTAGTTTGTTCCTTGCTGGATAGTATTTCACTGTACCATTTTGATTATTTCCTTTGAACACTTGAAGGATTTTCCTTTTAACCAAAGAGAGATAATTTATTATGATATAATTTTGCATAATATCTTGTTTTAATCATTCACTTAATTTGGTGGGGTATTTCAATACAGAAATTCAGTGTCCTTCAGGTTTGAGAAAATTACTCGAATTATTTCATTGATGGCTTCCTTCTCTTTCATCTTCTGCGTTCTTTTTCTGCAACATCAATTATTTACAAATGTTGACCTCAAACTGGTCGTCTAAATTTCTTACGTTTCCTATTCTATTTTTAATCTCTTTTCCTATTGCTATACATCTGATACATTTCTTCAATTTTGTCTATCAGATTTCTCTTAAAAGTTTGCCATTTTTGCAAATCATATCAGATCAGATCAGATCAGTCGCTCAGTCGTGTCAGACTCTTCACGACCCCATGAATTGTAGCACGCCAGGCCTCCCTGTCCATCACCAACTCCCAGAGTTCACTCAGACTCACATCCATTGAGTCAGTGATGCCATCCAGCCATCTGATCCTCTGTCATCCCCTTCTCCTCTTGCCCTCAATCCCTCCCAGCATCAGAGCCTTCTCCAATGAGTCAACTCTTTGCATGAGGTAGCCAAAGTACTGGAGTTTCAGCAAATCATACAGACATATCTATACACATATACACATATATGATTCTCATTTTAAAGTTACATATTATATATATATATATTTAAGATTCTCATTTTAAAGTTCATTTTCCAAGTACTTTTTTGACATCTTCAATTTCCTTTTGAGAAAAAGCAAATTCCTTTTTGTTTCATTACTACCACAACTTCTCTTACAAAGAATATTAAAGGCAGTTTTCTTTTTTTTTTTTCACCCTGGAAAACTCATCCAAGTTACTTTTTTTTTTCCTTTATGAAAGCCTGACTGGAGAACTCAATATTTACATCTCTAATTTTCACCTAACTTTCCTCATTTTAATTTGATAGCCCTGCCCTCAATGATGCCTGGTATTTCCGAGACCAGAAACTCTCTTGCCTTATCTTTTATCAAAGGATAAACAGCCCTAGCAAGGTATTAAAAAGACTTTCAAATAAAGTTTTTTAGCCTCACCTTCACCTCTACACTTCCAGACATAACTCGTGCCCAAAATTGCTGACCTTAAGGAAGATGTAAAACAAAAAAAAATTTTTTTCTTAGCTTTTCTCAAAGGAGCTTACAATTTAGGTTTCTTGGGTCTACTAAAGAAGTTATTACTTTCCAGAATTTTGCTGTTTCTCCTATTCCCTCTTCTTGTGGAACTTTGCCCTTGAAAAACAAAAAGTCCCTTTCCTACTTTACTAGGGTTTGGGGAGAGCACAGAGCTAGATGTGTTTATTCAATCTACCATCTTTAACTTGAAGTCTACCTTAATTCTCTATGTTCATTAATAAGATATTCAAAATTGGCTAATAAATTTTAATCAGTGAAAATGTCACTCTTACTTACTAATATCCAGAATAATCATAACCCCTAATATAAAATAAAGACTTATTTTAAACCAGCCAAAAATTAAGTTTAATGATTGGCTTTTATGATGTTGTTACCTAGATGTCTAAAAAGATTTCCTTTCATTCTTCTATTTTTTTCAAAATATACAAAATAAAGTCAATTAAAAATGTGCTTTTAGACACATTGTAAGGTTTTCCTTATTAAAATAAAGGTAAAACTTGCTTCAAATTCTTTAAGCATCCTATGAGCAGGGAAAAATACTGAATTTAAGTGGCTACTAAACAATAAGAGGAGAAGGCAATGGTAACCCACTCCAGTACTCTTGCCTGGAAAATGCCATGCATGGAGGAGCCTGGTGGGCTGCAGTCCATGGGGTCGCTAGGGGTCAGACACAACTGAGTGACTTCACTTTCACGCACTGGAGAAGGAAATGACAACCCACTCCAGTATTCTTGCCTGGAGAATCCCAGGGACGGAGGAGCCTGGTGGGCTGCCATCTATGGGGTCGCACAGAGTCGGACATGACTGAAGCGACTTAGCAGCAGCAGCAGCAAACAATAAGAAGTATATCAAAGAAGTCTATTCTAAAATATATAGACACTTTAAACGTTCGTATTTCCCACCAGTATTATATTTAGAAAACATGGTGTGCCTTCAGGGACTGTAAGTACAGCCCAAGAGCAAAATCTAGTCTGCAACCTGTTTTTATAAAGTCTTACTGGAACACAGCCATGCCCATTCATTTACATATTTTCTATGGCTGCTTTCCAGACACAATGACAGAGCAGAGTGGCTTTGACAGAGACTTTATAGCCCTAAAATATTATCTGGCTCTTTACATAAAAAGCTTGCTGACTGCCACTGTTCCTGACCTACATTAAAAGATTCCATTTGATTATACAAAAATTGCTTTGAGGTCTTCCTTGTTTGTACTAAAAGGATATCTTACTCTAGAAACAACTTTCTTAAATCTTTTCTATAACAAACTAAAAATATCTGAAAAAAATGTATAGCCAAATAAATGCTTCTGTTTTCAAGTTAACACAAAATAAAAGATTCAAACCTGCACAGTGAGTATCAGAACTACAGAGTCTTCATTTCCCCAAAGAAAAGACTGTCGTTATCTATTTTCTCATCTTCTCTGACCCACCACCAGAAGCATTCTTTTTCCATTCTTTTGGATCATGTTCCCTTTACTTCAACTGTAAAGAATGTTCTGTTTTCTGGGCCAAGCAGTATTTTCCTTTTCTCTGTTAGACTTTCCTTTACCTAGTTTCCCTATTGAAATAGTCTTTGGCATATATTTTCTGGTCACCTCATTATTAAAGAAGCACATTCAAACTGAGAAGAAAACCCAAACTCTGGAAGATCAGCATAACAGAAGAAAAGAGAATAAGTAGTAAAATTAGCCAAGGAATTAAGGAGTATCTAAGCACAGTCTTCACAGAATATACTTAAAGACATTATTAACCTTAATCCTTTAGCCATATGATATTAAGAAATCTTTAACTTTGATAAAAGCTATAAAGATGAAGTTATTTACACTAACAGTAGTAATTTTATTCAAATAGAAATACACAAAACAAGGAGAAATGGTGAATAGGTAAGAAATTCTCAATGTCTATAATATATTTATGGGTGAATACCTGAATACTTAAGACCGAATGCCTGAAAAAGTATAGTGTAGCTCACAAGTAACATAAGAAATTATACATGCATTTAACTGAAGATGAAATTATTCTAACAGAGGTTTTTTTGATGTCTAATAACATTGTTATTTATTTTTAGTTAAAGTGCAGTTGATTTACTTGATAGAGATTTTAAAAGAATTATAGACAGCAACTATCTTTGTCATTTAATTACTGACTTAAAATTAGGGGCATATGGGGGTTCATTATACTATTCTTTTTAATTTGCGTAATTTAAAAATTTTTCCACAATAAAAGGTTTTTTAAAAGATAAACAAAAATCAAAGAAAAAGAAGCTGAAGTTTAAGTTGATGGTTAAAAACATCATGGTTGATGGTTTTATCCAAAGAAAACAGAAAATCTATAAGGAGAACATGAATATGTTATAGACAAAGAAGAATTCACCTTACTATCCCAGAAGAATTCACCTTAGCTTTTGGATACTGAAGAACACTGAAAATTCATACTGAAGAACACTTTCAATAGTAAATTTTTAAAACTCACAGTATAATAGTTTGAAATAAATCTTAACAGAATTTAGATTTATCTTTTAAAAAAGTATAACCATTTTAACAGATTTATTCAGGATGTCATACACAAATTATTGTCTCTGAACTTTACTATCATCAGTTTATAGGAAAGTGAATTTACCTAACTTAAGCCTTTATTTTTCCAATAAGAATTAAATTTATGGATTAAAAAAAAAAACAAGTATCCACCTGAGAGAAAAGGCTTTTACAAACTAAAATATAAGTTGGAATTTTAAATCCAGGAGTTAAATGCCTTCCAAATACTTTCTTCACTACTATCTAATTAAGATCTTAGAAAACTTTAATACCTGGGTAGGGGGCGGAAAACTGCTTGGATTTACTCATACCTCTTTCTTCCTCATGTTTTTTGGCAGATGCACTTTTAGGTCTTCCTCTTCCTCGTCTGATATGATCTGAATGGCTGTTACTTCGAGACCTCTTTCTGTTTTCTAAATCTTTATTTACTGTAGAATTTATCTTCTCTCGCCTAACTCTCTCTGTTCGCCTCCTCTTGGCCTCATGCTTGTTTTCTGTATGGATGAATAAAAGTGATATATTTTAGGGCTTAAGCAAGAAATGTTTGCCCATGTTCACACTGCTTTCTTCTTTTTTCTTTCTAAATAGCGCTAGAGTTTGCTGCCTGGCATATTTTATAAAATTACATCCATAACATCTATGCCCTTCAAACCCATGCAGAAAAAAAAAGAAACAACAGAATTCAGATCCATATTAACATGTAATGTAGGAGGACTATTAGAAAACAAGTATCTCTATTTGATATTCAGCCCCTGTAAATTCACACAATTCCAAGGCAACCTTTCTGCCTTTTTCCTTTTCTCTGCTTCTAAGCTAAAAATGGTGAAGTATTAAAAAGGAAAATAAAAAAATATTCCATTCCTTTTTTCCCCCTACCCAAATCACAGATTGAAATATATAAAATACACAGAAATAAAACTGACCTTAGCTATACTATATTAATGTTACGGAAAAAAACAAACAGTATCTAGGGAAAACATAAAAACACTAGGGAAGTAAGCAGCTTTCACTTTAGCTACAGACAAGGTCATTTCTGACATTCTAAGAGCATATTTATCCCAATTAGAATCCAATAGGGGAACTTTACTCAACATGGTGATTTAATTAATGCAAGGAGCCATCCTTCTCACTCCAAACAGATTAAAAGGTTGGGTCAGAAAAACAATAAATTTAATACATACCTGATTTTAAAAGAAAGAAAATTCCTCAAATGCCTAAAATAATGGTGGTAAAGGGGCAAAACAAACAAAAAAATTCATATCCCAAGCACCAAAGGGAAAAAATTAAAAGGCTATATAAATTAAGTATGCTTAATAGGTACTATAAAGTAAAATAAATTTAAGTAAAATATTAATAGTTATTTCCAAATACCATATCCTTAGAAAATTAGTTAATTCCAGGTCTCAAATGAGACATACACCAGATAATGCAAGAATATTTAATTATTCCAGATTGTAAGAAAGTTATTAGTTTAACAAATAATTTACAAGGAATAAAAAAGAAAATAATAGAGTCAAAAGAGGTATCACCCATATACAATGTGAGGACCTTATTTGGAATCTGTTTTTAAAAACTATTTATGAGAAACCTGAAAATTTCAACACCAGTTGGATACTTGGTATTACAGAATTAGTGTTATTTTTTTATTGCATGTAAGTTTTTAAAAATTATTTATTTATTTGGCTGTGCCAGGTCTTAGCTGCAGCATGTGGGATCTAGATCTCTGAGCAGGGATTGAACCCAGGCTCCCTCCATTGGGAACATGGAGTTCTAGCCACTGGACCATCAGGGAAGGCCCTGTGCTTCAGCTTTTAAAGGTCAACCTTTCAGAAACATATAAAGAAATATTTATAATTGAAATTATATGAGATTTGCTTTAAAATGATATACAAAATAAGAAATGGATGTGGATGTGACAGTGCATGCTTAGAATTTCTCAAAAAAATAAAAAATTGATTTGATACAGTTTCATTTATTATGGCATCTAGTATTACTGCTAAAGGCAGAAAGCTTATTATTTTAGTGATTTTTTTTAAAAAAACAATTTTAAATGAGGCTTGACACTTCTAATCCAATTCTGAAAATATAAAGAAATATGATGTTGTTTAAAAAAACAAGAAATTTACATGTAATTCCAGTATTATTATCTAAAGTATAGATTTTGTTCAAATTTCATAAAATTTTATACATGTCCACTATTGATTTTCATACCTAATTCAAGATTTCACATTGTATTTCTTGGATTGACCAGTTTCAGCTACATGCAATGAATTCTGATAACCTCTCTTTTCATCTTTATTCTTTACAAATATTTTCTAATTTCTCTTGTTATGGCTTCTTAGATACACCCATTATTTAAAAGTAGGCATTTAATTTTCACAAATATGGGGTTTTTAAAGTATTTTTTATATTAATTTCTCATTTAAATGCTTTATTCTCCACAATCACCCTGTGTTTTTTCAGTCTTTTACTTCCTTGAGGCTTTCAATGTGTAAGACAAAGATCTCTCTTGGTTAATGTCACACTGCACTTAAAAATATGTGGGCTATTTTCAAATATCTTTTAATATTCATTTCTAACACAATTCCACAGTTATAAGAGAACAATAGACTCTGTTTGATTTCAACACTTTTAGATGATGAAATGTTTGCACCTTGTTTTATGTCCCTGGATATGTTTCAGGGTCTCCTGGTGTATAGTCTATAGGAACTTCAATAGAATTTGTACCCTGCTGTTGTGTGAAAATTGTGTAAATCTTAATTATGTTGAATTGGCTCATAAGGCTAGTCTACTAAATCCTTCTACTTTTCTGTCTGTTCATTCTATTAATTTTTGAGAGTCTGATGCAGAAACTCCACCTAAAAAATCTTAATTTATCTACTTAAAAAATAATTATAATACATAATGGAACTATATGTAACTTTGATCTGTATTTTCCAAGTCTCCAATAAATGTATTATCATAAAAAATTCAAGAGGACTACTCTTTTCCTTGAAATTAATTTTGTTGATTTTTCAGGTTCTCCAGGCTCCCCATCATACCAGCCATTCCTTTTTTATCTCCTTTGGAGTCTTCTCCTCCCTGCAGATTCTTTTCCATCTCTAATATTAAAGTCCTAGGACTCTGTCCTGAACTCAGATACTCCATGGACCCAAAACATTAAGTGCTGCTGTTATAATGGTTCTAAAATTCATACTTTCAGCTGTGACTTCTTCCCAAAGCTCTAGATTGCCTACCTGACAGCTTCACTTGTATGACTCACAAGCATTTCAAAAGTGCCCAAAAAAATAACTCCTGATTTTCCCTCCTCCAACCTTCATTATAATAGTAAATAGCACCAACAGTTACAAAAGCCAAATAACCTAGTCATTTGTGACTCAGATTGTTTCTTCCATCATCACAAAAGTCCACAGGTACTCTGTGCAAAATATATCCACAATTTCATTTCTCCCACTTCTGTGGGCAACATCCAAACCGAATATATTCCCTAAACAGCTGTCAAAATTACCTTTAAGAAAAAACCAGACTATATAAGTTCCTTTTCTAAAATCTTTCATTAGGCTTTTCACTTTATTTAAAATAAAGTCAAATTTCCTGACAAAAGACTACAAGTCCCATTATAAGACCTGACATTCACCTCTCACCCATGTCATTTCATACCACCAGCCATTTTGTTCACTACTCTCCAGACATGTCTTCCTCTAAAACAAGTTCCTTCTTCCTCTTGAGGCTCTGCATTTGCTAATCCTTCTGCCTAGAGTTCTCTTCCCAACACTCTTCATGAGACAGGCTATATTTCCTTCAGATGTCAATTTACAGGTCACTCCGAGTCTCCTGGTGGGCTGCCGTCTATGGGGTCGCACAGAGTCGGACACGACTGAAGCGACTTAGCAGTAGCAGCAGCCAAGTCTCCAAGCCCAAATTACTTGCTTCTTCTACTATTACTATAGTCTGTTTTTTATTTACATATATGCTCAATACGTCTCCCCCATCAAAGTATAAGCTCTACGAAAGTTGGGACACTTGTTTGTCTGTCTCATTCACAGAAACTAGAACATTATGTACACATGTTAAGTGGTGCTAAATAAACAAAATTAGACTGAGTACATGCATTTATCTCACCATGTTCTCAAAAATTCTACTGAAATGCAAATAAACATGGGTAAAAGGAAAAAGGAAAACAAATCAGCAGGGTTTGAAACAGGAAATAGTACTATTAGCAATCTGAAATTACAGAATTCCAGCAAGCTGGCAAACTGACAGATTCTGATTAAGTAACCAGAAAAGAAGAAACTAAAATTCAAAATAAGACTATGAGATGGCTCCTATAGAAGGGGTAGCTGTTCTTCCCAAAGACACTCCCAGGATAGGACAAAAAGTATAGTAAGGAAGAGTAGGCCACAGAGTGATCATCAGAATAACTCTACAACTACTGTAGAACAGTTGCGCCTATGTATACAAAGCAACTGACATAAAGAAATAAAGCTTTTCAGAACCAAGCAATGTTCAAGGGAATTTTGAACTTCCATATCATAGAAATATGAAAGGGGTTCCCAGGTGACGCTAGTGGTAAAGAATACAACTGCAATGCAGGAGACACTGGAGCCTTCGGTTCAATCCCTGGGTCGGGAAGATCTCCTGGAGGAGGCAATGGCAATCCACTCCAGTATTCTTGACTGGAGAACCCCACGGACAGAGGAGCCTAGGGGGCCACAGTCCACAGTGTCACAAAGAGCTGGACACGATTGAGCAGGCACACACATTAGAAATAAGAAATTAAAAAAAGTAGTTCCTCATAAAAAAGAAACACTATAAGGGATTTCACATTCTGCCTCAGAATGACGCCTTTCTTATTTTGGCAATCATGGATTTCAACAGCATCTCCCAGCTTACCTAATTTACATGTAAAGTCTGCTTCTTCCAATTATATAGAACCTCGAACATTAGCTTCTTCCAAATACACACGAAAAATAAACTCCTTCCAATTATACACTAAAAAGACGATGTCAAAATGGACCTTCAAAACAGTGTGAGAAGATTTTCCTGATGGTCCAGTGGTTAGGAAACCACCTGCCAATGCAGGGGACACAGGTTCGATCCCTAGTCTGGGAAGAGCCACATGCCATGTGCAGCAATAAAGATCCAGTGCAGTCAAAAATGAATGAATGAATAAATAAATAAATTTTTTTTTAAAGTGTAGGATACGCACGCAAGTTACCTACACTGATAAACCAAGGCCTTCATTTACAAGCATCAACAGAAAATTAAGTATTACCAGCTATTTGAGAAAAATAAAAAGAGCAAGAGAGAAGGAACAAGATAAAACACGAGGAACAGGGAGTTTCCTGGTGGCCTAGTGGTTAGGATTCTGGGCTTTCACTGCTGAGGCCCAGGTTAAATCCCTGGTCAAGGCTAAAAACAGACAACAACAACAACAACAAACCCATAAGGAACAAAGGTATTCCAGGAAACAAAAACGTCTTAATTTCAGATGATACCTTCAGAGAATATTATACCATTAACATTCTTTTGCAGAAACAGAAAACACCATTCCAATCATATGGCATCTCAAAACCCCATATAGAAAGACAATCTTAGAACAGAACAAAGAACCACACTTCTTGATTTCAAAACTTTTCCTAACAAAACTGCAGTAATCAAAAAATATGATACTGTGTTACCAGAGACAAACAGACCAACAGAATAAAATATCCGGAAATAAATCCACGGTCAAATGGTTTTCAGGAACAGTAGCCATGAAAAAACAGAACTTGCAACAAATGGTAATTGGGAAAACTGGATACCCAGAGGCAAAAAAATGAAAGTAGACCCTTATACCACCTTCAAGAATTAACTCAAAATGGATTGAAGACCTAATATAACAGCTAAAACCATAAAAGGCTTGGGGGAAAAAAACAAACAAACAGGAGAAAAGCTTCATGACAGTGGATTTGCCAGTGATTTCTTGGATAGGACACCAAAAATATAGGCAACAAAATAAAAACTAGACAACTCGGATTTCATTTAAAATTTAAAAACTTATGTATGTCAAAAGGACACTATCAACAAAACAGAAAGGCAACTCATGAAATCCAAGAAAAAAAAAATTTTCAAAAATGTATCAGGTAAAGAATTAACATCCAGAATAAAAAGAACTTCCACAATTCAACAACAAAAAAAAAGGTCGAACTTCAACAAACATTTCTCCAAAAATAGACAAATGGCCAATAAACACATGAAAAAATGTTCAACATCACTAATCATAAGGGAAATGCAAATTAAAATCACAACATGACATCACTTCAATCCCACTGGATGGTTAATAGGAAAAGCACATAAAATAACAAGTGTTGCTGAGGATGTGGAGAAATAGGAAACTTTTGCATTGCTGGTGGTAAAGAAAAACAGTGAAAACACCATGACACTTCCTCAGAAAATTAAATAGAATTACTATATGATCCAGCGTTTCCCCACACAGGCATATGTCCAAAAGAAATGAAAGAAGGGCACTGAGCAGTATGTACACACATGCTCACAGCAGCATTTTGCATAACACCCAGAAGGTGAAAGCAACTCAAGTGCTCATCAGTGCATTAGGAGATAAACAAAATAGGGTATGTAATACAATAAAATATTATTCAAGAAGGAAATTCTGACATGTTACAACATGGATAAACTTTGAAGACATTATGCTATGTGACACAAAAGGACAAATATTGTATGATTCCACGTAAGAAGGTAACTACAGTAGTCAAATTCAAATTCATAGGCATAGGAAAAACACAGGTGGTCTGGGGCGTGATATGGGGATGGGAGGAAAATGAGGAGTTACTGTTTCATGTATATGGAATTTCAGTTTGGGAAGATGAAAAGAGTTCTAGAAAAGGATAATGGTGAAGATTAAGCACATGATAATGAATGTATTTAATGCCACTAACCTATACAATTTAAAATGATTAAAATACTAAATTTTACAATAAAAGATATGAAAAAATAAGATTCAATGAAAAAGAAGAAATCAAAAAACAAAATGAACTGCTAATAACAAAGTGCAAAAGACAAGTTAAATAGGGACTTTCCTGATGGTTCAGTGGTTAAGAATCCACCTTCCAATGCAGGCATGCAGGTTCAATCCCTTGTCAAGGAACTATAACTCCACATGCCACAGGACAACTAAGCCTGCGCATCACAAATAGAGAGCAGCTCACATGCCACAGCTAAGACCCAATGCAGCCAAAAAGATACATTTTTTTTTTAATTTTTAAAAAGACATGGACATGTCTGAACACAGAATTCAGGCATGTCCATTATGAGAAAAGGAAAACACTGAAATTTCCTGGAACAAAATGAAAACAGAATATATGACAATAAGGGAAGAGAAATACAGGAAAGATCTAAGAAATCTAATACTCATCTATAATACAATGTGTAATTATCTACCCAATATTCATTCTCCCCTTCTTCCTTAAGAATAGAATCCTGCTCTGGTCAAGAGGGAAATGTGCCCAGTTAAAATATACACATTCAAACATTCTCCTGCAGGTGAAGAGGCCATGAAATTTAGTTCTGACCAATGACATATAGTGGAACTGGTTAAGGTTTCCAGAAAGTTTTAATTTTTTTTTTTAAGGAGTATGATCCCTAGGTTGGGAAGATCCCTTGGAGGAGGGCATGGCAACCAACTCCAGTATTCTTGCCTGGAGAATCCCCATGAACAGAGAAGCCTGGTGGGCTACAGTCCATGAGATCGCAAAGAGTTGGACATGACTGAGCGACTAAGCACAGCACATGGCTGCTTTGTCCTGTCTGTGTCTCTCTCTTCTTTCTGCTTAGAACACTTAAGAGATGCCTGGATGTACAACAATTACTTTGTAACAATGAGCATGAACTGACTGGTTCCAAATTGGTAAAGGAGTACTCAAGGATGTATTCTGTCACCCTGCTTTTTTAACTTAGATGCGGAGTACATCACATGAAATGTTGGGCTGGATGAATCATAAATTGGGATCAAGATTGCCAGAAGAAATATCAACAACCTCAGATATGTAGATGATATCACTCTAGTGGCAGAAAATGAAGAGGAAGTAAAGAACTTCTTGATGAGGGTGAAAAAGGAGAGTGAAGTTGGCTTGAAACACAACATCCCCAAACCTAAGATCATGGTTATCCAGTCCCATCACTTCATGGCAAATACAAGGGGAAAAAGTGGAAGCAGTGATATTTTATTATCTTGGGCTCCAAAATCACTGTGGACAGTGACTGAAGACATGAAATTAAAAGACGCTTGCTCCTTGAAAGGAAAGTTATGACAAATCTGCTGCTGCTGCTAAATCACTTCAGCTGTGTCTGACTCTGTGCGACCCCATAGATGGCAGCCCAACCAGGCTCCCTCGTCCCTGGGATTCTCCAGGCAAGAACACTGGAGTGGGTTGCCATTTCCTTCTCCAATGCATTAAAGTGAAAAGTGAAAGTGAAGTTGTTCAGTTGTGTCTGACTCTTCGCAACCCCATGGATTGCAGCCTACCAGGCTCCTCCACCCATGGGATTTTCCAGGCAAGAGTACTGGAGTGGGTTGTCACTGCCTTCTCTAGAGAGGGTATTGAAAAGCAGAGACATCACTTTCCCAACAAAGGCCCAAATAGTCAAAGTTTTTCCAGTAGTTATGGATGTGAGAGATGGACCATAAAGAAGGTTGAGAGTCAAAGAATTGATGTTTTTGAGCTGTGGTGCTTGAAGAGTCCCGTGGACTACAAGCAGAACAAACCAGTTAATCCTAAAGGAAATTAACCCTGAATATTCATTGGAAGGACTGATGCTAAAGCTTAAGTTCCAATACTTAGGCCACCTGATGTAAAGAGCCGACTCACTGGAAAAGACCCTGATGCTGGAAAAGACTGAAGAAAAAAAGAGAAGGAGGCAGTAGAGGATGAGATGGTTAGATAGCATCATCAACTTAATGGACATGAATTTGAGCAAACTCTGGGAGATAGTGAAGGACAGAGGAGTCTGGTGTGCTGTATTCCATGGGATCACAAAGAGTTGGGCACGACTTAGTGACTGAACAACAATGAGCATGAAAGCCACATCTTCTCAAGAAAGGGAAGAGCTTAGGTCCTTGGGACAACACTGAACAGTTCTGTATAGTGGTCCCTTGGTATCAATGAGGGTTTAAAAACCCCCGACAGATACCAAAACCTGTACATGTTCAAGTATCTATATATAAATGGTATATTATTTGCACAAAACCTACACACATCTACCTGTATAGTCTGTCATTTCTAGATATAATAATACAATATAAATGCTATGTAAATACCAGGGCACAGCAAATTCAAGTTTTGCTTTTTGGAACTTTTCGGAATTTTTTCCCCTGAATATTTTCAACCCGTGAAAATACAAACATGGAAACCCACAGATGCAGAGGACCAACTGTAATGCAAACTTCATTTTTCTTCACTAAAGGAAAGGTAAACTATTTGTCCAATCCAGTGTCAGCCAGGTTTTCCATGGATGGCGATCATGACAACAATTATCCAATAAGCATGCCAGAAAGAAAAAAGAATGGGGGAAAGAAATAGGTAAAAATTTCCCTAGCTGAAAACTTGAGCCTTCGGATGAAAAGGACTTACTGAGTAACAAGGAAGAATGACAATGACATTTAAGTGTGAGTACAAAGTAAAGGCAATTTGTGAGTACAAATCAGAAGATGATTGCTTCTTGGCAGAAAAGCAATGACAAACCTAGACAATGTGTTGAAAGGCAGAGACATTACTCAGCTGACAAAGGTCCATATAATCAAGGCTATGGTCTTCCCAGTGGTTATGTAAGTTCTCAGAGCTGGACCATAAAGAAGGCAGAATGCCAAAGAACTGATGCCTTCAAACTGTGGTGCTGGAGAAGACTCCTGGAAATCCCCAGCAAGGAGATCAAACCAATCAATCTTAAGGAACACTGGAAGAAATGATGCTGAAGCTGAAGCTCCAGTATTTTGGCCATCTGACATGAACAGACAACTCATTGGAAAAGTCCCTCAAGGGAAAAATCTTTCCCTCATTGGGAAAGATTGAGGGCAGAAGAGTGCGTCAGAGAATGAGATGGCTGGACCGCATCACTGATGCAATGAACATGAACTTGAGCAAACTCCAGGAGATTGTGAGAGACAGGGAGGCCTGGTGTGCTGTAGTCCATGTGTGGCAGTCGGACATGACCAGGCTACTGAACAACAACAACAACAAAGCAAAGGTACTCTCTGCAGTGGAAGATAGGAGATGTACCACCACGTATCTTTCATGAAAATTTTCTCAGGTCTAAAACAATTTTTAGAAAATTAGTTCCAGAAATAAAAACACATGGGTTTTGTTAAAAGTATATAAGAAAAATTGAGATTATCCCTGTAGTACAAGGAATACTACACTACTTCAATATCAGTCCTTCCAAAGAACACTCAGGACTGATTTCCTTTAGGATGCACTGGTTGGATCTCCTTGCAGTCCAAGGGACTCTGAGTCTTCTTCAACACCACAGTTCAATACTATCAATTCTTCGATACTCAGCTTTCTATACAGTCCAACTCTCACATCCATACATGACTACTGGAAAAACCATAGCTTTGACTAGATAGACCTTTGGTGGCAAAGTAATGTCTCTGCTTTTTAAGGCTGTCTAGCTTGGTCATAACTTTCCTTCCAAGGAGTAAGCGTCTTTTAATTTCATGGCTGCAGTCACCATCTGCAGTGATTTTGGAGCCCAAAAAAGTAGTCTGACACTGTTTCCACTGTTTCCCCATCTATTTCCCATGAAGTGATGGGACTGGATGCCATGATCTTAGTTTTCTGAATGTTGAGCTTTAAGCCAACTTTTTCATTCTCCTTTTTCACTTTCATCAAGAGGCTCTTTAGTTCTTTCCTTCCTGCCATAAGGGTCATGTCATCTGCATATCTGAGGTTATTGATATTTCTCCTGGAAATCTTGATTCCAGCTTATGCTTCCTCCAGCCCAGCGTTTCTCATGATGTACTCTGCATAAAAGTTAAATAAACAGGGTGACAATATACAGCCTTGACGTACTCCTTTTCCTATTTGGAACCAGTCTGTTGTTCCATGTCCAGTTCTAACTGTTGCTTCCTGACCTGCATACAAATTTCTCAAGAGGCAGATCAGGTGGTCTGGTATTCCCATCTCTTTCAGAATTTCCACAGTTTATTGTGATCCACACAATCAAAGGCTTTGGCATAGTCAGTAAAGCAGAAATCGATGTTTTTCTGGAACTCTCTTGCTTTTTCCATGATCCAGCAGATATTGGCAATTTGATCTCTGGTTTCTCTGCCTTTTCTAAATTCAGCTTGAACATCTGGAAGTTCACAGTTCACATATTGTTGAAGCCTGGATTGGAGAATTTTGAGCATTACTTTACTAGCATGTGAGATGAGTGCAATTGTGTGGTAGTTCTTTACATTAGACATTTTCATATGCACTTCATCTACACTTCAGTTCTCAAAGGCTGGTACTATAAATCTATGTATATACAAGTAAACAGCAGCTCCTCATGGAGGTTAATTAATCTGTTACACTTACCAAACTAGAATCTGAATCTGAAGCCAGATCTTCCATGTAACAACATATAGCTCATGTCTGTACTATACCAAACTGATTTCCAGGCTCTGAGTATTGTTAGTCCTTAAGGGCTTCCCTGGTGGCTCAGTGATAAAGAATCTGCCTGTTAAATGAAGGAGATCTGGGTTTGATCCCTGGGTTGGAAAAGGTGGGTTTGATCCCTGGAGGAGGAAATGGCAACCCACTCCAAGATTCTTGCCTGTGAAATCCCATAGATAGAGCAGCCTGGTGGGCTATACAGTCCAAGGGGTCGCAAAGAGCTGGACACAACTTATACACTAAACAACAGCCCTTCTTAAAACCCTTTCTTCCTCTGGTTCTATAGCACAGCTTGTTGTTCAGTTGCTCAGTCGTGTCCGACTCTTTACAACCCCAAGGACTGCAGCACATCAGGTTTCCCTGTCCTTCACTATCTCCCAGAGTTTGCTCAAACTCATCTCCACTGAGTCAGTGATGCCAACCAATCATCTCATCCTCTGTCCCCCCTTCTCCTCCTGCCTTCAATCTTTTTGAGGATCAGAGTTTCTTCTAATGAGCTGGCTCTCTGCATCAGGTGGTCAAAGTATTGGAGCTTCTGTATGAGTCCTTCAAATGAATATTCAGAGTTCATTTCCTTTAGGATTGACTGATTTGATCTCCTTGCAGTTCAAGGGATTCTCAAGTCTTCTCCAGCACCAAAATTGGAAAGCATCTGCCTTTTCTAAATAAAGCTTGTACATCTGGAAGTCTCAGTTCATGAAGTGTTGAAGCCTAGCTTGAAAGATTTTGAGCATTACCTTGCAAAATGAGTGCAACTGTATGGTAGTTTGAACATTCTTTGGCATTGCCCTTCTTTGGAACTGGAATGAAAAGTGACCTTTTCTAGTCCTGTAGCCACTGCTGTTTTTTAAATCTGCTGGCATACTGAGTGCAGCACTTTCACAGCATCATCTTTTAGGGTCTGAAATAGCTCAGCTGGAATTCCATCACTTCCACTAGCTTTGTTTATAGTAATGCTTCCTAAGGCCCACCTGACTTCACTCACACTTCAGTATGTTTAGCTCTCGGTGAGTGATCACATCATCATGGTTGTCGGGGTCATTAAGATCTTTTTTGTATAGTTCTTCTGTGTACTCTTGCCACCTCTTCTTAGTATCTTCTGCTTCTGTTAGGTCCATACCATTTCTGTCCTTTATTGTGTCCTATCTTTGCATGAACTGTTCCCTTGGTATCTCTAATTTTTTTGAAGAGCTCTCTAGTCATTCCCATTCTACTGTTTTCCTCTATTTCTTTGCATTGTTCACTTAAGAAAGCGTTCTTATCTCTCCTTGCTATTCTTTGCAACTCTGCATTTAGATGCATATATCTTTCCTTTTCTCCTTTGTCTTTCACTTCTCTTCTTTTCTCAGCTATTTTTAAGGTGTCCTCAGATGACCACTTTGCCTTTTCCATTTCTTTTTCTTGAGGATGGTTTTGATCACCACCTCCTGTACAATATTACAAAGCTCTGTTCATAGTTCTTCTGGCACACTATCAGATCTAATCCCTTGAACCTATTTGTCACTTCCAGTGTACAATCATAAGGGATTTAAGTCATACCTGAATGGTCTAGTGGTTTTCCCTACTTTTCTTCAATTTAAGTCTGAATGCGGCAATATGGAGTTCATGATCGAGCCACAGTCAGCTCCCAGTCCTGTTTTTGCTGACTATAGAGCTCCTCCATCTGCAGCTTCGAAGAATATGATCATTGTGATTTCAGTATTGACCATCTGGTGACATTCATGTGTAGAGTCATCTCTTGTTATTGTTGGAAGAGGGTGTTTGCTATGAGCAGTATGTTCTCCTGGCAAAACTCTGTTAGCCTTTGCCCTGCTTCATCTTGTGCTCCATGGCCCAACTTGCCTGTTAGATAGCAAAGTCTATCTCTGATATTTCTCTGTCCTTTCTATTCTTTATTTATTTTGTTGGTTCTTCTTCCTCCTCCCTAGGATTCCGAGGCTTCAATGTTTCATCTGTACTTCAAGGCCACAAGGCTACTCTAATTTATTACACAACATTTAGGAAATGCCAAATGTAAAATAATAATGAATTGCTTCTCACTTATCACCCTGACTTATGTAAAAACCACTGTTGGCTGTTCTCCTACAGCTGACATTTTTTCTCAGTTGACAGGACCTCCCTACCTACTACTACCCATAAATACCAGAGTCTGCCAGAGTTCTCTTCCTTCCCTATAGACTGTAGAACTAGCCCATCCATTCCCATGATGTCAACAACCATGATTATTTGAAACCTTTATCTCTAGCTAAGGCTACTCCCTGAGCTACTCCCAGATTATATCTCCAACTGGGAAAAAAAAAATCTACATAAATGGTATTTCACAACTATATCCAAATCTAGTTTCCTCATCTTTCCCTCAAAACTTGTCTTCCCTTTTATCTTCCCTTTCTAGCCACTAATCCCAGTAAGAAATCTGGGAGTCATTCAAAAGCCTTCCCTCTCCCTCAACTGATTCTAACTTCTTAACACTTGGAGTATCTGACCCTTTCCACTGTCCTCATTAGGTCTCCACCTTACCTCACTTCTCACCTGAATAACTGGTATACACAGGATCTCAAAGATATCTGTTCAATAAAAATAATAAACATACTTGTTCCACTAATAGCATGGACCACATTTTACTCATTTTGGTGACTCAGAAATGAGTTGACATGCCTCCCCAGAAAATCTACAGAGTGAATCATTCCAGAGTTTCCATTCCTTGAATCAAATTCTTAGGAAGTAAGAACCAGCAATGGATTCTTAACAAGCTCTCTAGATGACTCCTATATAATCCAATCCAGCAACAGTCTTTAAGAACTAGCAAATTAGTAGTAAATCCATTATCATGTTGAAAGGAGCAAACTCAGAGGCAGAAATGGAATTAAAACAACTTTTTGAAAACAGTATGTTGATTCCTTAAAAAACTAGGAATAAAACTACCATATGACCCAGCAATTACCACTTCTTCTTCAGGCATACACCCTGAGGAAACCAACACTAAAAAAAACACATGCATTTCAATGTTCATTGTAGCACTATTTACAACAGCTAGGACACAACAGATGTCCAACAACAGATGAATGAACAAAGCTGTGGGACATATATACAATGGAATACTTCTCAGCCATAATAAGGAATGCATCTGAGTCAGTTCTAATCAGGTGGATGAACCTATTATACAGAGTGAAGTCAGTCAGTAGCAGAAAAACAAATATCGTATATTAATGCATATATATGGAATCCAGAAAGATAGTACTGATGAAACTATTTGCAGGGCAATAATGGATACACAGACATAGAGAACAGACTTATGGACAAGGGCGGGGGAGAGGAAGGAGAGGGTGAGATGAATAGAGAGTAGCATGGACGCATATACACTAACATATGTAAAATAAATAGCCAATGGAAATTTGCTGTATGACTCAGGGAACTCAAACTGGGGGGTGGGAAGGAGGTTCAAGAGGGAGGGAACATATATACACCTATGGTTAATTCATCTTGCTGTATGACAGAAATCAAACCAATATTGTAAAGCAATCACTAAATCAATTAAAAATAAATTATTAAAAAAATGAAGGAAGGAAATAATCTTAAAAAAAAAAAAAAACTTTCCGCCCATCTCTCCATAGACCTCGGATAAACAGGCCTCCCACAGACATAAATATAAATAATCCTTGAATCACCTCCTACTATAACTATTCTTTGTCTAACCCGGCGCCCTTACTCAGTTAACATACTACAATAGTTCACTTCCATCTTGTAACCCCACAAACTATTCTCTAGATAGTAGTCAGAATGATCTTTCTAAAAGGCAAATCAAAGCACGCCACCATCCCCTAATCTCATCCCACCACCCAGGGATAATTTCTTCTCACATGGTAAGAACAAAAACCAAAATCTTACTCTAGTTTAAAAGACTTAAATAATATGGCCCTTGCTTATCCCTCTGGCTTCATCTCAAACACTCTCCTGGTTTTACTGTCTACATTGCAACCATGCAGGCCCTTCTGTTCCTATAATATATCAAACTTTTAACAACCTTAGAATTTTTGCATTTGCGATTTCTGTCAAGAATGGTCTTCTTCATGGCTACTACCCCCCTGCCATGTTCCTATTCAGTCTCAACTTAAAATGTCACCTCTCAGAGAAGCCCTATTATTGTCACCCTGCTTATTTAACTTATATGCAGAGTACATCATGCGAAATGCTGGGCTGGATGAAGCACAAGCTGGAACAAAGATTGCCAGGAGAAATATCAATAACCTCAGATATGCAGATGACAACACCCTTATGGCAGAAAGCAAAGAAGAACTAAAGAGCCTCTTGATGAAAATGAAAGTGGAGAGTGAAAAAGTTGGCTTAAAACTCAACATTCAGAAAATTAAGATCATGGCATCTGGTCCCATCACTTCCTGGCAAACAGATGGGGAAACAATGGGAACAGTGAGAAACTTTATTTTTGGGGCTCCAAAATCACTGTAGATGATGACTGCAACCATCAAATTAAAAGATGCTTGCTCCTTGGAAGAAGAGCTATGACCAACCTAGACAGCATATGAAAAAGCAGAGACATTACTTTACCAACAAAGGTTCATCTAGTCAAAGCTATGGTTTTTCCAGTAGTCATGTATGGATATGAGAGTTGGACTATAAAGAAAGCTGAGAACAGAAGAATTGATGCTTTTGAACTGTGGTGTTAGAAAAGACTCTTGAGAGTCCCTTGGACAGCAAGGAGATCCAACCTGTCAATCCTAAAGGAAATCAGTCCTGAATATTCATTGGAAGGACTGATGCTGAAGCTGAAACTCCAATACTTTGGCTACCTGATGCAAAGAAATGAGTCACTGGAAAAGACCCTGATGCTGGGAAAGATTGAGGGCAGGAGGAGAAGGGGACGACAGAGGATGAGATGGTTGGATGGCATCACTGATGCAATGAACATAAGTTTGAGTGGGCTCCAGGAGCTGGTGATGGACAGGGAAGCCTGGTGTGCTCTAGTCCACGGGATCACAAAGAGTCAGACACGACTGAGCAACTGAACTGAACAGAAAAGCCCCCAATCACTAAGTCAAAAGCAGTCTTACAGTCACACACCACAGCACTCTATTTTAATTCCTTACAAGGCATTTATTACAAGTTGATATTCTCCCTATTTGTTCTCTATTTCCTGCCCACAGGAATGTAGTAAGATCTATGATAGCAGTGAACCTGCCTTGAGAGTAGATTGAGTCATTACTTTAGACCCAAGGCTTAGAACAGTGCCTAGCATACAGCAGGTGCTCACGTATACATCTGTAATCAGTCTACTCTTATTTGGGGTTCAAAAACATACAAAGTTCTTTTATTTTATCAAAGATGACAAAATTTAATTTTTTTTAATAAATACATCCACTGAATACACCCAATCTGTCTATATTAATGGGAAGATAAAATTCAAACAAAAAAAAATTTTTAGATATTCTATATCAGGGAATCGGAGAAGGCAATGGCACCCCACTCCAGTACTCTTGCCTGGAGAATCCCACGGATGGAGGAGGCTGGTAGGCTGCAGTCCATGGGGTCACTGAGAGTTGGACATGACTGAGCGACTTCACTTTCTCTTTTCACTTTCATGCATTGGAGAAGGAAATGGCAACCCACTCTAGTGTTCTTGCCTGGAGAATCCCAGGGACGGGGAAGCCTGGTGGGCTGCCATCTATGGGGTCACACAGAGTCGGACACGACTGAAGTGACTTAGCATAGCATATCAGGGAATAACAAAGAATAATCAATGTATCTAAAAATTATATTCACATCTAAATCAGGTTGTATATTTTTCAGCCACCAGTTTAAAAAATATTACTTTAACGTTGTTACAAATTTTACCAGCATTATGAGGGGAAAAACCAAATGTCTATCAAGCAGTAAACAGGTAAACAAATTGTGGCATATCCACACAAAGAATACTATTAAAACTAAGCAATAAAAAGGAACGAACTCTTATTGTATATATATAACAATATGGCTGAATCTTAAATTATGCTTAGTGAAAGAAGCCAGGCAAATGAGTACATACTATATGATTTCATTTATATAATACAAAGTTCTAAAACAGTAACAGCAGATCAGTGGTTATCTGAGGGAAGGGGAAATAAGATGGACAGATCAGAGAGAGGAACTAGAAAACTTATGGGAATGATGGACATGTTCATTATCTTGATTGTGGTGATCGTTTGATTAGTGTAAACAAAACTTATCAAAGATACACTTCAAATATGTGCAATTTATTGGATGTCAATTATACCTTTATTAAACATTTAAAAAAAATTTTTCTTAAATCAGATTAGGTCACTCCCTAAGCTCTTCAATGGCTTTCATCCTCAAAAACAAAAAATAGAAAATCTGTCACAACCTTTACCAGATTGGTGAATTAACATTTAAATAAAATGAATGGCATATTAATGTCGTAAAGCTGATTTCCAATAGCTAATAAAAACCAAACACATATTTCAATAGATTTTATTTAAATTAAACAAAAATTGAATAGTAAATTCACAAAAACTAATTTTACATTTCTACATCAAAAAGCTAAAAATATGGTAAACTCTCACAATTACCTGTAGAAGATGGTGCTTTTTCTGGGTGTTTTGCATTTAAAAGTTTTCTGCTAATAAATATGTAACCACAGGGACATGATTTACATGCAACAGGAACCTACAGACAAAAAAAAAAAAACAACACAATTTATTATTACTACTTTTCTGTTGTTAAACTTCTCAGTGTTTATTTAGTTTCCTGAGCTGAATGATAAATTACTTGAAGTAGGAATCATGGGTTTATTTAAACTCCAACTCCTTACAATAAATGATGAGATGGGTATTGGGTCCTCTACATCTTCACATTCTACTAACGCATTACAACACTAAGACTATAGCAAATACACAATAAAAGTGTGTTGATGTAAGTGAATAACAGAAAACCACAATAGGATCAGAGACAAGGAAAATATATAGGAAAAAAGGTAGCATTTCCTAAAATATTAGTTTGATAGCAGTTGATAATAGAATAAGTTGGGGGGGCATGGTTGGGAAGTCATTAAAGTAATCCCAGCATAACATTTTGAGGGCCTCACTGGAATAATGAGACCGGAAATAGAGAAAAGGTAGATCTGTAAGACATTTCAGAGGGTAAAGAACTGAAAACAACCCAGGTTCCAACATGAGAGGGTAAGATGCCAATTACTACTGACAGGAAAACAAAATAGTTTACAACAACCAGTTTGAGAGGCCAAAGTACAGTATAAACAACAGAGAATGTAGGACAAAGCAGGAGTTGAGATCTAGGATTTTATAATCTCAGGTCCAGGAAGGAAGTTTGATAAAACACTTAAATTCTCCAGGCTTCTGTTTCAAAATCTATAAAATATTTTTACAAGAGGGTCCTTTCTCCATTCCATACAAATATTTTTTTTAAGTCAAATGTTACTGAAAATTACTGAAAAAAGTTTTAGATTTTCCTCTACAATTGTTTCATAATATTAACCTTAATGTTCCTTGGACCGGGGACACATTCACTAAGAACCAGAAATTAATCTCAACAAAAAGTACTCACAAAATAGTAATTACAATTCTGGTTTGTAAGATAAATTTCATTTGTCGTAAAAGTTTAATTATGATTATAAAGCTTTCATCCATTTATGTACAGAATGTCTCATATTACAGAATATAAATATTTGATCTAAATAAGCTAAATCATAATTTTGGGAGAATTCCTTTTCTTTTCAGTAAAAAAACTAAAAAAAGAACTTGTGTATTCATGAAAAATAACAATGAATCCTATAAAAATAATCAAACTTCAGTATGTCTAACAGGTTCCTTTATCAAGAATATAATGAGATTTTTTTAAAACATGGCAGAAAATGTTACATTTCTTAATAGTGAAAAATATGCCTAAAATAGGTAAGTTTTGTCATTTTAAAATTTCACATCTTCACAGAAACCAAGCTCAAAGGTACTGACTCATTTCCTTTACACTTAAACACATCATTAAGGGCATAGCAGTAATATAAATTGTTTTAAGTTAATGCTACCCAAAAAACAACAGAACACGATGCTCTTGTTCAACAGATCCTTTGCTACTCAACAGCCATTTTCTTTCAGCTACTGAAACTCAACAAATTGAAATTTGATTCTGTGTCTCATAGACAAAAATACATCAATCCAATCTAGAATTAACAGGGTGCTACAGTTAGATGAGAAATGTAACATTTGGCTTTCAGATGACTAACGCAATCGATAGGCTGATTTACATCCCTTAATGAAAGCATCTTATGTGCAATGAACATTTAGGTGCCTGAGCTAAATCACCCTAAGGGCCTTTTGAAAATGGAAAGTTCCTTTCCCTCACACCAACCCTGGAAAAAAGCCAACTAACCACCACCACAATACAGATCCTGTAAAAAGAATTATTAAGCAGGGTGGCCAACTTCAGTAATATTAGTGTCTTTAAATTATTGTATAATTTAGATTTTTTTTTAAAAAAATCTAAAACTTCCTTTAAATTTCAGTTGTAATGCCAAAAACAACAGTAATGAAAGTTCTAATGCTATACTTTTAGGATTTTAAAATGGAAGAAAAAAATTTTAAGTTTTGTTTACTGATGGCTTGTGAATCAATTTATTCCTTGAAAAACAGGTATTTGGATTGTTTGCACATGCTTTACAAGTAAGACAGCTTTAAAAAAAACTGCAAAAAACAAAATCCTGGCCCTATATTGTTTCACTGATTTAAAAAAGCTAAAAAAATAACCATTTCATGGAGAATACATTTATATTCTTTGTTGCTAAGGGGAAACTTACCAATAGCAGACATATTTGCTAAAGGTCACATAAAATTTTCTCAAATTTTTTTCCAAAAAGGGGAAAAGCTGATCTAATAAAGAAGAAAACAAAAATGCAAAAACAGAAACATACACCAAAGACACCAGAAAAATAATAAGGATCTTGACTACTGCTATACTCAAAATGGCTCAGTAATTTGAATTAGTGGATGTGAAACCCATTGAAAATGAAAAGTATTGTGGTTTAGATGTTTCAGAACTATATTTTCAATAGAGGCATGTAAAAGGGGATGTTATAAAGCAACTGAAAATCTAGGTCTTTCTTGTTTACTGATCTCTGTACCCGTTTTTAAACTTACACATACAGAACACATGTAAATCTATTCAGCTGAGGCAACTTCCTCAAACTTTAAAGATTTTACATTTATGCTTATAAACTGTATTTAAATTGTAATTTAATGTTCACCACTCAACTTAGAATAACAGCAGTATTTTTTTTTTTTTTTAGTTTTTTTAAAATGGCTTTGGGGATTATGATTTTTCTCATTTATAAGAAATCTATACTTTCAAATAATTAGAAAACTAAAATTATTATTTTCTTTGATTGAGTTACTTTTAGTAAAAGACAAATTGCTTTTAAGAATTACCAAAAGTTTGAATTAGTCATCATTTACGTTATCTTAAGTATTCAGAATAAAGGACAACACAAACTAACGTTTTAAATTATGTTGTAGCTTGCTAAGCAATGAATTGTGTCCCCACCCTGCCAAAAACATCCCAGCAATAAATTGATCTGTTAAAGCCCCAACTCCTCAATGTAATGGTTTTTAGAGATGAGATAATTCGGTTTAGATGAGTTCATGAGGGTGGGGCCCTCATGATGGCATTAGTGTCCTTAGAGATAAGTGAGCTATCAGAAAGCTCTCTGATCCTGGCTATCAGAAAGCCAGGATCTTGGGGCTTCCAGCCTCCAGAACTGTGACAAAATAAATTATTGCTGTTTGAGCCACCCAATCTACAGTATTTTCTTATGGGAAAGGGGTTTCTTTCTTTCCCATCTTTTCTTATGGGAAAGCTGGAAGAGGGGTTGTGTGTGTTAACAACAAAATGAAATATGGTATTTCCAAATAAAATGCTGATCACATTTTGATGAACAGATACAAAGACTCCTACAAGTTTACAATCCTTTCCTCTTTCTTCAACCAGGATATTCAAAACAGGTTAAGGTTACTTCATGCCAAGTACTGCAAGGTCATGATTCACACTAATTGATGCCCTACAGACACTGGAATGCATAATGCATACCATGTAAACCTTATATTTCTGCATAATTGGAACAAATGGAAATGATTTAAATATTGAAATAATCTTCGACAAGGAGACTTAAATAAAGAAGTCCAATTTTTTCAGAATTTAACAAATTTAGTTCAATGGTAAGAATGGAAATTAAACTTTGGTTTGGAAAACATGGCTAAATTGTTTTTAAAATGCATACTCAATAAATTCATAAAATCAATAAACCATAATTCTCCTTGCACAGCCTTCCTCTAATCAGTATATCTACCATTGCCCATAAAAGATACTGAATAAAACATGTAACATTTTCTGTTAAAAGATTTGCTCAATCTTTAAGCTTGCTCCTTAAAGAATGCTCTAAAATCAGCTTATTAAAAGAATCTTCAGCCATTTCAAATTATCCCTCATTTTAAAAAGAAAGAGAAAGGGGGAGGAGAGAGGTAGTCATTTTGAAAAAATTCTCCCAGTGGAAAAGGAAAAAACACACCCAGATCAGCATGTTGGCGTGAAACAAGGGCCCTTACTAATGCTTTTAACTGAGAGTTTTAACTCATTAGATTATAAGGTTTTAGAGGAACGGGTGAAAAATGAGGCATTCTTAAACTAAAAGAGTAAATGAGATTTAAAATATTACAGCTATGACACCATTAATTCTGTGTAGAAAGCAGTCATTTAAAATTCATAAAACCATATACATATTTTTTAGAAGATCTGGAAGCAGAAATCCTAAATTTTTAACAGCGGATACCGCGGCGGGTAGGGGAACGTGAGGGGCGCCCAGAAAGGAAGGGCTTCAATGGGGACGTAATTCAATTATATTCCATTTAAAACAATGTACAGAAAAGATTCACGATTATTTACGGCAAAAATAATACGTTTTAAGAAAAAAAACTCCATATTCGCCAAAAGTTATAACTATTACACTGTGGGCCTTATTGTCACATTTAAGCATCCGCCCAGGTGGCGGGGCGACAATTTGGGGGGGTCCACCGTACACATCTGAAATGGGAACAAAGCAACCCTGAGTGGCAGGAGGTGGGTTTGGGAGCCAGGAGCCCTGACTTGGGAGTCTGCACATCAGGCACTCTGGTCGGGGCAGGAGGGGGCTGAGGGACCGTTCTCGTCCACTTGGGCCGCTGCCCCACTCCTGCCGCTGTCACCGGAGCCGGCCAGGCGACTCGAGGAGACTCCGGACAGGTCGCCCCGTCTGCTCAGGATAAACTCACGCCCCCTCTCACGCAGCCCAGCCACAGGGCACGACATCGCCCGTCTGACCGCCGCCAGGTGGACACTGGCCGGGCCGCGGCTCAGGGCGCTTCCTCGGCTCGGCCCGGCCGGTTCGGGGCTCCCGCTGCGGCCACAGAGCCCGAGGGCCGGGCCACTCGCTCGGCCGCCGGGACCCCGGCGAGGCGGCCTCTCCACAGCCAACGGCCACAGGCAACGGCCGCCTGCCCGCGCGCACCCGCTCCGCTGGCCCGCGTGTTCGGTGCCCGGCCCCCGACGCCCACCTGTTGGTCGCACTCGGGGCATGATTTGGTGGCCATCTTCACTTTCTTAGCTCGAGTTGCAGACATGCTTCTCTCAGGGGGGGGGGCGGCGGCGGCGGCGGCGGCGGCGGCAGCAGCAGCAGTGGCGGCGGCGGTGGCGGCGGTTCGGACTCCGCCCCTTGTACCTCAGCAGCCCAGCCTCTGCCCCCGCGGTCCACGCTGGCCAGACCGAGGCTCTGACGGGTGCGCGCGCGCGCGTCCGCGAACTCGAGCAGAGCCTGCGGGCCGAGGAGGCGGGGCGCGGCGTGCGCCGGCTCCAAGGAACTGCGGTACACGCTTCCACCCACACGGCTCCGGTCCTCCAGCGGGTCTCGATTCTCACGAGAAGACACACATGGATTTTCCGACGGGACAATGGACACGCCCTCTCTCGGCCGGATGAACGGCGTGGGGGCGTGGCTTAGCCGGATTCGGCAGTAACGGGCGTCGGACTCCACCAACGAAAGCACAGAAAGGGCGGGTCGTGGTCCTGAGCACGCCCCCTTCCCCGGAGGAAGAAGGTGAGAGTGAAAAAGCAGGTGGGAGGTAAGACTTTTCGTACAGATACCGACAGTTGATAGATTTCAGTAAATGTTAGCAAATCTAATCATTGATAAATTATAATATACAGCTGATGAGTCTGCTAGATGCCAGCCTTGAGCTCTTCACCGGGAGGTGTGAAATTCGTTGAGTCAAATGTGTATTGAGGGCCAAATCTGCCAGACAAATTTGAATACTGGGAGGTGCCTGTCCTCAAACACGTAGTCTAGAGGTGTAGAGGGCCTAACATTCGAATACAGGGGAAATGAGTTGTTGGGAGGAGTAATTCGGTTGACTACAATATCAAAATTTAAAATTCACCTCGCCTTTGATCTTGCAGTCCCATCCCTAAGAATTTGAAATATATTCTCCAGCTGTGCTCAAATGCATTTGTGCAAAGATGTTGCACTTCGCAGCACATCTTGATCAGAAACAGCCCGGGTGTCCACCAACAAATTGCCTGAGCAAATTTAGGTATGCATACATCAGAATTATCATTGCAGTTTTTCAAAAGAATGATAGTTCTATATGAAGTGATATAATGATCTCCAAAATAGTATTAATTGGAAGAGCAAAGTACTCTATACCTTGTTTAAGATTGTTTAAAATAACATGAAAATATATTTATGTATGTTCAAGTTGGTTTTAGAAAAGGCAGAAGAACCAGAGATCAAATTGCCAACATCCGCTTGATCATGGAAAAAGCAAGAGAGTTCCAGAAAAACATCTATTTCTGCTTTATTGACTATGCCAAAGCCTTTGACTGTGTAGATCACAATAAACTGTGGAAAATTCTGAAAGAGATGGGAATACCAGACCACCTGATCTGCCTCTTGAGGAATCTGTATGCAGGTCAGGAAGTAACAGTTAGAACTGGACATGGAACAACAGACTGGTTCCAAATAGGAAAAGGACTACGTCAAGGCTGTATATTGTCACCCTGTTTATTTAACCTATATGCAGAGTACATCATGAGAAATGCTGGACTGGAAGAAACACAAGTTGGAATCAAGATTGCTGGGAGAAATATCAATAACCTCAGATATGCAGATGACACCACCCTTATGGCAGAAAGTGAAGAGGGGCTAAAAAGCCTCTTGATGAAAGTGAAAGTGGAGAGTGAAAAGGTTGGCTTAAAGCTCAACATTCAGAAAACGAAGATCATGGCATCTGGTCCCATCACCACATGGGAAATAGATGGAGAAACAGTGGAAACAGTGTCAGACTTTATTTTTCTGGGCTCCAAAATCACTGCAGATGGTGACTGCAGCCATGAAATTAAAAGACGCTTACTCCTTGGAAGGAAAGTTATGACCAACCTAGATAGCATATTCAAAAGCAGAGACATCACTTTGCCAACAAAGGTTCGCCTAGTCAAGGCTATGGTGTTTCCTGTGGTCATGTATGGATGTGAGAGCTGGACTGTGAAGAAGGCTGAGCGCCGAAGAATTGATGCTTTTGAACTGTGGTGTTGGACAAGACTCTTGAGAGTCCCTTGGTCTGCAAGGAGATCCAACCAGTCCATTCTGAAGGAGATCAACCCTGGAATTTCTTTGGAAGGAATGATGCTAAAGCTGAAACTCCAGTATTTTGGCCACCTCATGCGAAGAGTTGACTCATTGGAGAAGACTCTGATGCTGGGAGGGATTGGGGGCAGGAGGAGAAGGGGACGACAGAGGATGAGATGGCTGGATGGCATCACTGACTCGATGGATGTGAGTCTGAGTGACCTCCGAGAGCTGGTGATGGACAGGGAGGCCTGGCGTGCTGCAGTTAATGGGGTCGCAAAGAGTCGGACACGACTGAGCGACTGATCTGATCTGATCTGATACATTAAGAGTGGAGAAGGCAGTGATACCCCACTCCAGTACTCTCGCCTGGAAAATCCCATGGACGGAGGACCCTGGCAGGCTGCAGTCCATGCGGTCTCTAAGAGTCAGACACGACTGAGCAACTTCACTTTCACTTTTCACTTTCATGCATTGGAGAAGGAAATGGCAACCCACTCCAGTGTTCTTGCCTGGAGAATCCCAGGGACGAGGGAGCCTGGTGGGACTGCCGTCTATGGGGTTGCACAGAGTCGAACATGACTGAAGTGACTTAGCAGCAGCAGCATACATTAAGAGACTAGAAAAGGAAGTGGAGGGCAGGAAGAGGAGGGAGACATATTCCATATAGTATTGTATTAATGTAAATTGTCTACTAGGTTAACCTAATATAACATAGGACAACCCCTCACCCCCCACCAACTTCTCCACTCCCGCAAAAGAGAAAAGGATTTGTACACAGTTACTGAGGAGGTCAGCTGACACACTGTCAAGGGAGTTGGTGTTCCTAGGCTTTCTCATAGAGTTATCTCCAATGCTGAATCCCTAAGAAGATCAAATTGCCAACATCCACTGAGTCATCGAAAAAGCAAGAGAGTTCCAGAAAAACATCTATTTCTGCTTTATTGACTATGCCAAAGCCTTTGACTGTGTGGATCACAACAAACTGGAAAATTCTTCAAGAGATGGGAATACCAGACCACCTGACCTGCCTCTTGAGAAACCTGTATGCAGGTCCGGAAGCAATAGTTAGAACTGGACATGGAACAACAGACTGGTTCCAAATAGGAAAAGGCTGTATATTGTCACCCTGTTTATTTAACTTATATGTAGAGTACATCATGAGAAACGCTGGGCTGGAGGAAGCATAAGCTGGAATCAAGATTGCCAGGAGAAATATCAATAACCTCAGATATGCAGATGACACCACCCTTATGGCAGAAAGTGAAGAGGAACTAAAAAGCCTCTTGATGAAAGTGAAAGAGGAGAGTAAAAAGTTGGCTTAAAGCTCAACACTCAGAAAACTAAGATCATGGCATCTGGTCCCATCACTTCATGGGAAATAGATGGGGAAACAGTGGAAACAGTGTCAGACTTTACTTTTTTGGGCTCCAGAATCACTACAGATGGTGACTGCAGCCATGGAATTAAAAGACGCTTACTCCTTGGAAGGAAAGTTATGACCAACCTAGATAGCATATTCAAAAGCAGAGACATTACTTTGCCAACAAAGGTCCATCTAGTCAAGGCTATGGTTTTTCCAGTAGTCATGTATGGATGTGAGAGTTGGACTGTGAAGAAAGCTGAGCACCGAAGAATTGATGCTTTTGAACCATGGTGTTGGAGAAGACTCTTGAGAGTCCCTTGGACAGCAAGGAGATCCAACCAGTCCATTGTAAAGGAGATCAGTCCTGGGTGTTCATTGGAAGGACTGATGCTGAAGCTAAAACTCCAGTACTTTGGCCACCTCATGCGAAAAGTTGACTCCTTGGAAGAGTCCCTGATGCTGGGAGGGGTTGGGGCAAGAGGAGAAGGGGACAACAGAGGATGAGATGGTTGAATGGCATCACCAACTCGATGGACATGAGTTTGGGTAAACTTCGAGAGTTGGTGATGAACAGGGAGGCCTGGCATGCTGTGGTTCATGGGGTCACAGAGTCGGACATGACTGAGCTACTGAACTGAACTGAAGAAAGTCAGGTGGAGTTGCCGAATCAGAGGTGAGAAACCACCAGGCAGATGAGACAGAGTAAGCAAAGGCAGAGAAGTCAGTAGCTTGGTGTTGTGAGTGCACCAAGTGCAAGACAGAGTTAAGACTGGCGATGTGGATCATATCCAGCTGGGCAGACAGGGTCTCTGCTACCATGGGAGGGAGTTTGGGCTTCTTCCTGAGTGCAGTGGGGCAGTAGAGGTTTTAGTTTGGGGAGTTAACAGGGTTATATTTGAAGTTGATAATGATTGGACCAGTAAAACACCTCAGGTAGTAAGACCTGAGGCATGGGGAGAGGATGGACAATAGAGGAGAGGAATTTTAAAAATATGAAGGCCATAGTGTTAGTAAAACTTAAGGAGCTATTTTATTTAGTTGGTGGAGAGCAGCGGCCATGGACATTTTCAGGATGACTCCCAAACTTCTAATACAAAGAAATGGAGGAATAGAAGTAACAGAGGAAAATAGTACCTCAGTTTTCCTTGGAGAATAGTGTAGGCCATGAATTGGGAACAGTATGAAAAGAACAGTATGAAAAGACAAAATGATAGGATACTGAAAGAGAAACTCCCCAGGTCAGTAAGGGCCCAATATGCTACTGGAGATCAGTGGAGAAATAACTCCAGAAAGAATGAAAGGATGGAGCCAAAACAAAAAGAATACCCAGCTGTGGATGTGTCTGGTGATAGAAGCAAAGTCCGATGCTGTAAAGAGCAGTATTGCATAGGAACCTGGAATGTCAGGTCCATGAATCAAGGCAAATTGGAAGTGGTCAAACAAGAGATGGCAAGAGTGAATGTCGACATTCTAGGAATTAGCGACTAAAATGGACTGGAATGGGTGAATTTAACTCGGATGACCATTATATCTACTACTGTGGGCAGGAATCCCTCAGAAGAAATGGAGTGGCCATCATGGTCAACAAAAGAGTCCGAAATGCAGTACTTGGATGCAATCTCAAAAACGATAGAATGATCTCTGTTCGTTTCCAAGGCAAACCATTCAATGTCACAGTAATCCAAGTCTATGCCCCAACCAGTAACGCTGAAGAAGCTGAAGTTGAAAGGTTCTATGAAGACCTACAAGACCTTTTAGAACTAACACCCAAAAAAGATGTCCTTTTCATTATGGGGGACTGGAATGCAAAAGTAGGAAATCAAGAAACACCTGGAGTAACAGGCAAATTTGGCCTTGGAATACGGAATGAAGCAGGGCAAAGACTAATAGAGTTTTGCCAAGAAAATGCACTGGTCATAGCAAATACCCTCTTCCAACAACACAAGAGAAGACTCTATACATGGACATCACCAGATGGTCAACACCGAAATCAGATCGATTATATTCTTTGCAGTCAAAGATGGAGAAGCTCTATACAATCAGCAAAAACAAGACCAGGAGCTGACTGTGGCTCGGACCATGAGCTCCTTATTGCCAAATTCAGACTGAAATTGAAGAAAGTAGAGAAAACTACTAGACCATTCAGGTATGACCTAAATCAAATCCCTTATGATTATACAGTGGAAGTGAGAAATAGATTTAAGGGCCTAGATCTGATAGATAGAGTGCCTGATGAACTATGGAATGAGGTTCGTGACATTGTACAGAAGACAGGGATCAAGACCATCCCCATGGAAAAGAAATGCAAAAAAGCAAAATGGCTGTCTGGGGAGGCCTTACAAATAGCTGTGAAAAGAAGAGAAGCGAAAAGCAAAGGAGAAAAGGAAAGATATAAACATTTAAATGCAGAGTTCCAAAGAATAGCAAGAAGAGATAAGAAAGCCTTCTTCAGTGATCAATGCAAAGAAATAGAGGAAAACAACAGAATGGGAAAGACTAGGGATCTCTTCAAGAAAATCAGAGATACCAAAGGAACATTTCATGCTAAGATGGGCACGATAAAGGACAGAGATGGTGTGGACCTAACAGAAGCAGAAGATATTAAGAAGAGGTGGCAAGAATACACAGAAGAACTGTACAAAAAAGAGCTTCAAGACCCAGATAATCATGATGATGTGATCACTGACCTAGAGCCAGACATCTTGGAATGTGAAGTCAAATGGGCCTTAGAAAGCATCACTACGAACAAAGCTAGTGGAGGTGATGGAATTCCAGTGGAGCTATTCCAAGTCCTGAAAGATGATGCTGTGAAAGTGCTACACTCAATATGCCAGCAAATTTGGAAAACTCAGCAGTGGCCACAAGATTGGAAAAGGTCAGTTTTCATCCCAATCCCAAAGAAAGGCAATGCCAAGGAGTGCTCAAACTACCGAACAATTGCACTCATCTCACACGCTAGTAAAGTAATGCTCAAAATTCTCCAAGCCAGGCTTCAGCAATATGTGAACCGTGAACTTCCAGATGTTCAAGCTGGTTTTAGAAAAGGCAGAGGAACCAGAGATCAAATTGCCAACATCCGCTGGATCATGGAAAAAGCAAGAGAGTTCCAGAAAAACATCTATTTCTGCTTTATTGACTATGCCAAAGCCTTTGACTGTGTGGATCACAATAAACTGTGGAAAATTCTGAAAGAGATGGGAATACCAGACCACCTGATCTGCCTCTTAAAAAATCTGTATGCAGGTCAGGAAGCAACAGTTAGAACTGGTCATGGAACAACAGACTGGTTCCAAATAGGAAAAGGAGTACATCAAGGCTGCATATTGTCACCATGTTTATTTAACTTATATGCAGAGTACATCATGAGAAATGCTGGACTGGAAGAAACACAAGTTGGAATCAAGATTGCCGGGAGAAATATCAATAACCTCCGATATGCAGATGACACCACTCTTATGGCAGAAAGTGAAGAGGGGCTAAAAAGCCTCTTGATGAAAGTGAAAGTGGAGAGTGAAAAGGTTGGCTTAAAGCTCAACATTCAGAAAACGAAGATCATGGCATCTGGTCCCATCACTGCATGGGAAATAGATGGGGAAACAGTGGAAACAGTGTCAGACTTTGTTTTTCTGGGCTCCAAAATCACTGCAGATGGTGACTGCAGCCATGAAATTAAAAGACGCTTGCTCCTTGGAAGGAAAGTTATGACCAACCTAGATAGCATATTCAAAAGCAAAGACATTACTTTACCAACAAAGGTTCGCCTAGTCAAGGCTATGGTCTTTCCTGTGGTCATGTATGGATGTGAGAGCTGGACTGTGAAGAAGGCTGAGCGCCGAAGAATTGATGCTTTTGAACTGTGATGTTGGAGAAGACTCTTGAGAGTCCCTTGGACTGCAAGGAGATCCAACCAGTCCATTCTGAAGGAGATCAATCCTGGAATTTCTTTAGAAGGAATGATGCTAAAGCTGAAACTCCAGTATTTTGGCCACCTCATGCGAAGAGTTGACTCATTGGAGAAGACTCTGATGCTGGGAGGAATTGAGGGCAGGAGGAGAAGGGGACGACAGAGGATGAGATGGCTGGATGGCATCACTGACTCGATGGATGCGAGTCTGAGTGACCTCCGGGAGCTGGTGATGGACAGGGAGGCCTGGCGTGCTGCGGTTCATGGGGTCGCGAAGAGTCGGACACGACTGAGCGACTGATCTGATCTGATCTGATGAATTGGGAACCCAGGTCCTGTAATCCTGGCCTTGAGGAGTTTTCTGAAAATTTCGTTTGACTAGGTCATTTTTAGGAACTATCCCCAAAAGGGCACTTGGTTGGTGTGGGTAAGGAAGAGGTCTTTATCTCTGTGGGGTTTTTGGCAGACACTGACAGTTGACTGATGCAAACTCTATCCAGCCTCCCCCTCCTCACCACCCGCCCTTCTCTCTAGCCATCTTCTAAGTAGGAATGGGTCATGTGTTATCGCTGGCCACTAAGATATAAACCAAAGTCCACTGAGTGGGATTTTTGGAAAGGCTCTGAGTTCCTGATAAAAATTAAGCAATTCTTGTCCAGAAAAACCTCTTTGTCCTTTGCCTTTCACACTTTTCTTACTCTCTGGAGCATGAACTTGAGGCCCTATAGGTAAAGCAGCCATCTTATGACAATGAGACAATGAGGTATTGGTTATATATTGTTACATAACAAATTACCCCCAAAATTAGTGGCTTAAAACATACCTGTTTCTGTGAGTCAAGAATGCAGATGTGGTTCTGCAATCTCATCTATGAGTGCTCAACGATGGGGAGATCCACTTCTCAGTCAGTTCAGTCACTCAGTCATGTCTGACTCTACGACCCCATGAACCGCAGCATGCCAGGCCTCCCTGTTCATCACCAACTCCTGGTGTTTACCCAAACTCATGTCCATTGAGTCAGTGATGCCATCCAACCATCTTATCCTCTGTCGTCCCCTTCTCCTCTTGCTCTCAATCTTTCCCAGCATCAGGGTCTTTTCCAATGAGTCAGCTCTTCACATCAGGTGACGAAAGTATTGGAGTTTCAGCTTCAGCATCAGTCCTTCCAATGAACACCAAGGACTGATCTCCTTTAGGATGGACTGGTTGGATCTCCTTGCAGTCCAAGAGATTCTCAAGAGTCTTCTCCAGCACGACGATTCAAAAGCATCAATTGTTCGGCACTCAGCTTTCTTCATAGTCCAACTCTCACATCCATACATAATCTACTTCTAAGCTTACTCATTTGATTGTTGGCAAGCCCCAATCCCTCAACACATGGAGATCTGACCTATGGTAGAGTAGAGTAATTAAGGAGGACTTCCTGGAGTAATCAAGGAAGAAATGTGCATGATAGGTAGAGTTAACGAGGTAAAGAGGAATAGCAAATATTCAGCCAGAAAGAGCAGCTTGGGCAAATTAACTGAGGTATAAGGAAGTGAAAGGAAGCTATTGTTACTGAAGCACCAAGAGAAAGAGGAAGAGAGAATCTGACATATTGCGGATGGGTGCTGGAGAGTCCACTTTCCACTGGCTTTCAGTGCTCCTTCTAACTTTGTTCAAGATCTTTTATGTGTGCTGTTAAAGTGGCTGTAGGTGCTCTAGTCTCATAGTAAGCAATTAGACCAGACAGGAACTATAATATTTTAATACAGGGATTATGTACTTGAGAAACCAAAATGGCCATTTAAATGTGGTTGGTTGTTTTTTTTTTTTTTTTTTGGCTGAGCTTACTCAGCTTGTGGGATCTTAGTTTCCTGACTAGGGATCAAATCCAGGGCCTTGGTAGTGACAGTGCAGTCTTAGCCACTGGGCCACCAGGGAATTCCCTCAAAGCTGTTTTTTATACCCTTTTGTATACTCAAGCTGCGGGGAGGTGGGGAGGAGGAGGGGGGTGGTGGTAAGAAGAAGTGAGGCGTAACAGCCTCCATCTCCATTCCTTTATTTTGATACTCAAAGTTTCTACCACTTTTTAAAGCTTCACTTTCTTTTCTGGGAAAGGAGAATGAGAGCACTTGGCTGCTTGGGAGATCTTGATTTCCGTAAAATTTCTCATTTTTCTTGAAAATCTAATATAGCTCCTAAATTAAAGAGTTAAAAGTTTAAAGCTGTAGTTCCTACTTTTCCAAAGCAATGGAGAGATGATCATCACAATGATGAAAATATAGTCATTTTGTGTTGATTCTGTTCACAACACAATACTCTGGATTTCCAAAAAGGAACAGTCTGTGATTTAAAAAAAAGAAATATCAAATAATAGACAAAGAAGATGCTATCTTTCTCCTAAAAGAGAGCTTTTCTTTTCTCCCCATGAAGCCAATAACACACTGCATCAAGGAGCACTCACTACAGGAAAGCCACAGGCTCAAAGCAACTCAAGAGGCCAGCCCTCTTTTACAGCTGGGTACCTCTGGACAGTTCAAGACATGTACCAGGCTTCACTGAGCACCGAACTCAGCCCACTGGCCTGCCCTGAACACAGGAGCCTCCAGAGGTGCTCCATGCCTTGCTTTGCCTCCTTTTTCTTTTTCTCTCATAGTATTAAATACTACTTATTGGGCATCTACTCTGTGCCTATCCTTACATTATGTTCCTCTTCCTCCCCAAATCCTGCAGAGTATACAGTTAAATAAAGTAAGGCTCAGGGAGCATTATCAGTCAAGAATTTTTTTTTTTTTTTTGCCAAACAAAAAACCCAAATCAAAATGGCTTAAACAAAAAGGGTTACTGGCTCACGTAACCAAAAAACATGAATAGTAGTACCAGTTTCCAGAGAAGGCAATGGCATCCCACTCCAGTACTCTTGCCTGGAAAATCCCATGGACGGAGGAGCCTGGCAGGCTTCAGTCCATGGGGTCGCTAAGAGTCCAACACGACTGAGCGACTTCACTTTCACTTTTCACTTTCGTGCACTGGAGAAGGAAATGGCAACCCACTCCAGTGTTCTTGCCTGGAGAATCCCAGGGACGGGGGTAGCCTGGTGGGCTGCCGTCTATGGGGTCGCACAGAGTCAGACACTGAAGCGACTTAGCAGCAGCAGCAGCAGTACCAGTTTCAGGCACAACTGGATCCATGTCCCCACACAAACAACAACAGGATCCATTTTTGTCTGTAGGGTCTACATCCCTTCTTGGAGGTGATAGGAAAGATGGCTCAGGTAGCTCACCATCCTATATTTGCTCCTTTTCCTGTCTCATTACACTTCACTGCTTCTGTTTGGTTTTCCTACCTATACCAGAATCACTCATCTGGGCTGGACAAGGACATCCACTGATTATTTTGGACCAAAATTCAGCATCCAGCTCTGGAAATCTGACAGGGGGTCTGAGAACTGAGGGAGGATGGGTGGGTCACAGAACAACTACCATCCAGAGTAAGTAACTTTACAACAGCACTTTCTTTCACAATGGCCAAGCCACTGCCTCTTGCCCTGTTACCATTTAGCCTCACCCTGACCTTGATCCTGGGAAAGACTGAAGACAGGAGAAGGGGATGGCAGAGGATGAGATGGTTGGACATCACTCATGACTCAATGGACATGAGTTTGAGCAAGCTCCGGGAGCTAGTGATGGACAGTGAAGCCTGGCATGCTGCAATCTATGGGGTTGCAAAGAGTCGGACACCACTGAGCGACTGAACTGAATTGTGCTGCCTTTGAAATAAAGTCCTTTCCACACTTCTGGTCTTAGTCCTCTTACCCCATCAGTCTGAACTAAATCAGAAGCTTCACTGTCCTGGAAGTAAGCAAGAGTCCAGGTAAACTGTAGATTTCTTGATAAACCCATAGATGTAGTAGTACAACGAGCATGTGACTCCCAACCAGGGCCTCCAGCAAAAAGTAAATTACAACTGGAAGCAGGCTACGCTCTGCTCACCAAGCCTTATGTCATGGTGCAGGATTGCACCTACCCCAAGGAAAGAACACTTTTTTTTCCCTTTCTGCAGTAATACGTCCCATTGTCCTTACGGAGAAGGCAATGGCATCCCACTCCAGTACTCTTGCCTGGAAAATCCCACGGACGGAGGAGCCTGGTAGGCTGCAGTCCATGGGGTCGCTAAGAGTCGGACATGACTGAGCGACTTCACTTTCTCTTTTCACTTTCATGTATTGGAGAAGGAAATGGCAACCCACTCCAGCGTTCTTGCCTGGAGAATCCCAGGGACGGGGAAGCCTGGTGGGCTGCTGTCTGTGGGGTCACGCAGAGTCGGACACGACTGAAGTGACTTAGCATAGCATAGCATAGCATTGTCCTTAATCCTTGGGATCATAGTCAATTTTACTTTAGGGAATTTCCATTCCCTCTCTTCTTCCATTTCTCTCCTTCCCTCCCTTTCAGTGTCTCTCTCCCTATCCAGGTTAAGATTCATTCCAGAATGTCCTCTTACCTCTTACCTTTCAAGATTCCTTAACTCTCCTCTCTTTGATGGATTAGACATAGCATGTTGTCAGCAGGGAAAGAGGCAGGAAGAGGACCATCCCAGTATCTTTATCACAACTTAATCCCTGGATGCCACAAAGAATAACTGCAATCTAGTTACAAAATCATAAAGAGGCCATTACCTATGGTCTCTGACAGGCCACCTACATTTAAAAAAATAATAAAATCAGAATGGAAAATATATGAATGGAAGGATTGGCTCTGGGGAAGGTGTTTTTTGATAGAGTGAGTATTATCATCCAAAAGCATCACTGAGCCGTGTATGCATGACATTTAGTATTAGAAACATGCTTTCATTTCTTTAGCGAAAAAATATTTTCTGAGAGCCTCTGATGAGGCAGCTCATCTCTCTGGAACCCACTTTACTCAGACCTTTGCATGACTGACTCCTAAGCATCTTTCACATATACATACACTCTGGGCTCCACATTCCTCCAGTGAAGAAGCCCAAAACTCAGGGGCAGGTTGTAGTTTTCCAGCACCTTAGGTTCCTTTCCATATTTATGTTCTGCCAGGGTCTGGGAAGGTATCAAGTTGAACCACATGAAATTGCCTTTTTATGGGCTAAATGAAAATGTTAAATATTTTGAAGAAAAAATGCCATACTCAACCAAAATATGCACTGTTAGCCTTAACTGCTTTCCTCAACTGGTAAGTTTCCCCCAATATTAAATGGTATATACTATATTTATAAAATTCAGCATTATTAATATTTATTCAAATCCTCCAGTTACTGCTTCTCAGTTGGAGAAAGTTTTGTTTCTTAGAGTTCCCAATGACAGGAAAGGTGGTAATTGGTTGAAAAAAAGTCAGGTAAATATGATGAATGTGGTAAAATTTCTTGGCTCAATTAACTTCTCTATGGTGGTTTGTGATTTCTGTGGTCAGATGTCATGGAAAAATACAGGTTCATGTCTGCTAACCAATACAGAGTACTTTTAGATAAACTTTTTATATATAATTTCAACTTTATGGCACTAAGATGCTACCATTTGTTATCAGATCAGATCAGATCAGTCGCTCAGTCGTGTCCGACTCTTTGCGACCCCATGAACCGCAGCACGCCAGACCTCCCTGTCCATCACCAGCTCCCGGAGGTCACTCAGACTCACATCCATCGAGTCAGTGATGCCATCCAGCCATCTCATCCTCTGTCGTCCCCTTCTCCTCCTGCCCTCAATCCCTCCCAGCATCAGAGTCTTCTCCAATGAGTCAACTCTTCGCATGAGGTGGCCAAAATACTGGAGTTTCAGCTTTAGCATCATTTCCTTCCAAAGAAATTCCAGGGCTGATCTCCTTCAGAATGGACTGGTTGGATCTCCTTGCAGACCAAGGGACTCTCAAGAGTCTTCTCCAACACCACAGTTCAAAAGCATCAATTCTTCGGCGCTCAGCCTTCTTCACAGTCCAGTTCTCACATCCATACATGACCACAGGAAAGACCATAACCTTGACTAGGCGAACCTTTGTTGGCAAAGTAATGTCTCTGCTTTTGAATATGCTATCTAGGTTGGTCATAACTTACACCTGGGTTAAAAAGCAGTAATGAAACTGTCTTTGTAGACCACCAAACCATTACCAGAAACTTTTTTGATGACAGTGATGGTTTGAACACGTTTGGGAAATTTATCAACATCTATCCATCGTCCAGATCACTTTCAATGTCATTTTTTGTCAAAGCTTATGATCCCCTCCAAAGTATGTCTCTGTTCTTTCAAATCTTAAGAGATGAGAATATTTTTAACCATCTGAGTTTATGATCATCCATTAACTGGTGTGGTACCTACCCATGTGTCCATTTTTTTTTTTAACTTTCCTATTGCAGCCAGGTGTCGAGAAACTATTGTAGCAGAAACTCCTAAGTCAGCTGCAAGACTTCGAATTGCTGTTTTGGGGTTAGCTTCTACCATAGCTCTCAACTGATCTTCATTTAAAACAGATTTGGGTTTCCCCGAAGGCTCATTTTTCAGACTCAGATCCCCAGAACAAAATTTTTCAAAGTAACATCCAGCACTCTGTTAGTCTTTCACTAACAGAGCCTTTCCCAAAGACAGAATTGATATTTCTACTTGCCATGGCTGCACTATGTCCCAGTTTAAATTTACATTTTAAAAAGTATTTGTAACTTTCAAAGATGTGGTATTGTTCACATCTGTAGAGAAGATAAACAGTAAAAACTCAATAATCAAAGAAAACTGAACATATACAAAATTGTATACTTAGATTCTGTTACAAACTTTTATTTTCCTCAAATTTTCACTCACTGATTTTACTGCCTATCAGTTCATCTTGTTTGCAACAAAAATTACTGTTTAGCTAATGCTGGTTTTCTATTTTCTGCAGTTCTTCCACAGTTATTAAACTGAAGTTCTACTATGAAGGAAGAACTGTCCCTTTTCCCTCATTTTAAAATTTATATCAGTAGGGCTCACGGATTGGAGAAGGAAATGGCAACCCACTCCAGTGTGCTTTCCTGGAGAATCCCAGAGACAGAGGAGCCTGGTAGGAGGCCGTCTATGGGGTTGCATAGAGTCAGACACGACTGAAGCGACTTAGCAACAACAGGGCTCACGGATATATACTTTATTAATTCAATGATAACATTATTTCTTTTGCTCAAACTATTCCAGCTTTGGCCATTAGGAACTCCTTTAGTTTGGCTCCTGTGTTCTTTCAGCAATATTCTCCCATTTCTTTCTTTAAAAAAAAAACAAAACATTTTTTTTTTTTAATTATCTGGCACACCTAAAGATTTTCCAGCCACCTTTATCCCATCTTAGTCCTATAATTGACCTCTTCTCTAAAGATCCCTGGTTCCTTTTATTGAAGAATCATACTTCATTACTGCTGAGGTGTCATCACTTCTAGTTCCTCACACTGAACTGTTAGGAAAAATAAGTGTGCCTACTAACTGACACATATAGTGATAGCTCAGATTCCAGTCCAACCCAAAAGAGTTCATTTTAGCCTCTTCCTCTCCTTATGAAAAACCCAGTTCTTATCTAAAACATATTTACCAGTTTGTTCAGTTTTAGTACACACATAAAGCACAGAATTGTTCATCTATACCCCTGTGAGAAATACATTTACTGACTAGATTACAGCATTAACCCACGGTTCTTTGATGTCTTTAACATTACTGTATCTACTCAAGATAGTATTTTCCATAATTACCTGGATTAGCTCTTTTCTTCCCCATCCTATTCAGTGTCACTCTTTCCTCATTCCTACCACCCAGTTCTCATCTCTCCATTTCCCTACACCCCTACAGATTGCCAGTCATTTCATTTTGTGGTTTAACCCTGCTGGCATTGATTTTGGACAAATGAACAACTACATATGTGTATTGTCTTATGTCTCCTTTCTTACATAAAAGGTAGGATACTATAAATACTATTATGCTTGATTTTTTTTTTTTTTTTTTACTTAACTGTATATTCTGGAAAGAACTGCAAAGAACTGACTCATTGGAAAAGACCCTGATGCTGGGAAAGATTGAAGGCAGGAAGAGAAGGGGTTGACAGAGGATGAGATGGTTGGATGGCATCACCGATTCGATGGACATGAGTTTGAGCAAGCTCTGGGACTTGGTGAAGGACAGGGAAGCCTGGCATACCGCAGTCAATGAGGTTGCAAAGAGTCAGATACGACTGAGTGACTGAACTGAACTGGTATTCTGGAAAACACTCCAGATAAATTAATAAAGATTATCCTCATTTTTAAAATATAGCTCTATTATTCCACTGTACAGATATACCAGTTTAATTACTTTCCTATGTACAGGCATTCAGAGTGTGTCCAATATTTTGCAGTTACATACAATGCTGCAGTAAATATGTGCATGTGTTTTCATATTGCTGGAGATATATCTTCATGGCAGATTCTCAGAAATGGTCTTGCTGGGTCAAAAGGTAAATGAATACTAAAAAAAATACTATGTAACATTTTTTTTTTTTTTTTGCTAAGTCACTTCCCTGGTGTCTGACTCTGTGCGACCCCATAGATGGCAGCCCACCAGGCTCCCCCATCCCTGGGATTCTCCAGGCAAGAACACTGGATTGGATTGTAGGTATTGCCAAATCTCCCTTCAGAAGAGTTAAAGCAATTTGTATTCTCACAAGCAATGTATGACAGTGCCTGTTTCCCCACAGTTTCACCAACAAAGTATCTAATTACCATTTTTATATCCAGTTGTTAGAATTTTATCTCTCAATTTTTAAGACCTCTTTATAGATTAAAAAATTAATAAGGACTGACTATAAAGTACAGGAAACTCTACTCAATACTATGTAATGACCTATATACAAAAAGAACCTAAAAATATATATATATATATACACACTATGTTATATAGCAGAAACAATATTATAAATAAACTATACTCCAATAAATAAAAATTAATTTAATAAAGAATTGTAGAACTATTCTCATCTAAAAAATTATCATCTTTATGGCATAGATTGTGAATATTTTTCCCCACAAACTTTGTCTATGGGATTTTTGTCATGCAAGAATTGAATTTAGTGAAATTTATAAATCTTTTCTTTTAATGCTTCTGGATTTTAAGTCACAGTAAGCCTTACTTTCTACACCAAGATTATAGAGGAGCCAGTTTATGTTAGCAGTGGATTGAAGTGAACTTTTAAATAATATTACAAGGGCAACAAAAGTAAAAATAGGTAAACTGAACTACATCAAAATTTAAAACTTCAGTGATGAGGACACAATCAACAGAGTGAAAAGGCAACCTATAAAATGGAAGAAATAATTACAAATCATATATCTAATAAATGGTTATATATTCAGAATATATAAAGAACTCTTACAATTCAACAACAAAAAAATTACCTGATTTTAAAAAATGGGTAAAGGACCTGAATAAATATTTCTCCAACAAACATACACACATGGCCAACAAGCATATGAAAAAATGCTCAACATCACTAATCATTCAGGTCAGTTCAGTTCAGTCACTCCGTGGTGTCTGACTCTTTGCGACCCCATGAATTGCAGCACGCCAGGCCTCCCTGTCCATCACCACTCCCAGAGTTCACCCAAACTCACGTCCATTGAGTCAGTGATGCCATCCAGCCATCTCATCCTCTGTCGTCCCCTTCTCCTCCTGCCCTCAATCCCTCCCAGCATCAGACTCTTTTCCAATGAGTCAACTCTTTGCATGAGGTGGCCAAAATACTTTAGTTTCAGCTTTAGCATCATTCCTTCCAAAGAAATCCCAGGGCTGATCTCCTTCAGAATGGACTGGTTGGATCTCCTTGCAGTCCAAGGGACTCTCAAGAGTCTTTTCCAATACCACAATTCAAAAGCATCAATTCTTCGGTGCTCAGCTTTCTTCACAGGCCAACTCTCACATCCATACATGACTACTGGAAAAACCATAGCCTTGACTAGACGGACCTTTGTTGGCAAAGTAGTCTCTGCTTTTGAATATGCTATCTAGGTTGGTCATAACTTTCCTTCCAAGGAGTAAGCATCTTTTAATTTCATGGCTGCAGTCACCATCTGCAGTGATTTTCGAGCCCAGAAAAATAAAGTCTGACCTGTTTCCACTGTTTCTCCATCTATTTCCCATGAAGTGATGGGACCAGATGCCATGATCTTCGTTTTCTGAATGTTGAGCTTTAAGCCAACTTTTTCTGTTCTTATGGAAATGTTTGTCTTAAGCTATGCTAATGTACTACGCATTTACCCCAAATTCTGTCTTTAAGTCAGTTCTGCCTAATGGCTCAGAACCTACTTGACAAACAAGTATGTAATACTCAGATATTGTTCCCCTAATCTATGTAAATGAGACTGTTTGTATGGTAATCTGCCCTTCTACAAGATTCAAGTTAATCATTTTATGGCCCAGGATGAAACTTCTGGTGCCAAGATTACCCCAAAATACATCTTATGGGTGAGGGGCCTGGTGCTATTCTGAGTTTTAAGACATTCCTTTCTTTCATTAACAGACTGCTAGTGACTATATAACATCAGCTGAAGACTAACAGGGGGGTATTCTTTCTGCCCCCTTCTGATGCCTATGTCAAGAGCTTTCTCTATCTCCTTTATACTTTAATAAAACTTTATTAAACAAAAGCTCTGAGCAACCAAGCCTCGTCTCTGGCCCCAGATTGAATTCTCCTCCTCCAGAGGCCAAGAATCCCAGCGTGTTTTCATTCAGCAACAACCTTTCATCAGGAAAGCTGCTAACAACAACAAAATAATAATGGAAAATAACAAGAATTGGCAAAGATACAGAGAAATTGGAGCCCTTGGGTACTGCTGGTAGGAAAATGGTGCAGCCACTATGGAAAACAGTATATTGGTTCCTTAAAAAATTAAAAACAGAATTACCATATGATCCAGTAATTCCACTCTGGGAACTGAAAAGAATTGAAAGCAGTGTCTCAGATATTTGTACACCCAAATTCACAACAGCCAAAAAGTAAAAGCAACCCAAATTGTTGAGTTTGAACCCATTCAAACAATGAATGGATAAACAAAACATGGTAAATACCCAGTGGAACATTATTCAGCCTAAAAAAGGAAATAAACTAAGTCACATGCTACAAAATGGATGAACTCTGAATACATTATGCTAAGTGAAATAAACCAGTCACAAAAAGACAAATACTGTATGATTCCCCTTATATGAGGTACATCATAGAGTAATCATATTCACAGATAGAAAGTAAAATAGAGGTAGGTGACCAGAGGCGGAGGGGAGGGAAAAATGGGAAGATGTTGTTTAATGGGTGTTAAAGTCTAAAGAGTTTCAGATTTGGTAAATAAACTAGTTCCAGAGATCAGTGGTACAAAGATGTGTGTATATATATATACACACACACACTTAATACTTCTAAACTATGTATTTAAAAATGGTTAAGATGGTAAACTTTATATTTTGTATTGCAGTGAAAGTGGCTCAGTTGTGTCTGACTCTTTGAGACTCCATGTATTGTAGCCCATTAAGCTTCTCTGTCCATGGAATTCTCCAGCAAAGAATACTGGAGTGGGTAGCCATTCCCTTCTCCAGAGGATCTTCCCAACCCAGGGATCACACTCTGGTCTCCTGCATTGCAGACAGATTCTTTACCATCTGAACTACCTTACCACAATTAATACAAATTAACAAAAAGTAGATAAATTGGGCTTCATAAAATTTAAGAATTTTGTGTATCAAAAGACACTATAAAAAAGGGAAAAGGACTTTCTCAGTGATCTAGTGGTTAAGATTGCACCTTGCTATGCAGGGGACATGGGTTTGATCTCTGGTCTGGGAACTAAGATTCTACATGCCTTGGAACAACTAAGCCTGCTCGAGCCACAACTAAGAGTCCATGAGCTGTAACTTTTAAAGGATCTGCATGATACAACAAAGATCCCATCTGTCGCAACTAAGACCTGACACAGCCAAATAGATTAAAAAGAAAAGGAAAAGACAACCTACAAAATGGGGGGAAACGTTTGCAAATCATGTATCTGACAAGAGATTAATACTCAGAATATAGGGAATTCCCCAAAACTCAACATTCTAAAAATGAAGATCATGGCATTTGGTCCCATCACTTCATAGCAAATAGATGGGGAAAAAATGGAAACAATGACAAACTTTATTTTCTTGGATGCTAAAATCACTGTGAACGGTGACTGCAGCCATGAAATTAAAAGATGCTCCTTAGAAGAAAAGCTATAACAAACCTAGACAGCATATTAAAAAGCAGAGACATTACGTTGCCAATAAAGGTCTGTATAGTCAAAGGTATGGTTTTTTTTAATAGTCACATATCAATATGAGAGTTGAACCATAAAGAAGGCTGAGCACCAAAGAATTGATGCTTTTAAACTGTGGTGTTGGAGAAGACTCTTGAGAGTTCCTTGGATTCCAAGGAGATCAAACCAATCAATCTTAAAGCAAATCAACTGTGAATATTCACTGGAAGGACTGATGCTGAAGCTGAAGCTCCAATACTTTGGCCACCTGATGCAAAAAGCTGATTCATTAGAAAAGACCCTGGTGCTGGGAAAGATCAAAGGCAGGAGAAAGGGACGTCAGAGGATGAGATGGTTGGATGGCATCACTGACTCAATGGACATGAGTTTGAGTAAGCTCCAGGAGATGGTGAAGAACAGGGAAGCCTGGCATGCTGCAGTCCATGGGGTTGCAAAGAGTTGGACACAACTGAGTGACTGAATAAACAAACAAAGGTGTTAAATGCACAGTGTAGGGAATACAGTCAATAATAATGTATATGGCTGTATGGTGCCAGATGGTAACTAGACTTATTGTGGTGATCATTTTGTAATGTACAGAAGTACTGAATCATTATGTTGTATACTAGGAACTAACACTGTGTTGTAGGCCAATTACATGTCAAAAACAAACTCAAAGACTTAAGAGATCATATTCGTGTTTACCAGAGTCTTATAGAGAAGGGTGGGAGAATTTGATGAAGTACACAAAAAGTACACATTTCCAATTATAAATAAGTACTAGGGATGTAACGTGCATACATTTGCTTCCTTAGTTGCTTCAGTCGTGTTGAGTCACTGATCCTATGGACTGTAGCCCACCAGGCTCCTCTGTCCATGGCATTTTCCAAGCAAAAATACTGGAGTGGGTTGCCCCGCCATGCCATCCTCCAGGAGATCTTCCCAACCCAGGGATCAAATCCACATCTCTCTTGTCTCTTGCACTGGCAAGCTGATTCTTTACCACTAGTGCCACCTGTGATGTAATGTACAACATGGTAAATATAATTAACACTGTTGTATGTTACATATGAAAGTTGTTAAGAGAGTAAATCCTAAAAATTCCCAACAGAAGAAAAAATTTTTTCTTTCTTTTATTTAGTATCTATATGAAATGATGGGTATTCACCAAACTTATTATGGTAGTCATTTCATGATGTATGTGAGTCAAATATTTGTGCTGCACATGTTAAATTTATGCTGTATGTCAATTACATCTCAATAAAAATGGAAGAAACAAACAAGAATAAATCCTAATAGACTCTGCATTAACCTGAGAGGCTCTTTGCTTAGGGCAAGATTTAAAAGTTACCTTAAAGAAGACTATTTAATCCTGAAGCCAGCCAGCCAGATCACATGGACTTACTGGGAAGCCTTAAGAAAAAACAAATGGAACAAATATTATAATAAAGTATAATTCAGTGGTTTTTAGTGTATTCTCAGTGCTGTGAATCTAATTTTAGAACATTTTTTTTTGCTCCACCTCCATAAAAACTCTGTACCCATTAAAGTTATTCCACATTCTCCCTCTATCCCATTTCCTAGTCCTGAACTGTAAATCTATTTTCTGTCTATAAATTTGCCTATGTAGATATTTCCTATAATTAGAATCCTATAGTATGTGATCATTCATGACTACTTCTTTCACATGCTATATTTTCAAGTCATTCACATTGTAGCATATATCATTACTTCCTCTATGTTTATTGTCAAATGATATTTCATTATATGGATATACAACATTTTTTTGTTGTTCAGTTGCACAGTTGTGTCCAGCTCATTGCAGCCCCATGGACTGCAGCACGCCAGGCCTGCTTGCCCTTCACCATCTCCTGGAGTTTGCTCAAACTCATGTCCACTGAGGCCATATAAACATCTCGTCCTCTGTCGTCTCCTTCTCCTCCTACCTTCAATCTTTCCCAGCATCAGGGTCTTTTCCAGTGAGTCAGCTCTTTTCATAGATGACCAAATATTGGAGCTTCAGCATCAGTCCTTCCAATGAATATTCAGGGTTGCTTTCCTTTGGGACTGACTGGTTTGATCTCCTTGCTGTCCAAGGGACTGTTAAGAGTCCTCTCCAACACCATAGTTTGAAAGCATCAATTCTTCAGTGCTCAACCTTATTTATAGTCCAACTCTCATCCATACATGACTACTGGAAAAACCATAACTTTGACTATAAGGACCTTTGTCAGCAAAGTAATGTCTTTGCTTTTTAATACACTGTTCATTTAGTCATAGCTTTTCTTCCAAGGAGCAAGCGTCTTTTAATTTCGTGGCTGCAGTCACCATCCACAGTGATTTTGGAGCCCAAGAAAATAAAAGTCTCTCACTGTTTCCACTGTTTCCCCATCTATTTGTCATAAAGTCGCAGGACCAGATGCTATGATCTTAGTTTTCTGAATGTTGAGTTTTAAGCCAGCTTTTCACTCTCTTCTTTCACCTTCATCCAGAGGCTCTTTAGTTCCTCTTTGCTTTCTGCCATAAGGGTGGTTTTATCTGCATATCTGAGATTATTGGTATTTCTCCCAGCTTTCTGGATTCTAGCTTGCACTTCATCCAGCCCGGCATTTCACATGATGTACTCTGCATATAAGTTAAAGAAGCAGGCTGACAATATACAGCTTTGGTGTACTCCTTTCCCAATTTTGAACACTTCGTTGTTCCATGTCCACTTCTAACTGTTGCTTCTTGACCTGCATACAGATTTCTCAGGAGGCAGATAAGGTTATCTGGTATTCCCATCTCTTTAAGAATTTTCAAGTTTATTGTGATCCACACAGTCAAAGACTTTAGTGTAGTCAATGAAGCAGAGTAGATTTTTTTCTGAAATTCTCTTGCATTTTCTGTGATCCAGTGTATGTTGGCAATTTGATCTCTAGTTCCTCTGCCTTTTCTAAATCCAGCCTCTATATATGGAAGTTCTCAGTTCACAAACTGTTGAAGTCTAGCTTGAACAATTTTGAGCATTACCTTGCTAGCATGTGAAATGAGTGGAATTATGCAGTAGTTTGAACATTCTCTGGCATTGTCCTTCTTTGGGATTGGAATGAAAACTGATGTTTTCCAGTCCTGTGGCCACTGCTGAGATTTCCAAATTTTCTGGCATGTTGAGTGCAGCACTTTCACAGCATCATCTTTTAGGGTTTGAAATAGTTGGAATTCCATCATCTTTATGCTTTGTTTGTAGTGGTGTTTCCAAAGGCCCACTTGGCTACACACTCCAGGATATCTGGCTCTAGGTGAGTGATCACACCATTGTGACCGGTTATCCAGGTCATTAAGACCTTTTTTGTATAGTTTTTCTGTGTATTCTTGCCACCTCTTCTTAATATCTTCTGCTTCTGTTAGGTCCATACCATTTCTGTCCATTATTGTGCTCATATGTGCATGAAATGTTCCCTTAGTATCTCTAATTTTCCTGAAGAGGTCTCCAGTTATTCCCATTCTATTGTTTTCCTCTGTTTCTCTGCATTGTTCACTTAGGGGGGCTTTCTTATCTCTCCTTGCTATTCTTTGGAACTCTGCATTCAAATGGGTGTATCTTTTTCTCCTTCTCATTTGCCTTTCACTTCTCTTCTTTTCTCAGCTATTTGGAAGGCCTCTTCAGACAACCATTTTACCTTTTTCATTTCATTTCTTTTTGCCTGGAGAATCAGGGAGGAAATGGTTTTGATCACCAGCAGTCCTGTACAATGTTAGGAACCTCTGTTCATATTTCTTCTGGCACTCTGTCTATCAGATCTAATCCCTTGAATCTGTCACTTTGACTTTATAATTGTAATGGATTTGATTTAAGTCATACTTGAATGGCCTAGTGGTTTTCCCTATTTCTTCAATTTAAGTCTGAATTTGGCAATAAGGAGTTCCTTATCTGAGCCACAGTCAGCTTCAGGTCTTGATTTTGCAGACTACATAGAGCTTCTCCAGTTCTATCATCTTTGGCTGCAATGATCATAATCAATCTGATTTTGGTATTGACCATCTGGTTATGTCCAGGTGTTGAGTCATTGTTGGAAGAGAACGTTTGCTATAATTCATGTGTTCTCTCGGTAAAACTGTTAGCCTTTGCCCTGCTTCATTTTGTACTCCAAGGCCAAACTTGCCTGTTACTCTAGGAATCTCTTAACTTCCTACTTTTGCATTCCAGTCCCTAATGATGAAAAGGACTTCTCTTTTTTTGGTGTTAGTCCTAGAAAGTGTAGGTCTCCATCAGTTTAGTTCAGTTCAGTTCAGTTCAGTTCAGTCACTCAGTCGTGTCTGACTCTTTGCAACCCCTTGAATCGCAGCACAGCAGGCCTCCCTGTCCATCACCAACTCCCGGAGTTCACTCAAACTCATGTCCATCGAGTTGGTGATGCCATCCAGCCATCTCATCCTCTGTTGTCCCCTTTTCCTCCTGCTCCCTATCCCTCCCAGCATCAGGATCTTTTCCAATGGGTCAACTCTTCGCATCAGGTGGCCGAAGTATTGGAGTTTCAGCTTTAGCATCAGTCCTTCCAATGAACACCCAGGACTGATCTCTTTTAGGATGGACTGGTTGGATTTCCTTGCAGTCCAAGGGACTACATGGGATTAAATAAACTGCTAAATAAGATTACAATGTTCATGACATATTACTGGCTTCCAATTTTAAGGAGAAGAAGTAGCTCCTCAAGCTACTTATGGTTCAAAACAATTTGGTAATTTATACCTGTGGGTAAAATAAACATTTATCTTTCCTCTCTGCCTTGTCCCTCCAGAAACTGGAGACACTTGGATTCTGAACAGCCTTATCAGGTAAATAAAAAGACCGTGTCCTGATATAAACAAGAATCTCAAAGTATACTGGGGACCTATAGAAGAAAAAAATCCACTTAGATAAAATCTGATGACAGGTTTATGACATCTATAGTCAATGGACCAAACATTTAAAAAACAAATTAGTCTTGGCTATGTTTAATAAAAATGGGAATGATTTTAGAAACAAAAAGTTTCACTAAGTATTAAATTCTGTGTGCTGTACTAAGTCATTTCAGCTGTGTCTGACTCTTTGCAACCCTGTGGACTGTAGCCCGCCAGACTCCTCTGTCCACGAGATTCTCCAGGCAAGAGTACTGGAGTGTGTTGCCGTGCCCTCCTCCCGGGGATCTTCCCGACCCCAGGTATCGAACCTGCATCTCTTACATCTCCTGCATTGGCAAGCAGGTTCCTTACCACTGGTGCCACCTGGAAAGCCCAAATATTAAATTCTAGTTTTGTTAATAAGGTCTGTGTTTACCAAGACTTACTTCCCAGCTAGTCCTTTGCTGTTATACTGTTATAAGATTTAACTGAGTTAATAAAGGGTACTCTACATTTGTTTCTGAAACCTAACTTCATAATCAATCTTTAGGTAAAGATCAGATGCACCATGATCAACAACCAGATTAACACTGGCTATAGTCATTTAATAGATTAAGTCAGATAACCTAGGTATATACTGGGCTACACCTAATGCTGCTGCTGCTAAGCCGCTTCAGTCGTGTCCGACTCTGTGCAACCCCATAGACGGCAGCCCACCAGGCTACTCCGTCCATGGGATTCTCCAGGCAAGAACACTGGAGTGGGTTGCCATTTCCTTCTCCAATGCATGAAAGTGAAAAGTGAAAGTGAAGTCGCTCAGTCATGTTCGACTCTTAGTGACCCCATGGACTGCAGCCTACCAGGCTCCTCCATCCAAGGGATTTTCCAGGCAAGAGTACTGGAGTGGGTTGCCATTGCCTTCTCCGGGCTACACTTAATATAAGTTCTTAAATTCTTACATGTGAAGTTACTATTACTGCTAGCTATGTGGCTTTCTTAAAGCCTTATGATTATACAGTGGAAGTGAGAAATAGATTTAAGGGCCTAGATCTGGTAGATAGAGTGCCTGATGAACTATGGAATGAGGTTCGTGACATTGTACAGGAGACAGGGATCAAGACCATCCCCATGGAAAAGAAATGCAAAAAAGCAAAATGGCTGTCTGGGGAGGCCTTACAAATAGCTGTGAAAAGAAGAGAAGCGAAAAGCAAAGGAGAAAAGGAAAGATATAAACATCTGAATGCAGAGTTCCAAAGAATAGCAAGAAGAGATAAGAAAGCCTTCTTCAGTGATCAATGCAAAGAAATAGAGGAAAACAACAGAATGGGAAAGACTAGGGATCTCTTCAAGAAAATCAGAGATACCAAAGGAACATTTCATGCAAAGATGGGCTCGATAAAGGACAGAAACGGTATGGACCTAACAGAAGCAGAAGATATTAAGAAGAGGTGCCAAGAATACACAGATCAGATCAGATCAGATCAGTCGCTCAGTCGTGTCCGACTCTTTGCGACCCCATGAACCGCAGCACGCCAGGCCTCCCTGTCCGAATACACAGAAGAACTGTACAAAAAAGAGCTTCACGACCCAGATAATCATGATGGCGTGATCACTGACCTAGAGCCAGACATTCTGGAATGTGAAGTCAAGTGGGCTTTAGAAAGCATCACTACGAACAAAGCTAGTGGAGGTGATGGAATTCCAGTGGAGCTATTCCAAATCCTGAAAGATGATGCTGTGAAAGTGCTGTACTCAATATGCCAGCAAATTTGGAAACTCAGCAGTGGCCACAAGATTGGAAAAGGTCAGTTTTCATCCCAATCCCAAAGAAAGGCAATGCCAAAGAATGCTCGATGCTATGCTATGCTAATCACTTCAGTCGTGTCGGACTCTGTGCGACCCCATAGACGGCGGCCCACCAGGCTCCCGGTCCCTGGGATTCTCCAGGCAAGAACACTGGAGTGGGTTGCCATTTCCTTCTCCAATGTGTGAAAGTGAAAAGTAAAAGTGAAGTCGCTCAGTCGTGTCCGACTCTTAGCGACCGCATGGACTGCAGCCTTCCAGGCTCCTCGGTCCATGGGATTTTCCAGGCAAGAGTACTGGAGTGGGGTGCCATTGCCTGGAACTACCGCACAATTGCACTCATCTCACACGCTAGTAAAGTAATGCTCAAAAGTCTCCAAGCCAGGCTTCAGCAATATGTGAACCGTGAACTTCCTGATGTTCAAGCTGGTTTTAGAAAAGGCAGAGGAACCAGAGATCAAATTGCCAACATCCTCTGGATCATGGAAAAAGCAAGAGAGTTCCAGAAAAACATATGTTTCTGCTTTATTGACTATGCCAAAGCCTTTGACTGTGTAGATCACAATAAACTGTGGAAAATTCTGAAAGAGATGGGAATACCAGACCACCTGATCTGCCTCTTGAGAAATCTGTATGCAGGACAGGAAGCAACAGTTAGACCTGGACATGGAACAACAGACTGGTTCCAAATAGGAAAAGGAGTACGTCAAGGCTGTAGATTGTCACCATGTTTATTTAACTTATATGCAGAGTACATCATGAGAAATGCTGGACTGGAAGAAACACAAGTTGGAATCAAGATTGCTGGGAGAAATCTCAATAATCTCAGATATGCAGATGACACCACCCTTATGGCAGAAAGTGAAGAGGAACTAAAAAGCCTCTTGATGAAAGTGAAAGTGGAGAGTGAAAAGGTTGGCTTAAAGCTCAACATTCAGAAAACAAAGATCATGGCATCTGGTCTTATCACTTCATGGAAAATAGATGGGGAAACAGTGGAAACAGTGTCAGACTTTATTTTTCTGGGCTCCAAAATCACTGCAGATGGTGACTGCAGCCATGAAATTAAAAGATGCTTACTCCTTGGAAGGAAAGTTATGACCAACCTAGATAGCATATTCAAAAGCAGAGACATTACTTTGCCAACAAAGGTTCGCCTAGTCAAGGCTATGGTCTTTCCTGTGGTCATGTATGGATGTGAGAGCTGGACTGTGAAGAAGGCTGAGCGCCAAAGAATTGATGCTTTTGAACTGTGGTGTTGGAGAAGACTCTTGAGAGTCCCTTGGACTGCAAGGAGATCCAACCAGTCCATTCCGAAGGAGATCAGCCCCGGGATTTCTTTGGAGGGAATGATGCTAAAGCTGAAACTCCAGTATTTTGGCCACCTCATGCGAAGAGTTGACTCATTGGTAAAGACTCTGATGCTGGGAGGGATTGGGGGCAGGAGGAGAAGGGGACGACAGAGGATGAGATGGCTGGATGGCATCACTGATTCGATGGATGTGAGTGTGAGTGACCTCCGGGAGTTGGTGATGGACAGGGAGGCCTGGCGTGCTGCGATTCATGGGGTCGCAAAGAGTTGGACACAACTGAGCGACTGATCTGATCTGATCCGATATGGCTTTCCAAGTGCCTATTTTATAAAATTGTTGTCTCTTATATTACCAAATGTGTGACTGAGTCTCTAATAAAATGATGATATATAGTTCCATACGAGATCAATGATCATAATTATGTAACTCTAAATATGGGAAGAAGCAACAAGATGGAATATTTTCCTGGACTATAAGAGACTACTAGCTTCCTTACTCGGGGACACGACTGAGCAGCTTGACTTTCACTTTTCGCTTTCATGCATTGGAGAAGGAAATGGCAACCCACTCCAGTGTTCTTGCTTGGAGAATCCCAGGGACAGGGGAGCCTGGTGAGCTTCCGTCTATGGAGTCGCACAGAGTCAGACACGACTGAAGCGACTTAGCAGCAGCAGCAGCTTCCTTACTGTTCCATCTTGTTGCTTCTTCCCATAATTATGAGTTACATAATTATGATCGTTGATCTCAGATCAGTCTCATGGAACTCACTCCCATACTCTTGCCTGGAAAATCCCATGGACGGAGGAGCTTGGTAGGCTGCAGTCCATGGGGTTGCTTAGAGTCAGACACGACTGAGCGACTTCACTTTCACATATTGGAGAAGGAAATGGCAACCCACTCCAGTGTTCTCACCTGGAGAATCCCAGGGACGGGGAGCCTGGTGGTGTGCTGTCTATGGGGTTGCACGGAGTTGGATATGACTGAAGTGACTTAGCAGTAGCAGTAAGGAAGCTATGGTCCAGAACTTTTACTATTTTCATGACGAAGTCCAGTAACAGTATATTAAGTGATCTATCAGAAAAATCTTCACTAGATCTGGGAATGAGCATTCCTAGCATCATGGGACAAAATGATCATAAAATGCCCCCACACCAATGGTCAAATTTACTGCCATGAAGGAGCCCTGCTAACTTGGAACTGGCACTTGCTGTCTGCCTCTACAAAGATTAAATCAGGAGCCACTGCAGCTACTGACTTTCAACATCCTCTGAAAGGAATTCAGGGTAGAAATCAGAAATAAGGCACTCTGTGCTCTGGGAAAAACTGATAGAACAAGTCTTCAGATTGTTAGATATTTTCAAAAAAAGATTTTCATAAGCCCCAATTCTTTCATCTTCTCTTACCGAGAGAAACACTAACATCACAAACCAGTGTCTGTCTGGTCCTGGTTCTCCAGGCTAGCCCCTCTTCCAGGCCCCTTGGTAGCTTTTCTGCTTCTATTGATCTTTGGGCCATGTATATCTAACCTTCTTGTAAAGTTTGTTTCTTCTAGAATACAATAACTAAATCTCCAGATGATGCTACAAGGATAGCAGCCAGTTAGCACACAGACTACACTGGAACAAGCCGTATGATCATTCCATGGACTCTTATCTTCCTCCACAAATGCACCCTGACAGAGAGCAGGCTTTGGGACCCAGGAGCCCATGATGCTCCTATCCAGCAGGAAGAAGCTAGAGCAGTCTCCACCCCTTTCCCCAATGACCTGGGTCCCCATGATCTGAGATGAGGATAGGCAGGTAGTTAGACATGAGCAGGTATTAAGGGGCCAAAGATTCGGCCCCTTAATAAGAAGAGGGGGACTGTTGAGTCTTGCGCCAAGGCCACAGGGGCACGACCTTGTACCAAGGCCACAGAAGTGGAGCCCAGAATCAACGTCACTCCAAAGCTAAGCCCCTTTGTAACCACTGCCAAAAGCCTCTCTGATCATCACCAGCAGGCTTCCTGATTCCAAACTAGGCAAAATGCCCATTGCAGTAGTTACCCTATAGAGCTCTAACCAATCCTCTAGGGCCAACCTTCCAGCAGGAATTTTCTTTGTCTTGAGGTTATAAAAATTGGCCACTAACCCACAGAAACTGTCGACTCTCCCTGGTCTGTCAGGAGGTCAGCCCACTTCACTCACAGTGCCTTCATTGTCTCTGCTCCTTGCTCTTAATAAACTCACTCCCTTCTGAAATTCTCTGCATCTGGAAATTCTTTTTCAACCTGCGCTCAGGCTGCCTCAACAGCTTGATTAGCTCTTGCATTTAGGCTTAAGAGAGAATTTGAACTGGTTTTCGTGAATGCTGCGACATAGTGGCCCAACTGCTTTCTTTCAGATGTAGATATCCGGCTGCTGCTGCTGCTGCTGCTGCTAAGTCGCTTCAGTCGTGTCCGACTCTGTGCGACCCCATAGACAGCAGCCCACCAGGCTACTCCGTCCATGGGATTCTCCAGGCAAGAACACTGGAGTGGGTTGCCATTTCCTTCTCCAATGCATGAAAGTAGAAAGTGAAAGTGAAGTCGCTCAGTCATGTCCGACTCTTAGCGACCCCGTGGACTGCAGCCTACCAGGCTCCTCCATCCATGGGATTTTCCAGGCAAGAGTACTAGAGTGGGGGTGCCATTGCCTTCTCCAGGCAAGAGTACTGGAGTGGGATGCTATTGCCTTCTCCCTAGATATCTAGCAGGGTGTACTAATACTATTTGCTGAAAAAAATTTTCTTTCCATTTAGTTTCCTTGGGACCCTTATTGAAAGTCAATTGACAATTTTCCCGGTTATTTTTTGCATATTTGTTTTTCCATATGAATTTTAAAAAATCAGTCTAACTCAGTAAAATAACTTCTTAGAATTTTTATTAAGGTTGCATTGATTTTATAAATTAGAAAGGATTGACATATTCATGTTTTGCTATTTGTTTAAATTTGCTTTAATGTCTTTCAGGGGTGTTTTAAATTTCCTTATATAGGTTTTGCACCTTATTAAATTTATTCATAAGTATTTAATCTTCTAGTTAGCTGTTGTAAATGGGCTTTTCTCTAACATTATGTTCTGTTTACTACAGGCAAACCTCAGAAATATTGCAGGTTTGGTTCCAGACCATGGCAATAATGAATACTGCAATAAAGCAAGTGACACAAATTTTCTGGTTTCCGAGTCCATGTTTATAAAATTATATTTATATTATACTATAGTTTATTAAGTGTGTAATAGCCCTATGTATAAAAATGTATATACCTTAATTTAAAACTACCTTATTGCTAAAAAAAAAAAAACCTAACCATCATCTGAGTCTTCAGTCATTCTCTTTTTGCTGTGGAGTCTTGCCTTGGTGTTGATGGCTGCTAACTGATCAAGGCAGTGGTTGCTGAAAGACTGGGGTGGCTGTGGCAATTTCTTAAAATAAGACAAAAAGGAAGTTTGCCACATCAATTAACTCATTCTTTTGTTGCAGGAAGGGGGACCCCTTCCAGGGCCCAAGAGTGGGCTCTTGTCTAACACTTGGAAATGAGCTGTCTGAGGAGACACACATGTTGAGAAAGCCAGAGACTTTATTGGGAAGGAGTGCCAGGGCGGAGACCAGCAGGGTAAGGGAACCCAGAACTGCTCTGCCATGTAGCTCGCAGTCTCAGGTTTTATGGTGATAGGGTTAGTTTCCAGGTTGTTTCTGGCCAATCATTCTGACACTCAGGGTCCTTCCTAGTGGCGTGCAGGTATCATTCAACCAAAGTAGATTCCAGCTAGAATAATTCTGGGAGGCCGGTAGAACATATGGACTGGTGTCTTCTCCCTCCTTTTGACCTTTCCCAAATTCTTCTTGTTGATGGTAGCTTGTTAGTTCCATATTCCTTACCAAAACCTCCTACTGTAATGTAACTCGTGCAAGTGGCTAGTATCTTGCCTAGCCAGGGTGGGTGATTTCAGTCAGTGGTTCCCCTAACACTTTCATAAATGATTTCTCTGTAGCTTGCAATGCTGTATGACAGCATTTTACTCATAGTAGAACTTCTTTCAAAATTGGATTCAATCCTTTCAAACCATACTTCTGCTTTAATAACTGCTGCTGCTGCTAAGTCGCTTCAGTCGTGTCCGACTCTGTGCGACCCCATAGACGGCAGCCCATCAGGCTCCCCAGTCCCTGGGATTCTCCAGGCAAGAACACTGGAGTGGGTTGCCATTTCCTTCTCCAATGCAGGAAAGTGAAAAGTGAAAGTGAAGTCGCTCAGTCGTGTCCGACTCTTAGCGACCCCATGGACTGGAGCCTACCAGGCTCCTCTGTCCATGGAATTTTCCAGGCAAAAGTACTGGGGTGGGGTGCCATAACTAAGTTTATATAATATTCTAAATTATTTGTTGTAATTTCAATGATCTTCACAGCATTTTTACCAGGATAAAGCCTATCTCAAGAAATCACTTTCTCTGAAACTTCTTGAGTGTTATAAAGTTTTTATCATGAGATGGCAGCAATTCAGTCACATCTTCAAACTCTACTTCTAATTTTGCGAAAATTACCAAAATGTGATACAGAGACACAAAGTAAGCAAATGCTATTGGAAAAAAGACACATAAAGACTTGTCTGATGCAGTGTTGCCACAAACCTTCGACTTGTAAAAAATGCAGTTATCTGTGAAACTCTATAAAGTAAAGCAAAATATGGTATGCGTGCCTTATGAAAGCCAATTTTTGTTAATTTTAAATCCTGCTCCTTCACTGAATTCTTTCAGTTTGAGTTAGTTCTATTACTGATTCTCTGGGGGTCCAGGTATACTATTGTCAGGCAAGTGTATGCTCCTCAGTTCTGTCTCGTCACAACAAAGATTTGGAGTGATGGACATTAAAGTCCTTGGCACGTCACAGCTCTTGGGTCTTGGACAGACAGTGTTATAGCTCTTAGACAAATCAATGTTACAGCTTTATTTTATTTAGAAGATAGCAGGAGAATCCATCCTGGAAGCGTGAGGGCATGCCAACCCAAAGACATGAAGAGAAGAGAGTGGAGGAGCATGCCAGCGTGCAGGGGTGGGGGGTGAGAGGGGAGGAGAGTGGGAGAGAGAGAGAGAAAGAGTGCACACACATGGGGGAGAGAGAGAGAGAAAGTGTTTTTCGCTCCTCCTTTTATATATGTTTTTTCCTCCCCCTGGGCCTGCCCTATGCAAATTGGGCTTTGCCAGGAGTGCTGTTTGTTCTACCTGAGGTCTTAACACAGGTTCTCGGACCTTCCTTTGTTCTATTTTTGCAGGCTTTTCCCTTCCTTGTCTTTTAGCCACTGCCATTTTGGACTCCTGTTTCCTATTCTAACTACCTAACATTCCCCCCTCAAGAGATGGGAGGCCCAATTCTTTGGGAATAGGGGCATCAAGGTCTTTCTGGCTACTTCCTGCTGAATTGGGCGGCGAGGAATATTGGGCCTCACCCTCTTGCTAGTCTCAGGCCTCAGAGTCCTCATAGCGGTGTCCATCTAAGGGTGAATGATATTTTCCATGGTCAGCTGTAGTTTTGTGTCTTTGTTGAACTGGCACCGCATGTTGTAGCTTGTTGACCTAAACAGAGACAAAACAGGCTAGACAATTGATAACACATGGAACAATCATAAGCAGCATCAGTATGGTGGAACAAGGACTAGTAGGGGCATTGCTGCTGCTGCTGCTAAGTTGCTTCAGTCGTGTCCGACTCTGTGCGACCCCATAGATGGCAGCCCATCAGGCTCCCCTGTCCCTGGGATTCTCCAGGCAAGAACACTGGAGTGGGTTGCCATTGCCTTCTCCAACGCATGAAAGTGAAAAGTGAAAGTGAAGTCACTCAGTCATGTTCGACTCTTAGTGACCCCCATGGACTGCAGCCTACCAGGCTCCTCCATCCATGGGATTTTACAGGCAAGAGTACTGGAGTGGGTTGCCATTCCATTCTCCAGGGGATCTTCTGGACCCAGGGACTGAACCCACATCTCCTGAGGCTCCTGCACTGGCAGGCAGAATCTTTATCACTGAGCCACCACGGAAGCCCAACAGTGGAGAGTCACAAATTAAAAATAAATAAATAAAGCTGGTACTTTACCTTATAGCAAACACAAAGATTGGCTCAAAATGGATCAAAAACCTAATATAAAACTAAGTAAAGCTAAAATTATAAAACTTTTAAAAAGCATAGGCAGTTTCACAAATCTTCATGATCTTGAATTAAGAAGTATTTTTCAGATATGACACCAAAAGCACAGTGACAAAATTTAAAAAAAATAAGTAGTACTTCATCAAAATTAAAAACTTTTATTCGTCAGAAGACAGCATTACGAAAGTGAAAAACAACCCAAAGAATTGCAGAAAATATCTGCAAATTATATTTCTGAAAAGATTTGTCACTAAAATAATGAATTCTTACAATTCAATAAAGACAAACAACCTACCTTCAAAATAGGCAAAAGAGCTAAACAGACATTTCTTCCAAGAAAATATACAAATGGTCAAGAAGCACACAAAAAAGATGTTCATGATCATGTCATTGCTGCTGCTGCTTCTAAGTCGCTTCACTCTGTGCGACCCCATAGACAGCAGCTCACGAGGCTCCCCTGTTCCTGGGATTCTCCAGGCATTAGCCAATTCTAAATTCACATCACCAGGATGGCTCAAGTCCCTCCGTGTTCAGGGATCAGAAGATCTATCTCCTGTCTGTTTTGGAGTACAGTCCCTGTCAAGCTGTGTTGGCTCTTTAGAGTTATCCTGAGAAATCTTATCCCCAGAAACCAGATTTTGGGGGTGTTCATTAGAATGACACTTATTTGTAGTCCTGAATAGGTATCTGAGATCTCCCAGGGGCTCACAGGTGTATTGAGTGTCCTCTTCTGTTTTCTTCCACGGCTTGACTCGTGAGTAGTGAATCCAGGAGTCATGTCCTGGTACCTTGACTGCTGTGGGGGTAGAAAGTATTACCGGGTAGGGGCCCTTCCATGTGGGCTGGAGTTGAGTCTTTGGGGACCCATCTTTCCAGACTTTAATTAGGACTTGTGTCCCAGAGCATATAGTGGAGACTCCTTAGAGTCTTTTGGGTCCTGGTTCATACCCCACAAGCATATATCCTGTTGGAATTGCCCAATGGCCCTGGTATAAGACTGGAGGGCCTGAACCTCTGGATCTAGGAAGAGGTCATTGACATAAACAAAAGGTCTCCCATATAGCATCTCATAAGGACTAAGACCAACCTGTTCCTTAGGAGCAATTAGGGTGTGGAGGAGAGCTATTGGTAAAGCCTCCTTCCATCCCAGGGAGGTTTGGGTTATTTTTTTTATCGCTGATTTTAAGAATAGGTTGGCTTTTTCTACTTTTCCTGAAGCTTGAGGCCTCGAGGCACAATGGAGATAATAAGTAATGCCCAATGCTTTACAGACCCCTTGGGTGACCTTATGTTAGGTAGTTAGAATAGGAAACAGGAGTCCAAAATGGCAGTGGCTAAAAGACAAGGAAGGGAAAAGCCTGCGAAAATAGAAGAAAGGAAGGTCAAAGGAAGGTCAGAGGACTGGAGTTAAGACCTCAAGTAGAACAAACAGCATATATACATGGACATCACCAGATGGTCAACACCAAAATCAGATCGATTATGTTCTTTGCAGCCAAAGATGGAGAAGCTCTATACAGTCAGCAAAAACAAGACCAGGAGCTGACTGTGGCTCAGACCATGAACTCCTTATTGCCAAATTCAGACTTAAATTGAAGAAAGTAGGGAAAACCACTAGACCATTCAGATATGACCTAAATCAAATCCCTTATGATTATACAGTGGAAGTGAGAAATAGATTTAAGGGCCTAGATCTGATAGAGTGCCTGATGAACTATGGAATGAGGTTCGTGACACTGTACAGGAGACAGGGATCAAGACCATCCCCATAGAAAAGAAATGCAAAAAAGCAAAATGGCTGTCTGGGGAGGCCTTACAAATAGCTGTGAAAAGAAGAGAAGTGAAAAGCATAGGAGAAAAGGAAAGATATAAGCATCTGAATGCAGAGTTCCAAAGGATAGCAAGAAGAAATAAGAAAGCCTTCTTCAGCGATCAATGCAAAGAAATAGAGGAAAACAACAGAATGGGAAAGACTAGGGATCTCTTCACAAAAATCAGATACCAAAGGAACATTTCATGCAAAGATGGGCTCGATAAAGGACAGAGATGGTATGTACCTAACAGAAGCAGAAGATACTAAGAAGAGGTGGCAAGAATACACAGAAGAACTGTACAAAAAAGAGCTTCACCACCCAGATAATCACAATGATGTGATCTCTGACCTAAAGCCAGACATCTTGGAATGTGAAGTCAAGTGGGCCTTAGAAAGCATCACTATGAACAAAGCTAGTGGAGGTGATGGAATTCCAGTGGAGCTATTCCAAATCCTGAAAGATGATGCTGTGAAAGTGCTGCACTCAATACGCCAGCAAATTTGGAAAACTCAGCAGTGGCCACAGGACTGGAAAAGGTCAGTTTTCATTTCAATCCCAAAGAAAGGCAATGCCAAAGAATGCTCAAACTACCGCACAATTGCACTCATCTCACACGCTAGTAAAGTAATGCTCAAAATTCTCCAAGCCAGGTTTCAGCAATATGTGAACTGTGAATTTCCTGATGTTCAAGCTGGTTTTAGAAAAAGGCAGAGGAACCAGAGATCAAATTGCCAACATCCGCTGGATCATGGAAAAAGCAAGAGAGTTCCAGAAAAACATCTATTTCTGCTTTATTGACTATACCAAAGCCTTTCACTGTGTGGATCACAATAAACTGTGGAAAATTCTGAAAGAGATGGGAATACCAGACCACCTGATCTGCCTCTTGAGAAATTTGTATGCAGGTCAGGAAGCAACAGTTAGAACTGGACATGGAACAATAGACTGGTTCCAAATAGGAAAAGGAGTATGTCAAGGCTGTATATTGTCACCCTGCTTATTTAACTTTTATGCAGAGTACATCATGAGAAACGCTGGACTGGAAGAAACACAAACTGGAATCAAGATTGCCGGGAGAAATATCAATAACCTCAGATATGCAGATGACACCACCCTTATGGCAGAAAGTGAAGAGGAACTCAAAAGCCTGTTGATGAAAGTGAAAGAGGAGAGTGAAAAAGTTGGCTTAAAGCTCAACATTCAGAAAACGAAGATCATGGCATCCGGTCCCATCACTTCATGGGAAATAGATGGGGAAACAGTGGCAACAGTGTCAGACTTTGTTTTTCTGGGCTCCAAAATCACTGCAGATGGTGACTGCAGCCATGAAATTAAAAGACGCTTACTCCTTGGAAGGAAAGTTATGACCAACCTAGATAGCATATTCAAAAGCAGAGACATTACTTTGCCAACAAAGGTTCGCCTAGTCAAGGCTATGGTCTTTCCTGTGGTCATGTATGGATGTGAGAGCTGGACTGTGAAGAAGGCTGAGCGCTGAAGAATTGATGCTTTTGAACTGTGGTGTTGGAGAAGACTCTTGAGAGTCCCTTGGACTGCAAGGAGATCCAACCAGTCCATTCCGAAGGAGATCAGCCCTGGGATTTCTTTGGAGGGAATGATGCTAAAGCTGAAACTCCAGTATTTTGGCCCCCTCATGCGAAGAGTTGACTCACTGGAGAAGACTCTGATGCTGGGAGGGATTGGGGGCAGGAGGAGGAGGGGACGACAGAGGATGAGATGGCTGGATGGCATCACTGATGCGATGGATGTGAGTCTGAGTGACCTCCGAGAGCTGGTGATGGATAGGGAGGCCCGGCGTGCTGCGGTTCATGGGGTCGCAAAGAGTCGGACACGACTGAGCGACTGATCTGATCTGATCTGATAGTGTTTCCTTAGGTTCCCTGGTGGCTCAGAAGGTAAAGCGTCTGCCTGCATTGTGGGAGACCTGGGTTCAATCCCTGGGTCAGGAAGATCCCCTGGAGAAGGAACTGGCAACCCACTTCAGTACTCTTGCCTGGAAAATTCCATGGACGGAGGAGCCTAGTAAGCTACAGTCCATGGGGTCGCAAAGGGTCGGACATGAGTGAGCAACTTCACTTTCACTCTCACTTTCATAATATTTTCCCATTTAAGTAAGACACTAACACTAAAATACACACTTTATTAAGGACTTGCCTTGTTGCTCCGCTGGTAAAGAATGCACCTGCAATGCAGGAGACCCCAGTTTGATTCCTTGGTCAGAAAGATCCCCTGGAGAAAGGATAGGGTGCCCACTCCAGTATTCTTGGGCTTCGCTGGTGGCTCAGAGAGTAAAGAATCTGCCTGCAATGTGGGAGACCTGGGTTCAATGCCTGGGTTGGGAAGATCACCTGGAGAAGGGAACAGTTACCCAGTTACAAAGAATACTACAGTATTCTGGCCTGGAAAATTCCAGGACAGTCCATGGGGTTGCAAAGAGTCGGACATGACTGAGTAACTTTCACACACACAACATATACTTTGTTAAATTATTCTTCAATTCCTATTTTGTTAAGTGTTTCTATCATGAATGGGCACTGAATATTGCCAAAGACTTTATCAGTGTTGATATGCTATTAATAGATTTCCTTTTATTACACTGATGGGGCCAAGTTTGCCACTCTGACTTGTGGATTATTTTGAGCTGAAAACAATCAAAGCACAAAAGACTCAGGAAGAACCTTGTTCAAGCTGGTTTTAGAAAAGGCAGAGGAACCAGAGATCAAATTGCCAACATCTGCTGGATCATGGAAAAAGCAAGAGAGTTCCAGAAAAACATCTATTTCTGCTTTATTGACTATGCCAAAGCCTTTGACTGTGTGGATCACAATAAACTATGGAAAATTCTGAAAGAGATGGGAATACCAGACCACCTGATCTGCCTCTTAAGAAATCTGTATGCAGGACAGGAAGCAACAGTTAGAACTGGTCATGGAACAACAGACTGGTTCCAAATAGGAAAAGGAGTACGTCAAGGCTGCATATTGTCACCATGTTTATTTAACTTATATGCAGAGTACATCATGAGAAATGCTGGACTGGAAGAAACACAAGTTGGAATCAAGATTGCCGGGAGAAATATCAATAACCTCAGATATGCAGATGACACGACTCTTATGGCAGAAAGTGAAGAGGGCCTAAAAAGCCTCCTGGTGAAAGTGAAAGTGGAGAGTGAAAAGGTTGGCTTAAAGCTCAACATTCAGAAAACGAAGATCATGGCATCTGGTCCCATCACTGCATGGGAAATAGATGGGGAAACAGTGGAAACAGTGTCAGACTTTGTTTTTCTGGGCTCCAAAATCACTGCAGATGGTGACTGCAGCCATGAAATTAAAAGACGCTTGCTCCTTGGAAGGAAAGTTATGACCAACCTAGATAGCATATTCAAAAGCAGAGACATCACTTTGCCAACAAAGGTCCACCTAGTCAAGGCTATGGTCTTTCATGTGGTCATGTATGGATGTGAGAGCTGGACAGTGAAGAAGGCTGAGCGCCAAAGAATTGATGCTTTTGAACTGTGGTGTTGGAGAAGACTCTTGAGAGTCCCTTGGACTGCAAGAAGATCCAACCAGTCCATTCTGAAGGAGATCAATCCTGGAATTTCTTTGGAAGGAATGATGCTAAAGCTGAAACTCCAGTATTTTGGCCACCTCATGCGAAGAGTTGACTCATTGGAGAAGACTCTGATGCTGGGAGGGGTTGAGGGCAGGAGGAGAAGGGGACGACAGAGGATGAGATGGCTGGATGGCATCACTGACTCGATGGATGCGAGTCTGGGTGACCTCCGGGAGCTGGTGATGGACAGGGAGGCCTGGCGTGCTGCGGTTCATGGGGTCGCAAAGAGTCGGACACGACTGAGCAACTGATCTGATCTGATCTTAACTGCCTAAAGGAATTTAAGATAGGAGCTCTGTCCTAGGAAGAAGCTATCACCATAGATAACTATAGAAAAGTATAAGGTGTGGTAGAGGGAGGAACCTAGCAAAGCCCGTTTGATCAAAGTCCTCTTTGTGTCCCATTAGCTTTGGACGGCCCAGCAAACATGTGTCAACCAAACACTATCTCTTTTTCTCTTCCTGTGAATTACTTTATTTTCCCTTGAAGCTTCAGACCCCTACCGCCTTCTCCTTAGTCCAGAATATATATTTACAGACCTCTCCTTGCTTGCTTTCTGTGAAATTCTCTATACTTATGTGGATTACCATGCACATATAATAAATTGATTTTCTCCTGTTAATCTGCCTTATGTCATTTTAATTGCCAAGCAAAAAGAACAAAGAGGAAAAGGAGGGGAAATTTCCTTTCCCTCATAGTACCAACTTTGTACTCCTAGAATAAATCCAGCCTTAGAACGTTTACCTTTGTTTTTCTCCCTGCCTAAAATTTGACTTCTCTGGTTTTCATGTTTAGCCCCTTCATCTATTCAGATATTAGCTAAAATATTACTTCCTCAAGATATGCATTCCCTGACCACTCAAGCAAAAGTCACCTTCCAGTCATCCTCTAAAACAGTATCCTATTTTAATTTCCTACCTAGACTTATTACTAGCTGCTATTTTTCCTATATATTCCATATGTACATTCCTATATATATATTTTTTCCATTGTGATAGCACTGAATCTGTCTTGGGAATAGACTTTTTTGCCAAGAGACAGAATACTTGGCACACGTTAGCCTCAATAAGTGTTTGTAATAAATCTACTCCCATTGGGGGTTCACTGTCAGAAATCTGATCTTATCACAGAAAGAAAAGAAAAACAAAAACTCACCTTCTGTGAATGTAGTTCTTGAATAAATCTAGGTTTCTCAACTTTAAAGAGAAAGCTATAAACTCAAAATTAAAATCAGCAATTTTTTAGATAGTCTAAATCAGCAAACTGGACAAAATAGTACTTTTAAAAATTATATTAATAATAAAACCAAAATTCTCTTTTTTCCAGTTAACACTCTCAAATTAATATTCTTATTAAAATTTGTTACAGTTGATCAGTATTGTGAAGGAGTTAACATTTAAATTGGATAAAGAACAAATCATCATAAGTTGATTTACTGTTTCAGTAAAAGCTAAAAATGTACTTCAATAGACTTTACTATAACTTCATGAGCAAAAAAAATTTTTTTAACTCACAAAAACTAGTTTTAAATTTATACAATAGACACATAAAAGATGGAAAGGTGGTAAACTCTCACAACTACCTGTACAAGGTGATAATTTCTCTGAGAGTTTTATTTTTAGGGGTTTCTTATTAATAAATACATTACCACAGGGACAAGATTTATATGCAATAGGAACATAGAGGGGGAAAATGAAAAAAAAAATCACTATTTTACTACTTATTAAATTTTTCAAGTGTTTTTGTGGTATCTTCAACTAAACAATAGTAACTTGAAGGTAAAAATCACATTTATATTTAAATGTCTCCTCATAAGAGTTCAACTTCAGCTTCTTCAGCGTTACTGGTTGGGGCATAGACTTGGATGACTGTGACATTGAATGGTTTGCCTTGGAAACGAACAGAGATCATTCTGTCGTTTTTGAGATTGCATCCAAGTACTGCATTTCGGACTCTTTTGTTGACCATGAAGACCTACAAGACCTTTTAGAACTAACACCCAAAAAGGATGTCCTTTTCATTATAGGGGACTGGAATGCAAAAGTAGGAAGTCAAGAAACACCTGGAGTAACAGGCAAATTTGGCCTTGGAATACAGAATGAAGCAGGGCAAAGACTAACAGAGTTTTGCCAAGAAAATGCACTGGTCATAGCAAATACCCTCTTCCAACAACACAAGAGAAGACTCTATACATGGACATCACCAGATGGTCAACACCGAAATCAGATCGATTATATTCTTTGCAGCCAAAGATGGAGAAGCTCTATAGAATCAGCAAAAACAAGACCAGGAGCTGACTGTGGCTCGGACCATGAGCTCCTTATTGCCAAATTCAGACTGAAATTGAAGAAAGTAGGGAAAACCACTAGACAATTCAGGTATGACCTAAATCAAATCCCTTATGATTATACAGTGGAAGTGAGAAATAGATTTAAGGGCCTAGATCTGAGAGATAGAGTGCCTGATGAACTATGGAATGAGTTCGTGACATTGTACAGGAGACAGGGATCAAGACCATCCCCATGGAAAAGAAATGCAAAAAAGCAAAATGGCTGTCTGGGGAGGCCTTGCAAATAGCTGCGAAAAGAAGAGAAGTGAAAAGCAGAGGAGAAAAGGAAAGATATAAACATCTGAATGCAGAGTTCCAAAGAATAGCAAGAAGAGATAAGAAAGCCTTCTTCAGCGATCAATGCAAAGAAATAGAGGAAAACAACAGAATGGGAAAGACTAAGGATTTCTTCAAGAAAATCAGAGATACCAAAGGAACATTTCATGCAAAAATGGGCTCGATAAAGGATAGAAATGGTATGGACCTAACGGAAGCAGAAGATATTAAGAAGAGGTGGCAAGAATACACAGAAGAACTGTACAAAAAAGATGTTCACGACCCAGATAATCATGATGGCGTGATCACTGACCTAGAGCCAGACATGCTGGAATGTGAAGTCAAGTGGGCCTTAGAAAGCATCACTACGAACAAAGCTAGTGGAGGTGATGGAATTCCAGTGGAGCTATTCCAAATCCTGAAGGATGATGCTGTGAAAGTGCTGCACTCAATATGCCAGCACATTTGGAAAACTCAGCAGTGGCCACAAGATTGGAAAAGGTCAGTTTTCATCCCAATCCCAAAGAAAGGCAATGCCAAAGAATGCTCAAACTACCGCACAATTGCACTCATCTCACACGCTAGTAAAGTAATGCTCAAAATTCTCCAAGCCAGGCTTCAGCAATATGTGAACCGTGAACTTCCTGATGTTCAAGCTGGTTTTAGAAAAGGCAGAGGAACCAGAGATCAAATTGCCAACATCTGCTGGATCATAGAAAAAGCAAGAGAGTTCCAGAAAAACATCTATTTCTGCTTTATTGACTATGCCAAGGCCTTTGACTGTGTAGATCACAATAAACTGTGGAAAATTCTGAAAGAGATGGGAATACCAGACCACCTGATCTGCCTCTTGAGAAATCTGTATGCAGGTCAGGAAGCAACAGTTAGAACTGGTCATGGATCAACAGACTGGTTCCAAATAGGAAAAGGAGTACGTCAAGGCTGTATATTGTCACCATATTTATTTAACTTATATGCAGAGTACATCATGAGAAATGCTGGACTGGAAGAAACACAAGCTGGAATTAAGACTGCTGGGAGAAATATCAATAACCTCAGATATGCAGATGACACCACCCTTATGGCAGAAAGTGAAGAGGAACTAAAAAGCCTGTTGATGAAAGTGAAAGTGGAGAGTGAAAAGGTTGGCTTAACGCTCAACATTCAGAAAACGAAGATCATGGCATCTGGTCCCATCACTACATGGGAAATAGATGGAGAAACAGTGTCAGACTTTGTTTTTCTGGGCTACAAAATCACTGCAGATGGTGACTGCAGCCATGAAATTAAGATGCTTACTCCTTGGAAGGAAAGTTATGACCAACCTAGATAGCATATTCAAAAGCAGAGACATCACTTTGCCAACAAAGGTTCGCCTAGTCAAGGCTATGGTCTTTCCTGTGGTCATGTATGGATGTGAGAGCTGGACTATGAAGAAGGCTGAGCGCCAAAGAATTGATGCTTTTGAACTGTGGTGTTGGAGAAGACTCTTGAGAGTCCCTTGGACTGCAAGGAGATCCAACCAGTCCATTCCGAAGGAGATCAGCCCTGGGATTTCTTTGGAAGGAATGATGCTAAAGCTGAAACTCCAGTATTTTGGTCACCCCATGTGAAGAGTTGACTCATTGGAGAAGACTCTGATGCTGGGAGGGATTAGGGGCAGGAGGAGAAGGGGACGACAGAGGATGAGATGGCTGGATGGCATCACTGACTCGAAGGATGTGAGTCTGAGTGACCTCCGAGAGCTGGTGATGGATAGGGAGGCCTGGCATGCTGCAGTTCATGGGGTGCAAAGAGTCGGACACGACTGAGCAACTGATCTGATCTGATCATAAGAGTTAAGAATCATGTTCTTCCCATTCTCCAGGTCCTTTACAATTGCACATATTTAGTAAATGTTTAATATGTGAACAGCCAGGGGAAGAATGTGAAATACAAAAAAATCATTGCCTAAAATGTCAATTTCAAAATAGTTACAACATGGATTAGATGAGAAGAAAGGAATTGGTTAGAAAATTATTACATTAATCCCAGAATGAGAAGTTATTGGCCTGTTCTGCAATGCTGATAGAATGTATTAAAAAAAATAATAATAACATTTGACGGACTTCAAAAGGGAGTAAGGAGTAAGACTTAGACAAACAGATTACTGGTAATAAAACAGAACTGAAAATGAATGTAAGAATTCAAACATGAGAGAAGAAGGTTAGTGCCAATTATAGAAAAAGGATCATTCACAACAGCCAATTTGAGGGTAAGTAACATGGAAGACTACCAAAAAGGTGTTGAGACATAGGTTTTCCTAGTCTCTGCTTGAGGAAAGCCTTTGAACAAATCCTGTAAGCCCTGCAGTTTCATGTTTCTTTTCTAAATTCCTTTACTACCTGATTTTAAAAATTATTTTTTATTGAAGGATAATTGCTTTACAGAATTTTGCTGTTTTCTGTCAAACCTCAACATGAATCAGCCACAGGTATACATATATTCCCTCCTTTTGAACCTCCCTCCCAACTCCCTCCCCATCCACCCAATAGGTTGGTGCAGAGTCCCTGTTGAGTTTCCTGAGCCATACAGCAAATTCCCATTGGCTATCTATTTCACATGTGGTAGAAGCAAAGTCCGATGCTGTAAAGAGCAGTATGGCATAGGAACCTGGAATGTCAGGTCCATGAATCAAGGCAAATTGGAAGTGGTCAAACAAGAGATGGCAAGAGTGAATGTTGACATTCTAGGAATTAGCGAACTAAAATGGACTGGAATGGGTGAATTTAACTCGGATGACCATTATATCTACTACTGTGGGCAGGAATCCCTCAGAAGAAATGGAGTGGCCATCATGGTCAACAAAAGAGTCCGAAATGCAGTACTTGGATGCAATCTCAAAAACGATAGAATGATCTCTGTTCGTTTCCAACGCAAACCATTCAATGTCACAGTAATCCAAGTCTATGCCCCAACCAGTAACGCCGAAGAAGCTGAAGTTGAAAGGTTCTATGAAGACCTACAAGACCTTTTAGAACTAACACCCAAAAAAGATGTCCTTTTCATTATAGGGGACTGGAATGCAAAAGTAGGAAGTCAAGAAACACCTGGAGTAACAGGCAAATTTGGCCTTGGAATACGGAATGAAGCAGGACAAAGACTAACAGAGTTTTGCCAAGAAAATGCACTGGTCATAGCAAATACCCTCTTCCAACAACACAAGAGAAGACTCTATACATGGACATCACCAGATGGTCAACACCGAAATCAGATCGATTATATTCTTTGCAGCCAAAGATGGAGAAGCTCTATAGAATCAGCAAAAACAAGACCAGGAGCTGACTGTGGCTCGGACCATGAGCTCCTTATTGCCAAATTCAGACTGAAATTGAAGAAAGTAGAGAAAACTACTAGACCATTCAGGTATGACCTAAATCAAATCCCTTATGATTATACAGTGGAAGTGAGAAATAGATTTAAGGGCCTAGATCTGATAGATAGAGTGCCTGATGAACTATGGAATGAGGTTCGTGACATTGTACAGGAGACAGGGATCAAGACCATCCCCATGGAAAAGAAATGCAAAAAAGCAAAATGGCTGTCTGGGGAGGCCTTACAAATAGCTGTGAAAAGAAGAGAAGCGAAAAGCAAAGGAGAAAAGGAAAGATATAAACATCTAAATGCAGAGTTCCAAAGAATAGCAAGAAGAGATAAGAAAGCCTTCTTCAGTGATCAATGCAAAGAAATAGAGGAAAACAACAGAATGGGAAAGACTAGGGATCTCTTCAAGAAAATCAGAGATACCAAAGGAACATTTCATGCAAAGATGGGCACGATAAAGGACAGAGATGGTGTGGACCTAACAGAAGCAGAAGATATTAAGAAGAGGTGGCAAGAATACACAGAAGAACTGTACAAAAAAGAGCTTCAAGACCCAGATAATCATGATGATGTGATCACTGACCTAGAGCCAGACATCTTGGAATGTGAAGTCAAATGGGCCTTAGAAAGCATCACTACGAACAAAGCTAGTGGAGGTGATGGAATTCCAGTGGAGCTATTCCAAGTCCTGAAAGATGATGCTGTGAAAGTGCTACACTCAATATGCCAGCACATTTGGAAAACTCAGCAGTGGCCACAAGATTGGAAAAGGTCAGTTTTCATCCCAATCCCAAAGAAAGGCAATGCCAAGGAGTGCTCAAACTACCGAACAATTGCACTCATCTCACACGCTAGTAAAGTAATGCTCAAAATTCTCCAAGCCAGGCTTCAGCAATATGTGAACCGTGAACTTCCAGATGTTCAAGCTGGTTTTAGAAAAGGCAGAGGAACCAGAGATCAAATTGCCAACATCCGCTGGATCATGGAAAAAGCAAGAGAGTTCCAGAAAAACATCTATTTCTGCTTTATTGACTATGCCAAAGCCTTTGACTGTGTGGATCACAATAAACTGTGGAAAATTCTGAAAGAGATGGGAATACCAGACCACCTGTGGAAAATTCTGAAAGAGATGGGAATACCAGACCACCTGATCTGCCTCTTAAAAAATCTGTATGCAGGTCAGGAAGCAACAGTTAGAACTGGTCATGGAACAACAGACTGGTTCCAAATAGGAAAAGGAGTACGTCAAGGCTGCATATTGTCACCATGTTTATTTAACTTATATGCAGAGTACATCATGAGAAATGCTGGACTGGAAGAAACACAAGTTGGAATCAAGATTGCCGGGAGAAATATCAATAACCTCCGATATGCAGATGACACCACTCTTATGGCAGAAAGTGAAGAGGGGCTAAAAAGCCTCTTGATGAAAGTGAAAGTGGAGAGTGAAAAGGTTGGCTTAAAGCTCAACATTCAGAAAACGAAGATCATGGCATCTGGTCCCATCACTGCATGGGAAATAGATGGGGAAACAGTGGAAACAGTGTCAGACTTTGTTTTTCTGGGCTCCAAAATCACTGCAGATGGTGACTGCAGCCATGAAATTAAAAGACACTTGCTCCTTGGAAGGAAAGTTGTGACCAACCTAGATAGCATATTCAAAAGCAAAGACATTACTTTACCAACAAAGGTTCGCCTAGTCAAGGCTATGGTCTTTCCTGTGGTCATGTATGGATGTGAGAGCTGGACTGTGAAGAAGGCTGAGCGCCAAAGAATTGATGCTTTTGAACTGTGGTGTTGGAGAAGAGTCTTGAGAGTCCCTTGGACTGCAAGGAGATCCAACCAGTCCATTCTGAAGGAGATCAATCCTGGAATTTCTTTAGAAGGAATGATGCTAAAGCTGAAACTCCAGTATTTTGGCCACCTCATGCGAAGAGTTGACTCGTTGGAGAAGACTCTGATGCTGGGAGGAATTGAAGGCAGGAGGAGAAGGGGACGACAGAGGATGAGATGGCTGGATGGCATCACTGACTCGATGGATGCGAGTCTGAGTGACCTCCGGGAGCTGGTGATGGACAGGGAGGCCTGGCGTGCTGCGGTTCATGGGGTCGCAAAGAGTCGGACACGACTGAGCGACTGATCTGATCTGATCTGAATATGTTTCCATGTTACTCTTTCCACACATTTCATCCTCCATTCCCCTCTTCCCATGTCCATAAGTCTATTCTCTATGTCTGTTTCTACATTGTTGCCCTGTAAATAAATTCTTCAGTACCATTTTTATAGATTCCATATATATGTGTTAGAATATGGTATTTATCTTTCTCTTTCTGACTCACTTCACTCTGTATGATAGGTTCTAGGTTCATCCACCTGATTAGAACTGACTCAAACGCATTCCTTTTTATGGCAGAGTAATTTTATGTACCACAACTTCTTTATCCATTCATCTGTCAATGGACATCTAGGTTGCTTCCATGTTCTAGCTATTGTAAATACTGCTGTGATGAACAGTGGGATACATGTGTCTTTTCAATTTTGGTTTCCTCAGGACATATGCCTAGGAGTGGGATTGCTGGTTCATACAGTGGTTTTATTCCTAGTTTTTAAAGGAATCTCCATAGCACCTTCCATAATGGCTATATCTATTTACATTCCCACCAACAGTGTAAGAGTGTTCTCTTTTCTCCATACCTTCTTCAGCATTTACAGTTTGTAGACTTTTTGATGATGGCCATTCTGACCAGTGTGAGGTGATATCTCACTGTTGTTTTGATTTGCATTCTCTAATAATGAGTGGTGTTGAGCATCTTTTCATGTGTTTGTTAGCCATCTGTATGTCTTCTTTGGAGAAGTGTCTGTTTAGGTCTTTTTCCCACTTTCTGATTGGGTTGTTTGTTTTTCTGGTATTGAGTTGTATGAGCTGCTTGTATATTTTGAAAATTAATCCTTTATCAGTTGTTTCATTTGCTATTATTTTCTCCCATTCTGAGGATTGTCGTTTCACCTTGCTTAGAGTTTCCTTTGCTGTGAAAAAGCTTTTAAGTTTAATCAGGTCCCACATATTTACTTTTCTTTTTATTTCCATTACTCTAGGAGGTGGGTCATAGAGGATCTTGCTTTGATTTATGTCATCGAGTGTTCTGCCTGTGTTTTCCTGTAAGAGTATTATAGTTTCCGGTCTTACATTTAGGTCTTTAATCCATTTTGAGTTTATCTTTGTGTATGGTGTTAGAAGGTGCTCTAATTTCATTCTTTTACACCTAACTGTCCAGTTTTTCCAGAACCATTTATTGAAGAGGCGGTCTTTGCCCCATTGTATATTCTTGCCTCCTTTGTTAAAAATAAGGTACCTATTCGTGTATGGGTTTATTCCTGGGCTTTCTTATCTTGTTCTATTGGTCTATACTTCTGTTTTTGTGCCAGTACCATACTGTCTTAATGATTGTAGCTTTGTAGTATAATTTGAAGTCAGGAAGGTTGATTCCTCCAGCTCCATACTTCTTTCTCAAGACTGCTTTGACTATTTGGGATATTTTGTGTTTCCATATGAATTGTGAAATTTTTTGTTCTAGCTCTGTGAAAAATGCCATTGGTAATTTGATAGGGATCACACTGAATCTGTAGATTGCTTTTGGTAGTATACAGTGATTATCACAATATTGATTCTTCCTACACAGGAACATGGAATCTCTCTCCATCTGTTTATGTCATCTTTAATTTCTTTCATTGGTGTCTTATCATTTTCTGTGTACAGTTCTTTTGTCTCCTTAGGTAAGTTTATTCCCAGATACTTAGTTCTTTTTGTTGCAATAGTGAATGGGATTGATTCCTTTATTTCTCTTTCTGATTTTCCATTGTTAGTATATAGAAATGCAAGTGATTTCTGTGTATTGATTTTGTATCCTGCAAATTTGCTAAATTCACTGATTAGCTCTAGTAATTTTCTGATACTATCTTTTGGATTTTCTATGTGCAATAAACTGTGGAAAATTCTGAAAGAGATGGGAATACCAGACCACCTGATCTGCCTCTTGAGAAATTTGTATGCAGGTCAGGAAGCAACAGTTAGAACTGGACATGGAACAACAGACTGGTTCCAAATAGGAAAAGGAGTTCGTCAAGGCTGTATATTGTCACCCTGCTCATTTAACTTATATGCAGAGTACATCATGAGAAATGCTGGGCTGGAAGAAACACAAGCTGGAATCAAGATTGCTGGGGGAAATATCAATAACCTCAGATATGCAGATGACACCACCCTTATGGCAGAAAGTGAAGAGGATCTAAAAAGCCTCTTGATGAAAGTGAAAGAGGAGAGTGAAAAAGTTGGCTTAAAGCTCAACATTCAGAAAATGAAGATCATGGCATCCGGTCCCATCACTACATGGGAAATAGATGGGGAAACAGTGGTAACAGTGTCAGACTTTATTTTTGGGGGCTCCAAAATCACTGCAGATGGTGACTGCAGCCATGAAATTAAAAGACGCTTCCTCCTTGGAAGGAAAGTTATGACCAACCTAGATAGCATATTCAAAAGCAGAGACATTACTTTGCCAACAAAGGTTCGCCTAGTCAAGGCTATGGTCTTTCCTGTGGTCATGTATGGATGTGAGAGTTGGACTGTGAAGAAGGCTGAGCACCGAAGAATTGATGCTTTTGAATTGTGGTGTTGGAGAAGACTCTTGAGAGTCCCTTGGACTGCAAGGAGATCCAACCAGTCCATTCTGAAGGAGATCAGCCCTGGGATTTCTTTGGAAGGAATGATGCTAAAGCTGAAACTCCAGTACTTTGGCCACCTCATGCTTAGAGTTGACTCATTGGAAAAGACTCTGATGCTGGGAGGGATTGGGGGCAGGAGGAGAAGGGGATGACAGAGGATGAGATGGCTGGATGGCATCACTGACTCAATGGACGTGAGTCTGGGTGAACTCCGGGAGTTGGTGATGGACAGGGAGGCCTGGCGTGCTGTGATTCATGGGGTTGCAAAGAGTCAGACATGACTGAGCGACTGAACTGAATTGAACTGTGTGCAGTATCATGTCATCTGCAAACAATGAGAGCTTTACTTCTTTTCTGATCTGGATTCCTTTTATTTATTTTTCTTCTCTGATTGCTATAACTAGAACTTCCAGAACAATGTTGAATAACGTGGTGAAAGTGGACACCCTTCTCTTGTTCCTGATCTGAGGAATGGTTTCAATTTTTCACCATTGAGAATAATGTTTGTTGTAGGCTTATCATATATGGCCTTTACTATGTTGATGTACATTCCTTCTATGCCTATTTCTTAAAGAGTTTTAATCATAAATCAGTGCTGAATTTTGTCAAAGGATTTTTCTGCATCTATTGAGACAATGATATGGTTTTTATCTTTCAATTTGTAAATATGGTGTGTCATATTGATTGATTTGCATATATTGAAGAATCCTTCAGTTCAGTTCAGTCGCTCAGTTGTGTCCAACTCTTTGCGACCCCATGAATTGCAGCACGCCAGGCCTCCCTGTGCATCACCAACTCCCGGAGTTCACCCAGACTCACGTCCATCGAGTCAGTGATGCCATCCAGCCATCTCATCCTCTGTCGTCCCCTTCTCCTCCTGCCCCCAATCCCTCCCAGCACCAGAGTCTTTTCCAATGAGTCAACTCTAAGCATGAGGTGGCCAAAGTACTGGAGTTTCAGCTTTAGCATCATTCCTTCCAAAGAACACCCAGGACTGATCTCCTTCAGAATGGACTGGTTGGATCTCCTTGCAGTCCAAGGGATTCTTGCATCCCTGGAATAAAACCAACTTGATCACCGTGTATGAGCTCTTTGATGTGTTGCTAAATTCTATTTGCTAAAATTTTGTTGAGGATTTTTGCATCTATGTTCATCAGTGATATCGGCCTGTGGTTTTCTTTTTTTGTGTTGTCTTTGTCTGGTTTTGGTATCAGGATGATGGTGGCCTTACAGAATGAGTTTGGAAGTGTTCCTTCCTCTGTAATTTTTTGAAAGAGTTTTAGAAGGATAGGTATTAGCTCTTCTCTAAATATTTGATAAAATCTCCTGTGAAGCCATCTGGTCGTGAAGCCATCTGGTCCTGGGCTTTTGTTTTTTGGACGATTTTGGATCACAGCTTCAATTTCAGTGCTTGTAATTGGGTTGTTCATAATTTCTATTTCTTCCTGGTTCAGTCTTGGAAGATTGAACTTTTCTAAGAATCTGTCCATTTCTTTCAGGTTATCCATTTTATTGTTATATAGTTGTTCATAATAGTCTCTTATAATCCTTTGTATTTCTGCATTGTCTGTTGTAACCTCTCCTTTTTCTTATCTAATTTTGTTGATTTGATTCTTCTCTCTTTTTTTCTTGATTAGTCTGGCTAAAGGTTTGTTAATTTTGTTTATCTTCTCAAAGAATCAGCTTTTAGTTTTATTAATCTCTACTATTGTATCTTTCATTTCTTTTTCATTTATTTCTGCTTGGATCTTTATGATTTCTTTCCTTCTACTAATTTTGGGGTTTTTTTGTTCTTCTTTTTCCAATGGTTTTAGGTGTAAAGCTAAGGTGTCTATTCAATGTTTTTCTTGGTTCTTGAGGTAGGATTGTATTGCTATAAACTTCCCTCTTAGGACTGCTTTTGTTGCATACCATAGGTTTTGAGTTTTCATATTTTCATTGTCATTTCTTTCTAGAATTTTTTTTATTTCCCTTTTGATTTCTTCAGTAACCTGTTGGTTATTTAGAAATGTGTTGTTTAATCTCAATGTGTTTGTGTTTCTTGCAGTTTTTTTCTTGTAATTGATATCTAGTCTCATAACATTGTGGTCAAAGAAGATGCTTGATATAATTTCAATTTTCTTAAGTTTACTGAGGTTCAATTTGTGACCCAAGATGTGGTCTATCCTGGAGAATGTTCCATGTGCACTTGAGAAGAAGGTGTATTCTTCTGCATTTGGATGGAATGTCCTGAAGATATCATCTTAGCTCCTCCCTCTGTCCTGAAGATATCAATGAGATCCACCTCATCCAATGTATCACTTAAGACGTGTGTTTCCTTATTAATGTTCTGTTTTGATGATCCATCCATTGGTGTGACTGGGGTGTTAAAGTCTCCTATTATTATTGTGTTACTGACCATTTCTCCTTTTATGTCTGTTAGTGTTTGTCTTATGTATTGAGGTGTTCCTATGTTGGGTGTAAAAGATATTTACAATTATGGCTTCCTCTTAGATTGATCCCTTGATCATTATGTAATGTCCTTATCTCTTGTAATCTTCTTTATTTTAAGGTCTATTTTGTCTGATACAAGGATTGCTCCTCCAGCTTTCTTTTGCTTCCCATTTGCATGGAATATATTTTACCATCCTCTCACTTTCAGTCTTGTATGTATCTTTAGGTCTGGAGTGGATTTCTTGTAGACAGCATATATATGGGTCTTGTTTTTGTATCCATTCAGCCAGTCTATGTCTTTTGGTTGGAGCATTTAATCCATTTACATTTAAAGTAATTATTGATATATATGTTCTTATTGCCATTTTCTTAATTGTTTGGGGTTGATTTTGTAGATATTTTTTCTTCTCTTGTATTTCTTGACTATATAAGTCCCTTTAACATTTGTTGTAAAGCTGGTTTGGCAGTACTGAATTCTCTTAACTTCTGCTTGTCTGAAAAGCTTATTTATCCATCAATTTTGAATGAGATCCTTGCTGGGTACAGTAATCTTGGTTGTAGAGTTTCCCTTTCAGTACTTTAAATATATTCTGCCATTTCCTTCTGGCCTGCAGAGTTTCTGCTGAAAGATCAATTGTTAAGTATATGGGATTTCCCTTGTATGTTACTTATTGCTTCTCCCTTGCTACTTCTAATGTTCTTTCTTTGTGTTTAGTCTTTGTTAATTTGATCAGTATGTGTCTTGGCATGTTTGTCCTTGGGTTTATCCTGTATGGGACTCTGTGCTTCTTGGATTTGATTGATCTGTTTCCTTTTCCATGTTGTGGAAATTTTCAACTATAATCTCTTCAAAAATTTTCTCATACCCTTTCTTTTTCTCTTCTTCTTCTGATACCCTTATAAATCAAATGTTGGTGCATTTGATATGGTCCTAGGGGTCTCTCTCTATCCCCTGGAGAAGGAAGTGGAAACCCGCTCCAGGACTCTTGCGTGGAAAATCCCATGGACGGAGGAGCCTGGGAGGCTGCAGTCCATGGGGTTGCAAAGAGTCGGACATGACTGAGCAACTTCACTTCACTTCACTTCACTTTAGGGGGTCTCTGAGATTGTCCTTAATTCTTTTCATTCTTTTTACTTTATTCTGCTCTTCAGAAATTATTTCCACCATTTTATCTTCCAGCTCACTGATTCATTGTTCTGCTTCAGATATTTTGCTATTGATTCCTTCTAGAGTATTTTCAATTTCAGTAATTGTGTTGTTTGTCTCTGTATGTTTACTCTTTAATTCTTCTAGGTCTTTGTTAATTGATTCTTGCATTTTCTCCATTTTGTTTTCAAGGTTTTTGATCATCTTTACTATCATTATTCGGAATTCTTTTTCAGGTAGTTTCCCTATTTTCTCTTCATTTATTTGGACTTCTGTGTTTCTAGTTAGTTCCTTCATTTGCACAGTATTTCTCTGCCTTTTCATTATTCTTTTTTTTTTTTTTAACTTACTGTGTTTGAGGTCTCCTTTTCCCAGACTTCAAGGAAAGTTGAATTCTTTTATTGAAGAAGGTTGAATTCTTTCTTCCTTTTGATTTCTGCCTTCCTAAAGTTGGTCCAGTGGTTTGTGTGAGCTTCATATAGGGTGAGATTTGTGCTGAGTTTTTGTTTGTCTGTTTGTTTGTTTTTCTCTGATGGGCAAGGCTGAGTGAGGTGATAATCCTGTCTGCTGATGATTGGGTTTGTATTTTTGTTTTGTTTGTTGTTTAGATGAGGCGTCCTGTACAGGGTTCTACTGGTGGTTGGGTGATGCCCAGTCTGTATCCATGTGGTTTCCTTTGTGTGAGTTCTCACTATTTGATACTCCCAACAAAGGTCCATCTAGTCAAGGCTATGGTTTTTCCTGTGGTCATGTATGGATGTGAGAGTTGGACTGTGAAGAAAGCTGAGCACCAAAGAATTGATGCTTTTGAACTGTGGTGTTGGAGAAGAAAGACTCTTGAGAGTCCCTTGGACTGCAAGGAGATCCAACCAGTCCATTCTGAAGGAGATCAGCCCTGGGGTTTCTTTGGAAGGACTGATGCTGAAGCTGAAACTCCAATACTTTGGCGACCTCATGTGAAGAGTTGACTCATTGGAAAAGACCGATTCTGGGAGGGATTTGGGGCAGGAGGAGAAGGGGATGACAGAGGATGAGATGGCTGGATGGCACTACTGACTCAATGGACGTGAGTCTGAGTGAACTCCGGGAGTTGGTGATGGACAGGGAGGCCTGGCATGCTGCAAATCATGGGGTCACAAAGAGTCGGACACGACTGAGTGACTGAACTGAACTGAACTGAACTGAGGGTTAATTCTCTGGTAGTCTAGGGTCTTGGAGTCAGTGCTCCCACTCCAAAGGCTCAGGGCTTGATCTCTGGTCAGAACAAAGATTACACAAGTGGTTTGTTATGGCATTAAGTAAAATTAAAACAAATATCCAAAAATGAGAAACCAAAGATGAATCCCAGATAAATGGCAGTTACAAAATCAGGCAAATAGTATACAAAATACAGTAGATTGACCTGGTGAACAAAGGAAATCAAAAAATTATACTTACCAGTTAAGAACAAAACTAACTAAAGCACAGTTAGTTAGTTTTGTTCTTAACTGGTACATATAAATAAAATTTTAAAAAAATTTAAAAAGAACAAAACTAACTAAAGCACAAACTGGAAAACAAAACTAAAGTAAGGTACCAAGCATGGAATAAAGCAATGAAAACAAAACTAACAAATATGTTGAGAGGAAGGGAAAGAAATAAAATAAAGAAAGAATAGATATGCAAAGTTAACTAGTGGTAGATGAAGAAGACTTATATACATTAAAGATTAACTGCAAGGGGAAAAATACAGTAGGAAAGGCAAACAAAGGAATAAATGTATAAAAAATATAATAGGTTTTAAAAAATTAAAATCATAAAAAAGAGAAAAGAAAAGGAAAAAAAGGAAGAAGAGAGAAAAAGGGGGAAAAAAGGAAAACTCCACAGACCTGCAAAGGTCTAACATAGAGAGAGGTTTATAACAACAATAGAAAGTGTGACTGAATATGCACATATACATATACACCCATGCTGCTGCTGCTGCTGCTAAGTCGCTCCAGTCGTGTCCGACTCTGTGCGACCCCATAGACAGAAGCCCACCAGGCTCCCCCATCCCCGGGATTCTCCAGGCAAGAACACTGGAGTGGGTTGCCATTTCCCTCTCCAATGCATGAAAGTGAAAAGTGAAAGTGAAGTCGCTCAGTCGTGTCCGATTCTTAGCGACCCCATGGACTGGAGCCTACCAGGATCCTCCGTCCATGGGACTCTCCAGGCAAAAGTACTGGGGTGGGGTGCCATTGCCTTCCCCGATATACACCCATAAGCAAAATCAAAACAGTGCAACAAAAATAAAGTACAATAGATTGACCCGGGGAACAAAGGAAACCAAAAATTTTATCTACTAGAACAATACTAATTAAAGCACAAACTGGAAAACAAGACCAAAGCAAGGTGCCAATTGGGGAATAAAGCAATGAAAATAAAACGGACAAATGTTAAGAGGAAAGGAAAGAAAGAAAAGAAAGAAAGAACAAATCCGCAAAGTTAAATAGAGGTACATAAACGTTACTATACATTAAAGGTTAACTGCAAGGAGAAAAGAACAGTAGGAAAAGCAAACAAAGGAATAAATGTAGAAAAAAATAATAGGTAAAAAAAATTGAAAATTAAAATTAACAAAGAAAAAAGAGGAAAATTCCACAGAACTGCAAAAGCCCAACAGAGAGGCAGAGGATTAGGACAACAATAAAAAATGTGACTGAGAGGGAAAAAAAAGCTCAAGAGCTTAATTGGATTTCCAGTTAAATCAACAACTACAACAGAGGAGGGGAAAGGAGGAAAAAAAAAAATCCAAAAGTATCTATCAGATCAAAATAAGAATAATAAATGTTTTTCTTGAGTCACTGCTGTCAGAGTCCTTTCCCTCACTGCGAGTCACAGTCCACCTCACCCCCTAAGAACGCCCTCCAACACTGTGCAGATCTCTGGACGTGCTGTGAGGGCAGCTCAGATTCTAATCTGGTCCTTAGTTCAGTTCAGTCGCTCAGTCGGGTCCGACTCTTTGTGACCCCATGAATTGCAGCAAGCCAGGTCTCCCTGTCCATCACCAACTCCTGGAGTTCACACAAACTGATGTGCATCGAGTCAGTGATGCAATCCAGCCATCTCATCCTCTGTTGTCCCTTTCTCCTCCTACCTCCAATCCCTCCCAGCATGAGGATCTTTTCCAATGAGTCAGCACTTTGCATGAGATGGCCAAAGTATTGGAGTTTCAGCTTCAGCATCAGTCCTTCCAATGAACACCCAGGAGTGGTCTCCTTTAGGATAGACTGGTTGGATCTCCTTGCAGTTCAAGGGATTCTCGAGTCTTCAACACTATAGTTCAAAAGCATCAATTCTTCGGTGCTCAGCTTTCTTCACAGTCTAACTCTCACATCCATACATGACCACTGGAAAAACCATAGCCTTGACTAGATGGACCTTTGTTGGCAAAGTAATATCTCTGCTTTTTAATATAATATCTAGGTTGGTCATAACTTTCCTTCCGAGTAAACGCCTTTTAATTTCATGGCTGCAGTCACCATCTGCAGTGATTTTGGAGCCCAGAAAAATAAAGTCTGACACTATTCCCACTGTTTCCCCATCTATTTCCCATGAAGTGATGGGACCAGATGCCATGATCTTCGTTTTCTGAATGTTGAGCTTTAAGCCAACTTTTTCACTCTCCTCTTTCACTTTCATCAAGAGACTCTTTAGTTCTTCTTCGCTTTCTGTCATAAGGGTGGTGTCATCTGCATATCTGAGGTTATTGATATTTCTCCCGGCAATCTTGATTCCAGCTTATGCTTCTTCCAGCCCAGTGTTTCTCATGATGTACTCTGCGTATTAAGTTAAATAAGCAGAGTGACAATATACAGGCTTGACGTACTCCTTTTCCTATTTGGAACAAGTCTGTTGTTCCATGTCCAGTTCTAACAGTTGCTTCCTGACCTGCATACAGGTTTCCCAAGAGGCAGGTCAGGTGGTCTGGTATTCCCATCTCTTTCAGAATTTTCCACAGTTTATTGTGATCCACACAGTCAAAGGTTTTGGCATAGTCAATAAAGCAGAAATAGATGTTTTTCTGGAACTCTCTTGCTTTTTCTATGATCCAGCGGATGTTGGCAATTTGATCTCTGGTTCCTCTGCCTTTTCTAAAACCAGCTTGAACATCAGGAAGTTCACAGTTCACATATTGCTGAAGCCTGGCTTGGAGAATTTTGAGCATTACTAGCGTGTGAGGTGAGTGCAATTGTGCGGTAGTTTGAGCATTCTTTGGCATTGCCTTTCTTTGGGATTGGAATGGAAACTGGCCTTTTCCAGTCCTGTGGCCACTGCTGAGTTTTCCAAATTTGCTGGCCCTACTCCTCTGTTTTTGCCTTCAATGTCCACAGACATCAGAACTAGTGTGTTTTCTTTTGTGGGAGCTCTCAATGACCTTTTATATATTCCATAGACTCAGAGTCTGCCTAGTTGGTCATGTGGATTTAATCTGCAGCTTGTACAGCTGGTGGGAAGGTTTTGGGTCTTCTTGTTTAGCCACACTGCCCTTGGGTTTCAATTGTGGTTTTATTTCCACCTCTGCATGTGGGTCATCCACTGGAGATTTGCATCTGAGGCTGCCCTGGAAGGCTTGGGTTTGCCCCTGGAGGGCCAGGTGTGGAGGTGGTGCAGTTGCTTGGGTCACAGGGGTTCTGGCAGCACCAGGCAGTCAAGGGGGTTGGCAGCTAAGGCAGCAGGAAATAATAGTGCTCTGGAAGGGTATGGCAACCAGTACTGGCCAATATGCTCCAGTATTCCTGCCTGGGGAAACCCCTCTCTGACAGAGAAGCCTGGCAGGCCACAGACTACAGGGTCACAAAGAGTCAGACACAACTGAAGCGACCCTGTGCGCCTAGACGAAAGACCGTTTTTGCCTGTAGCAGCTCTGCCCAAGTGAGAGTTGAGCGTGGGGTGGCGCAGCTGCGTGGCTTGTGGGCACCCTGGCAACACCAAGTGTGCAGGGACACAGACTGCATCTGCTGCAGGAGTTATGGCCCTATCAGAGCCTTTTTTTGAGCCTCTTTTAGCTGGTGACCAGAAGGCGTCTTTGCCAGTCTTTCTCTGTAGCTCTGCCTGTTCAGGTACTCAGAGGGCTCCCTTGCCTGGGGTCCTTCTCTGTCGTTCGGGGCATCAGGCACATAGAGGGGGTCCCCCTGGCTGGGGTCCTACTCTGTAAACCGGTGTGTCAGGCACTTAAAGGGGCAGCCTGGGTGGGGTCCTACTCTGTAGTTCGGTGTATCAGGTGTTTGATGGGCCAACCTCTCTACTGTTCAGCTACTGATGCTGGCATGTGGGGAGAGAGAGACTGTGGTGATGGCGCCACCCCCAACAGTGACTCAGCAGTACTGCCTTGCTTCCATGGCTGCCTGGCTTTCCTCCACTGGCAATTCCCACCAGGATCTCCTCCCTCACATCCCCTCAACCTGTCTCTCCACAGTCAACAGCAGCCCTCACCTTGGGATTGCTCCACAATCGCTAACTCCAGCTCCCAGCTGCTGCATCTTCCAGGGGACCAGCGTTCCTGTCCCGGGTATCTATGGCTGCAGCAAGAACTGTCTGAATTCTCATTCAATTTAGGCTGCCACAGATCAGCTGTGGCACTCTCAGCCTTAAATGTTTCTTCTCTGACTCAGACAGTTGCCCCGATGTGAGGATCGGACCCCTGCTTCAGTCTCCCCACCCGCTTAGGGCAGGTCCAGTCCTACTGACACTCCTGTTTTTCCCCCTAGTTCCTTCATCCTACTGAGTTTTGAGTGGTTCTTTTCCACTGGTCAGGTACTCCTGTCCGTTCTCATCTGTGTTCGGCATGCACTTCCGTGTCTGAAGGTGTATTCCTGATGTATCTGTGGAGAGAGATGTACTCCATGCCCACCTACTTCCGCCATCTTTTTCTCTCTGAAGACTTGATCTTCTTCCAGGAAAGAGTTTACAGTTCAAGATGAGAGTGTTGAATGATGATGGAGGCAGTCCTGGGAGTCCAGGCGAGCTCCCAGCTGCTCCACAGTCTTCCTGCCAGCCTAGATTTTTACACATTATTTAAGTGAAAAAAACAACAACAACTATCACTTTAACAACTTCACTGCTGCTGCTAAGTCGCTTCAGTCGTGTCCAACACTGTGTGACCCCATAGATAGCAGCCCACTAGGCTCCTCTGTCCCTGGGATTCTCCAGGCAAGAATACTGGAGTGGGTTGCCATTTCCTTCTCCAATGCAGGAAAGTGAAAAGTGGAAGTGAAGTCGCTCAGTCGTGCCTGACTGTTAGCGACCCCATGGACTGCAGCCTACCAGGCTCCTCCATCCATGGGATTTTCCAGGCAAGAGTATTGGAGTGGGGTGCCATTGCCTTCTCCGAACAACTTCATTAAGGTATAACAGACATACAACAAAATACATACATTTAAAATGAACAGTTTGATATGTTTTGACATGTGTATATGCCCATGAAGCCATCACAATCAAGATAGTGAATATATCTATCATCCCCAAAAGTTTCCTCATGTCCCTTCATAACCTCCTCTCTTGCCCTTCCCTTTTTTTAAAAGTTTTTAAAATAACATTTATTTCTTAAAAGTAACATGTGCATAATAGGAAATTAAAAACACAAGAAGAAAAAACAAAGTCATTCATAATCACAAGCAGTTTACCATTTGACATGTCCTTCCAGGTCTCATTGTGTATTTTCACAATTAAGCATTCATTTTTATGTAATTAAGATCCTATAGTTATGTATCATGCTGTTTCACACATCATGAATATTTATCATTTCAAAGTCCTAAAGCTATGAGTATTTTGATAACCAAGATTAGGGGTGCTCTTTTGCCCCCTTCTGATGCCTATGTCAGAAGTTTTCTCTATCTCCTTTATACTTTAATAAAACCTTATTACACACACACACACACAAAAAGATAACCAAGATTACACTACAACAAGTCAACCTGGAAGGAAAAAATTGTAAACCTGAATTTCCTGGCTTCTGGTGACAAAAATTTCAGAAAAGACAAAAATGACAACAGGCTTCTAGATAAAGATATGGGCAGAATTGTTATTAACATACTGCATTCCCTTAATGTTCAGTTAAAAATGAGACATAAAGCAACAGAGTACATAAAGTAAATGCTTCTAAGATGCTTCATTATCCAATCTAAATTATTCAAGTATTAGCAAACAGGTGTTTCCACTGAATTACTTAAAAATGCATTCCTACAGTACAGCCAAGAGATGCATACACAACAGTGGTTTTCATTAAAACATAAACATGAACACATCCACATACTTCTCTCCCTTTATACCTTCTTCTGCCCCTCTGCCAAACTAAATGAACAAGTCCTGACATACATTTCTCAGACATGGTTTAACAATTCCATGTCCAAGATGCTGTTTTTTCAAATCAATTATAACAAAGATATTTATAAATTGGTTAATTCACTAGCTCTACTTTTTATCATACATTGTCACCTCAGGACATCCCCAGGTAACTACTGACCGGCTTTCTGTCACTATAGATCTGTTTGAATTTTCTAAAGTTATATATAAGTGGAATCATAAGTACATGCTCTTTTTTTGTTTAGCCTCTTTCACTCACCATAACTATTTTGAGATTTGTCCATACTGTTCCATGTAATAAGTTCATTGGTAAATACTATTCCATGTAAGGATATATCATCATTTGTTTATCCATCAACTTGCTGATGTACATATGGACTATTTCCAGTTTTTAGCTATTACAAATAAAGCTGCTATGAATATGGCAAATACATGTCTTTGTACAGACATACTTTCTTTCCTCTTGAATAAATGCCTAGTGGTTGGATTATATGTGTGCTCAGTCACTCAGTTGTGTCCAACTCTTTGCAACGCCAGGGCTGTACCCTGCCAAGCTCCTCTGTCCATGGAATTTTCCAGGCAAGGATATTGGAGCACACCTCCTCTGTCCATGAAATTTTCCAGGCAAGAATACTGGAATGGGTTGCCATTTCCTATTCCTGGATTATATAGTAGTTAAGTATTTAACTTTCTAAGAAAACTGCCAAACAACTTTCCAAAGTGTACCACTTTACATCAACACCAGCAGTGTATGTGAGTTCCAGTTCCTCAACATCCTCAGCAACACTTGGTAGGTTCAGTTTTTAATTTCAGCTATTCTAGTAGGGTTGGAGAAGACTCTTGAGAGTCCCTTGGACTGCAAGGAGATCCAACCAGTCCATTCTGAAGAAGATCAGCCCTGGGATTTCTTTGGAAGGAATGATGCTAAAGCTGAAACTCCAGTATTTTGGCCACCTCATGAGAAGAGTTGACTCATTGGAGAAGACTCTGATGCTGGGAGGGATTGAGGGCAGGAGGAGAAGGGGACAAAAGAGGATGAGATGGCTGGATGGCATCACTGACTCGATGAATGTGAGTCTGAGTGACCTCCGGGAGTTGGTGATGGACAGGGAGGCCTGGCGTGCTGTGATTCATGTGGTCACAAAGAGTCGGACACGACTGAGCGACTGATCTGATCTGAGTGGGGTTTCATTATGGTAATATGCATATCCCACATGACTAGTTATGTTGAACATTTTTTTCATGTGTTTATTGCCATCTGTATGTCTACTTTGGTATAACATCTGTTTAAACTTTTGCCCGTGTTTTAATTAGATGTTCTTGTTATTGAGCTTTGAGAGTCCTTTATTTTGGATACAAGTCTTCTATCTGTCTTTCAAAAAGCAGGAGTTTTAATTTTGATGAAGTCAAATTTATCATTTTATCAATTTTTCTTTTATGGATCATGCTTTTGGTGTGTAATTAACAAATATTTGTCTAACTTATGTTCATAAACATTATTCTAGAAGCTTCATAGTTTAACATTTAACTTAAAATGTACAATTTTAATTAAAATGGTTAAGATGATAAATTTTATGTCATATGTATCTCACCACAACAAAAACAAGTGGGGAAAATTTTTTTTTTAGTTTTTGCATGTTCTATCCAATTGCTACACCACCACTTGTTGAAAAAAAAAATCCTCTCTCTACCTACTCACCCTACAGGGGTGAAAGGACCTACTATCCAAAATTTGGTTCAGATGTTGACCCTGATGATACCATCTAGCACCTGGAAGGTATGTAAAGGGTTTCATAATGTGTCTTTTTGGGGAGAACAGGGAAGACTCCTAAAGGAGGTCTAAAATAGTTTGAGAGAGCAAGGCAAAGAAATTGGTCCTGTTTTTACTGTAGTTAGGGAAAGGGACTGGGGTGAGGGTTTCTGTATGTGAGCAGCTATGTCTTACATGGCTTGAACTTTCTGTTCATTAAAGAAGAAAGTATCTGAGCTTTCTTATCAACTTCCCCAGATATAGGACAGAAATGGATAGAAGTGCTAGGGCTTCAAATGTGTTAGCGATCAAGTATCAAAACCAGAGTCAGGCATTTTATTACAATTCACTCCTCATACTTAACTGGTGACATTTCACTTAGTTGAATGTGAACTTCTTTAAGCCATTTTGACACTATATGAGGTTGGAACCTTGAGAGTAATAAAGATGAGAGTTCCAGTGAATGCCACGTTCAGCAGCTCAGCATTGTATATTTTGAGAAGTGAAATGAGTGCCTTGGTCACTGTGGATAATATCTGGAACTCCAAAAAAGATAAAGAATGTCTTGATGAGGCCTTGTATTGTGGCTTTAGCACGTGCACAGAAATGTTTGGTTAATACTGGGTGTCTTGTAAGGCAAGAGTGTCGGGAGCCGCCGCAGAGAGGCGCTCTACTCGTGACAAAGGTCATGAGGAAGGAGGCTCGACAGACGCAAAGGCGGGATCTAACCTCATGAGTCCCCCGTATATTCTCGAACATCTACCCCCAAAAAACCAGAGTCTGCCTACTTTACTGCTTTGTGCTCTCACCTCTGACTTTCCTGGGGGCTGTCCCCCACCACTATCTCGCTCTCTCTAATAAAGAATTAACTTACAGCTTCAATTAATAAAGTTCCTGGGCATTAGGAGTGTTTAAATCCAAACCCCTCAGATAGCTCTCCAACTCGCCTGACAAGTTTACCCGGACTCCTATAGCTATGCATATGATTGTTTAGTCTCTCAGCCTCGAGAGGCAGGGGAAGCTTAAGATATTCAAATAGCTCAGAGTCTCTCAGAGAGTTAAAAACTGTCAGAATAAAACTAGTAAAAGATTTCATTAATTAGCCAATGCTTTTTGCCAAGTTTTCATATCCCCCTTTTGTATCCTTGAATGTGTATTAATTAACATAGTTGGTTTGTAGAAAAAATAAGTAGTGGCCTTGGTGCTAGTAACTTTAGACCCTTAAGGTAGTAAATTCTTTCATTTGTTGTAAACCCACTGTGCCTCTGCCCTATAGGAATGCAAGTTTATCTGACACCTGCAGATAAAGATGGCGCCAAACCTTAAAATAATTACTCTTAGAGAAAATAAGTCTTGTGGTTGACAAACCTTTGTCAAGAGTCATAAAATGTTAATAGGCCTTCTGGCCAGAAGATGATGTAAATCACCTGAACCATTTGTACGCAATATATTTGCAGGAAAGAAACCCTGGTTTTTGATAAGGATCAAAGACTGCTGGCTTTGCATGATTTCACATCCCCTATTATCCTCTATATGTAACTTAGGGTATAAAAGCCCCTGTTAAAAATAAAGCTACGGGCCTTGGCCACCAAAGCTTGGTCTCCCCATGTCATTCTTTGCTTTACATTCTGGCTGAAGTTTTCATCTGTCATTTTCTCTCTCAATTTCCAGCTGAGTCTCCATCTGGAGCGTGGATATCCTCTGCAACCACTTATTTGCCTGGGCTTCTAAGACCCACTTGAGAAAGTGCTTAAGGTAGGGCACTTTCCGCTATTCGAGCGGGTGCCTGGGTCCTCCGTGGTCAGAGCTAACCTGGTGTCACAGGTTATATTGATTTTCCGCATAAACCAAGCTACTCAGCCTCTCTTCTCTGAATTTCCTACTGAGCTATCCGCTATTATTTACTCTTAATGTCTCTAGTTGATATGTAAATAAAGCTATTATCCAGTGACCCCCGCGACGCCGGCTCCCCTCCGAAGACCCTGGACCAGCCGGGGCTGGACCCCGGCACAAGAGATTCCCACAATTCTTTTTACCTAAAGGATTAACCTTGATAAGGAGTTGTTGCTGTCACTGGCAGGACCAGACAGCCAACTATTGGCCATGGCTCAAGAGTCAGAAAAAATGTGAAAGAGAATTGACTGTTGGGTAGAGCATATAGTGCTAAGATAACTGTGTGGAGTTTGGCCAGTAGTGCCAACCCTTGGATCCTGCCTTTGATCAGGAACATCCTGCTTAAGGAATTAACAGCAACAGCTTTCCCATGGGCTCCATCAACTGTGATGCCATCCAAAACTGTACAAACTCCTTTTAATGTTCACTCAGTTGATCCTCAGGGGCTCCCCAAGTATCTAAAAGGTCCAATAGAAGGGTGACATCCTCCAGCACTATGGTATCTAGCAAGGACTGAGGACGAGGGAGACCAATCCTTCCTATAGGTGGAATATGCCAGAGGCTCAGGTTTAACTATACTGTAGGTACTGCTTTTGTTTTGGGAAGGAGGCCTTGATGACATACTGAGTACTTCCATGACCTAAGGCATAATAGGCAGCTGAGGAGGAAGGGTCATGATCTTAGGACCTATCAGATTTTCCAGGAAAATCAGTATGTAGCCAGCAATTACTACTAATGGTGTATAGGATCAAGGAGGGCAACTTCTTGGATCAAAAGTTTCCAGACAATTTATGGCCATAATGGGTAGCTGAGAGACTTTAGGCAACAAAGGAAGAAGTTGCTAAAGCCTCTACAGTGAAGAGGTCTTTGGGGGAACTAAGGTGTGGGGAAAGTATCTAGACAACATGGCATCAGTCAGGCTCTCCTGCCCCACTCCCTCACGCCCTCTTACCTTGTGTTCTGTAAACAATATTGCTGACCTTGCATGGTTATGTAGCAGCTGGAGCACTGTGCCTGTGCACCCACTTGACCATGGGCCACTTTTGTTTTTAGTATATCAGTGCTATTTGAGGACTCCTGGCTGCTGTTGCCCAGAGAGAATAAACATGTCTGCAGTCCCCACAGCTCCTCGAGTCTTCTTCCACCTTCCCCAGTCGCACCTTATCTACCTTGGGTTCAGTGAACCATGCGAGCACCAAGACATAAGGGGACTGCATGTTTTTTTCAACCCGGACAAAATTTCAGAGCATTTTGTTATAAGATCTCCATTCAAGGTATCTGTAAGTAATAGCATAAATAGGCTTAAGTAAAATTTATAAATGAGAAATGTGTTGTCTTCAAAAGCTCAAAGAGCCAAAATGATATTATGCTTATTTGAACACTGCCAAGAGGGTCAATCCCCTTCATGGATTGCAGCCTTATCATGGCAAAGGGACTTGCATAATTCAATGAAGCTATGAGCCATGCTGTGCGGGGGACCCAAAATGGATGGGTCATAGTGAAGAGTTCTGACAAAACATGGTCCACTCAAGAAGGAAATTGCAATCCACTCCAGTATTCTTGCCTGGAGGACCCCAGAGACAGTATGAAAAGGCAAAAGGTATGACACTGGAAGATGAGGCCCACAGGTTGGAAGGTGGTCCAACAAGCCACTGAGGAAGAGCAGAGGGCAATTACTAACAGCTCAGAAAGAATGAAGTGGCTGGGCAAAAGCAGAAAAGACACTTAGCTATGGATGTGTCTGGTGGTGAAAGTAAAGTCTGATGCTGTAAAGAACAATATTGCATAGGAACCTGAAATGTTAGGTCCATGAATCAAGGAAAATTGGATGTGGTCAAGCAGGAGATGGCAAGATTGAACATTAACATCTTAGGACCTATCAGTGAACTAAAATGGATGGGAATGGGTGAATTTAGTTCAGATGACCATTATATCTACTACTGTGGGCAACAATCCCATATAAGAACTGCAGTAACCCTCATAAGCAACAAAAAAGAGTCCAGAATGTAGTACTTGGGTGCAGTCTCAAAAACAACAGAATGATCTGTTTGTTTCCAAGACAAACCACTCAACATCACAGTAATTCAAGTCTATGCCCCAACCACTGATGCTGAAGAAGCTGAAGTTGACCAGTTCTGTGAAGACCTACAAGACCTTCTAGAACACCAAAAAAAAAGATCTACTTTACACTATAGGAGATTGGAGTGCAAAAGTAGGAAATCAAGAGACCTGGAGTAACAGGCAAGTTTGGCCTTGGAGTACAAAATGAAGCAGGGAAAAGGCTAACAGAGTTTTGCCAAGAGAACACACTAGTCATAGCAAACACCCTCTTCCAACAACCCAAGAGACAACTTTACACATGGAGCAAGTGTTTTTTACTTTCATGGCTGCAGTCACCATCCATAGTGATTTTGGACCCCAAGAACATGGTCTCTGTCACTGTTTCCACTTTTTTCCATCTATTTGCCATGGAGTGATGGGACTGGATACCATGATCTTAGTTTTTTGAATGTTGAGTTTTAAGCCAACTTTTTCACTCTCTTCTTTCACCCTCAAGAGGATCTTTAGTTCTTCACTTTCTGCCATTAGAGTAGTATCACCTAAATATGAGGCTGTTCATATTTCTCCCCATAATCTTGATTCCAGCTCGTGATTCATCCAACTCAGCATTTTGCATGGTGTACTCTGCATGTAAGTTAAATAAGCAGGGTGATAATATACAGCCTTGTTGTATTCCTTTCCCAATTTTGAACCAGTCAGTTGTTCCATGTCCAGTTGCTTCTTGACCCACATACAGTTTCTCAGGACACAGGTTAGGTGATCTGGTACTCCCATCTCTAAGAATTTTCCACAGTTTGTTGAGATTCACATGGTCAAAGTTTTTAGCATAGTCAATGAAGCATAAGTAGATTTCTTTTGGAACTCCCTTGCTTTCTCCATGACCCCCAAAATGTTGGCAATTTGATCTCTGGTTTCTCTGCCCCTTTGAAGCCCAGCTTGTACATTTGGAAGTTCTCAGTTCATGTACTGCTGAAACCTAACTGGAAGGATTTTGAGCATAACCTCGCTAGCATGTGAAGTGAACACAACTGTACGGAAGTTTGAACATTCTTTGGCATTGCCCTTCTTTGGGACTGGAATGAAAACTGATCTCTTCCAGTCCTGTGGCCACTGCTGAGTTTTCCAAATTTGCTGACATACTGAGTGAAGGGCTTTAACAGCATCATTTTTTAGATTTTAAATAGCTCAGCTGGAATTTTGTCTCGCTTTTTTCATAGTAATGTTTCCTAAGACTCCAGTACACATCTATTAGAATAGCCAGAATCTGGAACACTGACTACACCAAAGGCTGACAAGGACGTAAAGCAATGGGAACACTTATTCATTGTTGGTGTGAATGCAAAATGCTACAGCCACTTTAGAAGATGGTTCGGCAATTTCTTACACATCTAAACACACTCTTATCTTACAGTCCAGAAATTATGCTTCTTGATATTCACCTGAAACAGTTAAAAACATATCCACACAGAAACCTGTACACAATGTTTAAAACAGCTTAATTCATAGTTGCCAAAACTTGGACACAACCGAGATGTCCCTCAGTAGGCAAATGGATAAACTGTGGAACTTCCAGAAGATGGAATATTATTCTTTAAAAAAAAAAAAAAAAAAGAGCTATCCATCCCTGAAAAGACATGGAGGAAGCTTAAATAGATATTACTAAGTAAAAGAACCCAATCTGAAAAGGTTACACCCAGTATGATTCCAACTATCTGACATTCTGGAAAAGGCAAAACTAAGGAGATGGTAAACACATCAGTGGTTCCCAGCGATCACGGGGAAGGAGGAGAACAGGCAAAGCACAGAGGATTTTTAGGACAGTGAAAATATTCAGTGATATTGTAATGGTTGTTCAGTTCAGTTGTTGAGTCGTGTCCGACTCTTTGTGACCCCATAAATTGTAGCACACCAGACCTCCCTGTCCATCACCAACTTCTGGAGTCTACCCAAACTCGTGTCCATGGAGTCGGTGATGCCATCCAGCCATCTCATCCTCTGTCATCCCCTTCTCCTCCTGCCCCCAATCCCTCCCAGCATCAGGATCTTTTCCAATAAGTCAACTCTTCACATGAGGTGGCCAAAGTATTGGAGTTTCAGCTTTAGTATCATCCCTTCCAATGAACACTCAGGACTGATCTCCTTTAGGATGGACTGGTTGGATCTCCTTGCAGTCCAAGGGACTCTCAAGAGTCTTCTCCAACACCACAGTTCAAAAGTATCAATTCTTCAGTGCTCAGCTTTCTTCACAGTCCAACTCTCACGTCCATATATGACCACTGGAAAAACCATAGCCTTGACTAGATGGACCTTTGTTGGCAAAGTAATGTCTCTGCTTTTTAATATGCTATCTAGGTTGGTCATAACTCTCCTTCCAAGGAGTAAGCATCTTTTAATTTCATGGCTGCAATCACCATCTGCAGTGATTTCGGAGCCCAAAAAAGTAAAGTCTGACACTGTTTCCACTGTTTCACCATCTATTTCCCATGAAGTGATGGGACCAGATGCCATGATCTTTGTTTTCTGAATGTTGAGCTTTAAGCGAACTTTTTCACTCTCCATTTTCACTTTCATCAAGTGGCTTTTTAGTTCCTCTTCACTTTCTGCCATAAGGATGGTGTCATCTGCATATCTGAGGTTATTGATATTTCTCCCAGCAATCTTGATTCCAGCTCCGTGCTTCTTCCAGCCTAGCGTTTCTCATGATGTACTCTGCATAGAAGTTAAATAAGCAGGGTGACAATATACAGCCTTGACGTACTCCTTTTCCTATTTGGAACCAGTCTGTTGTTCCATGTTCAGTTCTAACTGTTGCTTCCTGACCTGCATATAGGTTTCTCAAGAGGCAAGTCAGGTGGTCTGGTATTCCTATCTCTTTCAGAATTTTCCACAGTAATGGTGGTACATGTCATTATATATTTATTCACACACAGAATGTACAACACCAAGAGTGAAACATAATGTAAACTATGGACTTCAAATGGCAATGATGTGTCAATGTAGAGTCACCAATTTTAACAAATTTACCAGTCTAGTGGAAGATGCGATCATGAGGGAGGCTGTGCATGTGGGAGGGCAAAGCGTATATAAGAAATCTCTATACCATCTTCTCAACTTGGTTGAACCTAAAACTGCTATAAATAAAGTCTTACTGTGTGTTCATTTCAAAATATACACAAGTATCAAATCATTATATTATATACCTGAAACGAACCCAGTCCTATAATATAATAACTAAATAACATTACATCAATTTTTAAAATATTTGTTATAGTTGATTCACAATGTTAATTTCTGCTGTACAGTAAAGTAATTCAGTTATACATATACATTATTTTTCATATTCTTTTCTATTATGGTTTATCACAGGATATTGAATATAGCTCCCTGTGCTACACAGGAAGACCTTGTTGTTTATCCATTATATATACATCAGTTTGCATCTGCTAGTTCCAGACTCCCAATCCTTCTCCCGTACAACCCCTGTTGGCAACTCTAAGTCTGTTCTCCACGTCTGTGAATCTGTTTGTTTCATAGATATGTTCATCTATGTTGTATTTTATATCCACATACAAGTGATATCATATGGTATTTGTATTTCTCTGACTTACTTCACTTAGTATGATAATCCCTAGATCCATCCATGTTGCAGCAAATGTCATTATTACATACTTTTTTAGAATGAGTAATATTCCATGATATAGATACACCACATCTTCTTTATCCATTCATCTGTTGATGGATACTTGGTTGCTTGCATGTTTATAGTGCTACTATAAACATAGGGGTTCAGGTATCTTCTCAAATTATAGTTTTATCTGGCTATATGCCCAAGAGTGGGATGGCTGGATCATATGGTAATTCTGTTTTTAGTTTTTTGAGGAACCTCTACACTGTTTTCCACAGTAGCTGCACCACTTTACATTCCAAACAACAGTGTTCCCGTTTATCCACACCATCTCTTACATTTATTACTTGTAGCCTTTTTTAAGGTTAATTTGTGCTTTTATTTGCCAGTATAATTTAACTACAGAGAAGGCAATGGCACCCCACTCCAGTATTCTTGCCTGGAAAATCCCATGGATGGAGGAGCCTGGTAGGCTGCAGTCCATGGGGTCGCTAAGAGTCGGATACGACTAAGCGTCTTCACTTTCACTTTTCACTTTCCTGCATTGGAGAAGGAAATGGCAACCCACTCCAGCATTCTTGCCTGGAGAATCCCAGGGACAGGGGAGCCTGTTGGGCTGCCATCTATGGGGTCGCACAGAGTTGGACACGACTGAAGCGACTTAGCAGCAGCAGCATAATTTAACTACAGTGGCCTAGAAACTTTTTTGATGTTTTAAAAAAATCACAATCTAACAAACACATACACACATATAATATGCATATATTTATAAAAGAGAAACAAAAGTTTTGCCAAAAACTTCCCTCTTGAATGTTAATTTTTTTAGACTTTTAAAAAGAAGTTTTAGGTTTACAACAAAACTGACAGGAAGGTAAATTCCCCATATCACCCCTCTTCTTACATGCATAACCACTATCAACAGAGTAGTACCTTTTAAAAAAACCAACAAGGATGAACTACATTGACACGTAGCACCAAAGTCAAAGTCCACAATTCGCCTTTAGGTTTCCCTTTAATGAAACGAATAGTGTTCCACATTCTATGGATTTGGACAAAAGTTTGATGACATATAACCATCATTATAATGTCATTCAGAGTATTTTCACTGCTCATAGATACTTCTGTATATCTGTGTATTCATCTCCCCTTTACTCCCCTCAAATTCCTAGCACTGATCTTTTTATTGTTTCCATAGTTTTGTCTTTTCCAAAATGGCATATAGAATCTATTTTTTTTTTTCTTTCTTTTTCCTTAAACAGAGAGGTTCAAAGCTTTTATGTCGGTAAGATCGCTCATGGCCTACCCATGTATGGACCAAATAGACTCTAGGTGGCAAACTCACCTACTAACTATTGTAGCTTTCCTTCAGATATTGAGCCCTGTCCCACTGGTCCTGCCCAGCAGCCACATGGAGGTACAGGGGGACACGTAATAAGAGGCACAAAATTTGTGCCTCTTGTTACAATGAACCCAGATTCCTGTTGGGTGTCTTGTGAACAAAGGAGCCATTTCTTCAGGCCCCCTACTCTGAGCACACCTCAGACTTTTAAATGATGGCCATTCTGACCAAAGTGAGGTGGTACCTCATTATAGTTTTGATTTGCATCTCTCTAATAATTAGTGATTATGAGCATTTTTTCATGTGCCTATTGGCCATCTGTATGTCTTTCTTGGAAAAATACCTACTTAGGTCTTCTCCCCATTTTTCATCGGGTTGCTTCTTTTTTTTGTTCTTGAATTGGATAAGCTGTTTATATTTTCTGGAAGTTAAGCCTTTGTCAGTCATATCATTTGCAATTATTTTCTCCATAATTATATATTAAATTTATAATTATGTTTGCAATATATAGGACTTACTGGTGGCTCAGTGGTGAAGAATCCATCTGCCAATGCAGGAGACAGGGGTTCAATCCCTGGGTCAAGAAGACCCCCTGGAGAAGGAAATGGCTACCCACTCCAGTCTTTTTGCCTTGGAAATCCCATGAACAGAGGAGCCTGGAGGGCTACAGTCCATAGGGTCACAAAAGAGTTGGACATGACCTAGCAACTAAACAACATGTAATCATAATTATGTATATTATACACTATTACACCTTAATTTCTAAAACTGAATTATAGTTGATATACAATGTTATATGCTACATGTATATAATAAAATAGTGATACAAAATTTTTAAAGGTTATATTCCATTTACAGTCGTTATAAAATACTGTCTATATTCCATTATACAATATATATAACCTTTTAGCTTATTTATACATGACAGCTTGTAATTCTTAATCTCCTACCCCTATATTGCCCATCCCCCCTTAATTACACCTCAATGTTTAAAAAAGTCTTTAAAAATTAATTCTAGACAAAGGAGACAAGACTATACAATGGAGAAAAGACAGTCTCTTCAGCAAGTAGGGTTGGGAAAGCGGGACAGTCACACATAAATCAACAAAGATAGAACACTCCCTCACAAACACAAACTCAAAATGGCCTAAAGACTTAAATATAAGACATGACACCATAAAATTCCTAGAAGAGAACATAGGCAAAATATTCTCTGACACTTCTTAGATCAGTCTTCCAAGGCAATAGAAATAAAAGCAAAAGTAAACAAATGGGACCTAATCAAATATACAAGCTTTTGCACAGAAAACTGTAAACAAAATGAAAAGACAATCTATGAAATGGGAGAAAATATTTGCAAATAATATGACTGATAAGGGCTTAATTTCCAGAATACATAAACAGCTCCTACAGCTCAATATCAAAAAAACAAACAGCTCAATTAATAAATGGGCTGCTGCTGCTGCTAAGTCACTTCAGTTGTGTCCATTCTATGCAATCCCATAAACGGCAGCCCACCAGGCTCCCCCATCCCTGGGATTCTCCAGGCAAGAACACTGGAGTGGGTTGCCATTTCCTTCTCCAGTGCAGGAAAGTGAAAAGTGAAAGTGAAGTCACTCAGTCGTGTCTGACTCGTCCCAACCCCATGGACTGCAGCCCACCAGGCTCCTCCGTCCATGGGATTTTCCAGGCAAGAACACTGGAGTGGGGTGCCATCACCTTCTCTGAATAAATGGGCAGAAGACCTAAATAGATATTGCTCCAAAGAAGATATACAGATGGCCAATAGGCACCTGAAAAGATGCTCAGCATTGCTAAGTGTTCAGTTCAGTTCAGTCGCTCAGTCGTGTCCGACTCTTTGTGACTACATGAAATGCAGCACACCAGGCCTCCCTGTCCATCACTAACTCCCGGAGTTCACCCAGATTCACGTCCATTGAGTCAGTGATGCCATCCAGCCATCTCATCCTCTCTCGTCCCCTTCTCCTCCTGCCCCCAATCCCTCCCAGCATCAGAGTCTTCTCCAATGAGTCAACTCTTGACATGAGGTGGTCAAAGTACTGGAGTTTCAGCTTTAGCATCATTCCTTCCAAAGAAATCCCAGGGCTGATCTCCTTCACAATGGACTGGTTGGATCTCCTTGCAGTCCAAGGGACTCTCAAGAGTCTTCTCCAACACCACAGTTCAAAAGCATCAATTCTTTGGCCGCTCAGCCTTCTTCACAGTCCAACTCTCACATCCATACATGACCAATGGAAGAACCATAGCCTTGACTAGACGAACCTTTGTTGGCAGAGTAATGTCTCTGTTTTTGAATATGCTATCTAGGTTAGTCATAACTTTCCTTCCAAGGAGTAAGCGTCTTTTAATTTCATGGCTGCAGTCACCATTTGCAGTGATTTTGGAGCCCAGAAAAATAAAGTCTGACACTGTTTCCAGTGTTTCCCCATCTATTTCCCATGAAGTGATGGGACCGGATGCCATGATCTTCGTTTTCTGAATGTTGACCTTTAAGCCAACTTTTTCACTCACCATTTTCACTTTCATCAAGAGGCTTTTTAGTTCCTCTTCACTTTCTGCCACAAGGGTGGTGTCATCTGCATATCTGAGGTTATTGATATTTCTCCCGGCAATCTTGATTCCAGCTTGTGGTTCTTCCAGTCCAGCGTTTCTCATGATGTACTCTGAATATAAGTTAAATGAGCAGGGTGACAGTATACAGCCTTGATGTACTCCTTTTCTTATTTGGAACCAGTCTGTTGTTCCATGTCCAGTTATAACTGTTGTTTCCTGGCCTGCATACAGATTTCTCAAGAGGCAGGTCAGGTGGTCTGGTATTCCCATCTCTTTCAGAATTTTCCACAGTTTATTGTGATCCACACAGTCAAAGGCTTTGACATAGTCAATAAAGCAGAAATAGATGCTTTTCTGGAACTCTTTTGCTTTTTCCATGATCCAGCGGATGTTGGCAATTTGATCTCTGGTTCCTCTGCCTTTTCTAAAACCAGCTTGAACATCAGGAAATTCATGGTTCACATATTGCTGAAGCCTGGCTTGGAGAATTTTGAGCATTACTTTACTAGCATGTGAGATGAGTGCAATTGTGCAGTAGTTCAAGCATTCTTTGGCATTGCCTTTCTTTGGGATTGGAATGAAAACTGACCTTTTCCAGTCCTGTGGCCACTGCTGAGTTTTCCAAATTTGTTGGCATATTGAGTGCAGCACTTTCACAGCATCATCTTTCAGGATTTGGAATAGCTCAACTGGAATTCCATCACCTCCATTAGCTTTGTTCGTAGTGATGCTTTCTAAGGCCCACTTGACTTCACATTCCAGGATGTCTGGCTCTAGATCAGTGATCACACCATCGTGATTATCTGAGTTGTGAAGCTCTTTTTTGTACAGTTCTTCTGTGTATTCTTGCCACCTCTTCTTAATATCTTCTGCTTCTCTTAGGTCCGTATCATTTCTGTCTTTTATCGAGCCCATCTTTGCATGAAAAGATGAAAAGAAATGCAAATCAAAACTACAGTGAGGCAACACCTCATACCAGTTAGAATGGCCATTATCAAAAAATCTACAAATAATAAATGCTGGAGAGGATATGGAGAAAAGTGAACCCTCTTACAGTTTCGGTGGGAATGTAAACATAATGGAAAACAGTGTGGAGGTTCCTCAAAATCTAGAGTTACCATATGATCCAGCAATCCCATTCCTGGGCATACATATCCAAACAACATTGTAATTCAAAAAGTTACATGTACCCCTATGTTTATAGCTGCGCTATTTACAATAGTGAAGACATGGAAGCAATCTAAGTGTCCATTAATAGATGAATGGATAAAGATGTGGTATTATTCCTTCCAAAAAAGAATAGAATAATGCCATTATCAGCAACATGGATGGACCTAAAAATTATCATATGAAGTAGAGTAAATAAGACAGAGAAAGACAAATACTATATGATGCCACTTATACGTGGAATCTTAAAAAATGATACAAAATGAACTTATTTACAAAACAGAAACAAACTCACAGATGTAGAAAATAAACTGATACCAAAAAGGGAAGGGGGAAAAATTATAAGTTTGTGATTAACAGATACACATAACTATATATAAAATAAAAAACAAGGACCTACTGTTTTATATTTATATATATATATATATATATATATATAGCACAGGGACTATATTCAATATTTTGCAATAACCTGTAATGGTAAAATCTGAAAAAAAAATATAAATATACACACACATACACCTGAATCACTTTGCTGTATACCTGAAACTAACACAACATTGTAAATCAACTACATTTCAATTTTTTAAACAGTCTTTAAAAGAATCCTGTGTATCAGTAAGAAAAGAAAAACTAAAGAGTGTAATGCTGGCAATAAGAACAAACATATAGATTGATGGAATAGAATTGAGAGTCCAGAAATAAACCCATTAATTTGTTATCAACTGACTTGCAACAATGGTGCCAAGACCACACAATGAGGAAAAACTAGTCTCAACTAAAGGTGCTAGAACAGTGAAATATGCACATATAACAGAATGAAGCTGAACTCTTACCTCACACCATATACAAAAATCAACTCAGAATGAATCAAGGACATACATATAACAACAAAAACTATAAAACTCTTAGATGAGAGAAAGGGTAAATCTTTATAATGTTGCGTCAGACAATAGTTTCTTAGTTCCGGCACCAAAAAGCATAAGCAATGAAAGAAAAAATACACTTATTGGACTACATCAAAATGAAAAAGTTTTGTGCATCAAAGGGTACCATCAAGAGAGTAAAAAGACAACTCACATAATGGGTTTTTGCAAATATTTGCAAATCATATGTCTGATAAGGCACTCATTTCACACACTAGCAAAGTAATGCTCAAAATTCTCCAAGTGAGGCTTCAGCAGTACATGAACTGAGAACTTCCAGATGTTCAAGCTGAATTTAGAAAAGGCAGAGGAACCAGAGATCAAATTGCCAACACCAGCTGGATCACAGAAAAAAGCAAGAGAATTCAGAAAAACTGTGGATCACAACAAACTGTGGAAAATTCTTAAAGAGATGGGAATACCAGATCACCTTACCTGCTTCTGAGACATCTTTATGCAAGTCAAGAAGCAACAGTTAGAACCAGACATGGAACAGACTGGTTCCAAATTATGAAAGGAGTACGGTAAGGCTCTTTATTGTCACTTTGCTTATTTAGCTTATATGCAGAGTACATCATACAAAATGCTGGGCTGGATGAAGCACAGGCTGGAATCAAGATTGCTGGGAGAAATATCAATAACCTCAGATATGCAGATGACACCACCCTTATGGCAGAAAGCGAAGAAGAACTAAAGAGCCTCTTGATGAAAGTGAAAGAGAAGAGTAAAAAAGTTGGCTTAAAACTCAACAGTCAAAAAATGAAGATCATGGCATCGGGTCCTATCACTTCATGGCAAATACATGTGGAAACAATGGAAACAGTGACAGACTTTATTTTCTTGGGCTCTAAATTCACAACAGATGGTGACTGCAACCATGAAATTCAAAGACACTTTTTCCTTGAAAGAAAAGCTATGACCAACCTAGACAACAGATTAAAAAGCAGAAACATTACTTTGCCAACAAAGATCCATCTAGTCAAAGCTATGGTTTTTCTAGTAGTCATGTATGGATGTGAGAGTTGGACCATAAAGAAAGCTGAGCACCAAAGAACTGATGCTTCTGAACTGTGGTGTTGGATAAGACTCTTGAGAGTCCCTTGGACAGCAAGGAGATCCAACTAGTCCATCCTAAAGGAAATCAGTCCTGAGTGTTCATTGGAAGGACTGATGTTGAAGCTGAAACTCCCATACTTTGGCCACCTGATGCAAAGAACTAACTCTTTGGAAAAGACCCTGATGCTGGGAAAGATAGAAGGTGGGAGGAGAAGAGGACAACAGAGGATGAGATGGTTCGATGGCATCACTGACTCAATAGACATGAGTTTGAGCAAGCTCCAGGAGTTGGTGGTGGACAGGGAAGCCTCGCGTACTACAGTCCAAGGGGTTGCAAAGAGTCAGACATGACTGAGCAACTGAACTGAAGGGTCTAGTATCCAGGATATACAAAACCACTTAGAACTCAAATAAAACAACCCAATTGACAAGTCAATTAAAAATGGGCAATGAGGGCTTCCCTCGTGGCTCAGTGGTAAAGAATCTGCCTGCCAATGCAGGAGACATAAGTTGGATCCCTGATCCAGAAAGATCCTACATGCTGCAAAGCAACTAAGCCTGTGTGCCACTACTATTGAGCCTGTGCTCCAGAGCCTGGGAATCACGATTACTGAGCCCACGTACTACAACTACTGAAGCCCACACACCCTAGCCTGTGCCCCACAAGAAGCCACCTCAAGAGAAGCCTGAGCACCACTACTAAAGAGTAGTCCCTATTTGCTGCAACTAGAAAAAAGCCTGTGCAGCCAAAAATAAATAAAATTAATTTTTTTAAAAAATGGGCAATGAACCTGAATAGATATTTCTCCAAGGAACAAATATAAATGACCAAGAAACACATGAAAAGATGTTCAATGTCTTTAATTATTAGGGAAATGCAAATCAAAACCACAATGACATCCCAGTTCACATGTACTAGGATGACTACTCTAATCCCACCTCCCCAAGGAGAAAAGACTATTTGTCTCTTTTATTCACTGTTTTATTTCCTGAACTAGAACAGTCTCTGACACAAAGCAAGTACGTAATAAATATTTGTTAAATTAATAACAAGCTCTAGGAAACATTTCAGAGGAACCTCCAGAACTAGGAAAATATCATAGTATCCATTTTTCTCCATTGTTGGATTTGGTTATGGTTGTAAAGAGCCAACACTGCAGCTTAAAGCTTTTTGAACATGACAATTTTCTCTCTTTCTTTTTTGGGTGTCAAACTACACTAATTCTTTTTAAAAATGAAAAATAACAAGTATGAGTGAGGATGTGGGAAAATTAGAACTTTCATATGATGTTGGTGGGAATATAAAATGCAACAACTCCTGTGAATGACAGTTTGACAGTTCCTCAATAAGTTAAATGAAGAATTACAATATGATCATGTTGCTTCATTCATGGGAATATAATAAATGAAAACAGATGTTAAAACAATACTTATGGGAGTTCCCTGGTAGTCTACTGGTTAGGATTCAGCACCTTCACTGCCATGGTCCAGGTTCAATCCTTGGTTGAGGAATTGAGATCCTATAAGCCACGCGGTGCAGCCATAAAACAAAAATTCAGTAGTAATGTCCTAAAAAGAATATATTAAACACACACACACAATTGGACATGAATATTAACAGCAGCACTAATCACAATAAGCAAAAGGGGGAAACCACCAAAATGTCCACCAACTGCCGAATGTATTAACAAAATGTGATATATCCACACAATGGAATGTCATTTGGCCATAAAAAAGAACAAAGTACTGATATATAGTACAATGTGGATAAACTAAATGAAAGAAGTCAGATATCAAAGGACACATTGCATGACTCCATTTATATGAAATATCAATAATAGGCAAATCTATAGAAACAGAAACCAAATTCATAGTTACTAGGGACTAGAGGGAGCATGAATCAGGAAATGAGTGCTTAATTGAAAACAGTGTCTCATTTTGAAGTGATGAAAATATTCTAGAACCAGACAGTGGTGATGGTTATACCATATTGTGAATATATTATGCCACTGAAGTATATATACTTTAAAATGGTTTATATGGTGAATTTTATATTTTTCAATAAAAAATAAATTTTATTTCTATATATAATTAATGAACATTGATAAAATGAAAATTTTAAAACAATTCCACTTATAGTAGCATCCAAAAAATTAAATTCACAACGATAAACTTCACAAATATGTACAAAATCTATATTTTGAAAACAATAAAGCACTGCTGAGAGAAAGTAGAAGCAGTAAATTTCTCTTGCTCAGAGGGAAAGTAAAAAAAGAAGTAACTTTAAAAGAAACATATATTAAGGTCTGCATTTTGGCATAAAAGATGTCTTACAAACTGTTTTAATTGCAAGAGCTTGAAATGAATTACTTTTTCTAGTTAAGAATAAAATTTTATACATATAGGAGTCAGTAAAAAAATTGTTTCCATTAGGTTATGTATGACACATTAGTAAGGGGTAAACAAAACTGCATCATGAGAAAAAATACCTTTGGTTACCTTTCTATCACTCTCACCCTGTCAACCCAATAAAGATGGAATGGCAGCAGTGTTAAAATAAGCAATCCTGCTTAAAGTAAAACTGACCCTTTGTTGGCATCTGGACTGGAAGGCTCCTGGTGAGAAGCCACAGCTTTGGGCTTCCCTAAATGCAGTATAATCATTCCATTCTCTGGAAAACCTTGGAAGTTAAGGCCTTGCTCATGGGCTAAGAAACATGAAATTAACCAAGCCATGACAACTTGCAACCACTGGCATGAGCTTTTTTTCTTCTTCTTCTTTTCACCTGGGCTGTCATTGACAGAAGCAGAGAAAGCCTCAGAAATGCTGTGAGGATCCTTGCTGACCACGATTCTGATACTATTTTCACCACATGCAGTATTTACTGTCATAGCTGAGAGCTTTTTAAGTTTAAATGTCAATCTGAACCCCAGATCAACAGCAATCATAAAGCCACCGCATGACCTAATGAATTTAGTTTAGGAAACAGATATTGAAAGTTCAAGAAACCACATAAGGCAAATTCACCTCTTAAAAAGTTAGAAGAATATGCGACATTATAAGAGGAGAGAACTCAGAAAAATAGGACATTAGTGGGGACTTAGTATTTTAAACTGTTCTACTAAAAACTAGACCAAATTAATAACTATTGATATTATGCAAATTATTTAAAAGCATATAGATCACCAATTACTTAAGTCTAAGAGGAAAGCATCATCACACTGCAGGCCTTACTGTCACATTTAAGCATCTGCCCAGATGGCAGGGGGACAGTTTGGGGGGTCCACCAAAGGAACGCATCCACCCAGGTGGCAGGGGGACAGTTTGGGGGGGATCCACGAAAGGAACATTTCATGCAAAGATGGGCTCGATAAAGGACAGAAATGGTATGGACCTAACAGAAGCAGAAGATATTAAGAAGAGGTGGCAAGAATATACAGAAGAACTGTACAAAAAAGAGCTTCATGACCAAGATAATCACAATGGTATGATCACTGACCTAGAGCCAGACATCCTGGAATGTGAAGTCAAGTGGACCTTAGAAAGCATCACTACGAACAAAGCTAGTGGAGGTGATGGAATTCCAGTGGAGCTATTCCAAATCCTGAAAGATAATGCTGTGAAAGTGCTGCACTCAATATGCCAGCAAATTTGGACAACTCAGCAGTGGCCACAGGACTGGAAAAGGTCAGTTTTCATTCCAATCCCAAAGAAAGGCAATACCAAAGAATGCTCAAACTACCGCACAATTGCACTCATCTCACACGCTAGTAAAGTAATGCTCAAAATTCTCCAGGCCAGGCTTCAGCAATATGTGAACCATGAACTTCCTGATGTTCAAGCTGGTTTTAGAAAAGGCAGAGGAACCAGAGATCAAATTGCCAACATCTGCTGGATCATGGAAAAAGCAAGAGAGTTCCAGAAAAACATCTATTTCTGCTTTATTGACTATGCCAAAGCCTTTGACTGTGTAGATCACAATAAGCTGTGGAAAATTCTGAAAGAGATGGGAATACCAGACCACCTGACCTGCCTCTTGAGAAATCTGTATGCAGGTCAGGAAGCAACAGTTAGAACTGGTCATGGAACAACAGACTGGTTCCAAATAGGAAAAGGAGTACGTCAAGGCTGCATATTGTCACCATGTTTATTTAACTTATATGCAGAGTACATCATGAGAAATGCTGGACTGGAAGAAACACAAGCTGGAATCAAGATTGCCGGGAGAAATATCAATAACCTCAGATATGCAGATGACACCACCCTTATGGCAGAAAGTGAAGAGGAACTAAAAAGCCTCTTGATGAAAGTGAAAGTGGAGAGTGAAAAAGTTGGCTGAAGCTCAACATTCAGAAAACGAAGATCATGGCATCCAGTCCCATCACTTCATGGGAAATAGATGGGGAAACAGTGGAAACAGGTCAGACTTCATTTTTCTGGGCTCCAAAATCACTGCAGATGGTGACTGCAGCCATGAAATTAAAAGATGCTTACTCCTTGGAAGGAAAGTTATGACCAACCTAGATAGCATATTCAAAAGCAGAGACATTACTTTGCCAACAAAGGTTCGCCTAGTCAAGGCTATGGTCTTTCCTGTGGTCATGTATGGATGTGAGAGTTGGACTGTGAAGAAGGCTGAGTGCCAAAGAATTGATGCTTTTGAACTGTGGTGTTGGAAAAGACTCTTGAGAGTCCCTTGGACTGCAAGGAGATCCAACCAGTCCATTCTGAAGATCAGCCCTGGGATTTCTTTGGAAGGAATGATGCTAAAGCTGAAACTCCAGTATTTTGGCCACCTCATGCGAAGAGTTGACTCATTGGAGAAGACTCTGATGCTGGGAGGGATTGTGGGCAGGAGGAGAAGGGGACGACAGAGGATGAGATGGCTGGATGGCATCACTGACTCAATGGATGTGAGTCTGGGTGAACTCCGGGAGTTGGTGATGGACAGGGAGGCCTGGCGTACTGTAATTCATGGGGTCGCAAAGAGTCGGACATGACTGAGCAACTGATCTGATCGTACACATCTGAAATGGGAACAAAGCAACCCTGAGTGGCAGGAGGAGGATTTGGGAGCCAGGAGCCCTGACTTGGGAGTCTGCACATCAGGCACTCTGGTCGGGGCAGGAGGGGGCTGAGGGACCGTTCTCGTCCACTTGGGCCGCTGCCCCACTCCTGCCGCTGTCACCGGAGCCGGCCAGGCAACTCGAGGAGGCTCCGGACAGGTCACCCCGTCTGCTCAGGATAAACTCACGCCCCCTCTCACGCAGCCCAGCCACAGGGCACGACATCGCCCGTCTGACCGCCGCCAGGTGGAAACTGACCGGGCCGCGGCTCCGGGCGCTTCCTCTGCAACCCCTCGGCTCGGCCCGGCCGGTTCGGGGCTCCCGCTGCGGCCACAGAGCCCGAGGGCCGGGCCACTCGCTCGGCCGCCGGGACCCCGGCGAGGCGGCCTCTCCACAGCCAACGGCCACAGGCAACGGCCGCCTGCCCGCGCGCACCCGCTCCGCTGGCCCGCGTGTTCGGTGCCCGGCCCCCGACGCCCACCTGTTGGTCGCATTCGGGGCATGATTTGGTGGCCATCTTCACTTTCTTGGCTCAAGTTGCAGACAAGCTTTTCTCTGAAGGCAGCGGCAGCAGCAGCGGCTGTGGCGGCTCGGGCTTCGCCCCTTGTACCTCAGCCGCCCAGCCTCAGCCCGCCAGGTGCAGGCTAGCCGGCCCCAGGCTCTGACGGGTGAGAGCGGACGCGTCCGCAAGGTCTCTCAGAGCCTGCGGGCCGAAGGGGCGAGGCGCGACGTGCGCCGGCTCTGAGGGTCTGTGGAATAGCTGCCATTCACAGGGATCTGTTCCTCACAAGAGTACTTGGCCTGGATCTTCTGGCTGAACAATGGGTACGCCCCTCTAGGCCGGCATGGGGCCGTGGCTTGGCCGCGACTCCACAGTGCAGGGCGTCGGGCTCGACAAATGGGTCATGGTACTGAGCACAGACACGACTGGAGCAACTTAGCAGCAGTAGCAGCAGGATCATGGTGCTGTCCATGCTGTGTCTCTGAGAGGAAGATCAGATCAGATTAGATCAGTCGCTCAGTCCTGTCCGACTCTTTGCGACCCCATGAACTGCAGCACGCCAGGCCTCCCTATCCATCACCAGCTATCGGAGGTCACTCAGACTACATTCATCGAGTCAGTGATGCCATCCAGCCATCTCATCCTCTGTCGTCCCCTTCTCCTCCTGCCCACAATCCCTCCCAGCATCAGAGTCTTCTCCAATGAGTCAACTCTTCGCATGAGGTGGCCAAAATACTGGAGTTTCAGCTTTAGCATCATTCCTTCCAAAGAAATCCCAGGGCTGATCTCCTTCAGAATGGACCGGTTGGATCTCCTTGCAGTCCAAGGGACTCTCAAGAGTCTTTTCCAACACCACAGTTCAAAAGCATCAGTTCTTCGGCGCTCAGCCTTCTTCACAGTCCAGTTCTCACATCCATACATGACCACAGGAAAGACCATAGCCTTGACTAGGCAAACCTTTGTTGGCAAAGTGATGTCTCTGCTTTTGAATATGCTATCTAGGTTGGTCATAACTTTCCTTCCAAGGAGTAAGCGTCTTTTAATTTCATGGCTGCAGTCACCATCTGCAGTGATTTTGGAGCCCAGAAAAATAAAGTCTGACACTGTTTCCACTGTTTCTCCATCTATTTCCCATGTAGTGATGGGACCAGATGCCATGATCTTCGTTTTCTGAATGTTGAGCTTTAAGCTAACCTTTTCACTCTCCTCTTTCACTTTCATCAAGAGGCTTTTTAGTTCCTCTTCACTTTCTGCCATACGGGTGGTATCATCTGCATATCTGAGGTTATTGATATTTCTCCCGGCAATCTTGATTCCAGCTTGTGTTTCCTCCAGTCCAGCATTTCTCATGATGTACTCTGCATATAAGTTAAATAAACATGGTGACAATATACAGCCTTGACGTACTCCTTTTCCTATTTGGAACCAGTCTGTTGTTCCATGACCAGTTCTAACTGTTGCTTCCTGACCTGCATACAGATTTCTCAAGAGGCAGATCAGGTGGTCTGGTATTCCCATCTCTTTCAGAATTTTCCAGTTTATTGTGATCTACACAGTCAAAGGCTTTGGCATAGTCAATAAAGCAGAAATAGATGTTTTTCTGGAACTCTCTTGCTTTTTCCATGATCCAGCAGATGTTGGCAATTTGATCTCTGGTTCCTCTGCCTTTTCTAAATCCAGCTTGAATATCAGGAAGTTCACGGTTCACATATTGCTGAAGCCTGGCTTGGAGAATTTTGAGCATTACTTTACTAGCGTGTGAGATGAGTGCAATTGTGCGGTAGTTTGAGCATTCTTTGACATTGCCTTTCTTTGGGATTGGAATGAAAACTGACCTTTTCCAATCTTGTGGCCACTGCTGAGTTGTCCAAATTTGCTGGCATATTGGGTGCAGCACTTTCACAGCATCATCTTTCAGGATTTGGAATAGCTCCACTGGAATTCCATCACCTCCACTAGCTTTGTTCGTAGTGATGCTTTCTGAGACCCACTTGACTTCATATTCCAGGATGTCTGGCTCTAGGTCAGTGATCACACCATCATGATTATCTGGGTCGTGAAGATCTTTTTTGTACAGTTCTTCTGTGTTTTCTTGCCACCTCTTCTTAATATCTTCTGCTTCTGTTAGGTCCATACCGTTTCTGTCCTTTATTGAGCCCATCTTTGCATGAAATGTTCCTTTGGTATCTCTGATTTTCTTGAAGAGATCCCTAGTCTTTCCCATTCTGTTGTTTTCCTCTATTTCTTTGCATTGATCACTGAAGAAGGCTTTCTTATCTCTTCTTGCTATTCTTTGGAACTCTGCATTCAGATGTTTATATCTTTCCTTTACTCCTTTGCTTTTCGCTTCTCTTCTTTTCACAGCTATTTGCAAGGCCTCCCCAGACAACCATTTTGCTTTTTTGCATTTCTTTTCCATGGGGATGGTCTTGATCCCTGTCTCCTGTACAATGTCACGAACCTCATTCCATAGTTCATTGGGCACTGTATCTATCAGATCTAGGCCCTTAAATCTATTTCTCACTTCCACTGTATAATCATAAGAGATTTGATTTAGGTCATACCTGAATGGTCTAGTGGTTTTCCCTACTTTCTTCAATTTAAGTCTGAATTTGGCAATAAGGAGTTCATGGTCCGAGCCACAGTCAGCTCCTGGTCTTGTTTTTGCTGATTGTATAGAGCTTCTCCATCTTTACCTGCAAAGAATATAATCAATCTGATTTCGGTGTTGACTATCTGGTGATGTCCATGTATAGAGTCTTCTCTTGTGTTGTTGGAAGAGGGTATTTGCTATGACCAGTGCATTTTCTTGGCAAAACTCTGTTAGTCTTTGCCCTGCTTCATTCCGTATTCCAAGGCCAAATTTGCCTGTTACTCCAGGTGTTTCTTGACTTCCTACTTTTGCATTCCAGTCCCCTATAATGAAAAGGACATCTTTTTTGGGAGTTAGTTCTAAAAGGTCTTGTAGGTCTTCATAGAACCGTTCAACTTCAGCTTCTTCAGCGTTACTGGTTGGGGCATAGACTTGGATTACTGTGACATTGAATGGTTTGCCTTGGAAACGAACAGAGATCATTCCGTCGTTTTTGAGATTGCATCCAAGTACTGCATTTCGGACTCTTTTGTTGACCATGATGGCCACGCCATTTCTTCTGAGGGATTCCTGCCCATAGTAGTAGATATAATGGTCCTCTGAGTTAAATTCACCCATTCCAGTCCATTTTGAGAGGAAGAAGAGAGAGTGAAAAGCAGGTGGAGAGTGAGGTGCTTGGCACAGATCCTGATGTTTGATAAACTTGAGTTTCGCTAGTCTAATCATTTAGGAATTGGAGTAGAGATGTCATTAATGCCCTGGACCCAGGGTTGGGGATTAAAAATTCATTCGTTTAACGAATAATTGCCTAAGGCCTACTATCGGGCAAATTTGAATAATATGCAATTTGTCTGCCCTCAAACACCATCTAGCTGTTTGTTTTATTTTTTTTAATTTAATTTTATTTTTTAATTTTACAGTATTGTATTGGTTTTGCCATATATTGAAATGATTCCACCACAGCATCTAGCTGTTTAGATCTGTTACTACTTAAGAGCCCACAGTGAAAGACCAATTTGTTTTAAATTCATCATGTATTTTTAAGAAAAAAAAATTACTCATAAAATGAAGTGAAAAAAATATATACAAAATACAAGTTCATTTTTTAAATGTGGAATTCAACAGCCATAAAGTTACACTTAAAAAATTACATTTCAACAATCGGAGTAAACATAACAAAGAAAATAATTTAAAGTAAACTTCATTCTGACAAAATTTGCCAATGAGCATTTATTACAATGGGTATCGCACTGATAGCTGTTCTACAATTTTAAGGAAAGCAAAGGCACTAGTGAAATTTCTATTCTAGATGTTAATGCCTGTAAGCACACCTTGAATGAAGACAATGTATATAAATATTTAAAGTTTTCAATGTGACAAGTAAGGTTGTTTCTTGTTTAGTCATTTACCTAAATGAGTTTGGATTGATAAAAGCACCACTTGTAGAGAAAATTTTACGACGAAACCATCTCTGGGGTTCTCTTGGCAGGAAAACTATCTTAAACCATTAAACTATGTTAATGGTGATGGCAGAATAGATTTTAAAGCAATTTTAGTACATTCATGATTCATTCTTACCCTTTCTCCAAAATGAACTGATGATGTAGTTTCATAATTCATATTCGGAGGAGAGGCCCCCTCAGAAAGGAGCACGAGGCTTTAGAGGGGATGAAGGGAGAGAGATTTGGACCCCAAATTTTCTCCCTGTTCTTTGGCTTCTGTGTGGTCCCAGACGATATGCCTTATCCAGCTTCAAGGCTGCTGACAGACAGCTGGAAATGACACAGGAGCCTCAAAAGAAGCCTGACCCCAGCCAGCCCCTACTGTTCAGGAAGGCGTTCACCCATCACATGCTGATGGTGGGACGGAACAGGGAGAAGGGCTGGGGTCAGCCCCAAATCCAGCCCTTCCAAAACCTCACCCTACTCTCGGCCCGCTCGGCTCTCCACTACTCCCTGCAGCTCTTCGAAGACCTGAAGGCGTTCAAAGGCGGGGGACCAGTGAGTGTGCCTCTTCCGACCTTGGCTCAACATGGAACTCATGCTGTGTTCAGCTCTGTGCCTCTGCCTACAGTTTTGACAAAGCTGAGTTGTTGGAGTGGATCCGCTGGCTGGTGAAAGAAGACAAGGACTGGGTTCCTGAGGGCATGGGCTCCAGCCTCTAATGTGCGGCTGATAGTAATCCGGAAGGAGCTCTCGCTACCTGTCTGCAATCTTCCCTGGATATGCCTTGAGCCCTGTCTCCCTCCTGGAGGATCCATCCTTCATCTGAGCCTGGGTAGGTGGGGTCAATGACTGCAAGATGAGGGAAAATTAAGTGCCCACCGTGATTGTGCAGCAGGAGGCACAAAAGAAGGGCTGCAAACAGGTCCTCTGGCTATACGGGCCTGACCTCTAATTCATCGAGGTGGGCACCATGAACATCTTCGTCTTCTGGACCCACAGCGATGGGGTGCTGGAACTGGTAATCCCGCCACTGGACCGTGTCATCCTGCCTTGATTAGTCCGACAGTCTGCTGGACCTGGCTCGGACCTGGGATGAGTTCCAGATGGTGGAGTGTAAGATCACCATGAATGTGTTCCTGCAGGCGCTGGAGGACTGTCGGGTTTGAGGAGTCTGTGGTTCAGGAACTGCTTGTCAGGTCTGCCATGTGCATTGAATCCTATACCAAGGCAAGAATTTCCACATTCCCACTAAGGAAAATGGGGCTGAGCTTATCCTCCACTTCCACAAGGAGCTGAAGGCGGTCCAGTACGGATCAAAAGCCCACAAAAGGATGTTCCCGGTGCAATGCTGCAGACTATGCCGAACCACTCACTCCAGGGACCACCGACCTGTAGCATCCACCCCAGTTGGACCTTCACCTCCGTACCAATGACTCACCTGAAGTGATATGAAATAAAAGACGGAGGAACCTAGGTCTCTGGTACCCCTACATTACATTCCCAAAGTCATAAGGGCCTGACTCAGGCATCTTGGCCTCTAGTCCTGCCACTCAGGCCTTGGGGACCTGTACTGCCCTCTGCTCCGTATTGTGTGGTCAAGGATTGTGGGGTCAAGATGTTTATGAAACACCTTGACCCTAAATCTGCATCTCTGTCTTCAGACTGGATCTCCCCAGGGCTGTCATTGATTTTTTCCTTTAGCTGCAATTTTGAAAAAAAAAAAAAAAAAGCCAAGGAACAAGAAAAGAAATTCATATTCAATCCTAATGAGTAGCTAGATCTGACAATTTATCCAAGAGAGTAATGGTTAGAATTTAAAATGTCTTTCAGTGAAATAAATTGATTCCAGATCCATGATTTTCCTGTATGGGGATCTTCTTTTGAGGTAAAGTGCAATTCAAACTGTTCTATAATGTTTGTATAATATTTAATTATAATTTTTCACATATGTGCAATGTCAAGTTCATAGTCTCTTTCACTGATAATTATTGTTAGAATATGAAATAACAATACATGTTCTTCCAACTTTCTAACTTAAATTTTTGTTCTTCAGTCTTAACTGCTGTACTTGCATTCCTCCCTTCCACTGATACATTAAAATCCAAAAAGCTTCCCTGATGGCTCAGATAGTTAAGAATCTGAGACCTGGGTTTGATCCCTGGTCAGGTAGATCCCCTGGAGAAGGGAATGACTACTCACTCCAGTACTCTTGCCTGGAGGATTCCATGGACAGAGGAGCCTGGTGGGTTACAGTCCATGGGGTCACAAAGAGTTGGACACAACTAAGCTACTAACACTTGCACTTCATTCCTTTCATCCTTCACAAAATACTAGCAAACCAAATTTAGCAACATATTGAAAGATTTATATGTCATGACCCAAATGAGAATTATTCTCAGAACTCAGGATGTTCAACATACAAAAACCATTCAGTGGAATAAACCACAGGGGTAACAGCAACAAAATGGTGGAATAGGAGTTTTCTACCATCCTCTCTTCAAAGAACACTAGTTTTCACAACACGCACAAGTGAGGGTATCTTTGTAGAAGTCCAGGGGTCCAATGAAGAAGTTCTAGCACATCCTTGGAGCAAAAAGCAAATCCAAGACTGGACTCACTAAAGACCAAAAAAGCAGTTTTACATTATTTGTGCTATTCCTCCCTCAGTGTAGCACGTCTCAGAGGCAAAAGAGACCTCCTAGGGCTGAAATTTCTTTCACAGCAGCAAGTGAGAGCATGTGAGTGAGTGCCCAGTCTCTCCCCCAGCTGTGCAGGACACTCCCAAAGAGGCCTACTTCTTTCTGGCCCTACCCAGAATATGAGGTAAGTTACACAGTTAAGAGTGGGGAGAGGCTGGGAACACAGTAGGTAGTGCTTGGAATGAATCAACGAGATGTGAATTCTTCTGTTTTGTAGACTCTGTTAGAGGATCACCCACAAACCTCTCAAGAGGCTTTACCAGCAGATCCCCCCAACTGGCCCCAAAGGCATTCCCAACACTCTCCACACCTCACCCACACAGTCTTCTGCCTTGCAACCAAGCATTCTGTGTGTGCCCCTGAGGTGGCAAGTACAAGCATTTGCAGAAAGCTTGTAAGTACATGCAGAAAGCTGGCTCAACTCTGCAAGACTGTGAGAAAGCAAACAAACTTCAACATTTCCCGATAGCTCAGTTGGTAAAGAATGTGCCTGCAATGCAGGAGATCCCGGTTCGATTCCTGGGTTGGGAAGATCCCCTGGAGAAGGGAAAGGCTACACACTCCAGCATTCTGGCCTAGAGAATTCCATGGACTGTATAGTCCATGGGGTCACAAACAGTCATGAGCAACTAAGCGACTTTCATTTTCTTAGGAAAAGCAAAATTGATTCTGACAGTTCAAGGTCTAGACTGAATCATGAAGAAATTAAACATTTGAACAAACCAGTAACAAGCACGAAGGTTGAATTAGTAATTTTAAAAACTTCCCAAATAGAAAAGCTTAGGATGAGATGGTTTCATTAGTAAATTCTACCAAACATTTAAAAAATTAATTCCAGTCATTCTCAAATTCTTGCAAAAAATTGAAGGCAAAGAAATACTTCTAAACTTATTTTAGAAGGCCAGCATTACCCTGACATCAAAACAAGAAAGGAAAACTAGAAAAAAACAGTGCAATATCCCTGAAAAACATAAATGTAAAAATCCTCAGCAGGGGGAGGAGCTAAGATGGCAGAGGAATAGGACGGGGAGAACACTTTCTCTTCCACAAATTCATCAAAAGAACATTTAAACGCCGAGTAAATTCCACAAAACAACTTCTGAATGCCGGCAGAGGACATTAGGCACCCAGAAGAGCAACCCATTGCCTTCGAAAGGAGGTAGGAAAAATATAAAAGACAAAAAAAAGAGACAAAAGAGGGAGGGACGGACCTCTGTCCGGGAAAGGAGTCTTAAAAAGAGAGAAGTTTCCAAACACCAAGAAACATTCTCACTGCCGAGTCTGTGCCGAACCTGGGAAGCACAGAGGGCAACATAACAGGGAGGAGAAATAAACAATTAAAACCCACAGATTAGGAGCCCTGTGGTAATCCCCCCAGCGGAGAAGCAGCGCAGACACCTGCATCCGCCATTAGCAAGGGGGGCTGGGCAGGGAGGCATGGCGCAGGCTGCATCACTTAGAGTAAGGATCTGGCCTGAATATCCCGAGCGCTTCCTGAGTGTAATAATTTGGGCTAGCAAACCAGACTGTGGGATATCTACCACGCGAAAAGCCAGCCCTAACCTAAGACACTGCCAGGCCCACGCATGGAACAAAGGACTGTACAGAGATAGCCGGCTGCAGACCGTCCCCCTCCTGTGACAGGCCCCAGAGCCAGAGGGGGCAATCGCAGCCCCAGAGAGACATTATCTACAAAACTGTAAGCAGTCATCTTTGCTAACTAAGACTTCTTGGGGCGGGCTCTGAACAATCAACATCTGCTTGAGAAGGTGCGCCGGTTGTACACCTAGAAAACCGAGCGGCGAGGAGGCGATAAGTCACAGAAGCTGCACTCAACACCTCATCACCTGCGCTGCTCGGATCTGCGAAGGGCACAAAACGCAGGCCCAACTGAACCTGGGCCTCTGAGAACTACACGAGTGCCTGAACTTGAGCGGCTTAGACCTGGGAGGGGCAAGCAGCCCAGGGCCAGCCGCGGATGGTTCCCGGAGCAACCTAGAGTCTGAGCAGTGTGGGCAGAAAGGCTACATGTGCCGTGAGTGGGGGCAGGCCCAGTGTGGCTGAGGCACTGTGAGCACACGCCAGTGTTATTTATTTGCAGCGTCCCTCCCTCCCCACAGCGCAACTGAACAAGTGAGCCTAAAAAAAAAAAAACAAAAAAGGTGTCCACCACCACCCTCTTTGTATCAGGGCGGAAATCAGACACTGAAGAGACCAGCAAACAGAAGAAGCTACAACAGAGGGAAGCGCCGTGGAAGCGACAGGCAATAAACTAAAACCCATTGGTTAGTACCAACTTCATAGGAAGGGGCCTATAGATCTTGAGAAATATAAGCCGTAACAAGGAACTAGCCGATAATGAACTGAACCCACAATACCCACAACAATATCAGAGAAAATCCTATGTATATTTTTACTATTTTTGCCATCATTCTTTCTTTCTTTTTTAAATTAAAAAAAATTTTTTAAATCCTCTATTACTCCTTTAATTTTCACTTTTATAACCTTCTATTACTTTTTAAAATAAATAAATAAATAAAAGACCCTTAAAAAAAAAAAACTTCATATATATATTTTTTATAACTTTTGTGATTTTTTTTTCTTTTCTTTAACATTGTATTTTTGAAATTCCAAACTGCTCTAGATTTTTAATTTTAGCTTTTTGGTATTTGTTATCAATTTTGTACCTATTTTTTTAAATAACTTTTGTGACTTTTGTTTTTCCTCTCTCTTTCTATCTCTTCATCTTTTCTTTAACATTGTATTCCTGAAATTCCAAATTCTACTCTAGATCTTTAATTTATGCTTTCTGGTATTAGTTATCAATTTGTACCTATATCTTCTTTATAATTTTTGTGACTTTGATTTTGCTTTCTCTCTTTTTTTATCTTCTCTATCTTTCTTTTTCTTCTTCTTTTCTTTAACATTGTATTTATGAAATTCCAAACTCTACTCTAGTTTTTTAACTTTTGCTTTTTGGTATTTGTTATCAATTTTGTACCTATATTTTCTTATAACTTTTGTGACTCTTTTTCTTTTTCTCTCTTTCTTTTCCTTCTTCTTTTCTTTAATATTTTATTTTTGAAACTCCAAACTCTACTCTAGATTTTTAATTTTTGCTTTTAGGTATTTGTTACCAATTTTGTATCTTTAAGAACCCAATCTTCAGTACCCATTTTTTACTAGGGAGCGAGATTACTGGCTTGACTGCTCTCTCTGCCTCCGGACTCTCCTTTTTCTCCACCAGGTCACCTGCATCTCCTCCCTAACCCCTCTCTACTCTACCCAACTCTGTGAATTTCTGTGTGTTCCAAATGATGGAAAACACTTAGGGAACTGATTACTGACTGGATCTGTCTCTCTCCTTTTCATTCCCTCCTTTTATCCTCCTGAACACCTCTGTCTCCTTCCTCCCTCTTCTCTTCTCTGTATAACTCCGTGAACATCTCTGAGCGGTCCAGTTGTGGAGTGCACATAAGGAAATGATTACTGGTTAGCCCGCTCTCTCCTCTATTGATTCCACCACATCTCATTTGGGTCACCTCTAACTCCCTCCTCCCTCTTCTCTTCCCCATGTAACGCTGTGAGGCTCTCTGGGTGACCCACTCGGTGGAGAAACTTTTCATCTTTAACCTAGATGTTTTATCAATGGTGCTGTATAGAAGGAGAAGTTTTGAGACTACTGTAAAAATAAGAGTGATAACTGGAAGCAGGAGGCTTAAGTCCAAAACCTGACTCCAGGGAACATTAATTGACAGGAGCTCATCAAATGCCTCCATACCTACACTGAAACCAAGCACCACACAAGGGCCAACAAGTTCCACGGCAAGACATACCAAACAAATTCTCCAGCAACACAGGAACACAGCCCTGAGCTCCAATATACAGACTACCCAAAGTGACCCCAAAATCATAGACATCTCATAACTCATTACTGGACACTTCACTGCACTCCAGAGAGAAGAAATCCAGGTCCATCCACCAGAACACCGACACAAGCTTCCCTAACCAAGAAACCTTGACAAGCCACCTGTACAAACCCACACACAGTGAGGAAACACCACAATAAAGAGAACTCCACAAACTGCCAGAATACAGTAAGGACAACCCAAACTCAGCAATTTAAACAAGATGAAGAGACAGAAGAATACCCAGCAGGTAAAGCAACAGGATAAATGCCCACCAAACCAAACCAAAGAGGAAGAAATAGCGAATCTACCTGATAAAGAATTCCGAATAATGATAGTGAAATTAATCCAAAATCTGGAAATCAAAATGGAATCACAGATAAATAGCCTGGAGAAAAGGATTGAGAAGATGCAAGAAAGGTTTAACAAGGACCTAGAGGAAATAAAAAAGAGTCAATATATAATGACTAATGCAATAAATGAGATCCAAAACACTCTTGAGGCAACAAATAGAACAACAGAGGCAGAAGATAGGATTAGTGAATTAGGAGATAGAATGGTAGAAATAAATGAATCAAAGGAGAAAAAAGAAAAACGAATTAAAAGAAATGAGGACAATCTCAGAGACCTCCAGGACAATATTAAACATTACAACATTCGAATCATAGGAGTCCCAGAAGAAGAAGACAAAAAGAAAGACCATGAGAAAATACTTGAGGAGATAATAGTTGAAAACTTCCCTAAAATGGGGAAGGAAATAATCACTCAAGTCCAAGAAACCCAGAGAGTCCCAAATAGGATAAACCCAAGGCGAAACACCCCAAGACACATATTAATCAAATTAACAAAGATCAAACACAAAGAACAAATATTAAAAGCAGCAAGGGAAAAACAACAAATAACACACAAGGGAATTCCCATAAGGATAACAGCTGATCTTTCAATAGAAACTCTCCAAGCCAGGAGGGAATGGCAAGACATACTTAAAGTGAAGAAAGAAAATAACCTACAGCCCAGTTTATTGTACCCAGCAAGGATCTCATTCAAATATGAAGGAGAAATCAAAAGCTTTACAGACAAGCAAAAGCTGAGGGAATTCAGCACCACCAAACCAGCTCTCCAACAAATACTAAAGGACATTCTCTAGACAGGAAACACAAAAAGGGTATATAAACTCGAACCCAAAACAATAAAGTAAATGGCAACGGGATCATACTTATCAATAATTACCTTAAATGTAAATGGGTTGAATGCCCCAACCAAAAGACAGAGACTGGCCGAATGGATACAAAACAAGACCCCTACATATGTTGTCTACAAGAGACCCACCTCAAAACAGGGGACACATACAGACTGAAAGTGAAGGGCTGGAAAAAGATTTTCCATGCAAATAGAGACCAAAAGAAAGCAGGAGTAGCAATACTCATATCAGATAAAATAGACTTTAAAACAAAGGCTATGAAAAGAGACAAAGAAGGTCACTACATAATGATCAAAGGCTCAATCCAAGAAGAGGATATAACAATTATAAACATATATGCACCCAACATAGGAGCACCACAATATGTAAGACAAATACTAACAAGTATGAAAGGAGAAATCAACAATAACACAATAATAGTGGGAGACTTTAATACCCCACTCACACAAATGGATAGATCAACTAAACAGAAAATTAACAAGGAAACACAAACTTTAAATGATACGATAGACCAGTTAGACCTAATTGATATCTATAGGACATTTGATCCCAAAACAATGAATTTCACCTTTTCTCAAGCACACATGGAACCTTCTCCAGGATAGATCACATCCTGGGCCGTAAATCTAGCCTTGGAAAGTTCAGAAAAATTGAAATCATTCCAAGCATCTTTTCTGACCACAATGCAGTAAGATTAGATCTCAATAACAGGAGAAAAACTATTAAAAATTCTAACATATGGAGGCTGAACAACACGCTGCTGAGTAACCAACAAATCACAGAAGAAATCAAAAAAGAAATCAAAATCTGCATAGAAATGAATGAAAATGAAAACACAACAACCCAAAACCTGTGGGACACTGTAAAAGCAGTCCTAAAGGGAAAGTTCATAGCAATACAGGCATACCTCAAGAAACAAGAAAAAAGTCAAATAAATAACCTAACTCTACACCTAAAGCAACTAGAAAAGGAAGAAATGAAGAACCCCAAGGTTAGTAGAAAGAAAGAAATCTTTAAAATTAGGGCAGAAATAAATGCAAAAGAAACAAAAGAGACCATAGCAAAAATCAACAAAGCCAAAAGCTGGTTCTTTGAAAGGGTAAACAAAATTGACAAACCATTAGCCAGACTCATCAAGAAACAAAGGGAGAAAAATCGAATCAATAAAATTAGAAATGAAAATGGAGAGATCACAACAGACAACACAGAAATACAAAGGATCATAAGAGACTACTATCAGCAATTATATGGCAATAAAATGGACAACATGGAAGAAATGGACAAATTCTTAGAAAAGTACAACTTTCCAAAACTGGATCAGGAAGAAATAGAAAATCTTAACAGACCCATCACAAGCACGGAAACTGAAACTGTAATCAGAAATCTTCCAGCAAACAAAAGCCCAGGTCCAGACGGCTTCACAGCTGAATTCTACCAAAAATTTAGAGAAGAGCTAACACCTATCCTACTCAAACTGTTCCAGAAAATTGCAGAGGAAGGTAAACTTCCAAACTCATTCTATGAGGCCACCATCACCCTAATACCAAAACCAGACAAAGATGCCACAAAAAAAGAAAACTACAGGCCAATATCACTGATGAACATAGATGCAAAAATCCTTAACAAAATTCTAGCAATCAGAATCCAACAACACATTAAAAAGATCATACACCATGACCAAGTGGGCTTTATCCCAGGAATGCAAGGATTCTTCAATATCCTCAAATCAATCAACGTAATACACCACATTAACAAACTGAAAAATAAAAACCACATGATTATCTCAATAGATGCAGAGAAAGCCTGTGACAAAGTTCAACATCCATTTATGATAAAAACTCTCCAGAAAGCAGGAATAGAAGGAACATACCTCAACATAATAAAAGCTATATATGACAAACCTACAGCAAACATTTTCCTCAATGGTGAAAAATTGAAAGCATTTCCTCTAAAGTCAGGAACAAGACAAGGATGCCCACTTTCACCATTACTATTCAACATAGTTTTGGAAGTTTTGGCCACAGCAATCAGAGTAGGAAAAGAAATAAAAGGAATCCAAATTGGAAAAGAAGAAGTAAAACTCTCACTGTTTGCAGATGACATGATCCTCTACATAGAAAACCCTAAAGACTCCACCAGAAAATTACTAGAACTAATCAATGAATATAGTAAAGTTGCAGGATATAAAATCAACACACAGAAATTCCTTGCATTCCTGTACACTAATAATGAGAAAATAGAGAAATTAAGGAAACAATTCCATTCACCATTGCAATGAAAAGAATAAAATACTTAGAAATATATCTACCTAAAGAAACTAAAGACCTATATATAGAAAACTATAAAACACTGGTGAAAGAAATCAAAGAGGACACTAATAGATGGAGAAATATACCATGTTCATGGATTGGCAGAATCAATATAGTGAAAATGAGTGTACTACCCAAAGCAATTTATAGATTCAATGCAATCCCCATCAAGCTACTAACGGTATTCTTCACAGAGCTAGAACAAATAATTTCTCAATTTGTATGGAAATACAAAAAACCTCGAATAACCAAAGCTATCTTGAGAAAGAAGAATGGAACTGGAGGAATCAACCTGCCTGACTTCAGGCTCTACTACAAAGCCACAGTCATCAAGACAGTATGGTACTGGCACAAAGACAGAAATATAGATCAATGGAACAAAATAGAAAGCCCAGAGATAAATCCGCGCACATATGGACACCTTATCTTTGACAAAGGAGGCAAGAATATACAATGGATTAAAGACAATCTCTTTAATAAGTGGTGCTGGGAAAACTGGTCAAACACTTGTAAAAGAATGAAACTAGAGCACTTTCTAACACTATGCACAAAAATAAACTCAAAATGGATTAAAGATCTAAACGTAAGACCAGAAACTATAAAACTTCTAGAGGAGAACATAGGCAAAACACTCTCTGACATACATCACAGGAGGATCCTCTATGACCCACCTCCCAGAATATTGGAAATAAAATAAAAAATAAACAAATGGGACCTAATTACACTTAAAAGCTTCTGCACAACAAAGGAAACTATAAGCAAGGTGAAAAGACAGCCTTCAGAATGGGAGAAAATAATAGCAAATGAAGCAACAGACAAACAACTAATCTCAAAAATATACAAGCAACTCCTACAGCTCAATTCCAGAAAAATGAATGACCCAATCAAAAAATGGGCCAAAGAACTAAATAGACATTTCTCCAAAGAAGACATACAGATGGCTAACAAACACATGAAAAGATGCTCAACATCACTCATTATCAGAGAAATGCAAATCAAAACCACTATGAGGTACCATTTCATGCCAGTCAGAATGTCTGCAATCCAAAAGTCTACAAGCAATAAATGCTGGAGAGGGTGTGGAGAAAAGGGAACCCTCTTACACTGTTGGTGGGAATGCAAACTAGTGCATCCACTATGGAGATTCCTCAAAAAACTGGGAATAGAACTGCCTTATGATCCAGCAATCCCACTGCTGGGCATACACACTGAGAAAACCAGAATTGAAAGAGACACGTGTACCCCAATGTTCATCGCAGCACTGTTTATAATAGCCAGGACATGGAAGCAACCTAGATGTCCATCAGCAGATGAATGGATAAAGAAAGCTGTGGTACATATACACATGGAGTATTACTCCACCATTAAAAAGAATACATTTGAATCAGTTCTAATGAGGTGGATGAAACTGGAGCCTATTATACAGAGTGAAGTAAGCCAGAAAGAAAAACACCAATACAGTATACTAATGCATATATATGGAATTTAGAAGGATGCTAACAATAACCCTGTATACAAGACAGCAAAAGAGACACTGATGTATAGAACAGTCTTTTGGACTCTGGGAGAGGGAGAGGGTGGGATGATTTGGGAGAATGGCATTGAAATAAGTATAATATCATATATGAAGCGAGTCTCCAGTCCAGGTTCAATGCCTGATACTGGATGCCTGGGGCTGGTGCACTGGGACGACCTAGAGGGATGGTATGGGGAGGGAGGAGGGAGGTGGGAGGAGGGTTCAGGATGGGGAACACATGTATACCTGTGGCAGATTCATTTTGATGAATGGCAAAAGCAATACAATATTGTAAAGTTAATAAAATAAAAATAAAATTTAAAAATCCTCAGCAAAATATTAGGAATATGAATTCAACAGCATAGTAAAAGGATTATATGGTGATGATCAAGTGGATTTTAACCCTGAGATTCAACATATACAAATCAATAATGCTGATACACCATTTCAACACATTCAAGGAGGAAAATCATATGGTCATCTCAGATGCAGAAAAGGCATTTGCCAAAATTCATCATCCTTTCATGATAAACTCTCAACAAATTAGGTATAATAATAATAAAGGCCACATATAATAAGCCCATAGCTAATAACTTTGTTGCTGTTATTGTTCAACCATTCAGTTGTGTCTCTTTGTGACACCATAGACTGCAGCATGCCAGGCTTCCCTGTCCTTCACTAGCTCCCAGAGTTTACTCAAGCTCATGTTCATTGAGTCAATGATGCCATCCAACCATCGCATCCTCTGTCATCCCCTTCTCCTGCCTTTGATCTTTCCCAGCATTAGGGTCTTTTCCAATGAGTCAGCTTTTCGCATCAGATGGCCAAATTATTGGAGTTTCAGCTATAGCATCAGTCTTTCCAATGAATATTCAGGGTTGATTTCCTTTAAGGATTGACTGGTTTGATCTCCTTGTTGTCTAAGGGACTCTCAAGAGTCTTTTCCAGCACCACAGCTTGAAAGCATCTATTTTTCTGTGCTCAGCTGTCTTTATGGTCCAACTCTCACATTCATACAAGACTACTGGAAAAACTATAGCTTAACTGTATGGACTTTTGTCATTCCTCTTTCCCCTGGGTCCTTGTGCACACAAGGTTTTGTGTCCTCCAAAAGTCTCTGTTTTCCCCAATCCTGTGGAATTTCTGTAACCAAATCCCACTGACCTTCAAAACGGGATTCCCAGTCCCTTTGCCCTATTTTGGGAAGTCTAATGTGGGGCTTAGAACCTTCACAACCATGCGAGAACTTCTTTGGTATAATTGTTCTCCAGTTTGTGGGTCACCCACTCAGTGGCTCTATGGTAGAGCTAATGGTGACCTCTTCCAAGAGGACTTATGCCACCACTCCACGCATCCCAAGACTACTGCTGCCCGTGCCCATCCCTGCAGCAGGCCACTGCTGACCCATGCTTCTGTGGGAAACCCTCAAACATTCACAGGCAGGTCTGGTTCAGTCTCATGCTGGGGTCACTGATCCTTTTCCCTGGGTACTGGTGAGCACAAGTTTTTATCTGTCCCCTCTGAGAGTCTCTGGTAGGTATGGGATTTGATTTTAATGAAATTGCAGCCCTCCTACCATCTTGTTGTGGCTTCTCCTTTGTCCTTAGACATGGGGTATCTTTTTTTGGTGGGTTCCAACCTAATCCTGTCCACGGTTGTTCACCAGCTAGTTGCAATTTTGTTGTTTTCACAGGAGAAGATGAGAGCACATTCTTCTAATCTGTTGTCTGCATCAAAACTAGCTAATATCATACTCAACAGTAAAAAGTGAAAAGCTTTTCCCCTAAGATCAGGCCAAGACAAGGGTGCCCACTCTCTCCACTTCTATTCAACATGGTACTGGAAGTCCTAACCAGAGCAATTAAATGAGAAAAAGATATATAGCCTACATAAATAGAAATTATTTTTGGAAAATTCTTAAAGAGATGGGAATAACAGACCACCTAACCTGTCTCCTGAGAAACCTGTAGGCAGGTCAAGAAACAGCAGCTGGAACTGAACAAAGAACAACAGACTGGTTCAGAATTGAGAAAGGAGTACGTCAAGGCTCTGTATTGCCACCCTGCTTATTTAACTTATATGAAGAGTTATATAAGTTAACATATATAATATAAACTTAAATAAGTTATGTAATATCATGTGAAATGCCAGGCTGAATGAAGCACAAACTGGAATCATGATTGCCAGGAGAAATGTCAACAACCTCAGATATGCAGATGATACTACCCTAATGGCAGAAAGTAAAGAGGAACTAAAGAGCCTCTTGATGAAGGTGAAAGAGGAGAGTGAAAAGGCTGGCTGAAAATGCAACATTCAAAAAATGAAGATCATGGCATCAGGTTCCATCACATCATAGCAGATAGATGAGGAAACAATGGAAACAGTGACAGACTTTATTTTCTTGGGCTCTAAAATCACTTCGAATAGTGACTTCAGCCATGAAATTAAAAGACACTTGTTTCTTGAAAGAAAAGCTATGACAAACCTAGACAGCTCATTAAAAAGCAGAGGCATCACTTTGCCAACAAAGGTCCATATAGTCAAAGCTGTGGTTTTTCCAGTAGTCATGTAAGGATGTGAGAGTTGGACCACAAAGAAAGCTGAGTGCCAAAGAATTGATGCTTTTGAACTGTGGTGTTGGAGGAGACTCTTAAGAGTCCCTTGGACTGCAAGGAGATCAGTCCGTCCTAAAGGAAATCAACCCTGAATTTTCATTGGGAAGACTCATGCTGAAGCTGAAACTCCAATACTTTGGCCACCTGATGCGAAAAACTGACTCATTGGAAAAGACCCTGATGCTAGGAAAGATTGAAGGCAGGAAGAGAAGGGGATGACAGAGGATAAGATGGTTGGATAGCATCACCAATTCGATGGACATGAGTTTGAGCTAACTCCAGGAGACAGTGAAGGACAGGGAAGCCTGATGTGCTACAGTCCATGGGGTCACAAAGAGTTGGACACGACTGGGAGACTGAACAACAAAAATAAATAGTAAAGGAATAAGAAAATCTGTCTCTGTTTGCAGACAACATGATCTTTTGTAGCTAAAACTACAACAACGAAAGCCATTAGAATTAGTAAATTAATTCAATTAAGTTGCAGGACAAAAAAATTCAATGAATAAAAAATCAATTGCAGGGGACTTCCCTGGTCATCCAGTGGCTCTGTGTTCCCAATGCAGGGGCCCCAGTTTCTATCTCTAACCAGGAAACTAGATCCCCCATGCTACCACAACTATTGAAGATCCCACGTACTGCAACTAAGACCCTGCATAACCAAATAAATTAATTAAATAAATAAATATTTTAAAAAATCAGTTGTATTTTTAAACACAAACAATGAACTGCAAGGAAAGAAAGCAGCCCCATTGATAATAGCATCAAAAGTAATAAAATATTTAGGAATAAGTTTACCCAAGGAGGTGAAATATCTCTACATTAAAAATTATAAGTGAAAGTTGTTTAGTTGGTCTGACTCTTTGTGACACCATAGATTGTAGCCCACCAGACTCCTCTGTCCATGGAATTCTCCAGGTAAGAATACAAGGATGGGTAGCCATTCCCTTCTCCAGGGGATCTTCCCGACCCAAGGATCGAACCCAGGTCTCCTGTATTGCAAGCAGATATTTTACCACTTGATATAAAAATTATAGGACTTTCCTGGTGGTACAGTGGATAAGAATCTGCTTGCCAAAAATTCACATGCAATCACAAAAGATATTGAATGGCCAGATGAACCCTGAAAAAGAACAAAGCTGGTGACACTGGGGAAAGGAGAGAGGCAGATGAGAGAGAGAGGGCATTGGTGGGTGACTCCATTGACTCCTTTCCCAGGGAGGGGATGCAGGGCCAGGAGATGGTAGCGGTATGTGCATGCCACCATACTAATCCATGCCTGGGTCCTCCACCATCACTGGTGCAAATGTGGGCCAGAGGGCCTGGTTAGTCATTGGCCCTTGCTCTCCCTTTCCACAGTGCAGGTCAACCAGCAGTCCTGGCAGGCTTGGGCTGAATGTCCCAGCAGACTGGCTAAATGGTTACAAAACAAGACACATATATATGTTATCAGAGACCCACATCAGATCTAGAGACACATACAGTCTGAAAGCAAGGTAATGGAAAAGAAGTATTCCATACATATAGAAATCAAAAGAAAGCTAGAGTAGCAGTACTCATTTAAGACAAAATAGACTTTTTAAAATAAAGACTATTACAAGAGACAAAGAAGGGCATTACACAATAATCAAGGGATCAATCCAAGAAGAATATATAACAATTGTAAATACATATGTATTCAACATAGGAGAACCTCAATATATAAGTCAAATACTAAGAACTTAAAGGGAGAAATGGACAGTGACACAATAATAATGGAGAACTTTAGCACACTCGGAGAAGGCAATGGCACCCCACTCCAGTACTCTTGCCTGGAAAATCCCATGGATGGAGGAGCCTGGAAGGCTGCAGTCCATGGGGTCACTGAGGGTCGGACACGACTGAGTGACTTCGCTTTCCCTTTCCCTTTAGCACACTACTTCATGAATGAACAGATCATCCAGACATAAAACCAATAAGTAAATAAAGGCAAGAAATGACAAATTAGATCAGGTGGGCTTAATGGATATTTATAGAGCATTCCATCCAAAAGCAGCAGAATACATATTCTTCTCAAGTACACATGAAACATTCTCCAGAATTGACCATATCCTGGGCTAAAAAGTGAGCCTCAGTGAACCTAAGAAAACTGAAATCAGATCAAGTATCTTTTCCAACCACAACCCTTATGAGATTAGAAATCAACTATAAGGACTTCTCTGATGATGCATTGGATAAAAGTCTACCTGCCAATGCAAGGGACATGGGTTCGATCTCTGGTCAGGGAAGATTTCACATGCTACAGAGCAACTAAGCCTGTGCATCACAACTATTGAGCCTGAACTCCAGTCTGTGAGTTGCAACTACTGAGTCTTCCTAAGGCTCACGTGACTTTGCATTCTAAAATATCGCTATAGGCTGGTGATCACATCCTTGTGATTATCTGGGTCATGAAGATCTTTTTTGTATAGTTCTTCTGTATATTCTTGCCACCTCTTCTTAATATCTTATGCTTCTATTAGGTCCATTCAATTTCTGTCCTTTATTGTGCCCATACTTGCATTAAATATTCCCTTGGTATCTCTAATTTTCTTGAAGAGATCTTTAGACTTTCCCATTCTATTGTTTTCCTCTATACACAGAAGAACTATAGAAACTATACAAAAAAGATCTTCATGACCCAGATAATCATGAGGGTGTGATCACCAACCTAGAGCCAGACATTTTAGAATGCAAAGTCAAGTGGGCCTTAGGAAGTATCACTACGAACAAAGCTAGTGGAGGTGATGGAATTTCAATTGAGCTATTTCAAATCCTAAAAGATGATGCTGTGAAAGTGCTGCACTCAATATGCCAGCAAATTTGGAAAACTCAGCAGTGGCCACAGGACTGGAAAAGGTCAGTTTTCATTCCAATCTCAAAGAAAGGCAATGCCAAAGAATGCTCAAACTACAGCACAATAGCACTATCTGACACGCTAGTAAAGTAATGCTCAAAATTCTCCAAGCCAGGCTTCAACCGTATGTGAACCATGAACTTCCAGATGTTCAAGATGGATTTAGAAAAGGCAGAGGAACCAGAGATCAAATTGCCAACATCTGCTGGATCACTGAAAAAGCAAGAGAGTTCCAGAAAAACATCTACTTCTGCTTTATTGACTATGCCAAAGCCTTTGAATGTGTGGACCACAACAAACTCTGGAAAATTCTGAAAGAGATGGGAATACCAGACCACCTGACCTGCCTCTTGAGAAATCTGTATGCAGGTCAGGAAGCAACAGTTAGAACTGGACATGGAACAACAGACTGGTTTCAAATAGGGAAAGGAGTACGTCAAGGCTATCTATTATCACCCTGCTTATTTAACTTATGTGCAGAGTACATCATGAGAAATTCTGGGCTGGATGAAGCACAAGCTGGAATCAAGATTGCCAGGAGAAATATCAATAACCTCAGATATGCAGATGACACCACCCTTATGGCAGAAAGCGAAGAATAACTAAAGAGCCTCTTGATAAAAGTGAAAGAGGAGAGTGAAAAAGTTGGCTTAAAGCTCAACATTCAGAAAATGAAGATCATGGCATCTGGTCCCATCACTTCATGGGAAATAAATGGGGAAACAGTGGAAACAGTGTCAGACTTTATTTTATTGGGCTCCAAGATCACTGCAGATGATGACTGCAGCCATGAAATTAAAAGAGGCTTGCTCCTTGGAAGAAGAGCTATGACCAACCTAGATAGCATATTAAAAAGCAGAGACATTACTTTGCCAACAAAGGTCTGTCTAGTCAAAGCTATGGTTTTTCCAGTAGTCATGTATGGATGTGAGAGTTGGGATATAAAGAAAGCTGAGCGCCAAAGAATTGATGCTTTTGAACTGTGGTGTTGAGAAAACTCTTGAGAGTCCCTTGGACTGTAAGGAAGTCCAATCAGTCCATCCTAAAGGAAATCAGTCCTGAATATTTATTGGAAGGACTGATGCTGAAGCTGAAACTCCAGTACTTTGGCCACCTGATGCGAAGAACTGACTCATTGGAAAAGACCCTGATGCTGGGAAAGATAGAAGGCAGGAGGAGAAGAGGACGACAGAAGATGAAATGGTTGGATGGCATCACGAACTCGATGGACATGGGGTCACAAAGAGTTGGACATGACTGAGGGACTGAACTGAACTGAACTGAACACCATGATCAAGTGGGATTTATCCCAGGGGTGCAAGGACTTTTCAGTATCTACAAATCAATCAATGTGATACATCACATCAAAAAATTGAAGAATAAAAACCATATGATCATCTTAATATAGAAAAGGCTTTTGATAAAATTCAATACCCATTTATAATAAAACCTCTCCAGAAAGTGGGTATAAAGGGAACCTATCTCAACATAATAAAGACTATATATGACAAACCCACAGCAAACATTGTTCTCAATGGTGAAAAACTAAAAACATTTCCTCTAAGACCAGGAACAAGGCAAGGATGTCCTCTCTCACCACTATTATTCAACATAGTTTTGGAAGTCCTAGCCAAAGCAATCAGAGAAGAGAAAGAAATAAATGGAATCTAAATTGGAGAAAAAGAAGTAAAACTGTAACTGTTTGCAGATGGCATGATACTATACATAGAAAATCACTAGAGCTCATCAATGAATTTGATACAGTAGCAGGATACAAAATTAATACACAGAAGTCTGTTGCATGTCTATGCACTAACAATGAAAGATCAGAAAGAGAAATGAAAAAGTCTCCTTTACAACTGTATCAAAAGCAACAAAATACCTAGGAATATACCTACCTAAGGAGGCAAAAGACCTATACTTGGAAAACTTTGAGATACTGATGAAAGAAATCAAAGATGACATGGACAGATGGAGAGATAGTCTATGTTCTTGAACTGGAAGAATCAATATTGTGAAAATGGCTAAACTACCAAAGGTTATGTATAGATTCAGTACAATTTGAGTTAAATTACCAATGCCATTTTTCACAGAATTAGAACAAAAAAAAATTTTTTTTAATTTGTATGGAGACATGAAAGACCCCGAATAGCCAAAGCAATCTTGAGAAAGAAAAACAAAGCTGGAGGAATCATACTCCCTGACTTCAGACTACACTACAAAGCTACAGTCATCAAAGCAGTATGGTACTACCACAAAAACAGATATATAGATCAAGGTAACAGAATAAAAAAGCCAGAAATAAACCCATGCACCTACGGCCAATTAATCTCTGACAATGGAGGCAAGACTATGAAATGGGGGAAAGGTAGTCTCTTCAATAAATGGATCTGGAGAAACTGGACAGCTACATGTAAAAAAAAATGAAATTAGAACATTTTTTTACACCATGCTGCTGCTGCTGCTAAGTCACTCCAGTCGTGTCCAACTCTGTGTGACCCCATAGACGGCAGCCCACCAGGCTCCTCTGTCCATGGGATTTTCCAGGCAAGAGTACTGGAGTGGGGTGCCATTGCTTTTACACAATACACAAAAACAAACTCAAAGTGGATTAAACACCTAAATGTAAGACCAGATTCTATAAAACTCTTAGAGGAAAACAAAGACAAAACATTCTTTGGCATAATGTTGACACTATATTTTTGATCTGTCTCGCAGAGTAATGGAAATAAAAACAAAAATAAACAAGTGGGACCTAATTAAATTCAAAAGCTTTTGCACAGCAAAGGAAACCATAAACTGAATGAAAAGACAACCCACGAAATGGGAGAAAACATTTGCAATCAATGTGACCAATAAAGGATGTGTCTCCAAAATTTACAAACAGCTCATGTAGCTCAATATCAAAAAATAAATTTTAAAATAAGTTCAAATATGGGCAAAAAACCTAAAGAGACATTTCTCCAAAGAAGGCACACAGATGGACAGGACACACATAAAATGACACTCAACTGTTAGAGAGCATTGCTAGTTTTTAGAGAAATGCCAATCAAAACTACAATGAGATATCACCTCACACCAGACAGAAAGGCCATCATCAAAAAAGCTGCAAATAGTAAATGCTAGAAAGGATGTGGCAAATAGGGAACCCTCCTACACTGTTGGTGAGAATGTAAATTGGTACAGCTACTATGGAGAACAGTATAGAGATTCCTTAAAAGACTAAAAATAGGTCTACAATATCATCCTGCAATCTCACTCTTGAGCATATATCTAGAGAAAAACATGGCTTGAAAGGATACATTTACTCCAATGCTTATTGCAGCACTGGTTACAATAGCCAAGACATGGAAGCAACCTAAGTGTCTATCAGCAGCTGAGTGGATAAAGAAGATGTGATGCATATATATGATGGAATATTACTCAGCCATTAAAAAGAATGAAATAATGCCATTTGCAGCAATGTGGATGGACCTAGGGAGGGTCATACTGAGTGAAGTAAGTCAGACAGAGAAAGAGAACTATCATATAACATCCCTTATATATGAAATCTAAAAAATAAAATGATACAAATGAACTTATTTACAGAACAGAAAGAGACTCACAGACTTAGAAAGTGAGCTTATGGTTGCCAGGGGGAAGGGACAGTTAGGCAGCAGGGAATGGGTATGTACACACTGCTATATTCAAAATGGATAACCAACAAGGACCTATCGTATAGTACATGGAACTCTACACAATGTTATGTGACATTCTGGATAGAGTGAGGTTTCAAGGAGAATGGATACATGTATATGTATGGCTGAGTCCGTTCACTATTCACCTAAAACTACCACAGCATTGTTAATTGGATATACCCCAATAAAAAATTTAAAAATATTAAAGTTTAAAAAAAAGAATGAAATAATGCCATTTGCAGAAACATGAATAGACCTGGAGATTATCTTACTAAGGGAAGTAAGTCAGACAAAGAAGTATCATGTGATATCACTTATATGTGGAATCTTTTTAAAAATGATACAAATGGACTTATTTACAGAACAGAAAGAGACTCACAGACTTAGAGAATCAACTTATAGTTACCACGGGGAAGGGTGGACAGACTGGAGTTTGAGATTGACATGTGCAATCTGTGATATTTAAAATAAAATGCCTTTCTCATGACAAAATTTTTAATAAACTGTATTATAAGGATACAGTAATCAAAACAATGTGGTTCAGGAGTTCCCTGGTCGCCTAGTGGTTTTCCAAGCTTTCACTACCGTGGCCCAAGTTCAGTTCCTGGTTGGGGAGCTGAGATCCTGCAAGCCATGCGCATAGCCAAAAATAAAACAAAACAAACAACAACAGTATGGCATAGCCATAAAAGTAGGCACATAGATCAGTGGAACAAAACAGAGTGCCCAGGACTTTCCTGGTAGTACAGTGGATAAAAATCTGCCTACCAATGCAGGGGACATGGGTTCAATCCTTGGTCCAAGAAGATTCCACATGTCCATGTCACAGAGTGACTAAGCCACAACTTACACAACCACAACTACTGCAACCTGAACACTCAAGGGCCCATGAGCCACAACTACTGAGCTTGTGTGCTGCAACTGAAACCTCTGCACCTAGAGCCCGTTCTCCATGACAAGAGAGGCCACTGCAACAAGAAGCCTGTGCACCACAACTTGAGAGTAGCCGCCTCTCTCCCCAACTGGAGAAAGGCTGCACACAGCAACGAAGACCCAGTGTAACCAAAAATAAAATAAGTAAATTATTTTTTAAAAAATAGAGTGCCCCTAAATAAAGCAACATATATATAGTCATCTGATATTTGACAAGGGCACCAAAGAACATACAATTGAGAAAGGATCATCTCATCAGTAAATGGTGTTGGGAAATGATATTCACATGCAAAAGAATGAAACTAGACCCCCAAACTATGCCAAACTTCTTGATTTTAAACTATACTACAAAATCATCTTGAGATGGATTAGACACTTAAATGTAAGACCCGAGACTGTAAAACTCCTAGAAGAAAACATAGAGGGAGTTCTCCTTGACATTGGTGTTGGCAGTGATGGTTGGGGCATCACACCAAAAGCAAAGCAACAAAATAAAAAATAAATGAAAATACATCAAATTTTAAAACATCTGCTGCACAACAAAGGAAACAGTCAACAAAACAAAAAGGCAACTGCCAAATGGGAAAAAATTTGCAAGCTATATATCTGTTCTGTTCAGTTCAGTCACTCAGTCATGTCCAATTCTTTGCGACCCCATGGACTGTACCACACCAGGCCTCCCTGTCCATCACCAACTTCCGGAGCTTGCTCAAACTCACGTCCATCAAGTCAGTGATGCCATCCAACCATCTCATCCTCTCATCTGGTTCTCCTCCTGCCTTCAATCTTTCCCAGCATCAGGGTCTTTTCCAATGAGTCAGTTCTTCACATCAGGTGGCCAAAGTATTGGAGCTTCAGCTTCAGCATCAGTCCTTCCAATGAATATTCAGGACTGATTTCCTTTAGGATGGACTGGTTGGATCTCCTTGCAGTCCAAGGGACTCTCAAGAGTCTTCTCCAACACCACAGTTCAAAAGCATCAATTCTTCGGTGCTCAGTTTTCTTTATGGTCCAACTCTCACATCCATACATGACTACTAAAAAAACCATAGCTTTGACTAAATGGACTTTTGTTGGTATATCTGTTAAGGTGTTAATATCCAAAATATTTAAAGAATTTATGCAACTCAAGAGCAATAGAAAATAATAATCCAGTTTAAAATAAGCAAAGACACAGATGTGGAAAATAAACTTTATAGTTACCAGAGTGAAAGGGGGAAGGATAAATTGGTATGTTGGGAGTGATATAGACACACTACTGTATGTAAAATAGATAACTAAGGACCTACTATAAAGCACAAGGAACTCTTGTCAATACTCTATATTGCCCTATATGGGAACAGAATCTAAAAAAGAGTGGATGTTTGTATATGCATACCTAATTCACTTTGTTGTACAGCAGAAACTAACACAACATTTTAAATCAACTACACTCCAGTAAAAAAAAGTTTAGAGAAAATATACACACTCCTAGGTTTCTGTATAGAAAATTATGTTCTGAAAATAATGACAATTTTTAAACATCTTTCCTTTTGAACAAATAAAATTTTAAAAATAAAATTAAATTAGTGAGGATCCAAGTGGATATTTTTTCCAAAGAAGATATATAAATAGCCAACAAGTATAAGAAAATGTGCTCTATATCACTAACTAGTAGGGAAATGCAAATCAAAACCACAGTGAGCTATAACCTCACAGCTGTTAGGATGGATTTTATCAAAAGATAAGCATTAAGAAGTATTGATGAGGATATGGAGCAAAGGGAACTCTTGTCACTGGTTGTGTGAATAAAATAATATGCATAATGTACAACTACTCTGGAAATAGTATGGATGTTCTTGAAATAATGAAAATTATAACTACCATGCATGCATGTATGGGTGCTAAGTTACTTCAGGTATGTCTGACACTTTACAACCCTATAGACTGTAACCCACCAGGCTTCTCTGTCCATGGGATTCTCCAGGCAAGCATACTGGAGTGGGTTGCCATGCCCTCCTTCAGGGGATCTTCCCAACCCAGAGATCAAACCCAAGTCTTCTGTATCTCCTGTATTGCAGGCAGATTTTTACTACTGAGCCACCGAGAAAGCCCTGTGACTAACATTAGATCAGATCAGATCAGTCACTCAGTCGTGTCCAACTCTTTGCGACCCCATGAACTGCAGCACACCAGGCCTCCCTGTCCATCACCAACTCCTGGAGGTCACTCAGACTCACATTCATCGAGTCAGCGATGCCATCCAACCATCTCATCCTCTGTCGTCCCCTTCTCCTCCTGCCCACAATCCCTCCCAGCATCAGAGTCTTCTCCAATGAGTCAACTCTTCGCATGAGGTGGCCAAAATACTGGAGTTTCAGCTTTAGCATCATTCCTTCCAAAGAAATTCCAGGGCTGATGTCCTTCAGAATGAACTGGTTGGATCTTCTTGCAGTCCAAGGGACTCTCAAGAGTCTTCTCCAACACCACAGTTCAACACCATCAATTCTTCGGCGCTCAGCCTTCTTCACAGTCCAGCTCTCACATCCATACATGACCATAGGAAAGACCATAGCCTTGACTAGGCGAACCTTTGTTGGCAAAGTAATGTCTCTGCTTTTATCCAGCAATTCCATTTCAGGGCATATATAGGAAGGAAATAAACTCACTGTCTCAGAGATTATCTACTCTCATGTTTGTTGAGGGCTTCCCAGGTAGCACAATGATAACAAATCTACCTGCCAACACAAGAAACACAGGTTCAATCCCTGGGATTGAAAATCCCCAGAAGAAGGAAATAGCAATCCATTCCAGTATTCTTGCCTGGGAAATCCCTTGGAGAGAGGAGTCTGGAAGGCTACAGTCCATGGGGTTGCAAAAGAGTCAGACACAACTTAGTGACTGAACAACAGCAACAATGTTTGTTGCACCGTTATTCACAGTAGCTAAGATAAGAACACAACCTAAGCATCTGCCAATGGATGAATAGATAAAGAAGATGAATATATATACACATAAATGTACATATATATACATATGCAGTACATACATATTATTGTTGTTGTTCAGTTACTAAGTCATGTCCGATTCTTTGCGACCCATGAACTGCAACACTCTAGGCTTCTCTGTCCATCACTATCTCCCTGAGTTTGCTCAAACTCATGTCCATTGAGTCAGTGCTTCTGTCACCCCCTTCCCTTGCCCTCAGTTTTTCCTGGCATCAGGGTCTTTTTCAATAAGAAATCTCTTCACATCAGGTAGCCAAAGTATTGGAGCTTCAGCTTCAGCATCAGTCCTTCCAATGAATATTCAAGGCTGATCTCCTTTAGGAGGGACTGGTTGAATCTTCTTGTTGTCCAAAAGACTCTTAAGAGTCTTCTCCAGCACCACAGTTCAAAAGCGTCAATTCTTCGGCACTCAGCCTTTTTTATGGTCCAACTCTCACATCCATACATGACTACTGGAAAAACCATAGCTTTGACTATATGGATCTTTGTCATCAAAGTGATACCTCTGCTTTATAATACACTGTCTTGGTTTGTCATAGCTTTTCTTCCAAGGAGCAAATGTCTTTTAATTTTGTGGCTGCAGTCACCATCCTCATTGATTTTGGGGCCCAAGGAAATGAAATCTGACACTGTTTCCACATTTTCCCATCTATTTGCCATGATGTGATAGGAATGGATGCCAAAGTCTTAGTATTTTGAATGTAAAATTTTAAGCCAGCTTTTTCACTCTCCTCTTTCACTTTCATCAAGAGGCTCTTTCATTAGTTCCCCCTCACTTTCTGCCATTAAAGTGGTATCATACGCGTAGCTGAGATTGTTGATATTTCTCCCAGCAATCTTGATTCCAGTTTGTGATTCATCCAGTCTGGCATTTCACATAATGTAGTCTGCATATAAGTTAAATGAACAGGGTGACAATAAAGAGCCCTGATGTACTCCTTTCCCAATTTGAAACCAGTCCATTGTTCCATGTCCAATTCTGTTGCTTCTTGTCCTGCATACAGGTTTCTCAAGAAGCAGGTAAGGTGGTCTGGTATTCATTTCTCTTTAAGAATATTCCACAGTTTGTTGTGATCCACACAAAGGCTTTAGCATAGTCAATGAAGCAGAAATAGATGTTTTTTGGAATTCCCTTGCTTTTTCTATGATTCAGAGTATTTTGGCAATTTGATCTCTGGTCCCTCTGCCTTTTCCAAATCCAAATTGTACGTCTGGAAGTTCTCGGTTCACGTACCTAGCTTGGAGGATTTTGAGCATAATCTTGCTGGCATGTGAAATGAGTGTGATTGTATAGTAATTTGAACATTCTTTAGCATTGCCTTTCTTTGGAATGAAAAGTCCTGTGGCCACTGCTGAGTTTTCCAAATTTGCTGGCATAGTGAATGCAGCTCTTTAACAGCATCATCTTTTAGGATTTGAAATAGCTCAGCTAGAATTCCATCACCTCCACTAGCTTTGTTCATAGTGATGCTTCCTAAGGCCTACTTGGCTTCACAAACTCCATACATACACATAGACACACTAGAATATTATTCAATCATGAGAAAGAAGGATATCCTGCCATTTGTTAAAACATGAATGAACCTAAAACACATAATGCTAAGTAAAATAAGTCAGATAGGGAAAGATGAATATTTATCATCTTCGGTTCAGTTCAGTTCAGTTGCTCAGTCGTGTCCAACTCTTTTTGTGACCCCATGAATCGCAGCACGCCAGGCCTCCCTGTCCATCACCAACTCCTGGAGTTCACTGAGACTCACATCCATCGAGTCGGTGTTGCCATCCAGCCATCTCATCCTCTGTTGTCCCCTTCTCCTCTTGCCCTCAATCCCTCCCAGCATCAGAGTCTTTTCCAATGAGTCAACTCTTCGCATGAGGTGGCCAGAGTACTGGAGTTTCAGCTTTAGCATCATTCCTTCCAAAGAAATCCCAGGGCTGATCTTCTTCAGAACGGACTGGTTGGATCTCCTTGCAGTCCAAGGCACTCTCAAGAGTCATCTCCAACACCACAGTTCAAACATCAATTCTTTGGTACTCAGCCTTCTTCACAGTCCAACTCTCACATCCATACATGACTACTGGAAAAACCTTAGCTTTGACTAGGCAGACATTTGTCAGCAAAATAATGTCTCTGTTTTTTAATATGCTTTCTAGGTTTGTCAAAGATTTTCTTCCAAGGAACAAGCATCTTTTAATTTCATGGCTGCAGTCACCATCTCCAGTGATTTTGGAGCCCCCAAAGTAAAGTCTGCCACTGTTTCCATTGTTTCCCCATCTATTTGCCAGGAAGTGATGGGACCAGATGCCACAATTTTTGTTTTCTGAATGTTAAGTTTTAAGCCAACCTTTTCACTCTCCTCTTTCACTTTCATCAAGAGGCTCTTTAGTTCTTCACTTTCTGCCGTAAGGGTGGTGTTATCTGCATATCTGACGTTATTAATATTTCTCCCAGCAATCTTGATTCCAGCTTGGGCTTCATCCAGCCTGGCATTTCACATTATGTAGTCTGCATATAAGTTTAATAAGTGGGGTGACAACATACAGCCTTCACGTATTCCTTTCATAATTTGGAACCATTCTGTTGTTCCATGTCTCTTTCTAACTGTTGCTTCTTGACCTACATACAGATTTCTCAGGAGGCAGATAAGGTGGTCTGGTATTCCCATAATATTGCCATTTTGTTAATTGTTTTCTGTTTTGCGGATCCATTACTCCTTGATTCTTATCTTGCTGTCTTTTATGATTTGATATCTTATGTAGCAGTATGCCTTGACTCTGTTACCATAATCTTCTTATAATTATGACAGAGTTTCCTTTGTGGTTACCATGAGGTTTACATAAAATATCTTACATTTATAACATTCTATTTTAAACTGAAGACAGCCTAACTTTGATAGCATTCCCAAGCTTGACATTTTTACTTTACACATGGGCTTCCCTGGTAGCTCAGCTGGTAAAGAATCTGCTTGCAATGCGGAAGACTCTGGTTTAATTCCTGGGTCAGGAAGATCCCCTAGAGAAGGGCTAGGCTACCCACCCCACTCCAGTATTCTTGGGCTTCCCTGGTTGTTCAGCTGGTAAAGAACCTGGGACCCCTGGTTTGATCCCTGGGTTGTGAACATCCCCTGGCGAAGGGATCAGTTACCCACTTCAGTATTCTGGCCTGGAGATTTCCATGGACTGTATAGTTCATGGGGTCGCAAAGAGTCGGACATGACTGAGTGATTTTCCCTTTCATTTAAAATTTTAGGTTTTTGATTTTACAGTTTACATTTTTATAGTGTGTATTCAAAAGCAAATTATTTTAGTTATGGTTATTTTTAATATATTTGTTTTTAACTTTTTTTTTCAGGCCGTGCTGTGCAGCATGTGGGATCTTGGTTCCTTGACCAGGGCTCGAAACTTTGCCCCCTGCATTGGGAGTGTGGAGTCTTAATCACTGGAGTACCAGGGAAGTTGCTGTTTTTTAACTTTTAAACTAGAGTTGTAAGTGAATTACACACCACCGTTACCATATTAGAGAATCTGACTTTGACCTCATATTTACTGTTCACAACGAGTTTTACACAACTACCTTCATATTTTTTTATGATGGTAGTTAGTGTCCTTTTATTTCCACTTGAAAAACTTTCTTGAGCATTTCTTCTCAGCAAGGAGTAGTGGTGAGGAACTCCCTCGTTCTTGTTTATTTTAGAGTCTTTTATCACTCCATCATTTCTCACAGGCAGCTTTTCCAGGTATAGTATTCTTGGCTGATGTTGTTTTGCTTTTTTTTTTCTTTCAATGTTTTGAATATACCATCCCATTCTTTCTTGGCCTAAAATGCTTTTGTAGAGAAATCTTCCAACGGTTCTATGGGATTCCCTTATATGTTTGTGACTTGTCACTTTTCCCTTGTTGCTTTCAAAATTCTCTCTCTCTCTCTTTTTTTTTAGGTAAGAAGTAGATTTATTTAGACAGAACACACTCCACAGAAAAGAGTGCAGGCCATTGCTGAGGGTGGGTACAGCCCCAAATTCTCTGTCTTTGACTTCAAATAATTTAAATCTAGTGAGTCTCTGTGTGGTCCTTCATTCAGTTTTGGGGTATTTTTTGAGGCCTCTTTTGGGTGTCAATTTCTCTTCCCATTTTAAAGAAGCTCTCAGCCATTACTGATTTAAATATATTTTCGGTCTCTTTCGCCTCTCCTAAGATTCCCATAATGTGAATGTGGTTTGTCTTGACAGTGTCCCATAGGTCTCATAGGCTTTCTTCATTTTTTTCATATTTACCAGATTCTTCAAGGTCCTTGATTCCTTTTAGTTGGTATGAGCCCATTTGTGTAAACTGTCTCCTCTTTCAGACTTCACAGATTCATTTTGGCAGAGTCAGTTCTTCACCAGTCAGCTTAGCTTGGGCTTCCAGATGGGTCACTTGGTATTGTCCTTGAGCAGATTAGGCATGCAAATCTTTTATGGGCTCAGAAAGTAATGGGGAAATTACTTCCACAGTATTCTGTTGGTAATACAGGGCTGGGCCATATTCACTATGAAAGGAAACTACACAAGGACATATCATTAGTTGTCATTATTTGTGGTATTTAAATTCTCTAAGTTTTGTAAATTAACTAAAAATAAATGTAAATAAATAGATGAATTCAACAAAGTCACCATGAACACTGAATTAGTGAATACTGAACCATTGCTTCTAGAGGAAATACAAGGTTGGGTTCCTGCAAGCCTCTGGTCACAACACTTTTGCCAATTGATTAATCCATAACTTATTTTTATGTTTGTTTCCTTTTTAAAGACACCTTATTTACTATATATTGTTGATCCTTCTGCATTAATCTAACAGCCAATGGCACTCTAACTCATACCAGAACAAAGCTTTTCCAATACACCTATTTCCTCCATAAGACAACCACAGACTTC